>ML685781.1:7606002-7742050 GCA_007922175.1 Pelusios castaneus
TTGCCTTCCCTTCTCTTTCCTTCCTTTTCTCTTCTTTGCCTTCCCTTTTCTTTGTTTTCCTGCTCTAAAAACTGGGTGCGTCTTATGGTCAGGTGCGTCTTATGGTCCGAAAAATACGGTATATTGTTTATAAAGACACACCGCCTTGATTTAAAGATTTTAGCTGACTTCAGTTTTATGCCATCTTATTGGAACACAAGAGGCATAAATATACACAGACCATTTCAGCAAGTGTCTCCATAAATTACAGATTGCTCTTTACTATAAATGACTGTATCTGTTCTTCTGATTTGGAATTTTTTGAATATTGTAACAAATTAATTATTATCACTTTGTCTGTCTTAGAGTAGACACTCGCAGACCACACTCAATGCATACAGTAAAAGCACCTCTAAGTCTAGCTGGTCTATTTTAATGCCAATTTAGAAGTGACTGCTCCCAGGAAGTAGGGGAACATTAAGAAAATATGTCATTTATTTCAGCACCCAACAGTGTTAGGTATTGCTGTGCTCTGTGTTGAAATTCCTAACTGATGTAAGGGTCACAGTGCTGTTAGTGACTGCCTGATCATCTGCTATGGCTCTCAGATGCCTATGGATAAATTATTGCTAACACACACATCCAATAACTGCTTTTGTAAATTCAGTAAACAGAGTGGTTAAAAATTATACACTCAGCAGGCACCCAGCAGAGTAAACTCTTAAGGGTGGGAATGAATTCTGGAGTGTCTGAGTGAAAATAGCTTTTAACCAAACAGGATGGAGTCTAATGAAAGATCAATGCCTATTGTGAGTGTATTATCCCTCACTTTGGGATGCTGAAAAAGAGAGTATCCTATATGAGCTGAGTCTCAGGGAGAGGAAAGACACATTGTCAAGAGAAGAGCACTCGGTTTTGAGCCAGCGCTACTGCTAGAGTGAAGAAGGGTTGCACTGTGCTCCAAGAGGAAATACTTGCTCGTCTAGTCCAATCTTATATTTACTTTTATGATTTTAACATTCACCCAGCCTTCAAGTTCTTTAACACACATCATGCACAGATGTATCAGCCAATAAAAGTCACCCTCTCACGGTCATGCCTACTTAAGCCAACCTCAGAGCAAAACAATCACGAAAAGTGCCCTGAACTACACCAGTCTCAAACTGCAACATACAAGCCTAAATTCCAGAGTCAAGAGCCTTCCAAGTCAGCGCCCTGTTATCAGCCTCAAACATGAAAACCCGGAGAGCGTGTTTTCCTCCTTCCTCTCTCACACTGATCTCAGCAATACAAAGGCAGGGGGTCTCCTTGGAAACCAAGACCCACATAATATAGGGCTTTATAAATTAGTCTTTTATTGTACCTAAAATTGAATAGGAGATTCATCAACTCAATCAAGTAGGCAGGAAGATGCAGTTTGCAAAAGGGTCCTGATTCAAAGCTCATTCGAGTGAATGGAAAGATCCCCAGTGACTGAAATGGGCTTTGGTTAGGTTCTAGCTGAGATGTCTGTTTGTGAGCTGTATTGGAGATAAGATCATGAAGTGGTTTCACACACCGCACAGGAAGAAAATCCACACCTTTGTTGCCATTCCCAGCAGTAACTAACAGATTGGATGAAGAACAGAAAAGCTGATTTGTGATTTAACTACTTGAATGTCAAGGTCCAGAGGGGTAGCCTTGTTAATCTATTGCAGAAAAACAACATAAATCTGTTAGTCTTTAAAAGTGCCACAGGACTCTGTTGTTTTTCTACTTGAATGTGAATCACTGGGGTTAACATTGCCTTCCCCTATCTGTATGACATATTTCTGTCAGTGCCAGCTGGCCCTGACTGCTGGCATTAGCAAAGATGTGTGCCCAACTCCAGAGTTTTGCCTAAAAATGTTTCAGTTATTCAATTAGGCCACGCAAAAGCTGCGGCTTGTGTCGAGAGCAGCTCTCCGTCTTCTGACCTGGGTGCTTGTGTTTAACACGCTGCACTGAATACCAATCAACTCGCTTTAAAGGGCCTAGGGTTCTGTTTCCTCTGACCCTGCTTCTCTGAATCACCCAGACTTTCTGCACTCATCTCAGATGCTTATACTATCTGTCCCAAGGGTAACACCAGTGGGAACTAGGCGGCAGGGTGATCTTGGTAACAGACACTTCCATTCTGGAGCTTGTTAGGAAAATTCTAACTCTGAGCCTGGCCAAATTCAGAGAGCTGTAACATGTACTTCCATGTTTTCGCAGATCCATTAGTCCCATCATTTAGGCTGAGATTTTCGAATGCACCTACAGGATTCAGACAAGAATTTAAGTCCAGCGTCCTGGAAAGGATTTAGGTCCTAAAGTGAAGTACATCAATGTCAATGGGAGTCCTTCTGTTGACTTTAGTGAGTTTTCAATCAGGCTTTTATTCTTCTCTCTTCCTTAACATTTCAGTACTGTAGGAGCTCATTAACTCTCTGTTAAGGGGGAAATGGTTTTGCTTATGACCTAAAACCCTCTAAAGTGCTCCCAGACTCTGCAGTGATGGGTGCTATGCAAACAGCTATAATAAAAACATCATCATAATAAATAGTGGTGAGTTTTATTAGTTGCTAGTGCTCTGCTTTCAGGGTCATCTTTGTCTTCTAATTATCTATCTATCTAGATCCGTATATGATGCTCAGCACTATAGTATCTGAGTGACTCTGGCTGGGTGAGAGGTAAAAGAATCTATTATCATTACCTGGGTTACATTACGTGTTTCCTGTGAAGATCTGTTCAACAAAGTGTTGATAATGCAGCACTCGCCTTTCTAACCCACTTATTTCCCAATCATTACATTAAGTGCATATTCGATTTTTTAGGAAGAAAACCTTATTCTCAAACCCAGAACCTCCCTGAGCAGAGTTATCGAACTGATCATCTTGGGTTGACAGTCAGTGTCCTCCAAGGATGTCTTTGGAGCTGGAAATCAACATCCTGACACAATTCCTCTTCAGTACAACACACCACCTGTATTTACAGCTGTGACAGGGTACACGCTCCCTGCCCTCCCTGGCAATGGTATTTTGAATATTAGTTCCAGTGATCAACCTGCCCATGGTCTGTACTTAGTCCTCAGCTACTCAGCCCTCTGGCCAAGCACCAGTCCATACACACCCCCTTTCAGGAGGAAGTCCCATTCACTGTGCCTGGCCACTCTCCAGCTAATCAATGGCCATGCAAGTCCAGTGCCACCTTCCTCCAGTCACTCATCACTAATTGCTATTCCTTAGGCTATTTTCCCCACAACCCCCAGTCTCATGCAGACCCTCACCTCAAGGCCACGTCTCCACAGTCTGTCCCACACAGACTGAGCACCTCAAGGCACTTCTTCGGAGCCTTTACCCACAGTGTATTACTGATGAGCTTCCCCAGAGCCTCCACCTTGGATCTGTCCTTCCTTCAGGATCCTGGCTACCACTGGGTCCCAGTGGTTAGCCACTGAGTTGTTCAGGATGCTGACTTCTCCAGCCAGCCAGGGAGACAACCTTTTTCCCTGATCCCCAAGACCCAACTGCCTGCTCTGTCCCTGTAGCTCCCTTATATACCGAGCTGCTGGCCCCTGATTGACTGTCTGCTGCCCCTAGCCCATTGGCTTCTGCTTCTAGGCCCTTTTAACTCCATAATTACCAGTACAGGGCAACTTCCTCATCATAACAACCCAAATGGTGAGTACACATTGGGATTCTGTTCTAGGCTAGTCTGTGTCCAGGAGGTACTATCCTGCACTGGGGCGCTCTCTCTCTCTCTCAGGTACTTTCATGGCCACCCAATCCTACAGTATTTGAGCACCTTATAATCTTTAATATATATAACTCATCCCAACTCCCCTCTGAGATAGGGCAGTGCTATTAGTTCCATTTTACAGCTGGGGAACTGAGACTAGAGACACAGAATGACTTGCCCAAGGTCATACAGGATGTCTGTGGCAGAGCAGGGAATTGTGAATGGTGTAGGGAGAAGGGAGGGGCAAAGCCATGGTTCCAGCTCACCTGACACTCTCTTGGGGGGGACAGACTCTAGAAGGAAGCAGTCGCTGCACTCAGGGCAAGGCCAGGAGGGCAACTGTCCTTTGCCCTTTCCTGGGGTGTCAGCGCCCTTGCACCCTTTGACTCACCCCACACGTTCACACAGAGATCAGGTCTAGGCTGCCATTAAACTGGTAACCTCAAGTTTGCTGGTTCAATCCTGCCTTCAGCTGTGCACCACTGATTCCTTACAGGTAACAAAACTCCAGATAGGAGTTTCACTTTCTTCTATATTGAATTTGCACATTACCAACTGAGGAGCACATCTCGTACCTGTCTCTGCATGCGTGGCCTCTTGTGTCCACATGGAAGGCCATATCGGCGGAGCGGTCCCTCTACAGGAGACAGGTTGCAGGACTAGGGCTTTTCAGTGCCAACCCCCTTCTACGTAGATTATTAAACACACTCTCCACATTAGACTGTGACTCCGGCATGGAACATCTCAACTCAGCTGACACTGTTTTCAGGTTGTATGTTCTCAAGCCACAAAGAAACAACAATTCAGTTTCCTTTAAATCTAGTTGCTAACATATATTTCATACAAATAATGATGGAAGCTCAAATCCTGTCTTCTTGGTGCACCAAGAACTGTCCCTAACATCAAGAAATTTGTCTGCAATGGGGATGGGAGCTCTAGCTTATGAAATAAACCGGGACAAAAGAAATCAACATCTAAAGAATTAAATGAAATAATAATTTCGCCTCCTACAAACTACTTGAGAAAAAGATGTGATGCAGTGTGCCTTGTCTGCGATAACGTCATCCAGGCAGTCCTTTGCGGAGCTTAAGCCTATATTGATTTGTTCACCCATAAAAGCTCTTATTAGTCAGGCATAAAAAGGGGAATCTTGTATGCCTGACCACACATGCCAATGTCAATGTAGCTATAGTCTGTACTCTCCACAAATAAATTATAAGTTAGATTTTAGTTCAAAAGAATGGAAATCTGTGGCATTAAGGATTAAAAATCAAAGTCTTTTGACCCAGACTAACTTCCTTTGCTCAGTCACCCGTACATAACTTACTCTAAATCAATTCCTTTAGATGTCCCATTGCATGTTTTTCATGACTAATTGAATTAGCAATTGATTTGTATAATGTGACTTACTTAAGAATAAAGACACACTGAACTATCCACAAACAATTCAGATGACACCAAACCATAGATCCTTCTGCTAACACTTGGCTAACACAGATCAGCTATTTCATCCACAATCAGTAACAATGTAAGGCTACGTCTACACTGGCAAGTTAGTTGGAATTAAGGAAGCTTAATTCCAACTAACTAAAGCCATGGCTACACTAGGCTTTAATTAGTTCGAATTAAGGGCTTCCTTAATTCAAACTAATAAATTCAAATATGCTATTCGAACTAAGGGTTAATTCGAACTAGTTAGTTCGAATTAGCCAATGTGGCCATGCTAGTTCGAACTAATTGCTTAGTTCGAACTAACCGGCCCATTGAACTCAATGCAATTTGCTAATTCGAACTAAGCCAAGTGCCATGAATGGCTCTTGCTTAGTTGGAACTAATTGTTTCTAGTTTGAATTAAGTTAATTCAAACTAACTAAAATTAGTTAATAATAATAATTAGTTAATAGTTAATTCGAACTAACTTTAGTAAGTGTAGACACAGCCGAGGTGTCTGTATATTTCAACTCTCTCTCACGCACACACTACACTGTGGTATAAAAGAGTTCTATTGACGATGACTTCTGAAGCAATAAGAGTTTTGAAGGGGGGAGGTTACACAATCAGGGACACTTAGGTGCAGGATGAAGCCAGACAGAAAGCTTCATGGGAGCAAAAGGGCGAACTAAATGAACAGACAACAAGTTCATGAAAAGAGAATAGTGTCTCTGGGACATGTTGTAGGCAGAGGTGGAACTCTGCAGGTTTTTTCAAAACAGGAGGAGGAGTTTGAATATGCTCTGGAGAATCTGGGGCCAATTCCTATATGTGTGCAAGATTAGAACTAAAATACTTCACTACCGAAATACTACTTATAAACACGCACTTGGGGGGGGTCATCTTAGTCAAAATGTGCAGGGAAATAGCAGCACGTATGGTAGTATATCGATGATATTGTGTGTTAAATCTTCAGGGCCCTTTTACTCCTAAACAAAGAATGTAGGGAGCCATTTTTCTCCCAGTAAAGTCAATGGCAATACTTCATCTGACTGCAGCATAAGCAAACTCAGGGCCCTATTTATCAGCTGATGCTTACAGTGCTGACGCTATAGACAAAGCAGCAGGACACAGGATGTGCTGAAAGCTTTTACAAGAGCTGAGGTGCCGCCAGTGGGGAATCAAAGATAGCGGAGAGAAAAAGCTGACCTCTTCTCTTCTCAATTAGTTGAGATTTAAGATGTGGCTCCAGGAAGCGACCTCACCATTTCCTCTTCCTGACATCATTTGGCAGTGAAAAATGTGCAGTCTTGTGAATTATAAACTTGCCCTGACTGGAAAGTTACCTTTTTTTGGACAAAATGTATCCCCATTTGAATAGCTAAGGGGCAGTTTTTTGTGGAAAACAACATTTTTATCTCAAAATTCCCTTTAATTTTTGCCATAAAGTCAAGTCTGATTTCATGTTTGTCTCCAGAGGTGAGAATCATTCACACAGCTGTAGTTATATGGAGGGAAATGTGAACTTTATAATTCATGTCAGGTTTCTAAAGCCGATGATAAGGGAAACATAGTATAGGGATTGTATTCCCCCTTCCCCCTACAGTACCCCAATTTAACCCCCCAATGTAATGCTTGAATGGATATTGTCTAATCCAAGGCTGAACTGTGGATATTTATGTATGATTTTGGAGTGTTTCCAAGGCAGCATTCCTGGATTTCAAACAACTAACAGTTCTGGGTGGCAGCTGAAGTTTTCATTTGTAATATTTTTATTTGTAATATTTATTTGTAAAATGTGTATATTTCTATTTGCAATAGGTATTGGATCAAATTCCGAGGTCCTAACTCAGGGCTGGCTCCTATTCACATTGAAATAATTGCAAATTGCCTACTGCCTTCAGTGGTTTACTTGGTTTTTACTTGATACTTATGCAGGTGGATTCCCATTGAGTACCTCAGGATTTGGCTCCCTGCGCATTAAATCTGCATAAATGTGCAGTAAATTCATAGACCTTGCCAGACCATAACCTCAGAAGAAAACCTTTCACTGCTTCAGTGGCAGAGTTATTTAGGAAAGTGGAAAGAGACGTTGTCAGTCTGTTTTCTGCCTACTGCATCATTACATTCTCTGTCTTTACAGTGCCAAGCACAATGTGCTCCTGGTCCGTGACTGAGGTGCTTTGATGTTACAGTAACACAAATAAATAAATGGTGTCTCCCTGCTGTGAGGCACTTGGCACTCTAAGTTTTGGTTCCATGCAGAACGTGACAGTGTAGGTCACGGTATTCCTCCCTCTTTATGGGGACCTGCGATTCGTTCTCTTTCTTTGCTCTTTTCCTTACACTGAAATAAACACACATTTCTCTCTTTGTATACAGCAAAGCAACACTTTCGAATCATTCTCCCACTTTGATTTATGTTATTGGTGTACTGAACTTGGAGTATAGGATTTCAGCTGCCCTTTCTGAAACTGTGGAGGATGAGATCTTAGGGTATGCCTACAGTTGAAAAGTTAAGTCAACTCTATTAAATCGACAACTTTTCAAGTGTAGACAGAGCGGAGAGCCATGGCTCCCTGCTGAGAAGGGAGCTGAAGGTTCCAGGGAGTAGGGAGCGAGGTTCCCTTCTCCCCGGGAAGCCAAGACTCCCTTTTTGGCAGGGAGCTGTGGCTCCCTTCTTGCCAGGGAGCCGGGGCTCCCAGGGAGAAGGGAGCCACCAGGGCTCCCCAGCACAAGGGAGCCACCGGGGCTCCTCTCTCCCCAGGAGCCATGGCTCAATTCTGCCAGGGAGCCACAGCTCCCTTCTCCCCAGCCCTAGGTTGAATTAGGAAATTAAGTCTACCTAAGGCGTCCACACCAGCTTTAGGTCGACTTAACGTGTTGACTAGCATTAAGTTGACCTAATGACCAGTAATTATTAATTTGACTTAAGGATGCCCTTAAGTTGACTTAACGAAAGGCTGGTGTGGACATGGAGTAATTTAGGTTGACTTAAGCGTCCTTAAGTCAACCTAAATTGCTAGTGTAGACATACCCATTACAAAACCAAACAAACAAGGGTATCTTCCTGATATGGTCTATGTAGAAAAGAAAACCTAGTTTGAGGACTCAACCCTTTGGGTGCGTCTACACTTGTAAATTAAGTCGATTTAAGGCTTAAGTCGACTTAAGCCAGTGTAGACCTGGAGTAGCCCTAAGTCGACTTAGGGCTACTCCAAGACTCTCCCACTGCCCTCCCTGCCAGGGTCCCTGTCCCCCTTTGCCCCATTGTGCCCAGGTACAATGGGGCAAAGGCTGAGCCCCCTGGCACGGGGCAAAGGCTGAGCCCCCTGCCACCGTGGACCTGCCCAAGGTCCCCCTAGCCCCTAGAAGTCGACCTACATGTCCAGTGTGGACGCTCTAGGTCAACTTTGTAAGTTCCCCCCTAAGTCGACTTTAAATTTAAGTATGGACATGCTAAGTCAACTTAACTTAGCTAAAGTCGACTTAAATTTACAAGTGTAGACATAGCCTTTGAGAGCACTAGTTAAATAACACCTCTTGCATTTGCATAAGACAGATGAAGGCCAACAGAATATTAGTCACTGAAATTGTCAAACCTTGGGACAAATTCATATCTAATGTAACAGTCTGATTGCAGTGACATCAGTGCAGATGCTAACAAGATCTAAATTTGTGTGGGGTAACATATTTGCATTTCTTCATCAACAACGTGGAATGAGGCAGAAATGGGTAAAGTGGATCAGATGAAACACAATCAGAAGTTTATTTATTCTGAGGCTCAGAAAGGTCCTAAACTCTTTTTAAATGTAGTTTAGATGGCCGTGCTTCTCTTTACCTTTTGCTTTTGGTCTAGGAAATACTGAATTACTACAAGAAGAGCTTTTTTTCCTCATGGTACTTCCTCCACAGCCCAAATCAGAAAATAGTAGGTGTGAGAGAGCCCATTCTGGCACAATTTCCAGACCAGAAAGGATCTCAGTTCACATCTTTGCTATAGGCAACACATACCAGTCCACTATAATGTCTTTCTATTAGCTGCCAGATACATAATCTGAAAAAAAGATTCCCTCTTTACTATTTTCTTACTTTGACAATTTTTGAGATATCTTGCACCTTCAGAATGGTCATTTTTTGTTGATTATGGTGGTGGGGCAGGTAGGGAGAGAAGTGGTTGGGTCTCTGGTAGGTAGAATGTAATTTACGCACATTGGGAAGAAGTGAGGACACTGGGTGTCAGAGTTTAATGGTTACAATAGGTCAGGAGCTTTGATATTACATCTCATCCCAAATATAGCACTGTTAGGAATAAAGGCTTTTTACCACCATCTTTCACTATTGGTGTAGTCCCAACTCACAGAGAAGATTGCCACCTAATGGACAATACACTTCCTGAAGCACTCGGCTGCATTTCAGAGATCTCCCGTCCAAATAATAACTTGGCCCAACGGTACTTAGTGTACGAGATCTGTCAAGGCAGCTTGAATGATGGCCAAGAGAGGAAAAGAGATGTAGTGATCCGGTTGGATTAAGAGACATGGGAGTGCTAACTAACTAGAAGAATTTTATTCCGACAGCCACTGTTTTTGCCAAGAAATTTGTTCACTGTGTTGATTTTACTCATAGCTCAAAATTTCTGAGCTTTTCCTTTTTTAAACTAACCTTCGGTGGTTGTCATAAAACTAACATGAGAACTGCATAGCAATAATTCATGTTTGTTTATGTTGAGACTCCATCTTCCCTTCCATATCCAATACACATTATGGCCAAATTCATGCATGCCACTGGTAGGAGAATTTAATACAAAGTGCCAATTAATACCTGTCAAGTGTTCCTTGCCTCAGAATGTAGATTCAGATTTTCAAACAGGTACATGCAAACATGCGTGTGACATATTGGGCCTAAATAGAATTAGTTAGGAAAAAACCATAATAGGATTTTGAAAACAGCTTGATCATTAGAGGTCAAGAGGGGAAGTTATATTTAATTTGACTTCTTACCACCAAGCCAGGAGTTTCTTGAGCAATACAAAGGCATCATTTGAAAAAAAAAAAAAAAAAAACTGTTTCCCAATGAGCCTCAGCAAAGAGATTAATATGCATTCAACACATGCTTCCTAGGAAGAGTGCCAGAATGGGGTAGTTCTATTGGTGGTGCGTCGAGATAATTAAGGCCCAGCATTGTGCCCTTATTCCACACCGATGTTAGGAACGGTAGCTGACACGAAAATTCAGGAACAGCAGCTGCTCTTTTCACAGTCGCACAATAACTAGTTCTTTAATGGGAAGGGATGTGGGGGAAGGATCCAGCACCTGCCTTCAGAAGTGACACAGCCATACTCTGAAACGGTAGAACGCATTCTCACTGCCTGTCACATTAATTGTTATGAAGCTACTTTTGATAGAAAACTATTTGTCCTTTGACTAAAAGAAGTCAGCTTTTAAGCACTTTATTTATCTCAATATAATTCAGGAAGGAAGGTGAACATGCTATGAAGACATTTATACAATGAGACCCACATACATAGTACTACAAACAAGGAGCCCTGCGGCACTTTTAAAGACTAACACATTTATTGATCGCACGAGCGTCTGGCGAAGTGGGATTTTCTCCCATGAAAGCTCATGCGATAAATAAATATGTTAGTCTTTAAAAGTGCCACAGGACTCCTTGTTTGTTTTGCTGAACTAGACTAACACGGCTACCCCTTTGGGACTATACATTGCAGTGTTGCAATATTTATGGTCTTGGGATCTTTTCCTCAGAAAAAGCAGCCTGTTGACATTGTTTGCTAGTGAAAGTAAAGTTGAAATACTCTCTATTTACCCCTTTGGAATTTGGGTGCCGTGTTAGTCTATTGTAGAAAAACAAGAGAGTCCTGTGGCACTTTTAAAGACTAACAGATTTATTTATTGCATGAGCTTTTGTGGGAGAAAATCCCACTTCGCCAGACGCTCGTGCGATCAATAAATGTGTTAGTCTTTAAAAGTGCCACAGGACTCTCTTGTTTCTCTCTTACCCATTACCAGAATGCCTTGTGTTTGACATTAGCAGAAGATAAACAATGGCACATGTAAAAACTTTCTGATTGGTTTTAACCTTTGATACAGGTAAGCCTTTGGCTGCTGCCAAGGCTCTGATTCAGTAAAGCTTTTAAGCACATGCTTAACATTGAGCATGAGTTACCTCGTGGACTTCAGTGGGACTATTCACTGTTAGGCATGCTTTAAGTGCTTTGCTGAATTAGGTTCATACTATTAGAAATGTGCTTCTACTACATGTGGACAAACAAACATAACCAGTATATATCAAATATATGGAAAAAAACTCAAAGACATTATTAAGGAAAATTTTTAAAGGGCTGCATGAGAAGAGCACCTGCAAAGATGTGCATTCCTCCAGTATACCTGCAAAATCCGACTTTTGTACATGGAGACAGGTCCTTGTGTGTGCAAAATAGGATGCATACACAGTCATTGGTGTGCTCAAGGGGCTAGCTTTGTGGGTATTATGGCTACAGGTAGAGCCACATGTTGTAGACGCTTTTGAATATGGGGATCACACAATCTGCTGAAATCCATACTCACCAGTGAAACACAAAGATGGTAGGGAAAGCAAAAAAGGTCGTGCAACTTTGACAGCCTTTCAGATACATTGGTTGTAGGGATTAGGGACAGGACAATGAGTCAGACACTTGTACTAGTGTGATTGTACATGTTTTACAGCACAGAACCCCAAATTCTGTTTACACCACTGAAAACAACAGAAGGAGTAACATGCGTCCTTTGGGGATTTCTATTGACTGGCAATTAATTAATTAATTATAATTATATTATATTCAGTTCTGCCTTAGTTTAACTAGTAATCCATTTATTGTATTAGCCACATTCTCTCCTGGTATACTTTGTGAAACTCCATTAACTTCACTGGAGTTATGCTGGTATAACTAATCAGAGAACTTAGCCACGTGGGTTTGCAATGGTGCCACTGAAAAGAATTTGGACCTATGTGGACAATTTAATGCATCAAATTCATCCCTGCTGTTATCCCCTTTAAATTCAACACAGTTACAGCAAGGAAGAATGTGGTTTAATATCACTAACGCACCAGTGAAAGCTACTGAAAATCTCCCTATATTCTGCATGGAAAAAAATAACTAAAATGCGTCATCCACAATCCTAGAAAATCCTGTTAATCTTTAACACCTCCCCAAAGACACCTGTCCTCTCTCTGTCTTTGCTGCTCGTGTTACTAATGGAAACGGATTACTCTAATTTTGTTTGTGTGATTTTCAGTCCTAACCAAGGTGTTGCACTGAAAAATTCTACCCTTAAAAATTGTCTCTTAAATGTGTTTATGTCACACATTCAGAGGACTTGAGCATTTTGACTGAGTGAGACAGTCAATAGCACTGAAGCAGGTGGGCTTCACGATCTTTCTCTGTTGGGGGCTGAAGGGCAAAATACTCCAAGACTCTCTCAATGAACAAATGAAGCCAGGATCTTTGGCCTTCCATTTCCTGACTCTCTTTCCTTTCTTAGATCAAGCTTGTGCCATCAGCCAGAGTTTTGTCTGGGGTTCCAGTGTCTACTCACTAAAGGGGGAACCATCTTCCCACCCTCACCAACTTTAACCTTTCAGACATCGAGGGCCTACCTGGGGACGAGGAGGAAACTGGTAGGGGGCTTGCCATCTAGGGCTGACTGGAAAATAAGAATTCAGTTTTACAACAAAAAAAATTCAAGATTTCCACATTTGTTTTCATTCTGCACCAGGACAAAACCAAGCTCTTTTTAAAAAACTACGAAAAACCATTGGTTGATTCTAAAATAACTGATAAGCCTGGTGGTTATGGCCCTTACCTGGGACATGGGAAACCCACATTGAAGACTATTTTGCTCAATTCCCTCTCTGGTCCAGCAGATATATAATTATTTGCACAAAGTGGAAGAGCTTTAGCAGGAGATATACCCATTCCCTAGGACCTAGGCTATTGGTTAGGTCACTTAGGGAGACCCAGATTCAAGTTCAAACAGGGATCTAAAGCTGGGTTTCCTACCTCCCAGGCATATGCCATAACCACTGAGCTATAGGCTCTTCTGAGTCAGAGCGCTCGCTCCTTTAGTCCTGAGACACCTTCTTGACAAAAATTTTGTCAAAACTGACATGTTTCTGTGAGAAGTTTTGAGTTCGGTGAACTGGCATTTTCCAATGGAAGAGCCTTTCACAGAAAAATGCCCAGGCAGTTCAACTGTCAGCAGAATTGTGGCCAGCCGTAGAGCAGATGGCCAGGAATGTAGGGATCAGCCAGACCATGGCCCCAATTGCCTTATGCTGCATTTGTTCTCAGCTTTTCTGATATTTCACTGCTTCTCTCTGAGGTCTCCAAAGTTCTGATCAGTTCCCTGCCAAGATTTTAAGAACCCTGCCAATGAGCCGA
Organism: Pelusios castaneus; assembly: GCA_007922175.1. NCBI lineage: Eukaryota > Metazoa > Chordata > Testudines > Pelomedusidae > Pelusios > Pelusios castaneus. The sequence goes on from ML685781.1 coordinate 7,619,597, forward strand.
GCTGATAAATTTTATTCCACTTGCCTTTGTTTACTGTATACATCATTGACCAGCCTGAGACTAGGAGTACATATTGTGGGGGAGTTATTCTGAAAATCTGATGATCCCATGGCAAATTTATTACAGGTCTGAGAGGTAGATGGTCTGGGAGTGATAAACTGTAACTGCTGTCAACGTATTGCTGGGCAACTGCATTCTAGGATTAGCTCTTCTACCCTATCAAAGTCTCAATGAGAACAGAAATCTGCCTATTCGTTATTCTTCAACTTCCCCGCTCCTCTCGCCCTCCCCACCAGCCCATTTCCCGCTCCTCTCACCCTCTCCCCATCAGCCCCTTTGCCGCTCCTCTCACCCTCCAGCTCTTTCCCTGCTCCTCTCGCCCCGCCAGCCCCTTCCCGTTATGACACCCAGATCCCTTTCCGCAGTATTCCTTTCTAGGCAGTCATTGCCCATTTTGTATATGTTCTGCTTGATAAAGAGATGACAAAGGGACGATATGACTGAGGTTTATAAAGTCATGAATGGCATACAGAAAATGAGTAGGGAAGCATCAGCCAACGAAATTAACAGACAGCAGCTGTAAAACCAACATATGGAACTACTTCTTCACACAATGCACAGTCAACCTGTAACTCATTGCTGGGAGTTGTTGAGAAGGCTAAAAATATAACTGGAGTAAAAAAAGAACTAGATAAATTCATGTAGGCTAATCAAAGGCTATTAACCAAGATGATCAGGAACACAACCCAATGCTCTGGGTGTCCCTAAACCTAACTGCTAGAAACTAGGAATGGACAACTGAGGATGGATCATGTGATAAATAGCCCTGTTCCATCCACTCCCTCTGTGGATCTGGCACTAGCCACTGTCAGAAGACAGGATACTGGGCTACGTGGACCATTGTTCTGACCCAGTATGACCGTTCTTATGTTCCTGTGATTGCTTAGCTCAAAACTTTAAACAGCAACTCACATTTTCAACAATCTCAATCTCTCCAAGGCATCTGAGTTGTTTTCCTGCCCAACTCCACAGCTGGGATATTGCTAGTCTTTGCAGGAAAGACAAACAAAAAAGGCTGCTGGTTGTTTCGGGGCATCAGAAATCAAGCAACAGAAGCAGAAAAAGCTTCTCTTCCTGCCAATTTCTTCAGGGCCAAGTCAGACTATTTATCAACACTGCCAGCAAGCAGGTGTTCTGGGAGTAGTAAAATGTCCAACTCTCTGTGGCTTTCCAAACACCACAAAGTTCAGTGACCCTGAATTCACCAAATCATTTTGGACTCTCTAGACAGCACTATTTAAATTCTAATAGACTGAGCCTCTGTGTAGTTAATGCAGAGCCACAGAGCAATCTGTAACCATAAAGCATGCCAGTAAGACTATAACCCTTCATGTCCATTGTCTCATTGGTGAGGTTTATCTTCTTAATTCCATTGATCTTCATGTTAATAGTCTGCCACGGAGGCCATGTTGAGCTGTAGCTGCCCCTCCCCTCTGAACAGTGGGCAGGTCAAACATCTGCTCCAGTCAGCTGAACTGTATTACAATGATTATTTGTGGTGACATACTAAACTAAGTTAAGTTTCCAATTGTCTCCCGGCTACAGTAACAGCGAGTTTGCTTTTGCTGAAGCTTTAGCTATGGACTAATGTTGGTTCACACTGATCCCCTGGCTCGATGTTACACTTCACATTTGCAAAACAGAATGGTCGCTGGGCGCAGAAATTAGATTATTTGACACAAACTGTCAGGCTTGTTACAGGGGTAAAACTCTGAAGGACAGCGAGCAGGTTGGAGGAGACAAATAAGAACAACGGCCTTTTCCTTGTGACATTGCTTGGGTTTTAAAGCTTTCCAGTTTAAATTCTTTTTTCATTAGCAAATTAAAAAGCATTCCCCTTCCTTGGACGTCCACAGAAGAGGAGAACTATAGAATAGTGGCTCCCAACCCTTTTAGCTCATGAGCCACAGATATAATTTTTACAGCCCCGAAGGGCCACCAGTCTCTGCCAGCAAACACCGCCCCCCCCACCCCACCTCTCCCCAAAAAGCAGTTTCCCTCCTTGCTCACTGATCTCGCATCTCCCTGGCTGCAGCAGGAAAACTGCACACATCCTGTAACTCTGCACTCTATCTAGGTCCCTAGGCAGGGGTTCCCTTCTGCAGCCAGGAGGATGGAAGATCAGTGATCCCCTCCCCACTTCTGGCCCCAGCAAGGACCCTAGAACCTTTGTACCTAGGCAGGCCTTGCTACAGCTGGGGTGAGGGGAGTGCTGATCTCCTATTTCTTTGACTGCAGCAAGCACCTGCATCGGTCCTTTAGCCCTGCGTAAATGCACTCCACCTGGGTCCTTAGGCAGTGAGTCCATTCTGCAGCCAGGGGGACGGGAGCTGGGGTGGAAATCACTGTTATAGAACCATTGTGAAAACCAGGGTGAATTTCAGAGTTACAATTTCTAAAAGCAGAAAACATACCAAATGGAATACTGGAATCTCTAATTCTTCTTTAGTATTGCCCCTGTTCTCCCACCCCTGCCTCCATTTAGCATTGCTCTGATCTTCCTACAGAACTTACTTCCCTTCCTTGTTTCTCCAGCAGACCAGAGACCATTTGTTTTCCTCTTCCTGCCCACTTGCAATAGTGCTAATGCACCCCAGGAATTGCTGGGTGCTGCTTGCCCTGGCAATGGTAGGAATAAAGCCTTCCAGCATGTGTTTGCACTGCTTTAAGTGGGGAGGAAATGAACAAACTATACAAGCTGAAGAGTTTTGGCAATGCCAGCAAAGCATTACCCTATGATTTTGTAGTGAGTCATGCAATAGGCAGTATTTTTCCCTTAAATCCCCAGATCCTAGAGTCAGGTGATTACATGAGAAGGTGTTTTTATTTAAAAATAAAATTCTTACCCTCACGGTTGTGGAGAAAAGCTTGAAAATGTGATCTGAGTGTAACCTAGAAGCTCTAAAAGCTGAGGGTAAATGATAAATAAAGATAAAAGATTTTTTAATCTCATAATTTTAAACCAATCTCAGGAATGTTTGGGAACTGATCCATGACTATTGAATGCAGGGCCGTCCCTGGGGGGGGGGGCGGGCGAACACCCCGGGCTGCCCAGGCTGGCTCCCTGGGGGGGTGCAGTGGCCCGACTCCCCTCCGGCAAGGGGGGACAGGGGTGGGGCCCTGCCTAGGCCAGTTAGCCCTGGGCCCCACTCCCCCCACAGGACAGCGGTGATTGAATGCTGCATGTCGGCAATACTGAATCAAGCAGTGTAAAATTAACATAGATGAACAGTATTAGCATAATGCTTCTGTCAGGCATTGTGGGTAGCAAAAAGGGCCAGGTTCAGTTACCTAGGGGTAAATTAATACAGCAACAATACCTATTAGGTAAGATTCCCAGCCTCAGAGTGTCTTAATCCCCAAGGCATTCTAGCACTAACAGCTTTTCTCCTCTCCCATTGCTCCCCGCTCACAGGACATTGTCCACAGTTGACAGGAGTTCAAAATATAGCCAACTCCATCTCTGGCCCTTCAGCAATGCCTGCCTAGTATAGCTCAGTGCTGGGTAGGAAGAACTTTATGAGGATCCCCCACCAAGACTGCTTCTCATTGTGGCTTCAACTGACAGTACTTAGCCTTCTAATGAGTCTTTCAGAATCCTGAAAAGAGTCCCTAGCAGCACACACTCCTCTCAGAAACCCCTTTCTCTCTCCCAGCACCCAGTCACGCCACACCATGGTTCCAGCCAGGGTGACTCCTTACCGCAGGGATATTGGGTGCCTTTCACTGGGCGTTTGAGCGTCATTATCTCTGCTGAGACACTAAACTTATAGTTGTACAGAACTTTTAGCAAGATGCCCCAAACTAACACCTAAGAGAAATGCAAATAAGACCTGGCCTATTGCATTGCTCATCAACAGATACCATCAGAAAAAAGCACCTGCTTTTGGATTGCAATGGAAGGTGAACTCAAGTCTGAGGAGAGCACCTGGGACTGGTGGGGGGGGGGGAAGAGGGGGCTCTGTGTGTGTGTGTGTGTGTCAGAGACACTCTGGCCTCGCATGCAAGTCACCAGTACTCAACAATTGCTTTAACTGCTCTCCATGACAGGGCCAGACGGGAGTCAGGGAGGCCCCTTTGGGCATCTGGATTCCTGTGCACCTTATTGAGTCTATCTCCATGGGATGAATCATAGAAACTCCAGTGGAGGCTGTTTCTGCACCCAGAGAGCCTGACTGAGTACCAGTAGGGTGCAGGCCAGAAAGATTCACAGGGGGGCCCTCTGTGCTCCCTGAGGGGCGGGGAGGATGCATGCGATATTGCTTCTATAGCCCTCAATCCTGCCTGTGGTAGGATCCTTTTCCAGATCATTCTGCATCTCTTTCCGGCGCCCCCCCCCCCCCCCAATCACCTGGCCTAGCATTCCTGTCTTTATCCTCCTCCTGCCCCTCGCCTCATTTCTTTCTCTACCTTTCCCATCTCTCCCACCTGAGAGCGCAGCCTTTCCTGTGCTGCTGACATGATATGATTATAATATTGTAACATTATCATATTAGTTATGGTATTTTTAATGATGTCAGTAAAAAGTTTACCATGTCAGTAAAAAAACCCTCAACTTCATATCTTCATGTCAGCAAAAACTAAAATGCCAGATTGGCAACCCGGTAGCAGGTCAGAGCTGGTGCTGAGCCTTCAACCAGATGGTGCTGGCCTTCCAGGGTCTGCCAGATGGCAGACATTCCACAGAGCTATTTTTTCTACCCTAGATCATTCCCTGTGGGTTTCATCACAGGAGGGGACACTAGGCCATTCACAGATACAGAAATAGCCAATGGAAGTATGACCATTTCAAGATGAGGGTACTTCTTTTAGCTAGAAAAGTCCAAATAACCGAATGAGTAATGCATTAGAAAAGTATGTTCCAAAAAAGTGAAGTAAGCAAGCTAGCATCTTTATGAAATAAACATTCCATATAAGGGGCTCAAATCTGCATTTGTGTGACTATAACAAACTATTGCATATACGTGCAGAAAAGCAGTAACGGAATGTGTGATTCAGTAGCTACCAGAAGGGTGCAGCCTTCCATAAATAGGTTCTGTACCTGAACCCCGTGAGGAAGCTGTGGAAAGCTTGATAACAAGAATGGTGAGGTTAATTACCTTCCCTCTTTCCTTACATTCTACCTTTTCTTCCAATCTCTGCCTCCCCTGCCTTGGAATAGTAATTCCTGGACTCAAAGCTACAGGAACACCCTAGGAACAAACTTAAAACACAAATAGCTGGGGGAAGATCATTCCAGTTCACGTAAGTTGAAACCATGCATTATGTTTCAACCATTATTTGTTAACAATTGCACTCAGGAAAGGTGAGCTCATTTTGACTGATATGAAATCCACTCCTACTCTAGGTTTCAAATTAGTTTATTTTCCTAATTTTAATAATCATAGTAGCTATGCATGTTAAAATCTTAATAACACTAATTAAATTTAATATTTCAGGATGTAAACCAATCACTTCTGACATTCAAGGAAGATTATTTTCCTCTATGCAGAGCCTTGTACAATGGGTTACACACATTCAGCTTGATACTTTTGTCTGTTTATGTTCCTCTGCAGCCCTGTGTGGCTCCCTGTCCGGCATGAACCCCCCCTGGCCTGGGGCCCCCGGCCCCCAACCTGAGCCGGTGCTGGGAGGGTTGGGGGAGGGAGAGAAGCTGCACTCCAGTCCCGCCCCCAGCCCTGAACTGGCTAGTCTGCCCTCTGAGGGCAGGGCAGGCCAGCCCTGTTTGCTCTGCTCCATTCCAGGGGTTGTGCTAGGGCCGGGGCCGAGACCAGTTGGTCCGTGGTGTGCCTCCAATGCGACCTTCCTGGGCGATGGCCCTGGAGGGCTGCATCAGAGGCCACATCAAGCACCAGTCAGCCACGGCCTGGCCCTGCCCCTGGAATAGAGCAGAACGAACAGGGCCACCCCATCCCACCCCCTAGGGCAGATCAGCCAGCCCAGGGACAGGGCTGTAGCATCTCTCACATAGGGCCCAGCCCTCCCCTGCACCGGCAGGGTAGGGGCCCTCTCCCCCACCCAGCAATGTGGGGGTTTAGTGGGGCAGTGGGAGGGGGAGATGTGGCAGGGGCCATAGGGGCTGGAGCCTGGGCCCCCCTTCAGTGCACAGGCTCCAGCTCCTATGGCCCCTGCATTAATCTGGCTCTGTTCCTCTGTAGCTTCAGGTCCTGGCCAAAGGCAGCAGGTTAGATTGGATGGACTGGTGGAATTATTTTGGAATGAATTTCCTACATTGTTGTTGTTGTTTCAGTAGTTTCCTATGCCCATCATTACAAATACCCTGTCTGTTCATTAATCCTTATTATGAAACAGCTTTAAAGCAACAGCCATTAATGGATGTTTCTGACTGAGTCATTCTGCCACACCCATGTCTGTGTTGCACAGTAGAGACTGATGGATTTCCTTATTCTATTGTACATTCTCTATTTCATAATCCCAGCACTTCATTCAAGGCAACACAATCTTGGTAAACCCAAAATAACAGCTCACCTGCTAAGGTCACCAGTGGTTAGTAGAGGAAGTCAATATTTTTTAAACTAAAATATTTTTTCTGAGAAAAATTGCTTTTTCTGTGACACTTGGTTTTCAAGCAAATATCATGCTGTTTGATTTTATTTCTATTGAAAACATCAGAATAACTATCATCATTTTTTGTTTACTAAAAATGAGGGTTTCTAAACAAAAAAAATGAATAGCCATTTCAATACTGGTTTTGATGGTTCTCTATATTTTTAATGAAAAAACATGCACATGTAAAAAGAAAAAAGAAAATCAGTCTGTTTCAAGGATTTCAACTTTTTAAAATTATGCCTGAAACTATTTTTTCATTTTTTGGCCTCTTCTGTCAGTTACTGTGTGTTATTTAAAAACCAATTGAATATTAAGAACACATTTCACATTTAAAAAGTTTGGGAGATTTCATTTCTGTTAAGTTTATCACTACATGCTGATATTGCATAATATATTTGGTTTATTTTATATTCAAATAAATGATAGAACATAATAAAATAATCATGATAATAATTTCTTTCTTGCCTCTCAGGGATGTGGTGATGATTAATTTATTAATGTTTGAACAGTGCTTTGAAAAGGTAAAGTACTATTTAAGTGCAAAGCATTATGAATATATTTGTTAATGTTTAAAGATTCATTTGATATGGATGCCCAGTCATCATATTATTTATGTGGTGGATATGTTTATTAATCATTAATATTAGTGTCTCTTAAAAGCCCTAATCATGACTGCAGTCCTATTGTGCCAGGTACTATTCAAACAAAGATGAGGAGACAGTGCCTGCTTTGAAGAGCTTATGCCCTGTGGGACAAACCGGAGCCCATGATATTAATGAGAGCTTCCCTCTCAGAATCTAGTCCTGTAAGAAAGAAATTTAAATATGGGTTAGACAGAATATTTAACTATGATGTAGCTTTGATAGGCATCAGGAAATAGGCATTGAATAATAGATTTGAAACATGTAATTAAATATGTATTAAATTCTTATGCAATATAATGGACAATAATTTGAGGAGGGGGCAGAAAAATCTTACTGGACAAAGCCTTTACTATTTTCCTCAAAGGCCTGTTGTAGAGCTAAGATTCTCTCCTAATCACCTTTTGTTTCTCACTCTAGTCTAATTCAGTATCAGTCCTTATACTTGCAAGTCTCTTCCTCTCCTTCAGTCTGACTCAGTTTCCCTTGACTTCATTAGGCATGGGATTGAGCCTACACAACTCACTTCCTTCCTGAAACCCTCCTGGGGCTGTTTTGTGTGAAGGAAGGATCCCAGAACTGGGTAGGAGGAACGGCAATTCTAATACAAAAATTCAGACCACATGCAAAAGGGTACAAGGTACAAACACTCCTAGAATCAAAGAACCAATCGGGTTAGACGAGACCGCGAAGGTCACCTAGTCTCAACCATATGGAACATCCTTATACAAAGGAACAAACCCTAGCTCTCTCTAGCCGTGAAGATCCCAACATTGCAGTATCAGTACTGTAAGACTATCATGGGCTATTATTTGAGATTAGATAAATATTGCATTCCTTTGTAATCCTATATCACCCTCACAAATCCAGTAATCATCTATTCTCAAAAATAAAACCTCACAGCTTCATTTGATTTGGCCCAGTGCCTCCAGAAGCAAGAGGCAGTATGCTGACCAGCAGCCAGCATTTTCAGAGAAGTTAGCTGTAATTCATTTTTTGTAAAAGATGATAAGTCTTTTTAAGATACTGTGTGTTGAATCCAAATATGTCTGTTACCAAGCTGAGTGTGGTGTATAAAGGCCTCTACAAAGAAAACAAAGCAATGCAGGGAAATCGCTAAATCTTTATTACCTTTTCATTTAGGATTTACTTACTTTAGCTGGACTTTAATGAACTGTAGGATGTAATAAACGTCTTTGCATAATGTAACCTTTTTATAAATATATTGAATATCAGTTTGATATTTGCATAAGATACTAAAATATTTTAATGTTTACATGCCCTTTATACAAACATTAGAACCTTGAAATAAAAGTATGCAAGTGGTTTTAACTACCAGAAATACAACACAATCTGAGATCACATGTTTTTTAAACATGTAAAAGTATGAGCTGGCATAAGATCACCATTAAGAACGTGTCTCACTGGTTTTGAGGATAGTCTCTTTGGCTATGTCTACACTTGTAAAGCTAAGATGACTCTGTTAAGTCAACTTAACAAGGTCGACTTTAAGTCGACTTAACGGAGTGGCTACACTTTAAGTTGACTTAAGTCGACCTTGTTAAGTCAACTTAACAGTAGACATAGCCGTCCACACTGGCTTTAAGTTGACTTACGAAGTTGACTGAAGGCTTAAGTCAACCTTCAGAGGTGGTGTTAAGTCAACTTAAAGAAGCGCTTAAGTCGACTTATTTAAAGCCCAGTGTGGAGATGGCTTTGTGCAGGTCAACTTAAGCGTCCTTAAGCTGACCTAAGTTGCCAATGTAGACGCACCCTTTGTGTTCTTGATCAGATGTGACTTTGAAGTCAGTTTGTGGGCCCATATTACCCCAGCAATGGCATACAACTTTCCATTCATAGTTAGTTCTGTTGAGTTTGTCCTAGAATTCCATTTTCTGACATACTGGTGCCCAAACACTGACGGCATATTTGCTTTTCTGCACAACATTATTGAGCATGCCTCGTTCATGGGAAGGTCTTGAGTGACTGGCAAGTATCCAGTGGTAGTGATTTCTGGTTCTGTTGTCACGTGCAATGGGCTGAAATGTGTCCAGCCACAACTTGGGTTCTCATTTTAATGAAAAAGGCCGTATCAGAAGATTTTGTCTGCACTGTACCTTTGCAGTTTTCTTCAAATTCAGATTAACACTCTTCGCAAACACAGTCCTTGAATACTGATTTAGCTTCACCATCTCTTACATTGTCTTGTATGATTGTGGTGATTGCATCAGGGACACAGAGTGCTATTGTTTAATGTATCATTCAGCAGCATATGATCAGGCAGGGTCTCTTTGCCAAACAATGACTTGAATTGCTTGGAATGTGTTTGTGCCATCCAGAGAAGAATCACTTTGTAGTGGAGCACAACTGTTCCTGTACCTTTTTCAACAGATGACTTACTCTCGCTCTTGGTGCAGGCACCCACACTCTTTATTTACAATGTGTGAACCCTTTTCCCAAACAGACTTCAGCCCCTCTGGCCCTGGGCAATTGCTTGCTCTGGTACAAACTGGCTGCAGACTCTGGCCACACCCTTCCCTGCTCTTCTTCCTCAATCAGCTTATATACCTCAGCGGTTGGGGGAGCTGCTGGTCCTAATTGGCCTTTTACTCTCTCCTGGCCTGGCTTTACTCAGCTGCCACACCTGCAGGCCCTACTGATGGGTTCTTCTTCCAGCTCAGGTAGATGAGGGAGGGTTAGTTTTACCCCACTCTCCTGTGCACATATCAGTATTGTTGGCTGTACAGTAAACAAACATCCTGGGAACCTGGCTGGGGGGAATAACAGCCCCATTCTTAGCATCCATAGCCTGTAGCATTATGTCCACCTTTAGGATTCCTTCATAACTAATTTAGGCTATGTCTACACTTGCACTTTTAAGTCAACTTTAACTAAGTCGACATAGTGTGTCTACACTTAAAATTAAAGTCGACTTAAAGGGAAACTTACAAAGTCGACCTAGAGCGTCCACACTGGATGCTCTAGGTCGACTTTGTGGGGCTAGGGGGACCTTGGGCAGGTCCACGGTGGTGGGGGGGGCACCCCCGTGTACAATGGGGCAAAGGGGGACAGGGACCCTGGCAAGGCAGAGCCCTGTGTGTGATGCTGTCTGGATTTAGGGAAGCATTTATGATATTATTTTCTATGGATATCTCAAATGTTATAATCCATAGGAACTATGTCATGTTTGGTATCAATAGAAAGGTAGTAATTTGCTGAGAATTATTATATAGTTTATGTCTAGGAATTCTATTTTGATTAGAAGTTAAGAATTTGATGTTATATCCCTACTTTAACTTGTGTCCTTCTTTACAAATGTCTTAGATGGGAGGGTGTGAACAATCATTGTCTCCTTAATGTTAAGGAATCTACCAGGTGATATGGTCCCAGGGAGTATCCTGATGAGCCATTAAGGAGACAATTGTTGTTCACAATTTAGAAAGTCGAATTAAGCCTTAGGTCGAGTAAAAAGCAGGTTTAATAAAGTCGACTTTATTTTGCTTAAGTCGGCTTAAGCAAGCTGCTTAAGTCGACTTAAGCAAAGTGTAGTGTAGACGCAGGGCAAATTAAGTCGACTTAAGCCAAGCTTAAGTCGACTTAATTTGCCAGTGTAGACGCAGCCTTAGTGACCAGCCTTATAGGAAAACTGAACCCATTGTTTTGAACTTGTTGTCTGACGAAGGGTGCACCCAAGACCAATTTGCTTTGGGGTCTATTTCTTTCCACCACTCACACCAAATACTATGTCTTAAGCTATGCTATGCACCTTGAATTTCACAGATTCTTGTTTCTCAGCACTGCCGTCAAGAAAAGATTGGCCTTCATATCTGGAATGAAAGCAGCTCCATCTTCCTCATTATCTGTTCACTCATTTTGAATGTAGTTTACAAGAATGAGTCTGTTTAGGGCACACTTCTTGACGAAGCATGCAGCATCTCCAGTTCACAGGTTTCACAGAACTGGCCTGTCTTGTATTATGGACACAAGTGTCTTTATTGGGAGACCACATCTTCCCACATGCGATATGTCAGTGACCGATGCTCTCGTCTTCTGTAACCTCTAGATTTTGCCTTTGTCGGTGTATTGAACATAGCAATTTCTGGGCCACATGACTGCTTCTCTCTTTCTAAAGGAAAGATGAATTCCACTCTGTCAATGGGCTCTCTGTCTTTGACACATTGCAACTTCTTTCTAATGGCTGTTGTTTTTTTCATAGTGTCATAGAACCGGAAGGGACCATAAGAAGTCATTGAATCCAGTTCCTGCACTCATGGCAGAACCAAGTACCATCTAGACCATCCCTGACAGGTGTTTGTCTATAGTATCGTAGAGCTGAAAGAATTCTTATTCTGTGCTTTCCTTGTTCACCTGCTTCAGATACATCTTCTTTATTTCATTCTTGAGAAATAATGCAGAAAGTGTAGTGGCCTGGATCTAATGAAAAGTACTACCAGTTTCATGGTTTACTTACAACTGTAACCGATCTGAATGTCATAAGCTACAGCCTCACCTAACTACTCTTCTCTCTTTGTTGGCATTTGTACCAGATCAGATTACAAGTTAATTCTCCTCTAACTACAATGCATAATATACTATAAAACATATACTAAGCATGCAAGAAAGCAATTCCACGTTACAGGAAAAATAACTTGTGTTATGATTAACTTATTTCTAATATTACAATATATGGATGACTACATGCCACAAAAGGCTGAATATTAGCCTAAAGTAGGTGTTAAAACCATTGTGTTTCTTCCCATTTCTGTTCTTAATAGACTGAAAAGGAATTATGCTGAAGATGACTTATTTTGCTGACGAGTTCATGCACATGCTCTTGACACAAACATTTCTGGTGAATTTTGGTAGCCATATTTGTTTGCAAATTTGAGAGGCTAAGCATCAAAACCCACTTTGGTAACAACCATATTGAAATCAGCAGGGTCAAATTATGTTCGAAAAATTTGCTAACTTTTAACAAAAATCACCTCTATACCTCTTAAAGCCTGAATTGATGCTGAGATTTCTGCCTAGTCTCCTGTATTATTTAATAGAAAGAACACTCCACAAGTCAGCTCAGCTTTGGGGAGTCTAATGCCATCAGTAGTGCTGGCTCCCTCAAATCTTTGCAGTTGTACAAGGACTGCACTGTTTCTTTACAACCTCCTCACCTACTTGATCAGCTGTACAGGACCATCCTAATATTGTTGGGGTTAAATTAAAAGGGGAGGTCCTCTTCTTCTCCCTATTGATCAGGGCTCCTCGAGGTTAATTTCAGCCATGTAGTCTGAAAGTTTCCCATTAGACATACAGAGGCACTTTTTAAAGCAGAATAATGTCTTACTTGTGAGAAAGGATTATGATTGGCCCTGTTAATTGACACGCACATTCACATTGCCTCCAGTTGCTAAAAATCTGTATTCCATTCTGCTGTGGGAAAAAACGGTTTGCATGTGGTAAAAATGTGGTTTAAAACAAAGTAGCTCTGTCATCTATAGCCCTCTCCCCTATTACAGGCTGGAATTAATGTATTGATGGGTAGCTAAAGAGCCCTGAGAGTGGCAAGGTGAACAGCAGGATTGAGATAATTAATTTTTCCCCTGTCCTCGCCTTAAAATTAGACAGCAATCTGGTTCATTTCTCATACAAGATGATAGGGAAGTTCCACTCCTGAACAGATCATTTTTTCTTACTGTCTTTAAAAGTGGGGTTTGTCTTACATTCATTAATGCCACATATCACTCACTGTGCCCCTTTAAGCAGCTAAAGGGTCACCCTTTCCTCCTGAAAACCCAGATCTGATCTCTCTTCAGCTCAGCAACTTGCTAAACTATATCATTTAATAGGTTCCCTTTTTCTCTACCACATTTCCATAACTTGTTTCTTTAATCCTCCTTTGATCCTGAATACTAGAGAGATTTACGTGTAATTTATTCTTACATTGTTGTACTTGTTTAATCTTTCATTTCCAGTTGGACTCATTTTCAAACAAGAGAACTCGTTATTGATTCGATTTGTTGTTGACAGTTGGGACCTGCCTTCTGAGTGTGAGGCGAGTTTCCATTTTTGTTATTTCTTATCTTTATCGCTCATTCTCAACGTGCATTTGGCCCAAGAGATTCAGATGTTGGCAAGCCAGTTTTTCTGTATTCAGACAGAAATCAAGGACTGGCCCTTGTATTTGCACAGCAGTCTCAAGTATGCATGACTGAACCTTCCAGCTAATTTAAAAATAGATGCATCTTCAGTGCAAAGACATGACATCCCTTCCTCTATTACAGCCAATCATCCCAGCCAACAAACCCTGGATCCTAAATCCCACCACTTTCCCCCTCTTTTCCAGCCACCCTATAACACATTCTTCTCTCCTTTAGTTTTCTGAGTGAAACTAGTACTCTACAATCCCTTTCCCTTACAGAAGCACTGCTAGCCCCCTTCCTCCTCCTTTTACATCTCAAATAGAGGGAAATGCCATTAAAAGCATCAGCGTCCTTGGTCCCAGGGAATGTTCCCTTGCTGTAGATTGGAGAGACATGCAGGCCGTCTGCTCTCTAAAGATATTGCTTACATTTGAGTCTATCCACCAGCGTGCTAAACTATATCATTTAATAAAATCTTTTTTCCTCTATCACATTTCCATAACTTAGAAGCTGAGAAGAACCAAAACAAAGGCTGGGTGCTGGATGCCCCTCCATGTTGGTAGAACGGCAGAGGACTGAGTGCCTCACCCAAGCTGATCTGTGAGCAAATGATTTTCCAGAAAGTCTGTCTGGAGCAAAGAGGGGAGCTTGTCTGTGGTGAAACGTCCTAGAAGCTGTTGCAGGAAGAAAGGCTCCCCAGCTGCGAAGAGGCCAGTTTGGAGCCCTCTGTGGTATACCAACCCCTGGAAAGGCTTAGCTTTGGAACATGGGGACATGTTAAATTCTGCCCCTGAACATGTTTTAACTTAGAAAAGGGTGGCTTACGCTGAAACAGAGGCACATCTGCTCAGTAGGAGCTTCTGGAAGCAGCATTCAGAGCAGACATATCCTGAAATCACAGGAATTAGTGGAGGATTGAACCAAATACTAAGAAAGCAGCATCCAGGCTTCTCCATTAATCCCCCTGAAGTCAGACGCCCTTAGCAAGTACAGGAACTGCTCAAGAGATCCTCACAGCTGAGCCTACATTTAATCTAGCTCTGGAGCAGGAATGAATTTATTTTATAGTAACAGCAAGGGAACTTGAACCAGCATTATAGAGGCATTGCAGAAAAATACAGCGCATCAAACTCTTCTTACAGCACTTACTCTCTAAGAAGAAGAATTTCTTAAAAAAAAAAAAAACCCACACGTTCTTATGACTTGCCCACATTCACACAGCAAGTCAAGGTAAGGGCAGGAACAATCCCCAGGATTCCCGAGTCCCAGTCTCCTGCTCTGGCCACAGGGCAAGGGTGGCTGCAAAATCCACTGATAGCTGCAGAATTTCAAAGAACTTGGGTGGAACTTCCCCTCTGTCTTTGGGGGTGTGGAGGGGCTTGTATAGTCCTGTACTGTCACTTTAAAAGTCTAGCAAACCCCCAAATCCTGCAATATGATACCTTTGGGCCCAAGAAAAAAAAAAAGAAGTGTTAACTATTTCACCACTCAGTTCACTCTCCATGTGAGGAGCAGCATACCACCTTCCGCTCCTGCTCCCTGCTTACCATGGCAGCGAAGAGCACACACGTTTTATTAGTGATTTAGGTTCCTACTGCTGTTCCACTGCCTTGGCATTCAAGGATTGCCCATTTCGCTGGTGGAAAGGAAAATGGTGGAAAGGAAATGGATGTGAGAGAAGAGAAAGAACTGAGCATCCATTCTAATTTCAGTTGGGCTTTGTGACCAGCACTGAATTCTGCAGCAGTTTTTTAATAGTAGGCAAAGGCCTGGGCTGCAGACCTGGACTAACCTGGCACTAGGTGTCCTTAGGTTTCCTTTTAAAGAGGCAGCGGGTTCAGCAGAGAAGTTCCTCACAGACTCCAAAGCCTCTGGAACTTGTTACGCTGCTGTGTTTCTCATCAGGCCAGCTGACAACACCCATGTACAATAGGGCTGTTGACTATCTCACACTGGCCAAGCACAGCACAGTGACATTCACAAACTTGCAAGATTCCCAGTTTCATGATCTGCCTAGCATCTCCCTGTCCTGTATCCCCCTTCCAATCATTTCCATTCAATTTAAAATCAAGGCATCCACAGTTCAAACACACTGGTTGGATTAGAGCCAGATTAAAAAATGACCTCCTGTTTTTGCATCTACATTTATTTTCAGGCTCACTCGATGCAACTTGGATGCCAGACTTCTTGATGGCTATCCTAAACCCCACAATGCCCCTCAAATCAAGGAGACAGCTGCTGTTCCCCAATTCTGCATGAATCTGGTCCATGAAATTTACCTGGGTGTAACAATGTTGCTGGATGTCTCAATAACATTTCCTTTGGAGGTCTGCATGTGACTCAGACAGCCTTCAGGTGGTCCTAATCCCAGAGAGAACATTGAAAAAGCTCTATACAGATGTAAGCAGGGTCAAAATGAGCTCTGCCCTGCTGAGCTAACAGGAGAAGGAAGAAAGGCTTCAGGACCCAACTTTATTTGCCTGAGCACACCCACCCTGCCTAGGTGCTCAGCATGATGGGACAGCTTTGTTCTAATGATCTCTGGGTGGTGGTGGGTTACAAATCACTTTAGTGTTGATTGCAGGGGTAATGAAATGTTGGGCTCCTTATTGCATGAATAAAAGACACCAGACCTGTGCTTAGCCTGTCCTGATTGAGGGGGGTGCCCTCACCTGAACTGGGCTCAGTAGGAAAGGGGCTTGGATGCAGTGATTGGGGGAAGAGAGAGGGTGTGAGGATAGGCCAGAGGTCGGCAATCTGAAAGATAAGAAGAGCCATTTAAAAAAAATCCTTCAATAACTGAGTATTTTGAGAGCCACAATGGGTGTAGTCTTCTGGTTGTGGGGGAGAGGAAGCTGAGTGCTGGGCCAGGGTGCCTGCCACAGGGTCCCTTGGAAGGGGAGGGAGGAGGCCTGGAGCCACAAGGGAACAGCCCAAGAGCCACATACAGCTCTGGAGCCGCAGGTTACAGACCCCCCACACTAGGGAAATCCCTGGAGACAGCTGCCTCCAGCCTCAGGCACTTAGAAGCTCTGAGGAAATAATGACCTAGCCTGACCCACCCCTTCAGTAGCTAAATTGAATGAGGTCACTTGATCTTAGCCATCACGTTGACAAGAGTGATCTTGGACAGGGTGTGAGGCAGTCTAGTGAGTTAAGCTTCTCTGCTCCACCTTTGTCCACACTAAAGACTTACCTGTAAGTCAAAAGTCTACTGTTCTTCTCCTTTGCTCCCATCCAGACTCAAAATACCCCCAAAGGTGTATTCCTGGCAGAAGTATTAGGAGGTACCCCAGCTGGCCCCCTACAGTAGATCTCGTTAGGCTGAATTGATTGTTTCTCATTGGAGAGCCAGTGTGGCCAAAGGGAAACACCATGACTTATCTGTTGACGCAAAGGAGTGCTCCTAAGCCTTCGTACAATCCCCTTGGAACTGTCCTCCCCCCACTCCCGGCCTCCACTGACTCCCCATTTGCAGGCAGTGACCCTGCCCTGAACACAGCACCTAAACCAGGGGTCGGCAACCAGAAAGATAAGGAGAGCCATTTTTAAAATTGTTTTCAATAATTGAGTGTTTTGAGAGCTGCGATGTGTGTAACCTACTGGTGGGGGGAGCTGGGAGTTGGGCCAGGGCACCTGCCGCCGGGTCCCCTGGCGGGGGGCGGGGAACCCCACAGGGTTCCCCAGTGGCGGAGGGGCTCCCAGAGCCAGGAGCGGACTGCCCGCATGGTCCCCTGATGGCAGGGGGAGCCTGATGCCTGGAGCCGCAAGGGGATAGCCAAAGAGCTGCAGGTGGCTCCGGTTGCAGACCCCCTGGGCTAGGCAGTGGCTTTGTCCCTCTCCACTATTCAAATATGATGCTAATTCAGGTTCCTTTGGGAGTCCTTTTGTTAAGTGTTCGCTAGAGCTAAAATCAGTTCTTGTGGGACAGTGTTTCTGTCCAGCCTGTTTCAGCAATAAAGCTCTCCCACTAAGAGCTGGGAGGAACCTCAAGCATGCAGAGGTCACAGTAGAGAGACAGGTGGCAGCAGAAGGTGATGGCATGTATGGGAGTGACTGGTAGGGTGGCCAGCAGAGCTGGAAGAGGCCGGACAGAAGAGTGAGATTTTCCCCACCCTCAACCAGAGTGGGAGGTGAACTCTGCAGCTGGTCCTCTAAACTCTGGGCCCTGGTCTACACCGCAGTGTGATTTCAGTGGCAATCAAAGGGAGATACCAAAGTACTTAAAATACCCTGCATATCTCCCTCCGATTGCCTACCGCCTACTTATTGATGTGTCTTCAGTAGGCTGAGTGGGTGGGAAACCCCTTCCCTCTGACTCAGCGATACACTCCTTGGCAGGGTGGTCTTACTCAATTGACTATCTGATCAGCTGAGCGGGTCTTCACAGACCTGCTCAGTCGCTCAGGGAGATCGATATGACGGCGGCAAATTTGCCGCCATCAGTGAAGACAAGCTCTAAGTCTTCTCTGACTAAGGGCAATAATTGTGAGTGCCGTGCTCTGAGGGGAGGGAACCAGAGAGGAGGGGCACATTGAAGGAATTTCTGGTTGCTGGACTAAAGAGCCTCAGACAAATGGAAACTGCCCAACATACTCTGGAGTCAGTTCTGTTTGTGGGTTTATTCTTGTGAATCCTGCTTGTGGCCCATTCCCAAGGTAACACTGGGTTACTTTCCTCCTTTCATTAAACGTTTCTTTTCTACGCTTAGCCTCTCGGCTTGTGAGAGGGGAATTAGTGCCTCGAGAGGCACCCAAGGAGGTGAAATGTAATTGTCCCCTGTAATTTGGTGGGGCCTCGAGCCAGTTTTGTGTTGTACTGTTGGAGAGGAACCCCTCTATATTGAACCTCGCCCTTGTTCCTGCCAGCTCCGACTGGCAGAAGGGTTAATAGGAGTGGAGAAATCAGGTGCATTCTTAATTCTTGCAGAGACTGCGCTGCCCTTTCTCCTCTTTGGATGGTAATGCACTGTGACCAGCAGCCATTTGAAGCATTACACGAGAAAGGCTCAGAATGGTGACAGAAGGAGAACAGCTTGATCCTACCCTGCTGCTGCCACTAATCTGTCTGCTAGAACTTCTCTTGTTGCTCTTATGGCTGCTGCGTCTTCTGTATTGTCTTTTGCGGCATCTTAAAAACCAGCCCGATTGATCCTACATGCAGACAGCTGAAATTCAATTGGCAACATAACCAGGAAGATGCCAGCAGAACATCAAACTGGTGTAAGAATGCTGTGGCCAGGTGTCTTTTTTTTTTGGCTCAAATAATTTTACTTTCTTGGAACACAGCAGATTCATTACACGATGTCGGGAGGGAAGAGACTATTAAAAACAAAAAGTCGTGTAAAGAGTGCGTGACACGTAGGGCGATGATGGCATAATTGCTTAACTGCCAAACCAGCCAGAGAGCAAGTACACGTAGTTCGGTCATTGTGTTTATATCAAAGAAGTTGGAGAATGTGCAATATTCTGATCATACCAGGAGAAACACTGTCAAATCCAGGAATGATTTTGTATTGATAGGTACAATGCATCAGGATCAATTAAGCCTTTGGGGTGCAGAAAATACTGCATTCCGTATTTCACTGAGGCCCCACTGCGGCTAGGCGCTGAAGTAGTCCCACTGAAGACATACTTGAAGCTAGATATGTGCTGCCGCACCTTGCTGAACTTGGTCTGCTTTTGTTCATCAAGTATAAGTTTGCCTTTCATTTTGTTTCTTTGCTTTATTTATAATTAAGTGTTACCAGTGTGCGCTGAACTGTTCAAGAGCTAATCCATGCTCCTAGGAGCTTACTCAAAAGCAAGAAGCAACACAAATCACACTGAGGGATCCAGTGGATGCTTTTCTAAGAGTAGGCGGGTGGCTGGCAACCTTTGTACCAGCATTGATTAGCCCTGATGGGACTATGCCAAAGAAGTGAGTTCTTAAGGAGGAATTTGAATGGTGAGAAGTGGGGTTTCTGGCATGCTGGAAGTGGGAAGAAATTCCAGCATGGAAGAAGGGAGGCAAATGAGAGTGGGAGAGGAAACACAGAGAGGCAGGACGCTGGCAACAAAGGAGGTGCCAAAGAGGGAAATGAGGGCACAGATACAGGTTGGAGCAGAGTTCTGCTAAACCTCAGTCCAGCACTGGGAGAGTACACTTGAACTGGCTGGGGAAGGGAAGAAGAAACCAGTGGAGAAGTTTGATTAGGGGAGTGATACAGTCTGAGAAGAAGGGGAAGGAAATGTGTTTCCAGCAAAAATGTCTTCAATTTTTTTATGAAAAAGAGCAGAGATCCAGCAGTTAGCCAGTTAAATGTAATTCTCCCCATTAATTAATTTCTCAGCTACTGTTAATAGTAATTTGCAACACCGCTGAATAGCGGGATTTTGGATGATTTCAGCAATGCCATCATCAGCCTGATGATGCGGTGTTGCCTGATTTTCGCAACTTTGGAAATCTTCCCCAATGGTTGGTGGTTGTTTGCCTGAGGACCTCTAAGGAAACTGAGCAGGTTTTCTCATCACAATAGACCAGGAGTCAGCAACCTTTGGCGACCCCCATGCCAGTCCCTCCTCCTTGACCCTCAGCCAGTGCCAGCAGCTGTCTAAAAATTTGGCAGAAGCCACAGCTGGAGTCGGAGGGTGGGGTGGGGTGGGGCAGGACACTTCCCAGGCCTTCTGCTGACAGGAGCCACTCGTGGAAAGAAGTCACCTGAAGCAGCCTCGGGTGGCTACTCTTTGTGGTACCCAGGCATGCCAGGGAAAGAAGCTGCCCAGAGTGGCTCCTTCTGATGGCGGCACATTGTGTAGAGCAGCCACCCCGGGCAGCTTCTTTACATGGCATGCCTGGGGCATGGCCATGGTTGGGATCCCCAGTGCCCCAACTGCCCCCAAAAGAAGCCACCTGGAGTGGCTTTTGCTGGCAGGAGTGGCAATTTTTATGGTGCCACATGGGGTGCAGCGTGCTGCTCTGAATGGACTCAAGTGCTCCCGTCGACACACGTTGCAGGGGTTGCCTTCCCCTGCAACAGACCCATGACAAGTATTTGGACATTACAAATCATGTGGCGCTTGTCTGCCATTGCTCAGGTGAATTGCAATTCCGTCAGCATGCTCAGTCCCTACACAGAGTATTGCCACCGAACACAGGCAAACGTACAGCCCTAGTAATGTCCCAAACATGCATGCAAAGAGAGAGTCTCTCCGTCAATCATCAATTGTCATAGGATGATATTGTCAGAGATATTATCCTCGAGCTGAGTGACACGCAGCCATTTGTCACTCTTTCAAACAGATGATTCATGAAAGTTTTTCTCTTTTTCCTATACAAAGGGGAAAATGGGCCTATAACTGCTCAGACATGGCACCCCAAGGGAAGGTAAGTGCCAATCAACCAGAATTTCAGCTTCAGTGGAGTCAATATAACAAGTGGAGCAGAAAGTCAAAAGTAAGTTCTGCTAAGCCTAGCACTGAGAGGCAGGGAAGTCAAGTGAAAACAGCACTAGTCAGGCCCAGAAAGCCTTTCAGAGCCAGAGAAAAGCACCATGGGGTGGGGAATGCATCCCACTGGCTTCGGTAAAGTGCAGAGAAAACAGCTTGATTCCACTTCTGACAGCGAACTTTGCCACCTGTCTGTGCCACACCTGACAGTGACTGGCAGGGTGTAATGAGGATGTTCTCACTTATCCATCTCTGTCCGCTGGAGCAGCATGGGGTAGATGCAGAGAGGAAACAGATAGGGCAGATTTCTCTGTCTGGAACCAAAGAGTCCCTTAGGTCAACAAACACTGTCAGGCGTTCATGACAGCAAGACAGGCAGGCAGGCTCTATTATGTCTGGAAGAGATTCACGGGTATTATTTAGCATTTCATTTGACGATATTTGAGATTACCTCCTAGGAATGGGGAAGGAGAATTTCCCAACACTAATTATCACTCAATCGTTAGCAGCAGTCGTGCTGAGTGCCCTACAGCCAAGGGATATGGAAGCATTGTTCCTCAGTCCATAAACCCTTGCAATAAATTCTTAATTCTGGTGGGCATTATGTACCAGCATTAATCCCCTTCAGCTTTCTTATTGCCGGGGGCAAGTTTTCTAGCTGCTGCTCTCAGCAGAAGAGTTTCTGGCCTTGCTGTTGTGCTCAGGATGGGCATCATGGCCCACTTTCCAGGAAGCAGCATGCCCATAAAGTGAGGGGTGGGTACTCCTCCTCCCATGCTGTTGTGCTTGTCGGTGCTAACACGTATTCAGAAGAATAGTCCGTGGCCAACTAAGATTCCGTGCAGAGGCCCACAGTGCAGGTGCCTCCAGTCTAAGAGATTTAGCAAGGAGTGCGCAGGTCCATTTTTGTTATTTACTGGTGTCATCGACAGCTCTTCATTAATTAGCCTGCAAGCGAGTGAGCGGCAGCTTATAAATAGCTTCCCAATCAATGAACACATTGTCAGGAATTACCCACAATTCTCTGTAAGGATGGACTCCAGAACCCTCTCTGCCCCCTGTCTGGGCCCTTAAATGCAGCAACGGAACGTGTGTGGCTCAGCAAGAAGAGAAGAAGGCTACACACAGAGCGTTCCTCTGCCATAGCACCCTGGCTTCAGAGATGGGGACTAGGTGCAGAGCATGGAGAGCCAAGATCCAAACCAGAGCTGACGGAAGCCTTTTGGCAGAATTGCTTTCTGACAAAGGATATCCTTTTCACGGTACACCCTGGTCCTCTGCCTGTTTGGTTTGGCCAAGCATTTCTGGTTTGGGAAAATTGGAACGACAGCTCCATGTCTGCCCGCCTGGAAGGATTTTGTCAGAAGCTTTCCAGCAGGGCTGCCCAAGTTGAGTGCCCTGACTCTCTGTGTCCCTGGCTCCCAGCCTGCCCCCAGCTCCAGGGCTGAAGAAGCTAGGCTCTTTAATTCCCCACCCATCCAACCCTGGAAGTGATGGGGAGGTCAAGCGGCCAGGTTCTGTGCCTTTGCAGCTCCAGCGATGTGGGGCAGATGGGGAGGCTGAGCACCCTGGCTCCCTACCCTTGGAAAGGACAAGGCTGAGTGCTCTGGCGAAGCCTCTCAGGCCACCGGGCTGGCTGGCTCTTGTCAAGTTCACTTTCAGTCTGCTGGCACAAAGTGAACTTATCAAGAACCTTCCAGGTGGGCAACTGGGAAACCAAACCATTCAAGTAGAACAGTTGGTGAAATCCCCAGCAGTGAAAATGTTCAGTTTTGGTGCCCTGATTTGGGATGAAAAATATTTTTAAAAATACAATGTTGGAAGGGATTTCTGTTTTCTGGCCAGCTCAGATCTTTCAATGCCCGAGTGGGAGCTTCAGGACATGTGCATAATACTGCACTTCTGTAGCCAGAATAAGGTGATAGGATGTTCACCACACACCAGTCTAGAAGGGGTTAATGACAGTCAGATGAGGGCACTGATTAGGTCAGAGTTTAGGGGAATTAGCTGGCCTAAATCATTCCCTGAATGACGATAGAGCCCAACGGGGAAAGAACAGGTGGGGCTAAGCTAAAGCCTGCAGTGAGGGGGCCTATAGACATTCTCTGGACAATAGCAAGGGGAAGAAAGAAAACTAGGTGGGAAGCATGTAGGAAAGGGTGAGGGGGAAAGGCAGCAAGATTTAAAGATGGTGTAGACCTTGGCTGCTGATTAGCAAATCCCTGAGCTGGAACCTTGAGTAAAGGCTGGGTCTAGGTTCCCCTACCAGCCCCTGGGGAAGTGGTATGGTTTGGGAAGTGAAGGGAAGACTGCCATCTTGGAGGAAGAGACTTTGATACTCCAGAAGGGGGGCAACACATGGTGACCTAGCTGGTCGACCGAGCCATGAAGACAGAGCATCAGTTGCTGAGAGACAGGGTGTGTAGAGAGGAGCAGAAAGAGGCATCAAACCTGAGTGTCACTAATCCGAAGGCAGAAGGAGATGCTCTAGCAGTGACTGGTCCCCACGATAGGGGCTATGCTGAAGTCTGTGGCAGGGTGGAAGAGGATATTTTGTCTCTCAAAGCCCTCTGGGTGAAGAAGCCCTGAATCCAGCCTGTTTTCTCTGGCTTTGAACAGGGGTTGAGAAGTAAGACTGAGGGAGAGGTTTTTCTACTAGGGGCAGGTCTTCACTGATGGCAGCATATTTGTCACTGTCAGTTTGATCTTCCATATCAACTGATTGGGTCTGTGAAGATCTGTTCAGCCAATCAGGAAGCCAATCTTGTAAGACTACCCCGCAGAAGGAATAGCACAGAGTCGGCGGGAGGGCATTTCCCTCTGATGCAGCGGACTGAAGACACTGCACTAAGTAGGCTGTTGGAGAGAGATACACAAGGTATTTTAAGTACTTTGTGCATCTCCCTTCAATTGCCGCAAAAATCGCACCACAGTATAGACCAGGCTTAAGTGAATGAATTGTGCCTTCTGCAGTATAGTTAGAGCACCACTCAAACATGAATCCTCACGAACAATCCCTAGTAGTCATCTTACAGACCCTGGGTGGCTTCCTGCTCGATGCTAGGGTCCAAGAGGTAGTGGAGGGATATTTCTACATTTGGCAGCTGAATGACAAAGCTGTGGTTGAAATATTATCTAATGCCACAACTTCCTTTTCAAACTCCCTGAGGCTCCATGCTCAGCTCACTTTTAGACACCCAGGAAGCCACAGAGGGGCCACATTTACAGAACCTTTGGCACACACCCCCACAGCTTAGAAAATGCCCCCATGCCAAGATTATCCATGTATTTACTGTGCACGCAAAGCATGTGGTTCCCACACAAGAAGCCAGCAGCAGAGCTTGGAATTGAACCCACAACTGCTTTGGCCCAGCACACTGCTTTAACCACAAGATCTCTTCTTCCTTCTCCCTATCAAGAATCCAATTCCTTTTTTTTTTTAAACACTGTAATTCACACAAACGATCTAGCACATCAGTGAACACAGCCTGTATTCTGCAACTGTGTGCCTGTCAATCTTCCATAGCTGCTAAGTGGTAGAGTGCTCCTCTCAATTTATTTAGCTATCACATTTTATTGAGGAAACTGCTGAAGTTCCACACATTTATATCAGGTAATGGCACACGTATTAGGAGATTGCACGTTGGTACAAATCTAATGCAACTCCAATGGAAGTGATTTGGTAGTTACACCACTGTAATGGGGGAATTTGCCCCACTGTTTTTAGTTTCTGATCACAAAGCTAGTCCTCTGCTGGGTTTTGGGTTTTCGTGAGAAAAATCCACGAGTGCCGTCCTTTCTGCTTTTCTCAACCTGGAGCATTCGGTGTCAAGTCTCTCTTTTCCCACTTAATTATTGTGTTGCTTGGTGGCAGCCCAGCTTGCTGTCGGATCGCTGCCATTAACGTCTCACTGACATGGCAGAATAGCAAACGCACTCAGCAGGTGGGGTCTGCCTGACTGTACAAGGGACAGCTAAACAGAGATAACAGCGCAGCTAAAAGAGACAAACCGGCCAACTTCTTGAGAAGTATGTAGGGAAGGGCCCATCCCAAGAGCCAGCCATTTCCGAGGCACTTCTAAGGCAAAACAGCCTCCCTTCTGGTTGCTGCTGCCTCCTGTCTCAAGCTCCTCTTTTTAAGCTTCCTTCCTCCAGATGCAGCAGGCTCTGCAGCTTTGCCTGCTTGGTACCAGTGGAGCCAAGAGGCAGGGCCATCCCTGGGGATGGAGGGGGCGAACAGAGCAATCGCCCTGGGCCCCGCGGTTACACGGGCCCCGCGGCCTCCCCACAGCCACATTCTTCCCTGCTCCGCAGGCCGGGAGCACTAAGCTCGGCCTCTGAACTAGCCCTCCCCACCCCCAGGGCGGAGCAGGTGGCCGGGCCCTGCCTCTGCAGCAGCGGCCTCGGGTCCCCAGCTGGGGTACTGGCCGCAGCAGCCTGGGGTCCCGGCTGTGGCCGGCTCCCTCCACCAGCAGCCCCCGCTTCCGGGGCCGGGCCCAGAGCCAGCTCCCCACTGGTGGCTTCAGCTTCCCCACCTGGGCTGGCTCCCTGGGAGGGTGGAGCTTCCCGCCTGCCCTCCAGCACGGGGGGAGGGCGGGGCCCCACCTAGGCCAGTTGGCCCTGGCCCCGCTACTCCCACGGGACAGCACTACCCAGAGGAGGTCATTAGTCTTCTCTTGATGGGGGTGAGGACGTGCTTCAGTACAGGGTGAAATTTAGCCCTCGAGAAACTTCACTGATGTCCCTTGGCTTGTGCTTCTTGGCCTCTATATGCAAAAGAAAAACTAACGGAAAGAAAGTCTTAGCTCATTTACAAGCTGTTTCAATGCATGTATTGAAAGGCACTGGGGGATATTCCCTTCTCATTGTGCCTAGTGTTAATGGAAGCTGTATAAATTTGTGGAAAAAGTGGACAAGGAAAAGTTGTTTAAATACTCCCATAATACAAGAACCAGGGGTCACCAAATGAAACTGATGGGTAGCAGGTTCAAAACAAATAAAAGGAAGTTCTTCTTCACACAACGCACAGTCAACTTGTGGAACTCCTTACCTGAGGAGGTTGTGAAGGCTGGGACTATAACAATATTTAAAAGGGAACTGGATAAGTTCATGGGGGCTAAGTCCATAAATGGCTATTAGCCAGAAAGGGGTTAAGAATGGTGTCCCTAGCCTCTGTTTATCAGAGGATGGAGACGGATGGCAGGAGAGTGATCACTTGATCATTGCCTGTTAGGTTCACTCCCTCTGGGGCACCTGGGCACTGGCCACTGTCGGTAGACAAATACTGGGCTAGATGGACCTCTGGTCTGACCCAGTACGGCCTTTCTTATGTTCTTATGTTCTTATAAATGCTGGCTTATTGAGAAGGGAATAGAAAAATTACCCTTGTAATAGACCCCATGCAAATGTCTAGAATGATGCACCTGAGAAATACATTTAGATTATAATAAAAATCAGCTGTTCATGTTAAGCTTCTCTAGTTTTACACTCTTGTGTCCCCGGGGCCTGTTTGGATTTTGCCCCCGAGTTGATAGAGAAAACGGATCTTGCTGTACGTTGTGCCTGCTAGCTGCGGGCCAAGGCACAAGAGCAGACAGTTAATTAGCAGAGTCCCCACTCAATGGCTGGACCAGCTGCATAGCTGCCCTGCTGGTTAATGCCAGTGAGACACCACTTTGTTCTGTGCCCTCACAATCTGTAGACCGCACCTAGGCCTGCTGACCAAAAGGGGTCCTATCTGATGGCTAATGAGCTGTGTTGCTAAGTCTAGCTCAAAGCCGGAAGCTCCTTCAGCCTCTCACATGGAAGTTGAAGGGGTTGGTTAGGTGCCATACATCACACAAACTTCAGGAAGTGAATTCACTTGAAATGACAGTTAATCAAACATTCCAGCTATAGGAAGCAGCAGGTTTTGTAAATACATTAAAAAACGATAGTTCACCTTACCCTCTCTTCAAATGATTTATCGCAGAATCTCAGCCCCGTTAAAGTCAGGCTTAACGGGCATGCTCGCACATTACTGAAAAACCTTCTGCTATCATTGCTAGCCAAAAAGTTCCTACACCCGTCGCTCTCAGCATCACAATGATGGAGGCCCAGAAACCAGCTCTCCCATCCTATGCTCTGTGGAACCCCTCAGCTCACCAGAAGGCCAAGGGCAGACGCACACACTGCACAGCAGTACGAGGAGCTCTTTGGCCCATGTGAGGAACTTACAGGGTGAAGTCAGTTCTGTTGAATCTCCTCTGATTAGGTCCTGCTCGGAGTCACCTCTCCTGCCATTGCCCCCTGAGCATATTGCACCTTTGGAGTATTCACCATGGTGCCTGACTGCCCTGGCCCTGCCTCCATTTGCCCCGATCCCTTCCTTCACTCTTCTGGTCTGCCTTGGAATGGTTCCTGCACAAGGTGTCAGTGAGGAGGAGACAAGGACAGAGCCAGCTCTTGGAGGGATAGACCCCCAGCACCAGTTCCATGCAGGGGGCCTTTCTTCTGCCTGTCCTATGGCTCCTTGGCATGATGGAAATTAGTGCAGAGAAGCCACGGAGTGGTGCTTTAGGTAGACAGCGGAAAGCAATGCATATTGAGCAAGACTAAGAAATATATTATTTTCTTGACAAGTCCCCGAACATCAAGAAGGGAATATGATTCTGAATGTTTCCCTGGTGATACTAGAACACACTAATATATATGTAGCCCTTTGTGGAGTGAGATTGCAGGCTCTGAGCAAATAATCCAGTAAGAAAAAGAAATCAAGCTGTACAGGGCTCCTCCAGTTTGGCACTTAGACCTGAAGCAACCCTACGTCTTAGCATCACTTTTTTATGTTCAGAAATTAAACACACTATGCATTGTAGGTGGCCTGAAGTATGACTACATTGACAACCACAACATCAGTGTTTATGCTATTATTGGTCCTTCTCAATGACTGAATCAGGGCAGACGAAGAAAATCTTCAGAGGGCTATATGCAAGGCAGAGCATTTTAAAGTCTGTGGGAATCAAGTGACAAGACTGTCATGTTAGGGAACATCACTAGAGGTGCCGTATAAACAATCTGGAACACAGACAGTCCCTCCTTTGCTGCAGGCCAACTTAGACGGGGCTATTTCTTTGCAACCATTTTTTTAATATATATTTCATACAGTGATGACTGGAGCTGTTTTATCTAGTTAGATTGAAATCTTAGGGCAGGGATTACCTCTTCCTATGTTTATGTACAGCACCTAGCACAGTGGAAGCTCTAATCTTGGCTGGGGCCTTTAAGTATTACTTTCATATTAATCTAAACGATTATAGGATGGGGTGGCTGAAGAGAGCAGGGAACAGGAGTCAATGACCCAAGAGTTCCCTTCCTGTCCTATATTCCTAAATAAAAAATAATAACTTTAAAGGGTGTGGGAGAATATGCTGAACTCATTTT
This sequence comes from Pelusios castaneus, assembly GCA_007922175.1. Classification (NCBI taxonomy): domain Eukaryota; kingdom Metazoa; phylum Chordata; order Testudines; family Pelomedusidae; genus Pelusios; species Pelusios castaneus. Next base: position 7,647,854 of record ML685781.1, read on the forward strand.
ATTTTCTAAAAACAATTCAAGTTCCAAAGATGCATTTGCAGACAGAAAAGCAAGTTCTTTGCAATGATTTCGAAGAAATGTCTCTAATTTCTTCAGAAGTTTGAGCCTAAGGTACCATCACTTTGAGAGAAAAGCTGATGTCATAATGACTTTTGGACTTTGTGCTGAAATTACATTTTTGGCGCCATTAAATCCCACCATGTGCTATGAAGGATATAATGTAATACCCATCAGATGCAGGCAGCAATGAGGTTTACTGGCACTAAAATCAATAGGCACTGAATAAAATGGCTCTGAGTGATTTAGGATCATTCACACATCTTCTTTTTGTAAGCTTAAATCCATTTGGAGAGACATAAATTCATTAAGAACCTCTTGAAGAATGCCATCATACGGTGTAGTCTCACTCTGTGCACATCACAATCACAGATTGTGGCTTTTATTTAGGAGGTTTGAGTATATAATACTTCCTAGAGTAAATCATACTTAAAAATACTCTGCACTTTGAAAAAAACAATGTTTATTGTAACATAGTTTTAAAATATTTTACATGTAGTGCACGGAGCATGGAGGAACATTGGTTACATGACTGATGTGTGGTCACTAGAGTTTGTCAACTTTTTCATTAGGTGACCAAAGCCCACAGGTAAGTGAAACTGAGGGAGACCTGGGGGAAGGGATGGAACTTGGGGGGTGCTGGGGCTGTAACAGCAGGAATAAAAGAGAGGGTAGTTGGAACTGGGGGGAGGGGAAATCAAATAATTGTTTTTTATGTCATAATGAAGTCATAATACCTCAGGCGAGTGGGGAAGAAGGACACTGGGAGAACTTGCAAGGAGCAAGATGCGGCAGGAGAGAGAATCGACAGGGCAAAGTAATGCAATTGGTCCGGTATTTTAAGTGTCTGTACACAAATGCGAGGAGCCTGGGAAACAAGCAGGAAGAATTGGTAGTACTGGCACAGACAAGGAACTACAATATAATTGGAATAACAGAAACGTGGTGGGATAACTTGCATGACTGGAGCACTGCCATGGATGGATATAAATTGTTCAGGAAGGACAGGCAGGGAAGAAGGGGGGGAGGAGTAGCACTATATGTAAAAGAGCTGTATGACTGCTCGGAGCTCCACTATGAAAGTGGAAACAAGCCAGTTGAAAGTCTGTGGGTTAAGTTTAGAGGAGAATGCAACAAGGGGATGTTGTGGTGGGTGTCTGCTACAGACCGCCAGACCAGGAGGAGGAGGTGGATGAGGCGTTCTATGGACAACTAACAGAAGTTCCCAGATCAAAGGCCCTGGTTCTTATGAGAGACTTCAATTATCCTGACATCTGCTGGGAAGGCAATACAGCAGTGCACAGGCAATCCAGGAAGTTTTTGGAGAATATTGAGGACAACTTCCTAGTACAAATGCTGGAGGAACCAACTAGGGGCCTTGCATCTCTAGACCTATTGCTCACAAATAGAGAAGAATCAATTGGGGAAGTAGAAGTAAATGGCAACCTGGGCAGCAGCGACCATGAGATGGTAGAGTTCAGGATCCTGATCAATGGAAGGAAAGAAAGAAGTAGAACACACACCCTGGACTTCAGAAAAGCAGGTTTTGGCTCCCTTAGGGAGCTGATGGGCAGGATCCCTTGGGAGGCTGATCTGAAGGGGAAAGGTGTCCAAGACAGCTGGCTGTATTTTAAAGAGACCCCGTTAAAGGTACAGGAAGATAACATTCCGATGTGCAGAAAGAACAGCAAATGTGGATGGCGCCCAGTGTGGTTTAGCAGAGAACTCTGCGGTGAGCTGAAACATAAAAGGGAAGCTTATAAGAAGTGGAAGCTTGGACAGATGACAAGGGAGGCATATAAAGATATTGCTCGAGACTGCAGGGATAACATCAGAGGGGCCAAAGGACAATTGGAGTTGCAGCTAGCAAGATATGTGAAGGATAATAGAAAGGGGTTCAATAAGTATGTCAGCAACAAGAAAAGGATCAGGGGTGGTGTAAGTCCCTTACTGAATGGGGCAGGCACCCTCGTGGTGGATGATGCGGAAAAGGCTGAAGTACTCAATGCTTTTTTTTACTTCGGTCTTCACAGGGAGGGACAGCTCCCAGGCTGCTACACGGGGTAACATGGAATGGAGAGAAGAGCGGCTCTCGGTGATGGAAAGTCAGGTTAGGGACTACTTAAAGAAGCTGGATGTGCACAGGTACATGGGATAGGATGAACTGCATCCGAGGGTGCTGAGGGAGTTGGCCAAAGTGATTGCAGAGCCGCTGGCCATTATCTTTGAGAATTCGTGGCGAACGGGGGAGGTTCCGAAGGATTGGAAAAAGGCAAATATAGTATCTATCTTCAAGAAAGGGAAAAAGGAGAATCCAGGGAACTACGGACCGGTCAGCCTCACCTGAATCCCTGGGAAAATCATGGAGCAGGTCCTCAAAGAATCCATCCTGAAACACTTGGAGGAAAATAGAGTGATCAGGAACAGTCGACATGGATTCACCAAGGGCAAATTGTGCCTGACCAACCTGATTTCCTTCTATGATGAGATGACTGGATTTGTGGATGTGGGAAGAGCCGTTGATGTGGTATACCTTGACTTTAGCAAGGCTTTTGATACGGTTTCCCACAGCATTCTCACTGGCAAGTTAAGGAAGTATAGGTTGGACGAGTGGACCTTAAGGTGGATAAAAAACTGGTTAGATCAACAGGCTCAGCGGGTAGGAATCAATGGCTTGATGTCTAGTTGGCAACCAGTAATGAGTGGAGTTCCCCAAGGGTCCGTCCTGGGGCCGGTTCTGTTCAACATCTTCATTAATGATCTTGATGATGGGATAGACTGCGTGCTTAGTAAGTTCGCGGATGACACCAAGCTGGGGGAAATGGTAGATACTCTGGAGGGCAGGGACAGGATCCAGGGAGACTTGGACAAATTGGAACACTGGACCGAAAGAAACCTCATGAGGTTCAACAAAGACAAGTGCAAAGTCCTGCACTTAGGACGGAAAAATCCCATGCACTGCTACAGGCTGGGGACCGATCAGCTAAGTAGCAGTGCTGTAGAAAAGGACCTGGGAGTTATGGTGGACGGGAAGATGAATATGAGCCAACAGTGTGTCTTTGTTGCCAAAAAGGCCAATGGCATATTAGGCTGCATCAGTAGGAGTATTGCCAGCAGATCGAGGGCTGTGATAATTCCCCTCTATTCGACACTGGTCAGGCCGCATCTGGAATACTGTGTCCAGTTTTGGGCTCCCCACTACTGAAAGGATGTGGACAAATTAGAAAGAGTCCAACAGAGGGCAATAAAAATGATTAGGGGGCTGGGGCACATGACTTATGAGGAGAGACTGAAGGAACTAGGCTTATTTAGTCTACAGAAGAGAAGACTGAGGGGAGATTTGATAGCAACCTTCAACTACTTGAAGGGTTGTTCCAAAGAGGAGGGAGCTAGGCTGTTCTCGATGGTAACAGAGGACAGAACAAGGAGCAATGGTTTCAAATTACAGTTGGGGAGGTCAAGGTTGGATATTAGGAAAAACTTTCTCACTAAGAGGGTGGTGAAGCATTGGAATGGGCTACCTAGGGAGGTGGTAGAATCTCCATCTTTGGAGATTTTTAAGGCCCGGTTAGACAAAACCCTGGCTGGGGTGATTTAGGGGGAGTGGTCCTGCTTTTTAGCAGGGGGTTGGAGTAGGTCCCTTCCATCCCTATGATTGTATGAAAACACCATTTAGCATACTTTATTTATTTAATATTCAATATAGTTCAATATTCCTTTTTATAGTACCTAGAGGTGCCAGCGCAGTCGAGCTCAGTGATACCTCAGGATCTGCATCAGCACCATCCAACTGGGTCCATTGTCCTCTGGGCAAAGACTGTACCCAAGTGGAAAGATCAAGGATAGATCTCAGGAAGGATTTGACCCTCTGACAAAGGGCAATCAAGCCCTTAGTCTATAAGGTCTTTGGAACAGGGCATCTGCATCTTTCTCTGTCATATGAAGTGGCATCTTCATCTATATTATTCTCTGAGTAATGGTGAGAGGCAGTAGGACACCATCTCATGAAATCCATAAATCTTTTTTCTTTGGTTTTGTTATGTTGATGGATAGTTGCTAGAGATTTTACTGCCTTCTAAAACATTATGTGGAGATTCAAAAGAATGTGCAAAACACGCCCTCTTTGGAAAAGTGCCCATTTTGCATCTGTCCATGCCACATTCAAATTTCATTGGGGCCTGCTGTAAACACTTTATTTGTGGCATGTGTTTCGATGTGGCATGCAAATTTCTTGGTTTCCTTGGAGATTTTTAGGGAGGGCAAGTTCTGTTTCATAACAACATCCAATCTTTGGGTCATTGAACATTCCTATGGTAAGAAAGTGACCCCTCCGTTACAATGAAGATACACCAGGGAGAGGAAAGTTCAGCACACATCAAGGGCTGATCACACATGGCATGGAAAGCCATTCTGAGCCACTGCCCCTTGTGGAGGCAAGATCTTACATGACAGGGATGAGGAGAGTTTAACACAGAGCTATGAAACATTTCCAAGTGAAAACATCAGTTGACAAACATTGTGTATTTCATCATTACTTCCACTTAGCCATCCAGTTGCGCCAGCATTGCGTTGCAGCATATAAGGATGCAAGTAATAGGATGATACGGTGAACCTGATGGGACAAGACAATGTAAAGTGAAGCATTCCTTTGTCTCACAAAGTATCTGTCACTCTGATAAACTTTGAGTTCCCCCAAAACACTATGGCATGAAAAAGAAAAGCGATAGGACATGCATTGCAAAATGAACACCCAAGTGCTTCACACAAACCTTTTGAGAGATTTACAACCCCCATTTATTCCACTACGTTACCATGAATGGATTCAAGGAGTCCTACTGAAGGCATGAATTCTGTATGTCCAGTTCAGCAGATCACACACGCTTGGATGAATACAGATTGATTTAAGCATATTCTTCAGTGCTTTGTTGAATTCAAGCCCTGACTAAGACTACTTACAGTAATGAGCACTATGCCCAGAACTGGGTTCTAATGTGTCATCTTGCTTCACATTTAGCCAGAGATGAATCAAGCCCTTTAAGGCCGCATATTGAACTCTGTCTGCAGGATGTTACTTCTCTCTGCTTGCTAATAGGAGCTGTGGATGTAATTCTCTTAGGCACCCCACTAAAAGAGGCTTGTTAAAGAGTAGCTCTTAAAAAGATAGTAAATGACACTTATAAAATCTGGTAGTAAGTTGGCTCAAGCGCCCAGCTGGCTGATCTGTACCTTGTGTCTGAACCATCCAGATAGCACCGCAAAGAAGGACAATGAAAGGTTTTGAGGTGACAAAGACTCAGGGCATTATGTTTTTTCTTCAGTAGAAGTTTCCAAAGAGAAAATTCAGTTCAAAGTCCCATTTGTTTGTAGCAGCAGCTGAGCACAAATCACAATGGGAAAGCAACATTTCATTTAAGGAAGAGAAAAAGCCCTCCCTCACTCTCTCTTTGATGTCCTACTTGAATGCATGAGACCTGAGCAAAAGAAAAGGGCTAGCTGCCATTTACTGAAAATGCATACGTGTTGGTGGGGTAAAATCCTCTGAATTGTTTAGATGTTCAAGCACTTTCTTATCCCAACATTTATTATGGGGGGGGGGGGAATAACAGCTCATATTAAAGGTAATTTTTAAGTCCCACTTGCCTCCTAGTTCCCTGTTGCTAGAATAAAGACAATTGAATAACAAAAGGCTCTGAAAGGAATGACAGCAGAAGTGTGTAGGAACACAGCAGGAGCATTCTGTGGCTTAATGCGCTCTCCAGTTCAACCCAGGGCGCAAATAACCCATAGAAAGTGTCTGTCGGCATCAGCGGGGCATGAACGCAAGCCTTTCTGGAGACAAGCCTGTGAATAGGGCCTGTCAGCTGCGTGGTGATTGAGGTCCATGCAATGGGGGGGGGTGGAGGTGGAGGAGTAAAGAGCGTCACCCTGAAGAAGCATCTGTTGAGGCAGGAGACATATGGAGTCTTTATTCCTTCTTGTGCAGGCACGAGTTTTACCTCACCTTCTGCCATCCTCCTATTGTGCAGGGAGAATGTGGACTGCTAATGGGGACAGCTGCCATCTTAAAGCCCTTTAGTGACTGACTACTCACAGGGCAGCACAAAAGGTATTAGACACCCCTCCCCCCCTCTCAAATTACCCAAGTAATCAATCAGATGTTCAAAGCAGTTGGACGAAGGGACAGCAGATACCTTGATCCCAGTTCCTGGAACTCCGTGGAGGAAGGTTAGGGCTTTTTTCCCCTCCCAACTTAGAAAAACTGATGGGCTGCATTGTCAGTGAAGGGGAAAACTTCCTTTTCTCTGAATTGGGGTAAGAGTTGAACAATATGGATATTTAAAGATGTGGAGGAAGAGTAGTAATCCACAGATAATTACACAGCTGTTGAAAGCCCAGTAAATATGTTACTTAGGGTTATATAATACCTTCGATGTCCTTATAATCCAGCTGAAGTTATTATAGGTTTTCACAGCTGCAGAGCATTCCAGTTTAGTAGGCGGTGTGGGGTTTTTTGTTTTTGTTTTTTTAATTTACAGGAGCAGAAAAGAAATTGTGCTGCCAAAGCAAAATGGAGACCCCCCCATATAAATATGGTAACACAACCTAAGAAAAATTATACAGATGCTGAGGTGCATTAACCTGTTCCAAAGCTTAAAAGGGCTTATCGGATAATAAATTGCCTCAGTGAATCCAAAAGGCTAGATTTCAAAATGGCTTTTCTTTAAGACAATTAAAGCTTTAAATAAAAGTGTGACTTTGCAGTTGGGAATTCTTGATTCCCTTCAAACCAAAGATAAGCATAGGCTGTAAATGTTCTGGAAAAATGTGTTTCAAAATATGAAATACATGAAGGGCAACAGTTACATAGAAAATATTCAACATGCTACTTTAAATTGATCAGTGGGGTAATAAGATCACAGGACTTTGTGAAGGAAGGGGTTAACAGCCGAAATTTGTTGCTGTTTTCATCCCCCAGTGCTTCATGATATAAAGCTTTCATAGGAACTCAAGAGCCATTGAATGGATTATTTACCACATCTATAGGTCACTCAAAGGAGTGTAGTTAAGGGCCAATGCTCAACATTGTACAGTCGTATACTGAATAGGGCTTATTTACGCTAGGACAGTGTGCATGCATCTGACAACAGCATTGCTGGTCACCATTTCCAGGGTAGCTGTTTAAGTGATTGGAAACCCTGGGGAGTCTGTAAAATTGAAGTGCTACCACAGGCTCAGAGTCTGTCTGCAAGAGAAAGTTGCCCCAGTTTAACTTAAGGTGTGATTTAAAACTGATTGTGTTAAAGCTGTGAAACTCCTTATTACAGCCTGAGTGGCTTATTTTAATTAATTTTAACCCAATCCTTACTCCACTTGGCTACCCTAAAATGAATCTGGTTTAAACTAAAAGAGTGCCCTAATGGCTTTTTGCTTGGCTTTAACTAAACCAGCACAACTTGTGTGTGTAAACAGGGCCGTCCTTAGGGGGGGCGAACGGGGCAATAGCCCAGGGCCCCGCGGTTACGTGGCAATCGCCGCAGTCCCACAACAGTCACGCTTCCCCCTGTCCTCCGCTGCCTTGTGAGATGAAGGCAGCGGGGCAGGCCAGGAGCGCTTCCCCTAGCCCCTGGGCCAGCTCTCCTCCCCGCCCCCAGGGCGGAGCATGCAGGCCCAGGGGAGGGGCAGCCTGCCCAACACCCTTGGCCAGGGCCACATGCGGCCGGGAAGAGTCCCTGACCGTGGCCTTGACCGGGGTCAGCTGCTGGCAGGGGGCCTCAGTTCCCCTTGTTCAGGCACCAGCCACGGCAGCCTGGGGTCCCCGCTGCGGCTGGGGCAGCAGAAGCCAGGGCCGCGGGCGGCCTCGTCTTCCTAGCCCAGGGCCGCAGCTCCGGCTCCTCGCCACCGCGGCCCCGGCTCGCCACCTCCCAGGCCGCAGCTCCCAGCCTTGGCTTCCAGGGCTGGCTCCCTGGGGCGCAACCGGGGTCCATGGGGGGCGGAGCGGGCTGGCCCGCCACAGTCCCCACCAGCATGGGGGCGGGGCCCCCCTCGGCCAGTTGGCCCTGGGCCCCGCTCCCCCCTAGGGATGGTCCTGTGTGTAAACAAAGCATCAGAAGAGCTAGAGTAGATGAAAGAGGGGAGAGAAATACCTAAATACATAGAGCAGCTCAGATTTAAGTGAACACTAGCTCATTGCAAATGAGAGATGTACACTGGCTCAATTTTTTAGTGCGTGTGCTGAAAGCCATTCAATACAACTGCAAAGCATTCCATTGCATCATGCCCGGGCCTGTGAGTTGTTTTGAGTTCCAGACTGTGCTGAAGTTGATTTTGTCATAATGTTTCAAATGAAGGGTTGGATCCTGCAGACCATTGATTTCCATTGGCTGCAAAAATAGCGTAGTCCAATGTTGTGTGGCCAGTAGCAGATATATGCCTAGAATGCCTCTTCACACAGGGACACAACCTGGCCAGCAGATTCTAGTCCTTATTCATGCAAAACTCCCCTGGGGTCCAATCTTGAAGCCATGATTTGGTGTTTACTCAGCCAAACTCTCACTAAAGTGACTGAGGGTTTTTCTAATTAAAGCATGAGTAAAATCTGAGTAAGGAGCTCAGGTTCTGACCCATGGCCACACTTTAGCCTGAGTAAGAACATCATAGACTGGCCCATTTGTTTTAATTAAGTTTAAGCATGCAAGATTTAGCTTCAACTATTTTTCTTGGCATTAAAATTTTATTTTATTGGGAAGAATAAAATATAAAAACAATCTAGCAAGAGCAGGGCTGGACGGCTTGTGGAGGTCAGTAGTGCTTTGATACAACCTTTTGCTCATCAGTTCAAATCCTCCAGGACACTAGTTATCCACAGTTATTACCGTCTGTCAGCTGTTCGGTGGCCTCTGTGAAATGATTTCATGGAAGCAGCCCCACTCCCAATGAACACATGCCAGCATCACACAAAAAAACCCATCATCACAATTTGCACTCATTTATATCTTTGTTGGCAGCCTTGGGAAAGAGGCCAGAGACTGAACAGTTATGGAAACTAAATTGCCAGCTCATTCCTAGCAGTAGTCTGATCTATTCAAAGCTGAGAGCATTGGGGAATCCTGCACTGATGCTATTCTACAGAACACAGAGGGCTTCAAGTTCCAGAGGAAGTGACAGGAGAACACGTCTCAAGAACACTACATTCAGACAGGGTGAATAGTCAATGCACAGAGCACTGGATGGAGATTCAGGAGCCCAATTCTATTCTTGGCTCTGTTACTTACCTCCTAGGTGACCTTGGACAAATAGTATCATCTCTCTGTTCCTGCTGCCATATATATACACTGTTTGTCTGGCCTGTCTATTTAGACTGTAAATTCACTAAGGCAGGGGCTGTCTTTTACTACATGTCCATACATCTCATGGTCTCTGAAGCATGGGGCCTAATTGGTGCCACCGTAACAAAAACAAATGAAACAACACTATCAAATGCAATTTAAAAATGCTACTGGAACTGAGGAATAAAGTGTTCTGAAGTTCCAAAAGACAGATTCAGGTGTGGCTGCTCTCAGGATAAAATCCTTCCCCTATTGAAGTCAATGGGAAAACTCCAATGGACTGGTAAAGGGACAGGATTTCACCCCAAGTTTTCAGCAGGGTGCTTTGATAAAGAACCAGATTGGTTTTGTTAGGTGTAAAGGTGGGGGAAAGAGCCAGCTAATGCTTCCATCATTCCTTGCATTGGATCTGCACGAGTCCTAGAGCAATGCTTGGGAACTCAAGAAAACCTTGAGTGCGACATAGCCATTGTGTGTGAATTCAGTGCTCACAAAAGTGAGTCACCACTAGCACTGGCTTGAACTAGCCACAGTACAGAGAGGAGTTGAAAAAACCTCTCATAGCTCTGGCAAGGCATCTCAATCCTGACCTGCAAAATTATTATTCTCCCAGTCTTGTGCTTCTCATTTGCAGAGATTTCCAATGATGTGATCTGCATAAACAGGACTAGCAGGAAATTTATTTTTACTTCTAATACTCAGAGAGAACTGGTAATGTTAATTTCCCCAGAAATGAAATGGAATGGAATTCTAAACTCTATTGAACTGTTCAGCCACAAGTTCGCACTGTATGTAAAATATCTTATTAAAGTTAACCTTAGCCATACCTTGCAGAGCATTAAACCACCTTATTGTGAACACAGCGGAGTATCTCTCTGGAAACTAAGCTCTGTAGTCAGTCTCTCTCTGAAAGAAATGCCAGACTAGCTAATGCCAGCCCAGCAACATACTTTGTACAAGAAATACATGGCATAGTGTCAAAAGTAATATAGTGCCAGAAGAGAACAGAAATAGAAGGAAAACAGAAAAAACAGTCACAAACAAAAGCAACAAAGGTTGCAAGATTTCACCAACCTGCCTTCTTCAATGCCCCTGTGAACTTCAGCTTTGACAAACCTTCACAATAGACAGACTGGAAAAAAACAGTACTTTACAAGATTTTGAATGGCAAACAAGCTCCCCCCCAAAACTGGAGATATACAGGTATCTTTTTTAACTTATGCTATGAGGATGAAAGCAAACCATACCTTTAAATCCTTTGATTATCCTGAAGACAATCACAAAAAAATGAATATGAATGGGTTCTGGCTATGTTGATTTATACTTTATACCTAGAAAAACGTGTTTCATAAAAGATTATGTTTCCAACAGATAATTCAAGAACAAGGAGGGAAATGTAGAATATTCTATAAGAGATCTGCATGAAGTCACTGAAAACCAATTTGGGGGTTTTAAAACATGAAAATATCAAAGACAGGCTGGTTACTGGGTTGACAGAAAATGCCTTTCACAGAAGCCACATATGAAGACAGATTTAGCCCTATACAAAGAGGTTCAAATAGCAAAAGCAGTCTGAAAACCAAGAGCAACTTGCCAAACTTGAAAAATAAAAAAAATAGCTTAGAAGCAGTAAAGAGACTAAGCATGACTGTTAAAAGTCATTCTCATAAAAATACTGAGGGTAAAAAGGACAAATTCCAAACTATATGCACAAAGTGTGAAAAATATCATATTCCAAGAGATGATGCATAGTTTCTCAGAGGCACATGGTGTAATAAATGCACAAAATATGGACAGTAGTTTTTTGCTGCACCCAAGCAGTCAGTTGCAGCAGTTGACTCATATTACAGACAATCAAGAGCCATTGTTTCTGGGATCTATCATATGTGATGATACAGAACCTCCCTGAAGGGTGCAACATAATATTCATGGCAAGTCTGTTGACTTTAAAATTGACTCAGGAGCTGACATCACAGTCAACTCAGAAGGGACTTGCAAACACCTGCAGACCCTTCCGGAGTAGAAAACACCAAAACACACCTCTAACTAATCCTGGAGGGTTTTTGTATTGCATGGGCCAGTTCACTGCAGAAACAATTTACAAAGAAAAAGCTATGCACTCAAAGTCTGTGACCAACAGACTTCTCAGCCACAGCAAGGCAACTATGATGAGCTTAGTGAGAAAGGAGGAAGTCATACATGAATGTGTGGACATATACAGACCAGTGCCATACAAGGGAGTACTTCCTCTACAAAAAGAAATCATGGCAGACATGCAAGTTCAGGAAGTTCTAAGGAACATTAAGGCTGGCTGGCCCAAAGAACACTGAAGAAGTGACAAGAAACTACTAAATGAGTCAAATGACTCTATGGTTAAAGGCAATTGCATAATGCAAATGAAATGAGAGGAGAAATCATGAATCTCATCTATGAAGGATATGAAGGATTAATTAAATGCAATGAATGGTCCAACTACAGTTAATGTGCTGTGTGGGCATCAACAAGGAAGTAAAGAATAAAGCATCTGCATGTGAACATTGAAGAACTAACAGACCCACACAACATGAAGAATCTTTGATTACACCGCTATTAGGTAGGTCTCGGAAAAGACTAGCTGCAGATTTATGGAAATTCAGAGGATATTATTACCTGATCATAGTAGAATATTTTCCCAGCTATATAGAAATAATGCACTTGAGAAACAAGTGCACTTTTGCTCATTCCAGAACAACTAGTGATGGACAATGGACCACAATTCTCTACAGCAGAATTTAATTCATTCTGCTCAAAATATGGTTTTGATCAGATTACTAGCTATCCACATTAGCAACAAGCAAATGGAGAGACTGAGAGAACTGTATAGACAGCCAAGAAAATCCTATAGCAGGAAGATCCATTCCTTGCTCTTCTGAGTTACAGATCAATACTAATAGCAGCTCCTGGATACAGTCCAGCACAACTGATGGGAAGACAACTCAGAACTACCGTTCCATCTTTGAAAAAATAAATCTATCTCCAACTTTGCCAGTAATGAAAAGAATAGCCAGATCAGATAAAAAGCCAAAAAGTGCCTACAAACACTTTTACAACAGACAAAACACAGTTAGAGAAGTGCCAGTTCTAGAACCTAGTGACTGTGTTTGTATCAAATTGGATATAGGAAAAGGAAGGACAACTCCAGTTGTTCAAAAGAAAAAAAGAATTCAACACCCATATCATACGTGACTGAGACCAACAGTGGAGAGTTCAATATCAGCCATGGACATTGTGACATTCCTCTCTTGCAATCTGGGCTGGTTTGCCGCTGTGCCCCCCAATTCCCCACTTCTGGGCCCCAACTTACCCTGCCTTGCTGGGTGAACCCCCACTCTTGGGTCCACTCATGCCAGCCTCTTCCATGTAATTGGTCCATTGGGCAGTGAAAGTGTATGTCACTAGCCACTGACGGGATGGTCACCCAGCAAGCACCCCTAGATGTAATTCCAGGAATACCCATCTTGCAGGGATCAGAACCTTCATTGATCACTTCAAGCCCATTTACTCCAGTCCGTCAGTTTAACAAAGAAACTGATCTGCGTTTACTTTTGCTCTGTCAGGCGTTCATACTTACACTCCCTTTCCAAAATCCACAGTGCTTTACTTAAAACAAACATTAGTTTCTTGATTAAAACACGATTTTAAGTGAGTATAAATCAAATCAATGCAAAAATCATATAATTAGTCAAGTTTATCACAATGAAATAAAAGATATCTTGGAATCTAACCTTGGATCACTGTTACAGTCCATTGGTAGCTTACCCACAATGCTTTGGCTACTGATGGTTTTGCATCCAGGTCCTTCTCGCCTTGTGGATAGGTATCAGTCCTTGAGGTTGCTTGCAAGGTGCAGTCCTTGGCAAAAAGCCCCTAAACAGTTTAAAGTTGTGTCTTTTTCTCCTTCCCCCTGCCTCCTTCTTGCGATCAGGTGACTTTTCCCTCTCTGGCTGAGGCACTTAATTTGCATTGTCTTTGTGATGGATACCTTCACCAGATGTGTTGGATGTAGCTCTGACTGCCTGCCTCCACCTGAGCCATGTGAAATACACGTGGGGACATGCTTCATAGCTGTACATATGTATGGTGCTGCAGGAAACATGCTACCATAATAATAATGCAGAGCATGCCATGAGCCTTCAAAAACACTGCACATGACACTTTGTGTTAAACCACACATTTACATTGAAAGGGTGGACAAGAAAGATACACGGATCACATTACAGGTGTGTGGAGATCTGCAGTATGTCACAGACATTTACAATTTGTTCCTCAGAAAGAACAACTAACAGAGCAAACTCTACAGGTGATAGATGCAAAAAAGGAGAAGAAAACTCAAGTAATCTATACCAATCACAGCCAGTCATTGCAACTTATGGACAGCCACCATGACCAAATTGTTATGCATCTGGGTTGTGTAATTTGAATACCAGTTCAGTTCAGACTCTCAACAGACTGGTAGATACTGAACTTCAAAGGTCGTGTGATAGTGTAAACTGGTAAATGGTAGGAATATAGGATTCAGAGGGGGAGATGTGATGGACACTAAACGGTGTTCAGGCACTAGCTGGCACTTTGTTTAAAATACTTTATGTATGTTAACCTTAGCCATTCCTGCCAGAGCATTAAAAGATCTTATAATGACTGCATCTGGTGTGTATCTTTGAGAAGTAAGCTCTATAGTTAGTCTATATCTGGACAGATGTCAGACCCGCTAGCAGCCACCCTGCAACCAACGACGTACAAGAATTTCATGACATGAAAGACTAGTGCTCCATTCTGATGTATATTTCCATCACCCATTGGCCTGAGCTAGCTCCATCTATTTTGCCTTTTTAAACAGTGTAAACGTCTATATTTTCTAAAGCATTGTGTTTATGTTTTCCTGATTCCTTCTGTAAGACAGGTGAGGCAGGGGGGGATGTGGGGAACTTCAGGGATCATTTTTTATCATAAGGGCTTGAATTCCAGACCTAAGCCAAAATTGAGCTCCCGCTTATGTATTCCCCACAAAGGAGAGAATGGTTTAGAGCTGGGATTTTGTGTGGCCATTAAATTTAAAGTTCAGAGTGGAGACAGAAGAAAGTGAAGTAGGATCTTGGGGAGTTATTTTGAGAAATGTATTTAAAAAATTAATGACAAAATATTTTTTTTTTAAAATGACAAAGATGTTAAAGTAGATGAAATCTGAAAAATCATATGTTCAGTGCCCTCTTCAGCCTATGCAACACCCACACATTAGGAACCCCTCTAGTCCATATCCTTACAATCATCCATGGTGACCAAATACATTACTACAACCTATGCCATGGGATAAATATCCCTGTGACATAATACATGCGCAGTACTATACAACCCATGTAGGAGGCCTGATCCACAAATGCTCATCACTGATTTCATAAGGACTACATCCAGCAGTGCTTGCATGACCAGCTCCTTCATTTGTACAGTTGGTTATTCATAGAATCATACAAGATCAGGGTTGGAAGGGAGCTCAGGACGTCATCTAGTCCAATCCCCTGTTGAAATGAGGACCAACCTCAACTAAATCACTGCAGCCAGGGCTTTGTCAAGCCAGGCCTTAAAAACCTCTAAGGATGGAGATTCCACCACCTCACTAGGTGACCCATTCCATGGCTTCACCACCCACTTAGTGAAAATTGTTTTCTTAATAGCTAACCTAGACCTCCCACGCTGCAACTAAAGACAATTGCTCCTAGTTCTGTCATTTGCTACCACTGAGAATAGCCTAGTTCCATCCTCCCTGGAATCCCCTTTCAAGTAGTTGAAGACCGCTATCAAATCCCCTCCTCATTCTTCTCTTCTGCAGACTAAACAAGCCCAGTTCCTTCAATCTCTCCTCATAAGTCATGTGCTCCAGCTTGCTAGTCATTTTTGTTGCCCTCCAGTGGACTCTTTCCAATTAGTCCTCACCCGATGTCTATGAAGAAATCTGACTAAATGAAGTATATTAGCATGGCTCTGGTGCTACGGCAGAGTGCACATACTATGATCTGATGTGAATACATATTTTGTACATTACACTGTCAAAGGCCTAGTTCTAGCTTATAGCTCTGGTTGGTGATGGATGTGTAATTGTCATATTGCCACAGGGGAGGGTTCCCCTACTTCTACATGGAGTTTGCCTGCTGCATTAGTCCTTAGGAAAGGGCAGTGTCACCTAGCCATATGTCTAACCACTACCTCTCCTTGTTAGAAGAGGGCATGGAAGTACAATTGTGCCTGGGCCCAGCAGAATAGCCAGGGAGAGCTCTAGGCCTGCAGGCTCTCGGCCTCAGCTAGCAGCAGTACTCTTGCTGTAAGAAGCAATTTTAGGAAAGAAAGATGGTCAGGTGAAACTGTGGCTTGCCAAATCTGAGTTCAGTGTCTGGTTCAGGCACAGATTCCTTGTGGAAAGTTGACTGGCAATTTTCTAACAAAATGTTCTTTCAACAAAAAATTGTGTTACTGCAAAACTGATTCCCTCCCCTGGCCCCAATTTTCCCACAGGAAGATCTAAATGAAATATTGCAGTTAGATTTAGGTTGAGTCACGTCAAAATATTTCAGTTTGTTCAATCAAATCTAAGGGTATTATCTACACTAGAAAAAGTAAAGCCGACTTTGTTAAGTTGACTTAATAAAGTCGACTTTAAGTCAACTTAAAGTCAACCTTATTAAGTAAACTTAACAAAGTGGCTACCCTGTACATCTACTTAGTCCACTTTGTTAAATCGACTTAACTGCCCTTAAGTCGACTTAATACAGTTGACTTAACGGTTACTCGCCATCCACATTGTCCTTAAGACGACTTAAGGAGTCAATTTAAGGCTTAAGTCGACCTAATGGGCAGTTGTTATTAAGTCGATTTAAGCTTTCATTAAGTCGACTTAAGGAATTTCTTAAGTTGACTTAATGAAAGCCTGGTGTGGATGTGGAGCAATTTAGATCGACTTAAGGGTCCTTAAATCAACCTAAATTGCTAGTGTAGACATACTCTAAGGCTATGTCTACACTGGCAAGTTAGTTTGAATTAAGGAGGCTTAATTCGAACTAACTAAAGCCATGGCTACTAGGCTTTAGTTAGTTCGAATTAAGGGCTTCCTTAATTCGAACTAATACGTTCGAATAGGGCTTCAGAAGTAAGGCTTTAATTCGAACTAACTAGTTTGAATTAGCCAATGTGGCCATATTAATTCGAACTAATTTCTTAGTTTGAACTAACCGGCCATTGAAATGAATGGGGATTGCTAATTTGAACTAAGCAAGTGCCATTCATGGCACTTGCTTAGTTCAAACTAACTTTTTCTAGTTCAAATTAAGCTAATTCGAATTAAGCTAATTCGAACTAACTAAAATTAGTTCAAATTAGTTAGTTCAAGCTAACTAATTCGAACTAATTTTAGCAAGTGTAGACATAACCTAAATGCATAGTTTCTGGTCCATTCAATATTAATGTGCATCTGTTGTGTCTTATAGGAGTTGTAGCTAGGGTGTTCCATGCCTCCTTTTCTTCTCCACAGAGCAGGGTCCCACCTAGACTATATCTCCCCTGAGGCACCATAGCCTCCCCTCTGGATGATCCATTGCGGTGCATCATAGGAGTTGTGCAACCAAGATGCATCTTGTGAGATGTAGGCCAGTCAGGAAGCCTGCCCCATAGAGGAAAATGGATGCATGACTCATCTGAACTAGAACTCCTCAGGGGCACCAGGCCAGCATATTCATGTCAAACAAGATATTTCAACATTTCTGAACTCAAATTTATCTAAATTTCCTGTTCTGAGAAAAATTTCAATAATGTGACTTTTTGTTCACTTCAAAATCAAATTTCCATATTCTGAATTTCCCATGAGACAGAAATACGGGTTGTTGGCTCATTTCATTGCAGTGTGACCTTCAGCAAGTCACTTAATCCATCCGCTACCTTTTTATTTTAGACATTTATATGGCATAATGGTATCTGAGTATCTCACCATCTTTAATTCATTTATTCTAACACCTCTGCAACACAGAAAAGTATTATTATTTACAGATGGGGAGCAGAGATAGAGAGGCTAAGTGATTTACCCATGATCACACAGGAAGTCTGAAACAAAGCAGGGAATCAAATCTGCATCTCAAAAGTCCCAGGCTAATATTCTAACCATCAGGAACATCCTTCTTCCCTACTACAGATCCCCATGGATGGTAATATTTCCCTACCTCACAGGCATGCTGTGAGGCTAAAAATCTGTTAATTGTGAGGCTTTTAAACACTACCATGATGAGAGCCATCAATACCTAAAGAGATCATAGAAAATTGAAGAGGAAGAGTAACAAATACCTTATTTCATCAGGGGTCAGCAGCTTCTGGGACTTCAACAGTGGCATGTGAGCCCATTTGGAGCAGCACACAGCCTCCTCTGTGGCACAGTTGCAATTGCTCCCTTCTGCTGCCAAAAGCTGCTCTGGGCAGCTTTTTTGGAGGCAGGTGGAGGTGAGACATGCTGTTGAAAGTCGCTCTGGGCAGCTTCTTCTGGCCGTGTGCCTGGGGACCAACCCCTCCCCAGCCACCAAAAGAAGCCACGTGGAACACTCTCCAGCAGCGAAGTGGTACTCCAGCCATGTCTGCTGCCAAATTTTCAACTTTTTTTTGGCACTTGCTGCAGGTTGGAGATAAAGGACTGGCACAGGGGTCGGCAAAGGTTGCCGACCCTTAATACTAATCTTCCCACTCCACTCTATACACTTTCATTCCTTCTGAAATGATGTAATAGACCTGAACTTTCTTGCCTTACCCCATTGGTTGTGATCAGTGAGTCAAGTGAACAGGACTTAATTTTTTTCCTAAGAGTTTGCACTAGAAGAGTACTTTCTAGGAGGAGGTGAGGGAAATAAAGTTGGTGGTTAGATACCAAGATTTATACACATTACTTAGGCAGATGCTTTAGGCTTAGAGATGCTTAAAAGGTTATTACAATTTAGCTTCCAGCAATGAAGTGGCCTGTACCGTTATAAAATGTCTGCTCAGAGCACTTCAGCTCTTTCCTGTGGCTGATCTATAAAGAAATCCCAAGATAACTGAAGTCTCTGAAACACAATATTTGCTTGTTTGTTGAGAATCATTTACAACTTAAACATGTAGCTCCTGAACAAATCTGAAATATACATTTTAGCTTTATAACTGTTTTAAATATATTTGCACCCCACCCCCAAAATACTGAGATCTTCTTTCAGCCAACTAATTTTCCCATATACTCTTAAAATTACAGTGAATTGATTCCAAAGGGTGAACTCCTCTTTCCAGTGACTGACTGTCAGACCAATTAGTTTATTGTGAATTTCCAAAAGACTGCGCTATACTTTTCAAGCACAGGGACTATAGCAAGCAGTAGACCTTCATTATCAATGCTCCGTGCTCCAAAAACTCTAGTGGAATAGCTGAGGGGTGTTGTCACAAATAAAACCCAGTGTGTCACATAGCAATTGCCAAAAAAAGCATAATTAAATTGAGACTCTGGCATATAAAATGTACAGTACAGGTGTTACATCTTAAAAACTTTAGGAACACATTCAGCTACATTTTTAAATAGATCTATAAAACTGCAAGCACAATTTTCTGCATCTAAAAATATTGGCATACTAAAATTTTCTCCTATCTTTGTTACACTCAGATTTGCACTCAGAAAGCTTGGGTGTGAAAAATGGATGTGGAATTAAAGGTTTGGCCTATAAAATCCAATGTGCAGAAGAAGATGAAACAGAATTTCTCAGCCATTTTTCTTCCATTCTGATTCAGGCTACACACTGAAAAAAAAAGAATGGTGAAATATCCCCCACACAAGGTAAAAGGGCAGCTTTGTTTAACTGTTGGCTTCATTCGAATCTCCATTTCCTAGTGCATTTATTAAAGGGACATCAATGTTTAGTCAAATGGACACCATCTGTCCACAAGTTCCAAAGAGGTAACCACGTTAGTCTAGTTCAGCAAAACAAAACAAGACAGAAAAAAGGAGTCTTGTGGCACTTTTAAAGACTAATAAATTTATTTTTTGTGTGAGCTTTCGTGGGCAAAGTCTCACTTCATCAGATGGCAGAGTGGAGAAAACAAATTGAAAAAAAAAACTTACAGTATGGGAATGAAAGATAAATTCAAATGTAATCACAGGATTTATCTTTCACTCCCATACTGTAAGGTTTTTTTTTAATGTAAGTTTTCTCCACTCTGGCATCTGGTGAGGTGGGATTCACCCACAAAAGCTCACAGAAAAAAATAAATTTGTTAGTCTTTAAAAGTGCCACAAGATTCCTTTTTTGTTTCATCTGTCCACAGGTATTATATCGTCCCTTGAACTTTTCCACTGTTAGGGCCTGTTTGGAAATGCTGTTGCTGATATCACTTTATATGACACCAACCAAGACACTCCATTCAAAAGCTTCCTTTCCTGAATTCTTCTTTCACTTCTCTGCAAGGAATTGCAACATATGTGTTTGGAAAATACATGCTCTCTGCTACTCCGCACTCTCATGGTGACATTTCAGGCTGCAGATTCCTCCTTTGTTTTGAAGAGAGGACAGTGGCAACAACCCAGGGGAAATTGCTGTCCACAGCCAGGTTCAGTCACTCACCTTACATGGGAGCACAAGCCAATGGGTACAGTGAAAGCAGCCCTTTGTACAGAAACTTGAGTTGCAAGATGCTGATAAAAGATGAAGAGAGGAGAAAGAATGTTACAGTGGTGTAGCTGTAAGGGTCTAAGACATTGCTGAAGAGTGAGCCTCGTTGTGTTGGGTCCACCAGTCAATTAACATTTAGCTGTAGTAACCCTCTGTTGCTTCCTTGGGTTCTCTCAACAAATAACATTTCACTTCAGGGCTTTCTATTTTATAGCCATTTCCTTCACTCCCTATTCCTGTTGTTATTGTTGTGCACAGTGTATTGGAGGCAGCCTTTCCAAGGTCACATGCCAAAAGTTGGCTTGAGCTGTAGATGCTTGTCTAAGGCCCCCTCCCACAGATGGTCAGAAGAAACAAATTCTTGAAGCCATCAGCATAGGTCCCGATCACTTGAACATAAGATAGAAGCAATAGTAGACTCTTATCACTTTTGTGGACCATCTCTGATAAGAGGAAATATACTTAGTCAGAATATTGCATCAGGGCCTCTGAAAAGCAGGGTGCTCATTGGCTTACACGGGACTCTATGGAGAGTTTTAAAAGATACCTGCCCAAAATTTCATGTGAAGGAAACATGAAGAGAGGATGGATAAGGTCAGAGCAGGTGGGTAGATGATCTCTGTTGCAGCATTTTGGACTGATCAGACAGAGGTAAGATGAGAATTTTAAAGGACAGAGAAGAGGAGTTTGTAGTTGTCCAGTTGAGAGAGAATTGAGGAGTTAGGCAAGAGATTGGACTCTGGGGATGGAGTAAAATGGATGGATGTTGGCACATGGTAAAAGGAAAAAAAAACAAAGAAAGTTACAGGACTGAGTAATAGCATCAAAGAGTAAAAACTGGGTAGAGATGGTGATGCTGGGACATGGAGATGTCAGTGGAATTGTTAAATCAAGTAAAAAAATTGTTTTGGGCAGAATTAAATAATGAGTTTAATATTTCATTTGATTGGAGTTTTTAAAATAAATATTTGAATGAAAAAGCTGTTTTACTCTGTAACTATTTCTGTTCTGTATTCGGGGGAAAACAGATGATGTAGTCATAGCGGATGGTAAGATTTTTATTTCACTAGTATCTCAGAAGGACTTTAAATAGCAGTTACTAACCTTAGATATTTTTAGATCAGCAGGTCCAGATAACCTTCATCTTAGCATTTAAAAAGAGTTGGCTGAGGAGCCTGCTGGATTGTTAGTGTTGATTTACTGAACAAATTCCAGAAGACTGAAAGAAAGCTAATGTGCCAATATTTAACAAGGGTAAACAGGATGACCTGTGAAATTATAGGCCTTTCAGTCTGACACTGATGCTGGGCAAGATAACGGAGCGGCTGATACTGGACTTGATTAATAAAGAATTGAAGGAGGGTAATGTAATTAATGTAAATCAACATAAGTTTATGGTAAACAGATTCTGCCAAACTAACTTGATACTTTTTTCAATAAGATTTCAAGTTTTGTGGATAAACATAATACTGTTCATGTAACATACTTAGACTTTTGTAAGGCATTTAACTAGGTACCACATGACATTTTGCTAAAACAACTTGAAAGACAACATGGCACGCAGTAAGTGGATTGAAAAATTGGCTGACGGATCTCAAAATTTTTTAAACAATTTTCCCAATTGGGAATCATCATCAGATAGGTGTGTTTCCACCATTTTTTTTTTAAACAGGGAGAGTAATTAACCAATGGAATAATTTACCAAGGGTCAGGTGGATTCTCCATCACTGGCAATTTTTAAATCAACATTGGCTGTTTTTCTAAAAGATTCTCCAGAAATTATTTTTGGGAAGTTCTATGACTGGTATTATTCAGGAGGGCCAAATGAAGATCACAGTTTTCCCTTCTGGCCTTGGAATCTATGAATCTACAAAATTGCACACACAAATCTGAAAGCAATATCTGGCCTCAGATTTTTCATTTGTTTATTCCTCTCATTTCTGCGGATGTCAAGGTCTCCCTGGCAGTGAAACTTTAGATGAGTATGGACCAGATTGTCTAAGGAGCTGAGCAACAATAGCTTCAGCTGAAGCCAATAATGCAATTGCCCAACTCCTTTTACCTCACTATAGGTGTCTAAATTCAGGCACCAGAAAACCAAGGAAACTAAAATTAGAGGACACTTCTGAAGATCTGGGTTTAAATGGCCAGTCAGAGATCACACCGGCAGCTTGTGGCAGAACTCCAAAGAGAACCCACTTCTCCCTAAGTCCCTATTCAGTGCCTTTTTATGACTGTCCTTCCATATATCTTTCATATGCCTCTGCAGCTGACCCATTGACAAAAATTGAACCAAACATGAAAAATAGTATTATTCCATGCTAGTGTTTGTTGTCCTTTGATTCAGAAGATATATTTAAAGATTTGATCTTTCAGGTGTTGGGTATTTCAAAATTAGTTCAGACTTGCCAAACCAAATAAAATGTCCTCTTTCGCTACTTGGCTTTGATAATTTACTGCCTTTCAGAGACTTTTTCCTTCCCATAAATTGTCCCCCGAATAGCTATAAAGATAATCTTTAGCATAAAGTAGAAATCATTGTTAATATTTTCAAATCTTATCACGTGGATCGAAGTGGTGACCAGTGGGACTGCCCCACTTTTCAAGCAATTGAAGCATTAAGACATAATTTATGCACTCGAGAAGAAATTTCCATATCACAGAGATTGCTTCTTTCCTTGTTATGACTTATAAAGGATGTTACTAGTAAATGAAACCACAGAGATCTCTATTACATAAGAACTTGTTTTGACATGTATAGTGAGTCTTATTTATGGAGGCAGCCCAAATGTGCTATTTTAATGTAACCAAGCTTTATTTGAAGGTTGTCTCAACACAACAAGATCACAGAGGAGTCTTTCACTATGAATCAAAATCCCAGCTAGTGCTGACAATTTGGACAAACAGGATCTGAGGTGTTGAGTTTAATTTTATTTTGGATTACTTATGTAAAAGAGTAATTCATGCTCCTGTGGGTAAAGGCTAAAAAAACTCCCAAAGATGATGATAATGGAGATAAAGAAAGAGGAAAAAGGAAAAAAAGAAAGAAAAGAGGATTCTTGGGTTTCACAGAAACTATACAGCTGGGCTCACTTTACACATCTACTCTATCACACCTTACTTTCCTCTCTACTCAAACACAGTGGAATCTTTTCACAAGAAAAAAGATCTTGAACTCATTAAAACACTTCCCCACCCTCCACAATCCTGGGGCCACCTGGGAACTGACTAAATTAAATCATCCTCAGGGTAACTCTTTGGTCTCTACACTGTTAGAGTGTCGGATACGTGCAGCTACACATTGCAATGAAAAGCAGGTTATGGAGGATGGTGGGTGTAGCTAGGAAATAGCCGTGAAAGGCTCTGGCAGAAGGATACTATGCTACTTTTAAAAAGGGGGGGGAGAGTATAAAGGTGGGAAGAATTGTTTGGGTTGTAGAGACCCAGATAAGGGCCATACCCCAAGGTTCTCTCACATCTTTACTCTACTTACCTGAGCTATGTCTCACTCTCACCAACACCACCAGACTAATGCTGGGGGAACGATGCAATGTGTGTGTACTCTATACAGCCCCTAAGTGTAGAGACATAACCTTATTTATGTCAGCAAGAACGGTTGACTGCCTCAGATTGACCAGAGGACTGTGTGTTCTGCGCTGCTTCCCCCTTCCTCTGTCCCCTGCCCGGTCCATAACTGAGTCTAATTTTCCTTAGTTCCACTTCAGAGGGATAAGATGGAGTATCCAGTCTAGTCCGTTCTTTAAGAATAACTAATTTTTTTCTTTTACTGAGATTGCAGATTCTGGGGGTTTTCTCACCAGCTTTTAGGGTTTTTGCTTCACAGTTCTCAGCAGATATGCCATGATTCAATGCATCTTCTCTGGGTGGATTACTCATATTTTGGTGATGAGAGCTAGTCATGCAATACTATTTATTTTCCATGAAACAAGAGAAACCGACATTAAAAAACTGAGAGACTCCTAATCCTAAAGTTGAGCATGAGATTTTATGTGCCAAAATTCTTAGTACTTACTACAACTCAAAGTTCTTATTACCCATATACGTATTCATCCCTCTTTGAATCTTTCTATGTTTTTGATCTGAATGACGTTCTGTAGTAATCAGTTGTAGAGCCAAAGTATGCATTGTGTGAACTTGTGAAAGAGTGTGCAAGCTTAGCACATAAGAAACTTGGCCGTGCTCTACATACACAGACATCAAAATACTAACATGAGAGGATCCACTTTACTCATTTTCTTTGTAACTCAGAACTAAACAGCTCAGTTCTCTGTGCTGATATATCATGCAAATATTTTGCTGAAAACAAGACCTTAAGTTTTGCTCTTGGGGATTTCAGAAGCCTATGCCATAAACTTTAGCTGCATCTCAGAAAAAGACGTTTTCTACTTGTATTGGAATGTTTGTTACTTCATTTAATTACACTTTGCAATGCAAAACAGAAAATAATTTTAAAAGAGTAATAAAATACTGTTGATGTACTGTGGTATGTATATTTTATGACATTATCAATAATATTTTGTCAGTTCTATTTAGGCTTATACGTTCTTTTTAGTTTCCAAAATACTGTATAAACCATATCTGGAAGTAAAAAAAAATTATTGCAATTCCCTTTCTATACACAGATGTTGCAATTTAATCAGAATGGTAGAAGTCGCATTACACACTATAGGAATATAGCATATATCTAAGTACAGCAGTTGTAGGGACCTCCATGTAACTGAATGCACTCCTTGATGCAGCAGGATGCCCATTGTCACATATTCCACTTTCTCAGGTCAGTTTCAGTTCTGAAGGTACAAAATGTTCCACATTTGCAAGCTAGCTTGTATGACATTAAGAACCCGACATTCTCTTCAGAGTCTAACATTACATACAACATGCGGAGTGCTGATGTACCAGGCTGCTTCAGCACATTTTTCTTGTCCCTCATGTCATAGTATACACTTCGCAATGCCATGAGCTGAAGACATAGGACAACATTAAGAAGGTGGCAATATTCATATCACAGAGATGTCAGAAACATGTGGTTCCAAGCTATTTTAGTAGGCTGAGCACTAGAATCTCATACAAAAGCCCTCACAATCTTCCTTTACATAGGATGGCCTCTTCTGCCACATGTGGAGTGAAGTCCCAACAGCTGGTTAGATCAGAGAGGAAGTGAGAACAGGCAGAACACAGACTGATCCAGTGTTCGAATCCCAACACCTATTCTGATTTGTTGTTACAGCCTGACCTCATCCTGTGTCATACATTTCCCTGCATTTCATTTCCTCCCATTCTCTAAATTCCCCATCTTCAAAGCATCTGACGAAGTGGGATTTTCTCCCATGAAAGCTCATGTGATAAATAAATTTGTTAGTCTTTAAAAGTGCCACAGGACTCTTCATTTGTTTGGCAGACCTAGACTAACACGACTACCCCTTTGGAACTGATCCACCAATGATTTAAGGGCTGTATTTTAAAAGGTTATTGAGTCAGAAAGACTTTATAAACCATACCTCTTCTTTTGGTCCATTCAGACTTACTACAGGCATCATGAAAAGCTTTCAAAAGCATTGCCCCCAAATTTTCCTCCAGTGAGCTACCTTAATATAATAGAAGGCCCACAAGTCTACTGTACTTGGAGATAATTTTTGAGGTGCTGCAAATGTGGACGTTATGTTCCTGGCTTACAGAGATGTTAGAGTATTTACAGTTTTATTTTTCTGGCAGGCGCACAGAATCACACTACGTTGTTGCTTAGCATGCAGAGCGATCACACACAAGAATCCCCAACAGACAGCAAGACAAGGCAGGCACGGCAGTTTTTAAAAACAGAGGAACCACTCACCCCGCCTTGCTCTAGGCCAGGGGTCAGCAACCCGAAATATAAGAAGAGCCGTTTTTAAAAATTCCTTCTATAACCAAATGCTTTGAGAGCCAAAATAGGTGTAGCCTCCTGGTGGGGGGAGTTGGGAGCTGGGCCAAGGCACCTGCTGCAAGGTCCCCTGGTGAAGGAGGGGGGAGTCTGGAAGCAAGAACAGAAGTCTGGAGGTGGGGAGTCCGGAGCCTGGTGCAGCTGCCCACAGGATCCCTGGTGGCAGGGGGCCTGGAGCAGACTGCCCACAAGGTCCCCCTGGCGGGGAAGATCCAGAGCCGCAAGGAGGTAGCCAAGGAGCCGCATGCGGCTCCAGAGCCACAGGTTGCAGACCCCTGCTCTAGGCTAACTTCCTGCAGGCTGATGGTTCTGGACACAGATCACACACATTCCTACAGAGCTCCCTTGCAGTTTGCAATCCACCCACAGGGAGAAGATCTCAGGGAGGCTTTATTTGCAAACTCGCTTAACGCTGAAACGTTGGACTCTGAAAGATGTTTCCATCCATTTTAAATGTAGATAAATGATGAAGACATCAGTGTAGTGTTAAGGTTAAAATCTTATGGGGAAGTGCAGGGGACAGTACCCTCACATAACACCAAACTGTTGTCAGCGGAGCACAGTAGAATTTGCCTAAGGAAATCAGATCTATTAGTCAGCATTCCTTTGTCAGCATAAGCTTTTCATTTACACCTTCATACAGCTCTTGACAGCTCTGGGCTACTTGTCAGATTAGATACATAAGGTGTATTATTTTGAACAAAATAAATATAAAAAGCTTGCTTATAAAAAAATTACAAAAGATCAGAATAGCTGTTTCAAAGGTACTTTCCTTGCCACATGTCACTAAAATGAGAAAAGGAACCATGAATACAAACCAGGTTAACATGCTTACACCTGGGAAGGCAATGAAATATTCCTATTCCAGGCTGTTAGTTTCATTATTTATTTGTGGTAGTGCCCACTGTGTGCAAGGAGCTTCCCACAAGCTCAAGAGTTTTGCTCTCAGGAGTTTATAGACAAAGGGTACGTGTGACCCAGAGGCTATTTTGTGCAAACTGGGAGAGGACCCAGGGATACATAAAACTTCTACAGTTCTCCTGACTCTGGTGTCTATATACATGTCTGTTAAGGAATATCAGGTCAGGTCTGTAATGAACGCCTGAGTCACACGGGTTATGATAGTCATTGTAAGATGGATGTACAGTTAACATGTAAGAACATACGTGTACATCTATATGGACAAGGATGCAAAACGATCTGTTTTGCAAGAAGCTGGGAATGGGCAACTGGGGATGGATCATTTGATGTTCCATTCGTTTCCTCTGAAGCAGCTGGCATTGACCAGTATCAGAAGACAGGATATTTGGCTAGATGAACCATTGTCCTGATTCAGTACGACCGTTCTCAGGGGTGGAATTTATAAGCAGCAGGGGGAGACATTGTCTTTCCTGATTTGCCGCTCTCTGCCTCCCTGCTGAGGCAGGAGTGGGCCCCAGCCAGGACCCAGGGCCACTGCCAGCGGAATCCAGCACCAGTTGGGGACCCGAAGTCACTACCAGCGGCAGGAGTGGACCCCAGGCCACTGCCCCCAGTGATATCCAGCCCTGGCTGGGGACTCAGAGCCACCACTGGCAGTGGGAGCCAGCCCTGGCCAGGGACCTGGAGCCGCCAGATCCGGCCCCCACCACAAGTGGCAGGAGCTGAATCAGGCCGGATGGAGGTGGGAGGTGGATCTTTGGAGCTGCCTTCCCCAGGGCAAGTTCCAAAATCTGTCCATGACCGTTTTTATGTTCCTAAAGTCTTGTAGATAAAAGCAGGTCATTCAAAAGTAGAGTGCCTTGAGATAAATTTCTTCAAACAGGTTCCAGAGATGTAGTCATGTTAGTCTGTTTCTGCAAAATAAATAAGGAGTCTTGTGGCACCTTAAAGACTAATACATTTAACAAAAGACAGGCATGTCTTTGCTGTGTGTACATACCTAAGAGATTGGAGTTTTCACTTCATTCATCTGACGAAGCGGGTTCTAGCCCAGGAAATCTAATGCCCAAATAAATTTGTTAGTCTTTAAGTTGCCACAGGGCTCCTTGTTTGTTTTTCTTCACATAGGAGTTGGGAAATGACTGTCTGTCTGTCTGTCTCTCTCTCTCTCGTTAACTGTTGTGTGTGTGTCTTACAATAGAAGTCTATTTCCAAAGCTATTACACAGCTATTAACAAGTCGTTAAGGGAGTGAGCAGGGAGGTTGAAGTGTTCCCCTACAGGTTTTTCAGTATTGCAGTTTCTGATGTCAGATTTGTGTCCATTGATTCTTTGGCGCAGAGACTGTCCTGTCTGTCCAATATATAAGGCAGAGGGGCATTTCCGGCACATGATGGCATAAATCACATTGGTGGATGAGCAGGTGAACGAACCCTTGATGGAGTAGGTGGCATGATTAGGCCCTGTGATGGTGTCATCAGTGTAGATATGAGGGCAAAGTTGGCAGCGTGGTCTGCTGCAGGGCTGTGTTCCTGCTTTAGTGTTTCTGCTCTGTGATCTGTAGTTGCTGGTAAGTATCCTTTTAAGATTAGGGGAACACTCCAACCTCCCTGCTCACTCCCTTAACGACTTGTTAATAGCTGTGTTGAAACAGATGAATAACAAATCACAGCTTCAAAGAGAGTCTGCAGAACTCGAACTTATATGCAAATTTGACTCAGTTGCCTTGGGGTTAAACAGGGACTATGGATTTTTCTCGCATTACATCAAGTGAATTGATCTCCCCCCTCCTCTATGTGCTGTTCCCCAGTGTTTTGAATCCTAACACCTACTTTGATTTGCTGTTACAGCCTGACCTGATGCTATGTCATACACTGCCCTGCATTTAATTTCCTCCCACTCTGTAACTTTCCTATCTTCAAAGCGTCTGACGAAGTGGGATTTTCTCCCACGAAAGCTCATGCGATTAATAAATCTGTTAGTCTTTAAAAGTGCCACAAGACTCTTTTGTCTTTCTAGAAGTCTATTAACATACTGAATCAAATGTAAATGAAGTGCTTGTGGGGGACCTCAAAAGGAAATTAACAGGAATAAATAAACAGCATGCGAGAAGTTCAACGCTGGTTCAAGCATCTTAGGCCAGTCCACTGGCCAAATTAAGCCGCACCAGTCCACAAAGAAACGGCCATTGCCTCAGGCCCCCGGGCGGGGCGGGGCAGGCACGAGAGTCAGTTGCCCTCAGCTCCAGCCGAAACACACTGACCCTAGGCGGCTCCACCACCCCCTATGTGGCAGCCAGCCGCCCCTGGGCTACTTCCTCCCACACCAGGGTCTGGGTACCTGGATCCACCAGGTCTTCCTCAGGATCCACAGGGTAGATCACTCTGGGGATCCCCACCAGGCCCTCCATGTCCATAGGAGGCAGATCCAGCAGCTCCTTGGTCTCCTCCACTGAGGGTAGTTCCTCAGGGTCATAAGGGCTGCCCACCGCCACTTGTTCCTCCTGGGGGATGAGGTCCTCTGCCGAGGGGAGCTCCTCAAGCTCTCAGGGGCCCAGCAGTTCCTCAGGGTCCTCCACAGGGAGAGTCACTGCATCCGGAGAGTGGTGCACCCGGGGCCACTTCCCGCAGTCCCTCGCCTCACCTCGGGGATCCCTTCCCAGTCTGGGCCCAGGTAAACTAGGCAGGTCCTCCTCTACCGTCTAGCCGAAGGGCATGTGGGCGGCTTCTTAGGAGGAGCTCGGCTCCCTCCAGCTCGCCACCGGCGGGAAGCCACATCCTTCCCCTGAGGCAGCTCTCTCCCTACTGAACTGTCTGACTGGGCTTTTATAGTTCCCTTTCATGTTTGGGCTCTGCCCCTCTGCTTCTGGGGAGGGAGCCCTGCAGTTCCTAAGTTTGTCCAGGGAGGGCATCCGGGCCCTTCATCAGGCCCAGGCTCCGAGCTCTTCTCTACACAGCACATGTGGGGAAGATCCTGTTTTCAGGTCAATATCAAAGATCTGGGCTGATCTATCTGGGGGTAAAAAAAGACAGACTTGCATCCCTTTACCAAGTAAACTGACAGTGGGTTTGCTGCATGAAAAAAGGGATCTTGGGCAGGCCTTGGCTGAAAACTCTGAGAAGACCTTTGGGTGAGATAATCTTTTTTA
The DNA here is from genome assembly GCA_007922175.1 of Pelusios castaneus. Lineage (NCBI taxonomy): Eukaryota > Metazoa > Chordata > Testudines > Pelomedusidae > Pelusios > Pelusios castaneus. The sequence goes on from ML685781.1 coordinate 7,677,934, forward strand.
GCAGGAGGATAACTTGGTAGTTACATTTAGCCATAGAAAACATGTTAAGATTTTGTTTCTTGTGTTTGCTACCATCTAAATCTCTGTTCTTTGTTACACTTGCTTTTTCTATAAAGAAAACTAAGTGCTAGTGTAGTCAGGCGGCCAGCCCTCCCTGGCTGGGGCCTGACTCGTCCCTCCGTCCCTGGAAGGAAAACCAAACTGTCTCTGGCCCTCAGGCCGGGCAGGCAGGTAAACAAACTGTCTCTGGCCCCTCGGGCGGGGCAGGCAGGGAAACAAACTGTCTCTGGCCCCTCGGGCGGGGCAGGCAGGGAAACAAACTGTCCTTGGCCCCTTAGGCGGGACAGGCAGGGAAATAAACTGTCTCTAGCCCTCAGGCGGGGCAGGCAGGTAGGTCAACTGTCTCTAGCCCTCAGGCAGGGCTGGCAGGTAAATAGACTGCCTCTAGCCCCTCGGGCGGGGCAGGCAGGTAAATAACCTGTCTCTAGCCCCTCAGGCGGGGCAGGCAGGTTGGTAAACCGTCTCTGGCAGTTAAATCCCTAGTTCAGGTTGTGGCGACTCCACGCCTGTCAAGGCTTCTGGGGCGGTACCAGAAGGGGGGAGGCAGGGGGACGCAGGCCCACCCAACTCCACTGCGTCCCAGCCCAGGGCCCTAACCGTGGCAGAGCTGTCTACCACGGGCCCGGCGGAACCCTTATCAGGGTTCACAGGATCGGGCTCAGGAATCGCCGAGTCATCGTTGGCCTCTAGGCCCCCTGGGCCACTTCCTGCCCCCAACCCCGCGGGTACCTGGTCTGAGCCTCCAGCGTTCTCCTCCTCGGGGTAGTCGCCCAGGGGGAGGTCACAGAATCCGCCCAGGTCTTCCGCGAGGGGTAACTCCTCTAAATCGCGGCCCAGCTCCAGGGGTGGGGCGTCCTCATTGGCCAGGTCCTCCAGCTCCTCCAGGTCCAGTCCCGGTGACGGGAGGGGGTCGTCCGGCACGGTCGACAGTGATGAGGGAAGCGGCAGGTCCAGGTACTCCTCAGGTTTCAGGTTCCCGGGCGGCTGGTCCCCACAGGTGGTTCCCCCGGGGTCCAGTTGCCCGTCAGGGCCCCAGGCCGCAGGCAGGTCCTCGGCCGGGTAGTAGTCAGGCGAGTGCTGGGGAGGGAGCAAAGAAACACCCTTCCCCTTCAGCTGCCTCCCCCTCTCTGAGCGTCCAGGCGTGGCCCTTATAGTTCCTGTCCCGCCCACCTGCTTCCGGCCTGACGGACAGGGTGCCTCCAGCTCCGCCCACTTAGGTGTAACCGGGCCCAGGCTGTCCATCTCCAAGGGGGGCCATACTCCCTCACTACAGCTAGGCTAAGCACTAAGCAGAGCTGTCTTCTAAAGAAAGCTGTGGTGTATTGTTATTCTGGGAGCAGCAAGCCTGGTGATTCTGTGAGTGTCCAGTGGAGCAGGTGCTGGACACTCCAAGGGACAGCTGGAGGTGCCAGGGATTGGAGTGTGCCTGTCATTAACCTGTAAAGAGAGAGTGAGGCCAAGAGAGCATGCTTGTGTTGTCAGTAGCCAATGGGATCAGGGAACTGACCTGCACAGGAACAGAATAGATTTCTTCACACTAAGGGCAGGTGGTAATAAGGCACCAAGAAAACATCATGATGTGGCTTCTTTTATTTCCAATACACAATAATGCCTCCTGGATTCAGGGTATCTATTCAAGCCACATAAATATGGAAGTTTGAATGTTCTGGGCACTATTGCTAGTTCAAGTGTGTTTTCTTCATTAGTATCCAAAATACTAGCGTCAAAGAGTTCAGTGCTGCCATGAGAAAAGGAATCAAACTGAGAAGTTCATATGTGAATTCATATCTGAAAGTCAAAGGTTGGAGAGGGTTCTTGCCCAGTGTTCTGGTACAGACCCATATGCAGAAATTTTTGCTGATTGCTTTTCCTACACAACATGCATAGGACCTATACCAACAACCTGATTTTTCTCTACATGAGATGGTGAGTAAAAGAGGACGATGCATGACTAGTCTGTTGGAGAAAATTCACACTTCCAATATGGTGTTAGAATAGCTCTACTGAAAAAATCTGGATGGAAAGAACAATAGAGTCTTTAAAGTAATTGGTTGAATCCCTTAAAACGGTGAAACTCAGAACGGTAGGGACGACAATCTTAACTTAAGCCATTGGAAATTTTCTCACAAAACAGCATTTCATCAGAAAGTGCTAATTCTTAAAACCAAACAAGTTTGTAGAAACATCTATGGTTCATTGAACTTTAGGTGAACCAAAGGCAAAGTGTCCATCCTCGCCAAACTGCCAGGGCCCCAGTGTCCCACGGTCTGCAACTTGGCCACGTTGTCAGGACAAACCCCAGAAAAGCTCAGATAAACACACTGATAAGATGGTCGTACAAACATATTCATGCTGCAACACTGGCTCATGAAATGTCAGGTACTGTACGTTTCTTTCCGTGTCATAAGTCATATGGGAATATTCTTACTTATGGTATTTCAGGCACTGTTTGATCTGAATGTTCTTATATTTCAGAAATACATTCAATACACAATATGGTTCTGTAGATCCTTCGTTTTTTCTGTGACTCAGTGTAGGATGCATATGGAACCTCTCTGATGATACACAGCAGCCATGCTACCTCCGGCTATAATCCTAACAGATCTGGTAAGATAAGCAAGATGAAGCTACTACTTAAATGGGAGACCTCCAAGGAAAACCCAGCTGCTAGAGGAGGTGGGAATAGTGATTCATTATGTTGTCACTCCTCCCTGAGTCATTTTCCAACCTAGTCAAGAATGGTATAGGGCACTCAACAGTTGAATGCTGTCTTTCAGATGAGAAATAAAATAAAGGCGTTTTGAGCCACTTGTGATCATTATTATTAATTATTTGTATTATCATAGCACTAGGAGCCAATTTCATGGAGCAGGACCACACTGTGCTAGGTGCTGTACAAACTCGGAGGAAAGAAACAGTCCCTGCCCCAAGAAGCTTACAATTTATACGTTAGAATATTTTTGGAAGAGTACAGATGTTAACTCTTCTGTCCTGGCCTAATTCCAAATTCCACTCTACCTGCTTAAAATTCATCCTGGAATTTCCAAATGGTTTGGTTTCTGTCCTTAACTGTCGCTGTAGCCTGTTCAATAACATCAGTCTTTCAGCTCGGGAGTGACTCTCAATCATTTGAGAAGAGATTTGTGTATACAAAGAACCAGTAAACCTTGAAAAGTGCTGTGGGAACCCTGGCTAAAAGGCACTATATAAATATATTCTCATAATTCTGTGCTGTCATTTCTAAAGTATCTCTTTAATGAAGGAAGTTGTTTACCAGCAATCGAAGCAGGCATTGCCATCTTGGAGATCATTTATATTTCACAGCACTGTCAAATCGTGACATGTAGCAGATTGTAGCAGGACAGCTTCTGCTTTCTGATGAAATGTTTGGTACTCTTTGCTTACATCTGAATGGGCATTCTGTTTGTACATTGTCAGATGAGGGGAGAAAAATTCCAGCGGAGAGAGTAGGTGTTCCATTCAGTCTGACATGTCCAATTTACATCAGTTATGCTTGCAGTGGGGTGAAAATAATTTTCCTAAAGGGGGGCACTAGAAATAGCAACGATATTCTCAGCTCCTTAGTGACATTCTTTTGCAACAGAGAAGTCCCTGCTGCTTCCCAGTCTGCAGTCATTCACATTAAAGACAACCACAGAACATTTTGTTGCCTTTACAGCTTATTTTGGGAGATGTCCTCAATCTCTGCTGGAGCCAATGGGAGCCGAAGGTGCAAAGCAATTCACACGATGAGACTGCTAAGGCAGACACACTGTGACTGAGAAACTTTAAATTTCTCCTCTAGCAGTATAGTGCGATAGTTTCCCCACTCTGGTGGAAAAGGGGTTAAAAGACCTGAAAAAGGGAGTAGCCAATCAGGGCCCAGGAGCCTGTATAAAAGGAAGGCTGCAAGCCCCATTTGGAGCAGTCTTTCCTTGGCAAGTGGAGTGAAAGGATGTGCTGTTGGGCTGGCTGTAGGAGGCAGGACCAAGGACCAAGGACAGTTCTATGAAAATTACCAGGGCTTGACCAGAACCTGGACCCTGATACAAGGGTGAGAGGTACCTGGGGTGATGTGGATGTGGCCCAGGGGATCAGAAAGACTGTATTGGTGGTCAAGGTGGTGCCAATGTGTGGCACATAGGATTCCTAGGCTGGGAAATGGAGAAGTAGGCACGCCTGGGTCCCTCCCTGCCTCCCCCAGACCACCAGTGGTTGGCAACAGGACTAGTGCTGGCCACTGATGCTAAGGGGGCTGGGCTGGCCTGGACAAGACCTTTATCCCAGAATGGAGAAACTGAGGCTGTGTCTACAGTGACAAGTTAGGTCGACTTAAGGACGCTTAAGTTGACCTAAACAAAGCTGCGTCCACACTGGGCTTTTCTTAAGTCGACTTAAGCATTTCCTTAAATCGACTTAAGGAAAGCTTAAGTCAACTTAATAACTTCTCTTTTTAGGTCGACTTAAGCCTTAAGTCGACTCCTTAAATCGACTTACGGCCAGTGTAGATGGGGATTCATGCTAAGTTGACTTTATTAAGTCGACTTAAAGCCAATATAATGGCTATGTCTGCTGTTAAGTCGATCTAACAAAGTCAACTTAAAGTGTAGTCAATGTGTTAAGTCGACTTAAAGTCAACCTTGTTAAGTCAACTTAACAAAGTCAACTTAACTTTTCAAGTATAGATATAGCCCGAGAAAGGACTCGGCTGCAGGACTGAGGTCATGAACAGAGAATGGGAGAGATAGAGCATAAACCACCGGACAGGAGTGCCACTTGAGCTATTCCACGAAAACATCACCAGGAGGTGCCTGTCTGGCAAGCTAGTGCCTGCAAATGTCTACAAGCAGGCAGAGGTTTCTTTCATCTTTCAGCTAAATTGATTAAGAAAATTACATGTCACATTCAAACTTCTATCAGCTAAACTCTATCTATCTAAAGTAACCGCTTAAACATTTAGAACAGGGCTGCTAAAGAATATAGGTCAGGATTTCAGTCAGTGTAAATCGGTCTGACTCTGCTGAAATCAATGGAACTCTACCCGTTTACCCCTTCTGAAAATCTGGCCCTAGTGTTTGCATTATACACAGATTTTCCTTTAACTGGTGGGATAATTTAAAACTATATAGCTCATGTAATGGTCATTCAAAAATACACAAGTCTAGCTACAGCCTAATTTGCTTTGTTGTGGTTAGAGACGGATAAATCTGAGCCTAATTTCGAAAGGACAAATAAAATATTTTCCCCCTCTTCCAGCATTGTCTTCGTCAGGCTGGTACTGCTGGACAAGCAGATTTTCTGCTGAGGCTCAGACCCTTTCATGTTGATTTTGCAAGGCTGCCATGCCTCAGACTGGGACTGCCACTGGTCAAGGCTCAGTAATACGGAAACACAATGAGTCCAGCTGAGGTAATAGAAAAGTACAGATTTTACAGTATTGTGCACAATTCAGCAGTTAGCTGGTGCACAGAGGCTCCTCTTTCATTCCTAGCCAGGCCTGACAGAAGGCTTGTATTACGCCTTTTCATTTAAGACAAAGGGCCTCACATTCCAGTCTCCTGTGTGGAGAAATCTTTTGTACATGCAGAAACAGTGGGAGAAGGAGCCTTCTAGTCTGGGTGCTCCTTGTGGAGGGAGATTATAAAGACAAACTCTTCCTTCTGCACATGGTCCAGATGAAGAATTGAAGTCATAATGCCCTCCTATCACAGTAACTACAGTACCTATTGTTCTAATGACAGTGTTGTTGGGAAACCAGAGAAGAACTCGGTCCCAAGGAGCTATTCCAGTGTACACAGATAAACTATATATTATATTGTTGTCAGATTAGACAGAGAAATGGGGCCTGACTATTATTACTATTTCCCCCATAATCCTTTGTGTGTGTGTTGGTTTTATTTAACCAGATTATTCAAACTATGCTCCCAAAGGCAAAGAGAAGCTGGCAATGCAAGAGAGACCGACGTGCAATCACAATGCTTCCCATTTAAGGTAGGTATTTAGATTAGACCTGTATTTTGCTAATAAAACAGCACCCCGAGATTATTGGCTCCTATTGTTTCTTAGAATAACCATCATCACCACTTTATATGTTACTGCATTGTGTACTTCAGCCCATATGAAACCAACATGCTAGCCCACAATAAAACTATATGTTGGTACCTAACCAACCAATTAGACGTTACACTATAAAGACTGGAAAAAAATCTAAGTTTTGTCCTAATTTTGTTTATAAAAGAGAGAGGAAAGGCAAAACAGCACCATAAGTGTTTGGCTGACACAATTCTCATAACAAGATTAAATTAATCTTAAATGGAGTTATCAGTGACTAACTATGGAGTTCTTTGCAACTGACAGACTGATATATGTGAGAAAGTACTTGGGAAAATATTTAAAACACAATTTTAATGTTTCCCAATAGCAACCCTGAGAGCGAAATTCCCATGAGTGGGACTTATTTCTAAATCTTATTTTGGTTATGGCTGCAAAACATTTGCCTGTGGAAATATAATCCTTCCTTCACTTCCCCAACCTGTAATCTGCAAGACCTGATAATGTGCACCCAAAAAGAAGTGACCGAGGAGTATTGGATTAATTTAGATGGAACATACGGGCTAAGGGTGCTAACATAACCCAGACACTGTGCAACATTAAACAGTGTTTAACAGACCTGGAAATTGACGGTTTAAGCAAAACAATCAAAACCTATTAAAGGTGATGGAGACTTTTTTGGAGACAAGAGACTTTACCCAGTATTCACATATTCAGTCAAACAGACTGTCTTGGTGGGGAAGAAAGGATTAGTTTTGTTGTTCCTTTCTGAATCAGGAATGATAAAGTCACATGGAGAAGGGAGGAAAGAGAAGGCATAGTAAAGATAGGAAAATACAACTTTTGTTGACGTTCTGAAAATACATGGTAGCTGGTCAGTCTTGGATGGAGCTTTGGAGTTGGCAGGATGACAACTGTTCCTCTGGACCTTGACTTACCTTCCCAGTCAGGAACATCATCTGATTGGTCTGGTCAGGTCCAGCTTCTCCATTGGTCCTTCTCAGGCTGGGAATGCTGGATGTGCCAGCTCATCTCACCATGCTGGTGCCGCGCAGTCCACGATCAGGTGAAAAGCCAAGAGAGAGAGGGTGGACGGGAGGAAGAGAAGGGGTAGTGCTGGAAGGCACAGACAAGAAAGGGGAAGACAAAGGAGACCTCAGATGTATCAGGTTAGGTTCCTTGCTGGTGCAATGACAACGGTCAAATGTCGCCACTGAAGTATCAAGGTCTATCATGGCAACAATCCTTCTGCTGCAACTGGGGAGATGGTAAAAGAAAGATTCTTGTTTTCTTCTACCTAAAGTCTCTTTTTAAGGGGCTCGAAGAGGTAGTGGATTGAATAATCCATCATCTCCATTTCTTTTCTTTATTAGTCATAATCTTAACACAGTTTTGGAATGGTGCTAATAGACCTTTCTGTTTAAATTAATTCAGTGTCTCTCACCTCCTCACTTCTTTTCTTAAACAGTTATAAATAACCAAATATTGTGAACATTCATGAACCTTTACTCAGTTTTCATTAGCTAGGCTAATAATTAAAGTGGGCCTTGCTGGCCCCAATTATTACAGCATGAGCTCGCTGAACCATCAATGTTGATTTTAAACTTATTTTGGAATACTGGGGAATTTCCAGAGGACCAGCAGAAGCTAATGTAGTGCCAGTTTCCCATGGGCAGCAACCCACAAATGATCTCTCACCAAATATTATGATTTGCACACTGCCAGCTGAGTGCTACACACTTCAGTCAAGGTTACCTACCTTGGCAGACGTCCGCAGGGATGGAAGGGAATGCATTATGCATCCTTTGGACAAAGAGAGATGAATTGAATCCAAGCTGAATTCAAATTGAATTGAATTGAATACAAAAGACAGACACATCTGCATATTTTGCACAAGAATTCTGTCAATGACAGGAGAGGACAGAGTGAAAAGAGGGAGAAAAAACATTAAAGTTGACAACAACAACAAAAAATTCCTGGCTGCAAAGTCCTAAGTAAAACCTGTGAAGATTGTAATTCTCTCTCTCTCTGTCTCATCCTTATTGGTGATTTGTCATGTCTGTGCTCCGTGCCTTTGGCAGCTAGATATACCAGTGTAGCTAAGCTCGCTAGTGTGGACACTGCATATGCTGAAAGAAGCAACTCTTCTGCCGTTACAGAAATAGCACCTTCCCAAGTGAAGTCAGTTATGCCAACTGAAGCCGTCTTCTCAACTCAGCTAGGTATTTGCCTACTTTGACAACAAGCTATTTAAAAAAGGACAAGCAAAAATCAGTAGAAAATACACTTTCACACAAACAATGCCTTATTTGTTCTGCTCTGCACTGAAATATAAGTATAATCTTTACATTCCAATGGATTTATTTTATAACTATATGGTAAAAACAAGAAAGTAAGCCATTTGCAGTACTAGAGTGCGGTGACGCTTTTGTATAAGTTTCGCAGGCTCTCTCCTGCTGACGTAGCTCTATGTCTACACTAGAGCTTATGCCGGCAAAACTTACGTTGCTCAGCAACATGCTTTTATAACACCAAAAGTTTTGCATCAGTGTAGACAAGCCCTAAGGTTCGGCGGTCCCAGGTTCCCTTCTGCCTGCCAACAACCAGGGTCTGCCGTGTTACAACTGTACAGCACCTAGTGTGTCAGAGGCCCCACTCCCTGACTGGAGGTTGTAGGCACAAGTCAATTCAATAAATGGTCCTAATAAAACCTAGCAACAACCATTTAAAAATCATTGTGTTTTAGCTACTGAAACTTCTGGCCCTTTTTACATTTCAATGCATTCAATAGCCCTGTCACTGCTGAATGCTCTGTAGGTTTGGAGCATTCATTGTTCCAGCTGGTTAAAATGCTCCTGCTTACCTAGGGGATACCAATCAATTCAGTCACACCATTGAACAAATGCAACAGCTGACTCCGATCCATATTCCGAAGAGCCATGTCTGTATCCTATTACAGATTAACATTGTTTTGGGGAAATAGCAGATAGTGCAAACATACAGGGCTGTCCCAGTTACATTTTCCATACATGAGAGCATCTGGGCCGTTGTTCTTGTGTGATGACACTGGAATGCAAGAATCAGTCAGTGAATTTATGTTGTTTTACCTTTACTGCAGTTCATCCAAACATCTTCCTAGGCTGGAGGTCCCCAGACTACGGGGTATGTGGCCTGAAGGGACACGGAAGAATGTTCAGGGGACGCAATGGAGCCCAGACCTCAGCTGAGGTTCTCTTCTGCTCCTGACTCTGGCTCCACCATCACCTGTGGCCCCAGCCTCAACTACTGGCTCAGCCACAGATCTGCATCCAGTCCCAGTAGTGGCTCTTAGCCACGGCCCTGACTATATTGAATTCTGGCCCCGTTCCTGGCTTTGGCACCTGGCTTCTGGCCTCACCATGGCTCCAGTCCCAGCCTCAGCCCCCAGCTTTGACCATATCCCCAACTGTGGCCCCAGCTGTGTTTCTGGCCCTACTACCCTGCTCCCAAGGTGAGGGGGAGGTAAGGGGAAGTGTGACATAAAGTCTGGACCACTGTCCTAGGCTGCTCCTTCAATTCACCTGTCTCCACCTCCCCTTCAAAATGTATATCTATTGGTTAAGGGGACGGGTCAGAGATATAACAACTAGGAACACGTGAGACACAAATAGACTTATAGGCTATGTCTACACTACAAAAAGGTAGTTTGGCTTTGTTAAGTCAACTTAAGAAGGTCGACTTTAAGTCGACTTAAAGCTGACCTTATTAAGTCATCTTAACAAAGTGGACTAAATTGACAACTTTAAGTTGACTTAGTCCACTTTGTTAAGTCGACCTAACCACCCTTAAGTCAACTTAATAAAGTCGACTTAAGGGTTACTCCACGTCCACACCGTCCTTAAGTCGACTTAAGGAATTCCTTAAGTCAACTTAATGAAAGTCTGGTGTAGACAGGTAGTAACTTAGGTCGACTTAAGAGTCCTTAAGTCAACCTAAATTGCTAGTGTAGACATAGCCATAGACTCTAAGGTCAGAAAGGACCATTGTGATTCTGATGACCAGCACCCAGAGAACCTCACCCACCCACTCCTGCAATGAACCTCTAATCTAGGACTGAGTTACAAAAGTCCTCAAGTCATGATTTATAGACTTTAAGGTACAGAGAATCCACCAGCAAGTGAGTCATGCCCCATGCTACAGAGGGAGGAAAAAAATATTATTGGTCTTTTTACAAAGACCAGAGAAGCAGCATGGCCTAATGGTTGGGGAATGGAGTGGTACTCTGGAAACCTGTGTTCTAGTTCCAGCTCAGACACTGGCCCTTGGACTAGCCACACCAGTTGTTTCCCTTGTCTTGTCTATTCAGACTGGAAGCTCACGGGGGCAAGTTTACCGGGGCATATCCTTATGTGCTTGCACAAATCAATCCCCAATCTGAGCCAGGTGTACAGCATTATAATTAGTACAATAATTGGACACAGAACACAGTTACCAGGCAGGCTGGGTGAACGAGCATTCTCTGCACTCACACAGACAGCCCTTAAAGGAGGTGGCTCCTCCCAAAGTGGGAGGCATAAACTCCAGCCTGAATAGGAAGCCTAAGGGGACAGCTCTGAGGGGAAATCCAGGTGCATGTCTTTGCTTTCCACCATGGGGAGAAATGGGAAGGAGAGTGCCAATTCTCCCAATCTCATCACCAGCCTCTCAGCAATATTTTCTGCTTTTTTTATCACCTCAGCACTTGGAGCCATGTGATTCATCTCAGTTTTCGGGGAGGGAGAGGTGCAGGGATAAAGTCCATTTGTAATAACGCCGTCAAAAAAAATCAACTGAAACTTTTTCTGTCAAAAAATGCCATTCCATCAAAATGTTCCTCAGGTACAAGAGGGAATGGAGCGATAAACAGAGCTGGATGGGAGACCCAAGGTCAAGTCTCTGCTTTATTTGGATCACAGTCTTGAACGCAGGTCTCCCACAACCCTAAACTCCAAGCTATAGAGTCAATCTTCCTTCGGGCTCATGACTAAGTAATTATGGGCACAAACTGAAACATCTCCATTGGAAAAGATTATGAGAGACTTGTTCTGTCGCCCGGTGGTTGGGGCTCATGCAAAGGATATAGGAGATTTAGTTTCCAGTCTACACAGAAGGCCCCAACTACTGGGCTATTGGCTATAACGGTGTGTCTCTTTTTCTTCCATATTTCAAAAGTTCCAAGTTTTTCACAGAGCAGAATCATTGCTTTCCAGCCAACCCTAGTTTTGAGCCACAGTAGCAGAAAGATTTCTGCCCCTGCACCCTCTTCCAGTAATTAGCAGATGTACTTCTATTGCTTACTGAGGTCATTCTTGAATTGTAATTCCAGTGACTTTTCCTACTTTTCTTAGCCCACTAATTAACGCACCTAGGGGGTGATGTAACAACAGCCGTTTGTGCTGATGAAAGGAATCTGTCTGGATAGACAGCCCGGGACCAATCAATACAACACGACTAGAAGCATCACATGCTTCCTTATACTATCCTGCCAAGGTGCTTCAAACTAGCCAAGAGAGACCACGTCCAGAGGTGAGAGAGTTCAGTCAGTTCTTGGCCCCTCACATGTGATCTCCATCAAGGCTGCCAGCTGTGATGGTGCCTTTAGATATGTGAACATATCTGTCCATTGGGCACCCTGCCAGGATCACCAATTCATTTTACATAGAAACTGTACTGCCATTTTAATTAAACTGTCTACTTTGTGCCAACAGCAACAAGTTATACTAATGAGACCTACACTATGAATCACAGAATCATAGAAGATTAGGTTGGAGGGGACCTCAGGAGGTCATCTAGCCCAACCCCCTGCCCAAAGCAGGATCAATCTCAACTAAATCACCCCAGCCATGGCTTTGTCAAGCCACACCTTAAAAACCTCTAAGGATGGAGATTCCACTACCTCGCTAGGTGATCAATTCCAGTGCTTCATCACCCTCCTAGTGAAAAACCTTTTCGTAATATCCAACCTCGACCTCCCTGACTGCAACTTGAGACAATTGCTCCTAGTTCTGTCATTTGCTACCACTGAGAACTTCCTAACTCCATCCTCCCTGGAAGCTCCTTTCAGGTAGTTAAAGGCTGCTGTCAAATTCCCCCTCATTCTTCTCTTCTTCAGGCTAAATTATGAACCATGTTTTAGTTTAATCTACTTGAACCTTGGATCTATACTAATTCCTATGAAAGCAAATACTTTGGTGGGCACTGAAATAAAAAGCAGAAGATAAAGGGATGAGAGTGTTTGTGACCATCAAAGCATGGACATAATATTTGGGTTAGCATCATTGCCAGATGTCAAATAATTCTTTCCCAAGCACGCACGCATGCACACAGAGTGAAATCTTGACCCCACTGAAGTTAGAGGAAGATTTGCCACTTACTATGACATGGCCTGGATTTCTCTCATACTATCATCCAAACCTGGCAACTGTTTGGCCCGAATTATTTAATCCTGGCAGAAAAGGACCCATCCCATCCGAAAGGCCTACATGACAAAAGTTTTGGTGTCAGTATTTAACAGAAAGATGGAACTATATGAAAAACATTTTTGAGCTTTTCCTTCCCCTACCCAGTCATTTTAGTAGCCATAACATTGAAAGCTGCCAGTAGTATTCAAGGCGTTATCACATGAAGAAGGAACTCTTAATACCATTTACCGAGCTGATTAAACTATTTGCTACAAATAATAGATACTATGAATTAAGCAATTTAAATGATTGGTGAATCACTTGCCAACTGATCCTTCTGGTTTCCTCCAGTGCCATTCTCAAGAACTCATTGAATAGTTCCAGCCACTAATTTTTAGTCTACTGACTGTTTGCAAATTATTTGCTTTAAATATTCAGCATACATGTTCTGTGACTGATGACCTGAAGCATAGGATATTGCTTCTGCTCCCTGGTTGGATGACAGCATTTTAAAACAGGGGACTAGCGAATGGCAAATTATGATTTTCAATATTGTGCTAAAAGCTTGTGGAACTTTCAAGATACTCAGATGTCATCACGAATAACCAAAGGTCGTCTGAATACTCATGAATAAAAAATATCAGCCCACCAAAAGAAGCAAGCTGAAACTATGGGAGTCCTGTGGCACCTTATAGACTAACAGATTTTATTCGGCATAAGCTTTCGTGGGCTATAACCCACTTCGTCAGCATCTGACGAAGTAGGTTATAGCCCACGAAAGCTTATGCCAAAGAAAATCTGTTAGTCTATAAGGTGCCACAGGACTCTCGTTGTTTTTTGCTGTACACAGACTAACACGGCTACCCCTCTGGAAAGCTGAAACTGGTGCTTTTATACAGGAAAATCTATTGGAGAGTCTGGAATTTTTTAAGCAATTCAACCGAGTCTACTGAATGAATATTCATTCAAAGAATTCTGCTAGATACCGTGAGGACCCAAAGACTTGGTATTACTTATACTGAACATGGGTCTCTTTCTCCTCATGCAAAATGACCCATTTTATGTTTCACATTTTGTAGAAACCGAAAGGAACTTGACATTGTGTAAGATGCGGTTAAAAGATCATACTGAAAAAAAAGTAATGTAGTAAATCCACTAGCCTGTTTGCCATCTGCTTTGCATGCACACACAGTGCCTCCAGGAAAAAAAATGGTCAGCTGTTTATTTGTATATGATAGTTGCATAATGGTTGAGATGTGATGTATTAAGGCTAGCCACTTAATGGTTCACTGAAAGTTTGTGACAAGCACAGGCTCATCCTGTGACTGATGCATTCCCTTGAAGATAACGTTGTAACTTGCAATGCCGAAAGCTTCCCTATTGGATATGATAAAGGCTAGAGTCAGGCTAAGCTGCTTATACAATAAACAAAAGCATTTTTTTTCCTTTTACCAGTCTACAGAACTGATTTAGGTCATTTTAATTATTTCACATTTTTGCATACGTCCGTAACATGACAGAAAGATGGAGGTTCTAAATCACTACTTGAAAGTGTTATCTTCTGTATGGTCCCAACATTTGGATCTCAGAAGAGAATTAAATGTGACAGGCAGGAATCCCTTTAAAAATGAGTAAATGTTTAAAACAGTCTGTGGAAGTTATGCCCACAGAGCTCGTTACCAAATAACAGGATTTGAGTTTGTCCTCTCTGCAGACAGCTGAAAATTACACACTTTCAAAACTGGCACATTAACAAATAATATGATTTGTGCATTCAAGTCCTATGTCCTTCAAAGCTCACCCTGCAGAACTGAAAATCAAGAACAGCGGGAATGCAGTAAAATGAAAGCACCAGGACAACAAGCAAAACCAATTGTCTTCAAGGACAAACTTTTTCCAAAACACACCCCCTATAAACACAAGCTACCTAGCTAGCCCAAGTGCTACTACGCTCCTGCGTTTTGTTGCTGTTTTCTAATTTTTCTCCTTTGAAATGGAAAAATAATGAAGAAATGAAGCTTTGGGGGGAAATGTGTGAATGAAGCCATTTTTATACTATATCTTCTTCCCCTTTCAGCCTTGATCATCGTCTAACACATGCATACAGTCCTAAGGCCAAACCCTGCTCACCTGATCCCTGAAGACTGCCCTCAGTGGCCCTATTCACCACTGACATGAGTGCCACTGATTACAGGAAAGGTGAATACTTTTATGCACATGATTAATTTGAAGACTACTTATGTGAGTAAAGTGAACAATATTTGGCTCTTCATGCCTCTGATGGGGGATGCCTTTTTTTTTTTTTATTAGGACCATTTCCCGGTAGATGGTATTGGTAGATCAAAAGGCTTAATACAAAGAATTGCATTACCCAGCCATAATGGTTTGATACAAGCCGAAGGGTGTAATACAGAGAATCATTACCCAGACACATACATTTATGAAATGATTATTGGGGTAATTGCCTGCCTTTTTAACTAGGGAGCCTGAGCTTGAGAAAGGCCAATAGTGCATCCATTAGCAAAAGCTGCTGGCTGAATTCTGAACATCTCTAATTGAAGATTTTCTTCCACTGCTCCAAGTACTTAACTAGCTCTTTATAAAAATGTGTGTGACGCATTTCTATCAGTCTCAAGGTAGAATACAGATGCCGATTGGCATCTCATCTTCAGCAGACGAATTCATAAAGGCATGCACGACACTAGCTTCTGACTGAACAAATGGCACTCAGAGCCCTTTAGTTTTCCCAGCTTACTGGTGTGCTAACTTTTAATTGAACACTTTTCACTGGGAGATTTTGAAACCTTGTCAATAGTTTTATTGTTATCCAGAAATGAGATCTTTGGGGGGTTTAATGTCTCCTTGGCTCACATTCTCTCTGTGCATGGTGAACATAGATTTGGAGTGCTAAAAGGTTCATTTTCTTTCTGGCTTAACAAACCTAGGCACCTTATTTTTTGCCTCCTTCCATCACCTCTTTCAAGTGTAATGATATATTTGAACACAACTTCAAGAACAAGTCAATGACTTTCCTTTACTTCCGTATCAGTGACCTACCCAAAAAACCTAGAGCTTTCATAGAATCATAGGGACGGAAGGGACCTCGCGAGGTCATCTAGTCCAACCCCCTGCTAAAAAGCAGGACCACTCCCACTAAATCACCCCAGCCAGGGTTTTGTCTAACCGGGCCTTAAAAATCTCCAAAGATGGAGATTCTACCACTTCCCTAGGTAACACATTCCAATGCTTCACCACCCTCCTAGTGAGAAAGTTGTTCCTAATAGCCAACCTTGACCTCCCCAGCTGTAATTTGAAACCATTGCTCCTTGTTCTGTCCTCTGTTACCATCGAGAACAGCCTAGCTCCCTCCTCTTTGGAGCAACCCTTCAAGTAGTTGAAGGTTGCTATCAAATCTCCCCTCAATCTTCTCTTCTGTAGACTAAATAAGCCTAGTTCCTTCAGTCTCTCCTCATAAGTCATGTGTCCCAGCCCCCTAATCATTTTTGTTGCCCTCTGCTGGACTCTTTCTAATTTGTCCACATCCTTTCAGTAGTGGGGAGCCCAAAATACTGGACACAGTATTCCAGATGCAGCCTGACCAGTGTCGAATAGAGGGGAATTATCACATCCCTCGATCTGCTGGCAATACTCCTACTGATGCAGGCTAATATGCCATTGGCCTTTTTGGCAACAAGAGCACACTGTTGGCTCATATTCATCTTCCCGTCCACCATAACCCCCAGGTCCTTTTCTACAGCGCTGCTACTTAGCCGATCGGTCCCCAGCCTGTAGCAGTGCATGGGATTTTTTCGTCCTAAGTGCAGGACTTTACACTTGTCTTTGTTGAACCTCATGAGGTTTCTTTCGGCCCAGTGTTCTAATTTGTCCAAGTCTCCCTGGATCCTGTCCCTGCCCTCCAGAGTATCTACCATTCCCCCCAACTTGGTGTCATCCGCGAACTTACTAAGCACGCAGTCTATCCCATCATCAAGATCATTAATGAAGATGTTGAATAGAACCGGCCCCAGGACCGACACCTGGGGCACTCCACTCGTTACTGGTTGCCAACCAGACATCGAGCCATTGATTCCTACCCGCTGAGCTCGTTGATCTAACCAGTTTTCGATCCACCTTACGGTCCACTCGTCCAACCCATACTTCCTTAACTTGCCGATGAGAATGCTGTGGGAAACCGTATCAAAAGCCTTGCTAAAGTCAAGGTATACCACATCAACGGCTCTTCCCTCACCCACAAATCCAGTCATCTCATCATAGAAGGAAATCAGGTTGGTCAGGCACGATTTGCCCTTGGTGAATCCATGTTGACTGTTCCTGATCACTCTGTTTTCCTCCAAGTGTTTCAGGATGGATTCTTTGAGGACCTGCTCCATGATTTTCCCAGGGATTCAGGTGAGGCTGACCAGTCTGTAGTTCCCTGGATCCTCCTTTTTTCCTTTCTTGAAGAGAGGTACTATATTTGCCTTTTTCCAATCCTCTGGGACCTCCCCCGTTTGCCACAAGGTCTCAAAGATAATGCCCAGCGGCTCTGCAATCACTTCAGCCAACTCCCTCAGCACCCTCGGATGCAGTTCATCCGGCCCCATGGAGTTGTACACATCCAATTTCTTTAAATGTTCCCTAATCTGACTTTCCATCACTGAGGGTCGCTCTCCTCTCCATTCCGCGTTACCCCATGTAGTAGCCTGGGAGTTGGCCCTCCCTGTGAAGACTGAGGTAAAAAAAGCATTGAGTACTTCAGCCTTTTCCGCATCATCCACCACGAGGATGCCTGCCCCATTCAGTAGGGGACCTACACCACCTCTGATCCTTTTCTTGTTGCTGATATACTTATAGAACCCCTTTCTGTTATCCTTCACATCTCTTGCTAGCTGCAACTCCAATTGTTCTTTGGCTTTCTAGTATCCCATTTCCAAACAAAGCAGCATACGAATCTATATGTTTGCAGTCATTGAGAGGTTGGCATGTTTTGCCTTTTCTACAGCTTAGTTTTGATTATTGATTCCTCCAAGGATTTTGTAACTACAAACGGTCAGCTGACTCAGATAAACTTTGAGCACCAGAGCACAAAAAATACACCCTATGCAAAGTTACCTTCATGTAATTCTCAAAGATAGGATGCTAGGGCAAAAGATAGACCAAAAGAGGGGTTGGCTTGTGTGCACTGGTAATAAAACCTTTTAGCTAAAATATTATGCACTACTGTCAAAGGGAACAGTGATTGTCCTCTTCTGTTTTTATCCATCATTAGCATCACAGGAAAACCTTATCAGAACAGAATATTCTCTCTTCTAGAATTTGGCAAGCTGGCCAAGAAGACTTCATTTCAGGCTAGGCTTTGGCCTAACAATGATTTCAGATGAGGCAAGTTTGCAGCTAAATTTGCCTTCAGTGGAGATGAAGAACACTAGTGTAAATCAGGAGAAACTCAGCTGAAGGCAATGGAATTGTTGTGGTGTTGGCTAAGACACCACAATTAATAGAATGAAAGTGACCTCCCTCAGAGATTATATTTTCTACCTACTCCAAGCTCCTAATACATAGAATTTTTTCTCTGCCTTTTCAATAATGCACTTTTCTAAAAGGCTTCAGACCTTGCATGACTGGTCATGCATTAGCAATAAACTACTCCAGCAGTTCCCCAACTTTGTGGCAGTGGTATTGTGGTATCTAGAGCCCTCATCCTGGTCTCTGCTGAAATTTCCACACACCAGACTGAACTGTCCAAGCCCGGTTCTATCCCTCTGTTTAGCTCAGTGAGACTTTGCTCGGGGTCTTCCTGAGGTTCTTCCTCTCTCAGGGTGTATCTACACTGGCAATTTAGGTCAGCTTAAGGACACTTAAGTCGACCTACACAAAGCCACATCCATACTGGGCTTTTATTAATTCAACTTAAGTGTTTCATTAAATCGACTTAAAGCCAGTGTGGACAGGGAATAGTGCTAAACTGACCTTATTAAGTTGACTTAAAGCCAGTGTGGACGGCTATGTCTACTGTTAAGTCGACTTAACAAGGTCAGCTTAAGTCGACTTAAAATGTAGACACTCTGTTAAGTTGATTTAACAAGGTCGACTTCAAGTCGACTTTGTTAAGTCAGCTTAACAGAGTCGACTTAACTTTACAAGTGTAGACATATCCTCAGAGCAGCTTCTCTAACTGCAGCCCACGTCTGCCTACCTATCATAGCAGGCTTTAAGCCCTGGGTCAAGATTCTAGTACCCAAAGCCTTATTTGACCTCCTCTCAGCCCTAGTCTTTCGGCCCTTCCCACGAGTAGGGAATAGATTCTGGGCAATCTCGGAGAACACCGGGTGGTGGCAATCAGAGGAATTTAGCTCATTAGTTTCAAGGTCTTCCTCTTTCCCTGTATCCTCTGAAGGAAGTGGGGTTCCAACCCCAGGGAAATCTCTCCCTATGAGGACAGGATATGGGAGGTTAGGTACCATTCCTGCTGTCACCCTTTTGGCTCCCTCCCAAACCTCGATATTTACTGGAATGATTGGGTAATACACAACAGTCCCATGGACGCAAGTTACCCCTGTACACTTGGCTTGTGCCAGTTGGCTACGCTCCACAAGTTTCCCTGAATGAGCAAGAGAGCACTCCCGAAGTCCACCAGTGCCAGAGTCTCAACTCCATTTAGTTTCACAGGTCTCATATACTTACGTGGGGTTAGTGCAGTCCCCAAAAACTGGAGTAGGCTGCAAGAGTCTGCATCGCTTCCCAGGTTACACTGCATAGGCTGCTCTGTGTTGGGACATTGAGCTGCTATATGCCCCAGTCCCCACATGCATAGCATCAGGAAGCCCTAGGTACCCCTTTGTTCTTTGTGCCAGGGGTCTGACCCCACTGTCCCTGCCCAAGTCGATCCATCCTTTGGTTCCCCCAGCGAGCTCTCTGCTTCCCTCATCTTCCAACTGGCCTTCACTGGGTTCTCTGTCGTCCTTAATTAACCTGGAGTAACCCTGGCTAGATTACCCAAGGAACAAGGATTTACTGAGCCTGGGGCTAATATATACACTTTCTGCTACTCTTCGATAGCCATCAGGACTGACCCTTTCACACAACCTTGAAGGTCTCCGCCAGCAGCCTCCCCCTACCCCCCACCTCACTGCAGCCAGAGGTAACGTATTCATCAAAGAGGCTGCCTCCTCACTGATCTCCCATCTCCCTGGCTGCAGCAGGGAAATTGCATGGATCCTGGAGCCCTGTGTGTTCTACCTGGGTCTCTAGGCAGTGGCTCCCTTCTGCAGCCGTGTAGGTGGGAGATCAGTGCTCCCAGCCCTCTGGCTGCAACAGGGACCCAGCACCTCGGGACCAGGCAGATTGCTTTGCTCTCTGCTGGAGCTGGGGGAAGGGAACACTAATCTCCACTCCCTCTCACCCCAGAAGGGACCCCAGCACTTAAGGACCCAGGTGAAGTGCTTTGCCATGCTCTTTGCTATAGCCAGAGGGAAAGGAGCACTGATCTCCGAATCCCTTGGCTGCAGCAAGGAGCCTGCACCAGTCTTCCAACCTTGAGTACATGAGCTCCACTTGAATCCTTAGGCAGCATCTCCCTTCTGCCTTTGCCATGCTCCTTGCTACAGCCAGTGGGAGGGGAGCTGGGGGCCACTTTGGGGCCCCAAGCTACAGACTGGGAACCACTAAGCTAGTTTATACAAAGAACAGGGGCTGATTGCAGTAAAATAAAGTGGTCAGTGGTCATCCATTTTCATTTTTAAATGAGTTTGCTTCATATGTGTTTATTTCTGTTTTCTGTGACTATTTTACCAATATTGGCCAAAACAGCAAATTTTCAACAAATAGCACTGGATACTCCTGGAAAGTATCAAAATTCAAGTCCATATTGTGATTACTTATGTCAGAAACTCAAGTCTAAGAAATATACTCATCCAAGCAGAGAATAGAAACATACCAGGTCACCTACCTGGCAAATAGAACCAGCTCAAGTTGAAAACCTTGAACATCAGATGCTTGCTGCAAATTGCTCTCCAATAAGCTAGAGATGAAGAATGAGTCCCACTAGTTATTAAGCAAATAGGTCAAGGATATTATAATCGCCTCATGAACAATTCACAAATAGCAGATGAGGTGGCATTTGCTGAATGTTCATTACAATTTTTTTCTCCCACTTATATAAAAATATTCAGACTTCTCAGGTAGACTAACATTTATATCACATGTAATGTACAGCTCCTGAAAGATGGGCAATTTTATAGAGCCATCTTGCACGGGAAAAAAATTCATGCCAAATTACTAGTGGATGAAGACTTTATTCAGTGCCAAAATATTAAGGAAGTTCTAGCATTTCACATTTAGTATGCAGTCACTACTGTCGCAAAGAAGGCACCAAAGGGGTGTAAGAAAGACAAACTAACAATACAGTCTCTTGGTTAAGGAGTAAAATTTTACAGAGATGTTTTGGGGAAAACTTTTCACCTTTGTGTAACATTACTACAGGAATTAGAGTTCGCAAAGCAATGGAGGTGCTTTCCTCATTTTTTTCTTCCCACACCTTGTTGCATCTCTAACAAGATGTCCATGTTAAGAACATAGATATGTTTCTTTGGCACATCCTACAGAGCAAAATAAATGGCGTTTGCTTTTCATAAACTGCACTCAGAATTCTTGGTTGCTAGCTTAACTCACAGAACAGTGCTAAGCCACAAGACTGACAACTTCATTTATGATATCCAACCTGCCTGGATGGCTTTTGGCTCCAGAAAGTGTTACTGGACACAACAGGGAAGCAATCTTAGGATGCGTCTACACTGGCAATTTAGGTCGACTTAAGGACGCTTAAGTCGACCTACACAAATTCACATCCACACTGGGCTTTTATTAAATCAACTTAAGTGCTTCCTTAACTCGACTTAATAACAGCTTAAGTCAACTTAATAACACCACCGCTGAAGGTCGACTTAAGCCTTAAGTCAACTTCTTAAGTTGACCTAAAGCCAGTGTAGACGGGGAATAGTGCTAAGTCGGCCTTATTAAGTCGATTTAACAGAATCGACTTAATTTTATAATTGTAGACATAGCCTTAGTGAAATAAATCTCCAGGGCAAGCCAGACCTGGTCGCTAAAATGATACTGTGGACTTCTTTGGAGCACACTGCAGATGGCCTATCTGATACAGCACTTCATACAAGAGAACAGATTTGTTTTGGTTTTGGGTTTTTGTTACTGGTTCTCTCTTGATAATTTTGTTTGGTTATAATTTCACTTGCAGGAAGTGTTAGTTATATTGGAGTGTTAGTTACAAATGACAAATTCTTCTGAGTACATATTTATTTCTAAATAACGCATAGAATCTTTTTTATTCTCCATGCATAGTCAATTTTCTTTTTCTGCTAATCCTGTCGGAGAAAAGTGTTGAAGGTTTATTATTAATATTATTACAGAACTTACCATAGGTTTGAATGTTCATCTTGTTCATGGTATGAATCATGGCTAGGTCTAGACTTGACTACAGGATTGTTAGTAACCCTCCCTATTCGTGCCTTGACCTGCCTGCTTCCAGTTTAAAGGACATGCTGCTTGCACGTAAATAGCCCCCTGGAATGATGTTTGCAGGTGTTGACAACAATGTTGCTTTGTGACCTATAGCATAATCCTTGATTTCTTTGGAACAGCGATACATGTCATCAGCTATGAACTCCAGTGTACACCGTCTAAGAGTTACAATTTCCCCTCCTTATCTGCTTTACAGCCTGTTACTTTCAGGGCTGGATTATCAAAGGGGCTTTAGGGGTTTAAGCTTCAGGCTCTGGCCAAAAAGGAGCTCCAGACCCTAAACCCTATGTTAATCCAGAGACCCCTGTGGGGAGGAGGGGGGAGTGGACCCTGGAACCAGAGGGGGGGAGGTGCTGCACTCCACTTGCCCCTGGTCCAGCTGGTCAGCCCCTGGGGGCTGGGCAGACCAGAGCCCACTTTCTCCACCCAGGGGGCAGGGCCAGCTGGCACGGCCTGCATTCCGGCCTGGAGTACAGCTCTCCAGGGTCTGTGGCCCTGGGGGCCTGTATGAGGGTTGCCATGCTGCACACTCCCCAGCAGACTGGCTGGAGCAGGGCTGAGTAGGACTGCCCTTGGGCCTAGGAAACCCACCCCTCCCCACCCCCACCCCCACCCCAGCGATGGGCTCGGCTGGTTATTCTGTCCCCGGTTACATTAACTAATCATCTAGGGTGAAACTAAAAAATAGATGTTGATACTGTAGACCTTATCAGGGCAAGTTCTACTGCACTTTATTTTTTCAAAAATTAATTTGTTTTAAAATTAGAAGACTAAAAAATAGATAAGGTTTAATGAGAAGTTCTTTTGCATCTTTACAACTTTGTACACATTCCTAGGTCCAGCTCATAAGGAACCACAGTTCACATACAAACAATATAATTTGGGATAGGTTCCCCCTCTTTCTTTTCCACATCCTGGCCACAGACACGAGAGTAAAATAATGAGAAAGAGACAGTAATGCCTCAAGAAAAGGTTTCAGACAGAAGGGGAAGGGTAGATTTTGGTCGGAGCCTCTATTTGATTGCTTATTTGGTGTCTGTAACTCCAGGCACCTCTGTGCTTATTTACAACATCTCAGAGTATAGATTAAGAACAGCTACCCACAGCTTGGGAACATTAATCAGAGCCCACTGCTTCTGCCAGAGGAAATATCTCAAACCACCTTGTGATGAAGAAGTTGACTAAATAGGGAATGCTGAAGTTGACGATTTCCTGAGAAATCTGGAAGGAAAGGAGGAAAGAGGAAAAGAGAGGAGGTGTCTGGGAACCAAAGTAAGGGAGAATGGGGAAAAGGAGGAACATTCATTGACATCAAAAAGAAATGCATCCCACAATCCTAAGGGCTTTGTCCCACATAGTGGCACATTCTCAGCTCTTTCCTCACACAGAAGGACTGATCTGAAAGTCAATAAACATGTTCCTTCTTCATAAGAGCCTCTGATTGTTCTCTCCACTGCCACAAGCTATCCTTCCCTTCACGGGCACGGCTGAAACTTAGCAAAACAGTTTTTCTTTGCTTGTTATTGGGATTGATTGCCCTGGTAGGGATCCTGAAACAGCACTCCATATACAGCAGGTCATTCTCTGCACCTTGGGCCAGCCTTCAGGAGCCAGGTTTCCACAAAAGAAATCGGATTTGGAGACTCCTTACTCTCCAGGGGTACTTCTACACTTGCACCTTAGGTCAACTTAACAATGCTTAAGTCGATTTACAGAATGCCGCATCCACACTGGACGCTTATTAAGTCGACTTAAGTGCTTCCTTAAATTGACTTAATAACACCACCTCTGTAGGTTGACTTAAGGCTTAAGTCGACCTTATTAAGTTGACTTAAAGCCAGTGTGGACGGGTATGTCTACATTACAGACTCTGTTAGGTCGACTTAACAAGGTTGACTTAAGTCAACTTTAAGTGTAGATGCACCATTAAGACAACCTAACAAGGTCTACTTTAAGTTGACTTTAAGTCGACTTAAAGTCGACCTTGTTAAGTCAACTTAACAGAGCCTGTAGTGTAGACATAGCCCAGGAGAGCAAATGCATGAATGTTTCTGTTCCTGGCCTGATTTTCCATTCATTTCAGGGAACATTTCAATGTATTAATTCCTTCGATAAATACAGCAGAGAGTTCTTTCCCCTTTGCTGTGTCTTTCCTATTCCCTTTCACTATTTGGTCTGAATTTCTATTTGGTCTGAATTTTCCAGTCCCATCCATGGTAACCCTTTCAGCAAGTTTGCTCCATTAGAAATTCAATCATTTTGCAAATCGCTAGTCCCGACCATGTTAGTTTCACTCTTGAGTCCTTCTAAAACTTGCTGAATGGTGGGCGATCTAATCGAATCTCTATGGCTTAAATGTCTACTGGATTTCCCTGTAAACAAATCTCAGTGCTGCATGCTAAGATCAGAGGTGTCATTGCTGTGCTGGGGAGCACTGATTCTTTGGAGGCAGTCATTGCTGCGAGTGTCCAGTGGACCAGGGGCTGAACACTCCAGGGAGCTGCCCAGAGAGCCTGGGGATGGAGTGCTGTTATCACTAACCTGCAGATTGAGAGCAGGGCCCATGAGGCCTAGAAGGCAAGACTTGTATTGCCTGTGGAGTTGGGCAGCTGACCCACAGCAGACACAGACAAGGCTTCCTCATGCTAAGGGCAGGTGGTCGTGAGATGCCTCACTGCCATGGTTACCCCTGGAGAAGAATCACAGCCTCCCACCTCAGCAGCCAGACAACTCCACAGTGAAGAACAGACTCCACCCACCATGCATTGCTCACAGCTGCTGCAGAGCTGTAGCCCTGGTACCATTGAAGGTACAGCTCTTCCCCTGGCACACTGACAGACATTTCCTGGCCCGTCCTGGCTAGCAGGTTCCCTATGTAGGAGTTAAGTGGTGTAGAGTGTCTTGTCCTCTGTACCCTGTGAAGATCACCCTTACTGCACCTTGCCTTTGAGAAAGAGGCTGAAAACATCTGAAGGACCTTTTTTTTTTTTTTTTTGCAACTGCATGGGTAAAGGAGCAGTACTTCTTTCCCAAGAACACAAGAGCCCAGCCTCACCCCGATCATTCTTTCCATCCGTTGTTTCCAGTTTGCCAGGCCAACCTAACGTGTTAATGCAAGTTGAGCAACACAAGTACATAGCAGGAAGGTACATTTCAGAGACTCGCCTGTCTCAAGAGATCTGACTCCACCCAATCGTGTACTAGATGACAGTTGTTCGTTACTTATGTTAAGCAGAAGGAAAAAATTACTTTTCAAGTTAAACAGCTAATGATAATTAAAAGCATCAACCTAAATGGGTCTGCTTCTGAAAGAGGAATCATTCTCAGCCTGCTGATATCATGCCAATGCAGCCTCATGTGGTATCAGTTATGTGAGAGGTGTGTATCAATCTCCCGCACACTCCACTCTGCTTTTTTCATTCCCTTAATGAATTCCTAGCTATCCATCTGAAAACTACAGTTCACAAGAGGAAGCACCCTATCAACCAAGGGGAGAAATAAAAGCATTTCTATCGAACTGGATTGTGCCATGAAATTTATAGAAAGATGTTGCTGCTACCTGCACCTCATGTCTTAAAGACCCAGTTCTTCAGAATTGGAAACAAAACTGAAAACTATTCCCCCCCATATGCTGGAAAAATAAGGAACTTATCTGATCTGTTTTTAGTGTGTGCTGGGTTTTGTGCCTATAACTCTGTTAGAAACATTAGGTGCTGGATATTATTTTGTAAGTCACAGTCACTCTATTTCAATGTATCCGTTACAGGGTGGGATATGAAGAGCGAAAGGTCTAAATAGTTTGTAAATGTGACTGTTGTCTTCTTGGCAACACACTGCGCATTGAACCAGGAGCGTCCAGAGTTAAAAGTATAGGCTGCTAAAGGTCTCTAGCTAGGGTTGGAACAAAGTCATGTCCTCTGCAGATCAGACATGGAGGGGGATCTGAGACATGCACTTACCAGTGGATTACATAGGTATCTCTAAGGAGTCTGGAGACACTTTTAAAGACTAACAAATTTATTTATCGCATGAGAGTTTGTGGGACAAAATTCCACTTTGTCAGATGCTTGAAGATGGGGAACTTATAGAATGGAAGCAAAATAAATGCAGGGAAGTGTAAGTCATAAGATCTGGTCAGACTGTAAGAGCAAATCAGTTGTTAGGAATCAAACAGTGGAGTAAAGCAATTAGCAGGGAGATGGGTGGGGGACAAGATAAGCAAAATTACCTGTTGTAATGGGAAAAGAACCCATAATCTTTATTCAGTCCTGAGTTCACATTACAACAGGTAATTTTGTACCAAAATTTTGTACTCCTAGGACTGCAAGCACAGGAAGTAATTCTGAGAGGAATCTAAGGATGTGCCTAATTTCCTGCCTCTCAGAGGGAAAGTTTGAGTGCAGTAACAACACAACCAATGGCAGAGATGCTGGCTCTGTGTTCTCTTCCAGCAACAAACATGAACCAACTCACGCCTGCTGTTATCTTTCTAAGGACTGGGCCTATTTGCACCCGTCCACCCACACGTGGAGCAGCAGGTGACATTGGAAGAGGCACCCACACCATACCAGGCACAGCTTGAGGTGTGTGAATAACCTGAATTCAATTTCAGATTCTCAAGATGATGTATGCTCATCCTTTCAGGGGCTTCAGACACCAAGGTAGGAGCGCGGCCAAATGCATCCCACAGCCTTTTACCTTATGGTCCATGGCAGGCCTCATCTTTAGTACAGTATGAAACAAAGCACATAGTGTTCCTTCTTGGTTCTTGGCTACTCACACCAAGACAGAGGTATCAGAAGTTGTAACCTCTGTGGGCAGCACTAACATATTAAAAATCACGCCTCTTGCAGGCGTCTCTGTTTTCGTCATGTTATGTAGCACTTGAAGGCTCTTGGCAAGTAGCCCTGCACAGACAGCCCTTGATTGTGTACAGCTTGGGTGCCCTGGCTCTGAGTATACGCAGCACATCTTTCCACAAGAGCGACAAATGGAACCCTGTTCAGTTCTAAAGGTGCAACTGAATATAGCACTGAAAGAATTTATTTTTGTACCCGTCACTCTGTCTTCTATGCCTGGTATTTACCTAAGCCAGAAAGGGTGCGTCTACACTTGTAAATTAAGTCAACTTAAGCTTGCTTAAGTCGACTTAATTTACTCTGCGTCTACACTACACTTTCCTTAAGTCGACTTAAGCAGCTGCTTAAGTTGACTTAAGGAAAATTTAAGTCGACTTTATTAAACCTCATTTTAAGTCAACTTTCTGCTTAAGTCAACTTTCTAAAGTCGACTTAAGCCAGTGTGTCAACATAGGGGACTCCAGGGCTTCCCCACTGCCCTCCCTGCCAGGGTGGCTGGCAGAGCCACAGCCTGGCTATGCCCCCCCCAAAGGGCGGGGCAGAGCCCTGCCCCCCCTGCCCCTATGCCCTGCCAGGGTCCCTGTCCCCTTTTGCCCCATTGTACCCAGGTACAATGGGGCAAAAGCTGAGCCCCTGGCACTTGGCAAGGGGTGCCCCCTCTGCCACCGTGGACCAGTCCCAGGTCCACCTAGCCCCTAGAAGTCGACTTAGGCGTCCAGCGTGGATGATCTAGGTAGATTTTGTAGGGTTCCCCCTAAGTCAACTTAAAATTTAAGTGTGGACATGCTAAGTCGACTTAACAAAGTCAATTTAACAAAGTCGACTTAAAGTCGACTTAGCTAAGTCGACCTAAATTAACAAGTGTAGACATAGCCTTAGAGACTAAACTAACAGTTTCTACTTATTTAAAAGGAGCCAACCAGTCTTCCTTAAACTTCATTCATGTTTACTTGCTCCAAGCAGATAACAGCAGATTGATCCAAGTTCATAATATGGCACACATATCTAGTAATCAGAAAGTTCTTTTCTGTGTGTGAATAAAATGGATGATTCCATATAGGCTCTGAAAAAAATTGCTGCTTCTATAACACCCCCGTGTAAACTAGACTGATTTAATAATTAATGCAGTCACAGAAACAAGAAGCCTTCAAAATGTAATGTGGTAAATAGCTTTCACTCAGCCTTTAAAATATCATTAAGTAACCAATAAAAAAAAAAGGAATGCGGAATGAAGAAAGAGAGAGAGAGAGACATCAACTTCCTTTTCACATTGCCCGGATAATGCTGCTTTGTCACGTCACAACAAATAAATAAATATTAAGTAGCTTTACCCTATTAATGTTGATTTTAAACTAGAGCTGACCAGAAAGCAATTCCATTTTGCAGTAAGTGTCAATGCATTAGAACAAAACCTTCTGAATATTTTTGTAAAGTGAAAGTGAATGGCTAGCCTGGGATATGGGAGATCCCAGGTTCAATTTGCTACTCTGTTTGAGTCAGCAGAGAGTTTTCCAGTTCAGATTGCCCTGAACCAGTCACAGCAGGGTTGAATCTGGTTCTCCCATAGCCCAGGCCAAAACCCTAGCCATGGAAGATCTTCTCTTTGTCTTCACTTCCTGATGAAACATCTATCAAAACTCATATATCTCTATAAAATGTGACAGGTTCCAAAAAAAAAAAAAAAAATTCATGTAGGCAAAAATGTCCCAGTAGGCCCTATTTTGAACAATAGTCTGGATTTGATTTTCCTCAAAAGTGAAACACAGAGATTACAAGCTCAGAATACTTTCAATGATAAGCTACAGCAAGTGAGGATCTGGAAGGAGCTATTCGCTTTGTACCAAGGTGTAGCTATTGACTGAATATTGCTTAGACATTACTGTAGCAGTTCTTAGCAGGGACTGCTAGATTTAAGACAAAGCAGTTTCCATTACAACCACTCTGCTTCACACACACACGACTTTCTAAAACATAAACCTTTCAAACTTGTGCTTATTGTCACTGAAATTTTCCAAGTGTGGTTTCTCCCCCAGAACTGAAATTTGATTAGAAAGTCTGAATAAATATTCTCTGAGGAACTTTTGAAGTGTGGTTTTACTCTGAAAAGTGACTGTTGAATTGGCACCATAGAGTTGCATATTTTTAGTGACTCTCAATTACTTCTGTATTAATTTTCCTTATTTGTATGGGATATTTTTTCCAAACTGTGAACTCGGAAAACTCAACATGGCTTGAAAGTCAAAGTATGCTCCCTCTGGCTCATGCATCATTACCCATAATTCTGATCCAGCTGAGGTGTATCATCTTTGTAGTTAAAATGTTATTTAAGTGTGCATCTGTCCACCTTGTGGTAAATGGTGTGTAACTGGAACTTAATAACTGTATCGATTATGCAAAAGCTAGAACAATATCCACCTAACTTTCCTTTAGTTTTGTTGCCTCCACAGTGCTGAAGGAGTAAAAAATTAAACAAAACTTTTGTCACTAAAGGAAGTGGACATGACTTAACACTGTAAGGGAGCAGATCTGAGGAGTAAGAAGGGGCCATTTTACAAAAT
Source organism: Pelusios castaneus (assembly GCA_007922175.1). Classification (NCBI taxonomy): domain Eukaryota; kingdom Metazoa; phylum Chordata; order Testudines; family Pelomedusidae; genus Pelusios; species Pelusios castaneus. The sequence continues at coordinate 7,707,418 of ML685781.1, forward strand.
CACGTTTCAGAAGAGGATCATGCTAATGATAGGAGAGTGGAAGCAATACATACCTTCCCAGTTGTTTAAAAAAAAGTATAGCATATGATTTTGACAGAAAAACCAATTAAGATTGATACTTGGAATACCTTTATCTGTCACTGAAGACTATTGTCTTAGCTCGAGTTGAAGAAACTGCCATCTTTTAAAACTGAAATGATTATGCAGAAAAAAATGTTCTTCAATCTATGAGTGTGTACACTGCATGTATGTCTTAGCTAATCCACATTTGTTCATAGAATCATAGAAGAATAGGGTTGGAAGGGACCTCAGGAGGTCATCTAGTCCAACCCTTTGCTCAAAGCAGGATCAACCCCATTAAATCATCCCAGCCAGGGCTTTGTCAAGCTGTACCTTAAAGACCACCTTATTGGCTCAAAGTATCTGGAAGCTCAGAGCCCAGTCCTATGAGGTGATCACCCTCAGCACCCATCAACTTCTAATGATGCAGATTGAGCTCAGAACCTTATCTGTGAAAAGATGGTTACAGGATCCATTAATGAACATAACAATCTCCAAAAGGAAAAGAACTGTGTTACTGAGGTGGTAACTTATACGTCATGCAGGATGCAACAAGCTTTTGTTATAATGTCCAGATTTAACCTCTGTAACTCGGGTTTAGAAAATAAGTTTGCATGGGAAAAATTGGTAGATTTCTGTTGAAAGTTAAGAAAAATGTGGGTGCAAAGATTACAGAAAATTCATCAAATGATTTCTGAGTTACAAGATATTAAAAAACCTATCTTACCCAGATTATATACGCATTTCTTTATCCTGCATAAGACATAGTGCGCTTGTTCATTATGGGTGCTCTACACTTACAAGTTAGGTCGACTTAAGGAGGCTTAAGTTGACCTAACTTGCTCCCTGTCCACACTGGGCTTTTATTAAGTCAACTTAAGCTGTTCCTTAAATCAACTTAAGGAAAACTTAAGTCGACTTAATAACACCTAATTTTAGGTCAACTTAAAGCTTAAGTCGATTCCTTAAGTCAACTTAAACCAGTGTGGACGGGGATTAGCACCTAAGTCGACTTAAAGTGTTAAGTCGACTTAACAAAGTTGACTTAACTTTTCTAGTGTAGACATAGCCATTGTAAGCAGTGTTCACTTTATTATGTCCCTAACCATTCACGTCCTTGCTTTTAAGAATTTTGGCTTTGTAAATGTTGGGATAGGTAGGTAAGGCAGTCATGTAGCAACCTCACTGGGTCTTTTTAACAAAGGTTTGTTTGATTTTGCAGTAGAAGAGTTTACAAACACTGCAGATGAAGCCAAGTGAGCTTGTAAGCTGGACATGTGAAAGAGTAATATAACAAAGATCTTGTATGGTCATAATGATAAACTGCTCTAATTATTTTCTATTCCTTTTCTAAAATCTAGGAAATTAAATGCAAAAATCTTGTATTAATGCAACATAAGTCAGCCTAGTTAAAAACCACAAACATTAAGGGTCAGATCCTGGCCCCATTAAAATCAATGGGCATTTTACCATTGCCGTTCATGGAGCCAGGATTTCATCCTAAGGGTTTTTCACAGCAGACAGGAAATGTAATAGTTCAGATTTCAACAGCCAAGATAATTTAGCAACATTTCCCATATGCAATATTTTCTATTCCTGCTTTTTCTTGTTAAACATGTAGTTATATAAACAAGGAGTCTTGTGGTGCCTTTAAAGATTAACACATTTATTTATCAAAAGCTCATACAATAATAAATTTGTTAGTGTTTAAAAGTGGCACAAGAACCCTTGTATGCTTTGCTGAACTAGGCTGGCGAGGCTACCCCTTTGGAACCTGTGGCTGTATATTACTGTTTATGTCATAAACCATATTTCTGAAAAGCTAGGAAAGACAATCAAGTTAATATTGCTAGTGGCATCCATACTTTTAGTATCTCCTGATTCTGTAAGATTTTAAGTACACAATCCAAGGTTTCATTACAAAGATTTTGCATTTCACTTTATTAAAGGCTTATAGATTTAATCAAGTTTTTTCATTGTGCTCATCTCAAATGCAAAATACTTCCTCATGCCTTCTGCTTGGGTTCAGTGTGAATCGGGTGGCTGGAAATTTGCATTAACACAGACTAAGTTCAAATGGCTTCAAACTTCAATGTAAATATTTCACAAAGCTCTGTTCCAGTAAAGGGCACAGCTAATATAGTCATGTCTGGAGTGTTCAAAATCATTCATCAATTATTCCTTTTTTATTCAAGAATGTAAAATGTACAGCTGTGATATAAATGCTTGATGTAAGAGATTTTACAGTTTTTGTTCCAATTCTACCACATTATTTCAGTCTCTAGGCTCCTCCTGCTACATCAGACATCCATGAAAAATAATTTTTAAGGGTGAACCCTTTTAATGCACATTTCAGAATTCTGCATAGATTCCCCCCTCAAATCCATTTTTAAAGCCAGTTAACACATGGAAATAATTAACTGTTGCAACAGTGCTTCCATTTTGAATGGGATATCGCTCTTCCTTTAGGTGTGAAAAATGGCAGCATTTATTTATTTAGTCTTTACCCTCCTACAGTCATGTTTCCTGGATCTTTTGTTTGGCTTTGAATCATGCAGTTACAGGAATCTGCTATCACAGTCATGCTCTATGGAATCTAGAGGATGTCACTTCACTGCTACTATTCACGAGGTGAACCTTGTCGGGGTCAGTCAATGATTTCATCAGCGCAAGGTCAGCAATGCAAACACCTCCCTTCCTGTGGGAAATTCTTCTCAGGAGAGATTCCCTTTCCTGTTGCTTTGAAATACAGAAAGTTGTTTCTGGAAACCGAGGTTCATGCCATTTCAAGTCTGACAAGGAATATCAGGGATCAAACCACAACCATCTGACCATAACGCTCGAGAGCATTACACACCACTGAACCACCAGGAGAGTGAGTGTGTCTAAAGCACATGGTTACCAGGCTAAGAACTGAAATAATTCTTAAGACCAGCTCTTCACAAGGGATTCTGAGAGACAATCAAAAGAAGGAGATATAGATATGTGTGGCAATACTTTATATCATGTACATATGTATCTGATGCTGTGTCTACACACACCCTAGACAGACAGACAGACAGACACTTAAGACACAGCATTAGCTCACTCAATCAGCATTCTGCACAGCCCCATTTCCTGTACTACTTTCTAGACTCATCGTAAGTTTACATTGTGCAATCTTGCAAAAACTCAGAAAGCCCTTTTAGGGCTTTGAGCTCCAAACAGTGTACTTTTTCCTGCGTGTTATGCACACTGGGGTTCCCACTGCATGAAAAGATCTGAGCAAAGCATTATCTGTCACTGAACAGTGAAGGAAGGGGGCGGGGAAGATTTCTCCAGGGAACAGAGTATTTTTAGACTTGAAACCATTGTGGTCAAAAGAGCATGTATGTAAAATTGACACCATCTTACTGAAAAGAGCAGCTTTCTGAGCTGAATTCTGGTTGTCTCCACCAAAGTCAGTCAAGGAACACTAACATGTGTCAGATCAGGCTCGCCCTCTGTGTATATTCCATCAGATACCTGATCACTTTACTCTTCCTAGTGTTACAGTCATGACTATGACAGGGTGGGCTGGATTCTATCTTAATTCACACATCATCAATAGAATTATTACCATAAATCCCGATTGCAAAATTTTCAGTAAGAGCATGAGAAGCCTGAGCCCAGGTTGAGATTGCAAGGCTGGCAGTATGGAAAAATCTCATTTTTCTTGTAAACCAGAAATCACTGAGGCAGGAAACATGGAATCCCCCAATGCCATTTGTGGCTGAGTCACTTTAGAGACTGGAAACAGATGCGAAAGGAACATTGGCAATATTTAAAACATGTTGAAGCAATTAACATCAGAATGAACTAGAAAGGGAAAAAAGAAGAAGAAAACTTACCAGCTGGAAGAGAGAGCTTTAAGCAGTCACCAACTCCAAAATGGCATATTAGCAAAGCAGCTGTTTGCTTTTCCCAAACTTAAAGGGCCAGATCCCAGAAAGAACACTGAGGAGGAATGATAAGGATGAGGGAGTCACAAAGGCTATGTCTACACTTGAAAAGTTAAGTCGACTTAAAGTGGACCTTATTAAGTCGACTTAACAGAAGTGGACTTAACTTTTCAAGTGTAGAGTGGCCCCTTTTCAACCTTATTAAGTCGACTTAACATTTTAAGTCGACTTAAAAAGGTCCACCTAGGTACTACTCCGCGTCTCCACTGGCTTAAGTTGACTTAATAAAGTCGATTTAAGTGCTAGTTCAAATTAAAACTAGGTATTATTAATTCAAACTAACTTTTCCTTAATTCAATTTAAGGAGCAGCTTAAGTCGATTTAAGGAAAGGCCAATGTAGACGCGGAGTAAATGAAGTTGACTTAAACCTCCTTAAGTCGACTTAATTTGTAAGTGTAGACACACCGAAAGAAAGGTACTTTATGAGATGAAGCTGCTTCTGTGTGCCACTACTGAAGCAGAATTGAAATGTGCGTAATTGCTAAATATAAAAATTCTGGGTCTGTCAAAGCTGATTATACAAAATAGTTTTGGGTGTTACGTTCACTTTAATAATCTATTCTAACATAAAAGTGTCTTGGTTTATTATTGTTCATTTCACACTGGTAATGGTAGTCGGACAAGTCTGTGCATGGTCTTCTTCTCATGGCAATACTGCAACTACTTGACACGCAATACTAGACATCCTTAAAGAGACACGGCCAAAGAACATTAAAATGACTCTGAACACAGCACATTTACCATCACTTGGAGACCAGAAACAGAATTATTTTCCTCTGGCATACCCATACAGTGGTTTGGTATGTGGAATTGCACTGAAATGCTTATTAAACATAAGCATATAGTTGGGGAAAATGAAACACTGTGAGAATCTCATCTGGGAAGCATTGTATTCTGCTGGAGTTGGCTAGGCCTAGATCCTCAAAGAACTTCCAGAACCTAAATACTTTTGTGGATCTGGTCCCTTTGCAGTTTAGAGACCTGGGTTATGAAGGTGCTTCTGGTACTGACTTGCTTCAGTAGTTCATTTAAGTCATTTTTCGAAAGTGATTACTAATAATTAGAGCCCTGTGTGGATACAAATATGTGGATCTGCATCCAATCTGCATCTGCAAGAAATGGTCCACGGATATCCATGTTGTATCTGCGGATGTGGATATAATGCGGATATCCATGGACATCCGCCTATTTGCAGGGCTCTAGCCCTGCACAGATAAAAATATATGGATCTGTATCCGATCTGCATCTGCAAGAAAAGGTCTGCGGATATCCGCATTGTATCCGTGGATGCGGATATCCATGGATAAAATGCGGATATCCGCGGGTTTGCAGGGCTCTACTAATAATGGGTGTCTCAGATGCCTGAGTTGATACTTCAGGTGTCTCAAGTTGGGCATCAAAATTAATGAATATTTTTCAAATATCAGTCAATCTCTCTGAGTCTCAATTTATCTAGCTACCAGGAGGGTGGTAAGACCTAACCAAATCATTGGTGAATTCTGGCGCCATCAAAGTTAACAATATTTGCAAAATTTTATGGACGTGCAAGGTATTAATCAATATTTGCACAATGTTATGAATGTGCAAAGTATTAATAAAATCTCTTGGGGTAGAAGTAGATTTCAGCACTGCACTTTTCCCCAACACATATCAACATTGCTTCCTCTTCTGATTTTACCGTGCCCCAGGTTTCCTGTTTCCAGTTTTGCCAGATTTTTGATGTTTTCCCAACTTCTGTTAAGTTAATATGCCTCAAAGTGTCTCCAAAGTTGCTGCTGACTGTCCAGAAGGACCCACAATGAAGCACATGTCTCTCTCACACACCTTTGAATTCTATGTTTAGATCAAACAAGGAAACCTAGCACCAAATCCTACCAGGCAGGAATGAACAGTCATAACTTCAGACGTAGTCACCTAATCTCCTTCAAATCCGGTTTAATTGTTAGATCTGAATGAGAGCTACAAAGTAAGTCAAGTTTCAAGAAATACATTCAGGCATTTTTGAGCTAGACATGCACAACATTTCTGCTTAAAGGAGTGCTGAGTTTTTAAATACATGAATCATTTTTATCATATTTACAGTGCCTGAGTTATACTGGGTTCCTCTAACTATAGCAAAGGAGACTAGGTTCCCATCTTGAAGAATTCACAACCTATTTTTAAACAATGAGGCATCAAACAGAGGTAGCAAGATGCTAGGAATGAATTGAGGAGAAAGGATGGGGTCTACACCACCAATCCAGAATAGGGATTATACAGAACTCAGAATCTCCTTATATTTTCTTCCATCAAAAGATTGCATCTGGGCAGAGCACATAGCAAGCATAGAAAATGTTAATCTAAAGGAATATGACAAAATTATGAGCAGCTGAAAAAGGAGTGTGAGGGATTATAAAGGAAGAAGGAATTTTATTTTTAGTAGTTGCCATGACTTCTGCTATCATACTCGGGAATGTAAATACAAAGGCACCATGTGACTTCTTCAATTAAACCAGGACACAATGTGCAGTTGAACATGCCTGTCATAATCAGCTTGAGATGTCTGGAAACTAATGACCACAGGAATCTACAGATGCTAAATTATTCAGTGATTAGATGTTAGCTCACCATAGCAGGAAGGCTGTCACACATCTGTATCACAGGCCTCTGTATTTTTCCCTTCAAAACACATTTATTTTTCATTAAAGAGCTGGCCAAATTTTACTCCCAAATACCCATGCAACTCCCAGTTTGTGCGCGCGTGCGCACGCACACGCACACACACACACACACTCAACTCAAATACGGTATAGTGAGTATAGTACCCACCACATCATATGATATTAAGCAGAGACAGGATTGGCTGTAAATGTAGGAAGACAATATTTTAGGCTCTCTTGTGACTTTCTGAACAAGTGAAACATTTCAGTAATACAATATGGGTCTGGAAATTTGCCCAGAACAGTTGCCAACTTAATGTGTATCTAATACTTTGAATTCTCTAAATATAGGTCTTTATTCCAGAACGAGCATGAACTGAGGAAGCTATTCTGCTATTTAGTGCAGGGTTCTCATTTTCTTTTCCTAGATCCAGGGTTCAAACCATGGGGAGATAAAGAAACTGCTGTTCTCCCTGTTAAAGTTAATTTCTTCAACAAACAAGTAAAGACCGTCTGCTTATTAAATGGATTTTTTTGTTACTTTGCTTTGCAGTCTTAGCTTCTACATAGGAATTGCCATATTAGATCAGGCTTGTGTCCGTCTAGTCCTGTCCTCACTCTGACAGTGACTAATAGTAGATGATGCACAGGAAGAGTGATTGTCCCTGTAATGGACAATTACAGAGAATTTCAAGAGAAGTTTCTAACTGCTTGGGGTTAAGAAAGGTTCTCTGTGCCCAGAAGCATGAGCATTTATATCACTTATATTTTATCCTGTCATATACAACCACAAATGTTCTTACTAACCGTATCTATTTCTAATCCCTTTCTAAACTCTGCTAAACACTTAGACTCAGTGATACCCTATGACAGCAATTTCCCCAGGTTACTGGTAAATCGTGTAACAAAGTTTTAAATGTATTGCTTTTCAGTTTAATTGGAATTCTTGCTTGACAAAAGTAAGCAACAGTGACTGATTTGCATCCTCTAATCCAAGGTTTCTCAACCCGGGGCTCAGGACCCAAAATTGGGTCCCCAGATTGTTTGAAACGGCCACATGGTAGCTCCTGCCCCGGAGAGCTAGCTGGGCTCACTGCCCTGCTCCAGGCACTACCACCTCTGGGGTCCCAGCACCATTCAGTTTTGGTCCAGCTGTCATGACAACACCCAGACTCGAGTGAGTAGCACTGCAGCCCCATGCACAGGGCCATCCCAAGGGTTTTTGGTGCCCTAGGCAAACTATGATTTTGGCTCCCACTCCCCCACATGTTTTAAGAGATCACATATGTAAAAAGTTCTCTTCCATCTAATTTGGTTCGCCGTAAAGCCTGGCACCGCCTAGTTCACCTACATGGTTGGGCCAGCCCTGCCCATGAGCCAGGCCACAACTCCATCCACACAAATTTGGTGCAGTCAGAAGGGCAGGGTCAAACCTGAGCCGTGCTGCAACCCCACAGCTTGCAACTCCCAGAGTGCAGATCCAAGCTCAGCCAGCTCCACAGCACAAGAACTGTAGGAGTGTAGGGTGAATGTCAGGCAGGACCAACCTCCCTCCTCTCCCTGGGAGCAGGACCCAACCGAAGCCACCCTCAAACTATTTGCTGGGTCATAGACTCTAAGGTCAGAAGGGACCAATATGATCATCTAGTCTGACTTCCCACACACTGCAGGCCACAAAACCTCACCCACTCATTCCTGTAATGAACCTCATGACAGGCCACAAACATTTTCAAATGGGTCCTGAGCCCAGAAAGGTTGAGACCCACTGCTTTAACCCATTCATTATTTTGTCTTCTCTCTTAACTACAGTCCTAATGTTTCCATCTTTCTCCATATAGAGCCTTCCATTCCTTTTATCAATTTTGTTTCCCACATCTGCTCCCCTTCTTTTCCTCCTATATCCAAGGGAGAATGGACCACCGATGTATAAATGGGCATAATATTCCCAGAACTGTTTTCTATCCCATTCCTTATGCATCCTAAAGTTGTATTTGCTTTTCTGATGGAGATGTCTATTGAGAGGGAGGTTGGACTGTGCTTTCCACAACACCCCCATCTTTTCTTAACTGGTTACTGTTAATTCCATAGCAAGGTTTGTACCGGAGTCCAGGCAAGCAGCTCTAGAGCTGATGTGTACCCCAGTCCATCAGCAGCTTCAATACTAACTCAGCAAGAAAGACTGCTCAGGTTACTCAAGACTAGAGTGAGGTGAGGCGTTCATTTCCCACACAGAGGTAGGCAGTGTCTGGCCTTTGTGCAAATGCATAGGATGACAGGACCCGAGGAACTGCCTTCACTCTTGCACACTCAGGAAAGGAACAGGCCCAGCTGCAATCCCCTAGCAGTGAGGCTAAATCCACTCCAAAGGGGGCTATAGAGGAGTCAGGGCCATGACTCTGCACAACCTGCAGCTCCTGGAAGGCACAGTCCTTCAAGAGCAAGCCCTGAAGTGAGGCAACTCCACACTAACCCTAACTCAGGGCTGGATATAAAGGCAGCAATCTGGCTCCGACAGAGTGTGAAGATCAAGTGCACCCACAGAAAGGAGGAAGCAGTTAACTACCTAGAGGAGGGCCCTTCCTAGGGCTGGCCAGAGCAACACCCAACTAAAAAGCCATCCAGAATAGTGTAATATCAATGGGTGCATCTACACGTGTAAATTAAGTCGACTTAAGCTTGCTTAAGTCGACTTAAGTTACTCTGCATCTACACTACAGTTTCCTTAAGTCAACTTAAGCAAGCTGCTTAAGTCGACTTTATTAAACCTGCTTTTAATTTGACTTCAGGCTTAAGTCGACTTTCTAGAGTCGACTTAAGCCAGTGTAGACCTGGAGTAGCCCTAAGTCGACTTAAAGTCGATTTAGGGCTCTCCAGGGCTCCCCCACTGCCCTCCCTGCCAGGGAGGTGGCACAGGGGGAGCCTGGCATGCCCCCCCACAGGGCAGGGCAGAGCCCTGCCCACCCTGCCGCTATGCCCTGCCAGGGTCCCTATCCCTCTGGCACTGGGCAAGGGGTGCCCCCCTGCCACCATGGACCTGCCCAAGGTCCCCCTAGCCCCTACAAGTTGACCTAGGCGTCCAGTTTGGATGCTCTAGGTCGACTTTGTAAGTTCCCCCCTAAGTCGACTTTAAATTTAAGTGTGGACATGCTAAGTCGACTTAAATTAACAAGTGTAGACATAGCCAATGGGAGGTGACAGGAGAGGGACCAGTGAGGGACTCAATTCGTAAGTGCTTTGCTGAGAAGGGGCCGTGTCTGTTCTTTGCAGCTGTTTATTAATTAGCAGCAAGCTTCCATTTCCTAGAGAAGAGCTCCACAAAGGCAACAGGGTGCTGTGCCAGGCAGTGCCTACCCCAAATACCAGGCTCCTCAGAAGCAGTTGAAGCAATTGAGGCTACCCCCGTCCCAATCGCCACAGTGGTGGAATAAAGGCCAGGTGCCAGCAGAGCAGTTCCTGATGAATAAGCGTTTGCTGCTGAGAAAGGTTACGAAGATCCCCCTCAATTGCTGACTGAGTGCTGCTACTGAAGGCAGAACAGAAGTAAGAGACATTCAGGAGCCAGAGTGGGCTTCTGATGAGTGGAGGAAGGCAGAAGCCAATTTTATAGATATGGGGAAGGTGCCAGAGAGTCAGGAATTCTTGTCAAGTTTCCTGGGTGAAGAGAGCAAATAGTGGGGAGACAGGACTAAATGAAGGAAAGCATTTACAGAAATAAAATGTTACCCTTATTTAAGCTGAGAGCTTTGGGTTTATGCTGTGTGCCATTTTGTGCTCAGGAGACACAGTTCTGCATTTGGGGTGTGATCTATCTAAGGTACATATGGCCCTATTACTATAGAATGCAACTGCTTCACAGTCTCTAATGGATTGTTACCCTCTGAACACCCCTGTGGGGTGTGGAAATGATGGGAGGACTGAGGCACAGAGAGGCTAAGTGATTTCCCCAAGGTCACACAGGAATGCTGGAGTGGTGCAGGGAACTGGACCGTCTCTTCCATGACCCTGACTAGTACCTAGCCACTGGATACTCTTTCCTTTCCTATTACAGGCAGCAGGGTGAGAATGGTTTTTGTAGGCTTGTGTGCATCAACGTGACTCATTTTCTCAGTGTTTTCATAATGTGGAAAGGAATGTGACTCAGAAACTGCTTATCAGTAAGTGACTTGTGAATTTCTCATAAATCACCAGAACAGGATAGTTAAATATGCTACTTGCTTTATATCCTCCCACCTGTTTAGTGATTGTAGTGTTTTAAAAATCTGCAAAATTATTTATCAGAAAATATTATTTGTATTAGCATGTTGTTTAGAGGGACCTACCAAAATCAGGAACCTGTTGTGCAAGGTACTGTACAAAGACATCCTAAGTGGGTGGACCTGCCCCAAAAACTTTACCCTAAACAGACAAGGGATAGGGGATGTATTATCATAAGAACTGAGAAAGATTTAGTGATTTGTCCAAAGTCACATAGGAAATATGGGACAGAGATAGCTATTATAATAGCATCTCTGGAGAATGGTAAACAGAAGCCAAGCTACTAAAGTTAGTAAGTTTTTTAATCAACAGGTCCAGATAAATTGCATCCAAGACTTTTAAAGGAGTTGGCCAAGGAGCGCTCTGGACTCTTACTTCTAATTTTCAATAGGTCTTGGAGTACTGGGGAAGTTTCAGAAGATTGGAAGAAACAATGTTGTGCCAGTTTTTTAAAGGGTAAACAGAATGATCTAGGTAATTACAGGTATGTCATCCTGACATCAATCATAAGCAAGTTAATGTAGCAGCTGATTAAAGCAGAGTAATATAATTTATGCAAAATCAACATGCTTTTATGCAAAATAGTTCCTGTCAAACTAGCTTGATTTTTTTATGAGATTACAAGTTTGGTTAGTAAATGTAATAGTATTGATGTAATATACTTAGGTGTTGGCCAGGAGTTTAACTTTGCACTGCATGAATTTTTTATTAAAAACTAGTATGATATAAAATGAACATGGCACACACTGAATGGATTAAAATCTGGCTAACTGCTAGGTCTCAAAATGTAACTGTAAACAGAGAATGATCATTAAACAGGTGCACCTCCAGTGGCATCCTGCAGGGATCAGTTAACCCTATACTATTTAACATTTTTATCAATGACCTGGGAAAAAACATAAAATCACCATTGAAAAAGTTTGCAGGCGACACAAAAATTGGGAGAGTGGTAAATAATGAAGAGGACAGGTTATTTGTACAGAGCACTCTGGGTCACTTGATAAGTGAGGCAATAGGAAAGAGCATGCATTTTAATACCTCTCAAAGTAATATATATCTATGAACATAGGCCGTATATGTGGGGTGTGGGACTACGTCCTGCGAAGCAGCAACACTAAAAAAAATTTGGAGATCGTGGTGGATAATCAGCAGAATATTAGCTCCCACTGTGGCCAAAAGAGCTAATGTGGTGCTGAGTGCTGAAGCAGAGGACTCAAGTGGAAGAAGAAATTACTTCTCTATATTGGGCCAGGGTTACCAGACGTCCGGCAGAAGGAGGACATGTCCTCCTTTTTACCTTCCTGTCCTCCGTCCAGAATAATTTGGCACTGGTGAGACCACTACTGGAATACGGTGTCCAGTTCTGGTGCTCACAATTCAAGAAGGATGTTAATAAGTTGGAGAGGGTTCAGAGAAGAGCCAAGAGAATGAGTAAATTATTAGAAAGCCTTAGAGTGATAAACTGAAGAAGCTCAATTGATTCAGTTTAACAAAGAGAAAGTTAAGGGGTGACTTGATTACAGTCTATGGTTGCGTCTACACTGGTAAATTAAGTCGATGTAAGCTTGCTTAAGTCGACTTAAGGAAAATAAAGTCGACTTAATTAAAATTAAGTCGACTTTATAAAACCTGCTTTCTAGTAGACCTAAGACTTAAGTCAACTCCCTAGAGTCGACTTAAGCCAGTGTAGTCGTGGGGTAGCCCTAAGTTGACTTAGGGCTACCCCAGGGCTACACTAATGCCCTCCCTGCCAGAGGGGGCACAGGGGGAGCCTGGCATGCACCCCCCACCTGGCAGGGCAGAGCCCTTCCCACCCTTCCCCTGTGCCCTGCCAGGGTCCCTAACCACCTTTGCCCCATTGTACCTAGGTACAATGGGGCAAAGGCTGAGCCCCCTGGCATTGGGCAAGGGATGCCCCCTCTGCCCCTGTGGACCTGCCCTAGGTCGCCCTAGCCCCACAAAGTCAACCTAGAGCATCCAGTGTGGATGCTCTAGGTCGACTTTTTAAGTTCCCCTTTAAGTCGACTTTATTTTTAAATGGAGACACACTAAGTCGACTTAAATTACCCAGTGTAGACATAGCCTATAAGTATTTATGTGGATAACAAATATTTAATAATGTTCTTTTCAATTTAGCAGAGAAATGTGTAACACGATTATTGGCTGGAAGCTGTGGCTAGACAAATGTAGAACAGAAATAGATGTAAATTTTTGACAACGAGGTAATGAACCAATGGGACAATTTACCCAGGATCCTAGTGGATTCTCCATCACCAAAAATATTTAAATCAAGGTTAGATATTTTTCTAAAAGATATGCTCGAGGTATTATTTTGGGGAAGCTCTCTGGCCTGTGTTATACTGTTCAAACTAAATGAACACACTGATCCCTTCTGATCTTGGAATCTGTAAACCCAAATCTTCTTCCCAACACCCCAGATGCAGCCTCATTCCTACTCCTAAATATTGCCCTGGCAATGGATCTGGCTGGGCATGTGTTATCAGAAAGCCATCCATGATCTTTTAATAAAAAGGTATATACACTATAAAATATGGACTTGGTTTCTGACTACTGAAAAATCCTACTTGCTGGAATTTTACTTTCTATTCATTCATTAAAAAAAAATAGAGGCCATTAAAAATGTATGTTCAGATTTCAAATCTCCCCACATGAAGTTCAGGGGTAGTAGAATCCACGGGTTTGTTAGGGATTCCAGGGAATGTTTCTATTTTATTTCATTTTTAAATATTCCTGGTTTCACAGATTTTATGGCCGCAAGAGAGCATGATAATTATCTAGTCTCATCTCCTCCATAACCAGGCCAAGCAACGTCACCCAAGAATTCTGAGCAACTAGTGTACTGTGACTCACTCTTTTTCTCACTCACATTCTCACATACACACACACAAATCCTTGTGCAAATACAAGTCAATAAGAACTTCTGAACTCCTCAAAATCCCATCAGATTTAAGGCAGGGGTCAGCAACCCTGGCCATGCATGCCAAACATGGCACGCGTGCCCATTCAGAGTGGCATGCAGGGCTCCCAGCTCTGCAGCTGCTCTACCTTGCTGGCCCGGCCCTCCCGCTCCCCAGGAGGCATAGGACAACTAGAGTTGGGCACTGGTCCCACCCCATCACCTGCTAGCCCTGCTGAGAGGGCGGGGGCGGGGCTGCCACAGGTGCTGGTGAAGGTTGCTGACCCCTGATTTAAGGCACTGTCAAAACCCTTCAAAATATCAAAAATCTATTACATATTTTTCTTGCTTCGAAAATAATCATCCAATGACCTCTTCTACGAAACTGGAAAGGTGTAAATATTTTAAAAACACAAAGGGCCTGATTCACCCCTGCTTTGTTTAAATGGCTGATTGATAGGTCTCCAAATGTAATGGTAAGAGAGGAATAAATATTGAGCACATGTGTTTGTAGTGTGGTTCTTTCTGGGATCTGTACTTGGCCCTATCCTATTTTACCTTTCTATCCATGACCTGGGAGAGAACATAAAATCATGATTGATAAAGTTTGCATATGACACCAAAAACTAGAGGAGTGGTAAATAATGCAGCGAGTATGTCAGTAACTCAGAGTCATTTGCATTGCTTGGTATCCTGTCGGCAAGTGTAGGAGTCCTGCACCACGGGCAGGCGTGGAGGGCACCCCCTTTGGGTGCTTCGGGGAATTAGCCGGGGTGGGCGCCCTTTTTATCCCACAGTCTGTGGCTCCCGGCCCTCAGGCAGGGTGGAGCAGGCCACTTTTAGAGTCAGTTGCCCGGCCCTCAGGCAGGGTGGGGCAGGCAAAATACAACGTCAGTTGCCCCTGGCCCTCAGGCAGGGCGGGGCAGGCACAAAGTGCAAAGTCAGTTGCCCCCGACCCTCAGGCAGGGCGGGGCAGGCACAACACACAAACCTCGGTATGGGGGTTGCTGAAGTTTGAATGTTATGGGTGGCCAGGGAAAAGGGGTGAGGGAGGGGGACGCAGGCCCACCCACTCCACTGCGTCCCAGCCCAGGGCCCTATTCAGTGGCAGAGGCGTCTGCCACTGTGGTCAGCGGGGCTCCAGCTGAAACACGCTGACCCTGGGCGGCTCCGCCACTCACTAGGCGGTAGCCAACTGCCCCTGGGCTTCTTCCTCCCTTCCCTGGCTTTGGGGTACCTAGGTCCGCTGGGTCGTCCTCCCGGTCGCCGGGGTAGATCGCTAGCGGAATCCCCACCAGGCCATCCAGGTCCATAGGGAGGTCGGGGAGGTCCTCAATCTCCTCCAGTGAAGGCAGTTCCTCGAGGTCGTAGGGCCCCAGTGCCGCCAGTGGGTCCTTGGGTAGACTACGGTCCTCGGCCAAGGGAAGCTCCTCAAGGTCGCAGGGCTGCAGCGGCTCCTCCGGGTCCTCGGCAGGGTGCGTCTCTGCCTCTGGGGCCCGATGCACCCGGGATCGATCCCCGGCCTTTCCCTCAGGGATCCCTTCCCAGTCACGGGGCCCTGGTAAACTTGGTAGGCCCTCTGGCTGAAGGGCTGGAGCGGCCCGGGCCGGCCTCCTGGTAAGGGCCTGGTTCTCTCTGGTTCACCGCCGGAGAGGAGCCACGTCCTTCCCCTTCAGCAGCTTTCCCCCTACTGAGCTGAGAGGCTGGGCCTTTATACCTCCCCTTCCTGTCTGGGCCACGCCCTTCTGCTGCCGGGGCTGGAGCCCTGCAGTTCCCAGGTATGTCCAGGGGGGGCGTCCAGGCCCTTCCTCAGGCCCCGGCTCGGAGGAAGGCCACAGGTCTTCTCTACAGCAAGCAAACAGTATGCATTTCAATACAGCTAAATGTAAGTGTAAATGCACACCTGGGAATGTAGGCCATACTTGTGAGATGTGGGACTCTGTTCTGGGAAGCAATGATTGTGAAAAGGATTTGGGGATAGTAATCCCCAAACTATGGTAGGTAATCAGATGAACGTATACACCCAGTGCGGCTCAGTGGCCAAAAGGGCTAATTCAATCCTTGGGTGCCTAAGCATGTGAATCTTGAGTAGGAGTAGAGAAATTATTTTACTTCTGTATTTGGCACGGATGCAACTCCTGCTGGAATACTGGGTCCAGTTCTGATGTTCACAATTCAAGAAGGATGTTGACAATTCAAAGAAGAGCCACAAGAGTAAATGAAGTATTAGAAACCAGTGATATACCCACAAAGCTTAATCTATGCAGTTTAAGAGAAGGTTAAGAGATGACTTGATTATTTGTGTACCTACTTACATGAGGAACAAAATAATTGGCTCTTCAGTCTAGCAGAGGAAGGTAGAACATGATCCAATGGATGGAAGAAGAAGCTAGACAAATTCACACTAGAAATAGGAGTAAATTTTTAACAGTGGAAGTAATTAATCACTTGAATAATCTCTGGTTGACAAAAATTGAGAAGCGTGACTTCTCTGGTTTGGACACATGAAGAAGGTGAATGAAGGCAACCTGGTGAAAAAAGAGTGGCAAGAAAGGGACCCTGAGGAAAGCTGAGGAACCAATAAATCGTTTTCTTCAAAGATGGTAAGCAGAAGGGCATTAATGCTGTCTCTGACAGACAAAGATGGCAGGTGCTTCCACAGTGATCCAACCCCACTTGATGCGATAAGAATAATGTAGCGAGGGATCATGGTGGCTTCATACTCACCAAGAATGTTGAGTAGTCATCTTCCCCACTTTCTTTCCTGATTGCTCTGTTTACCTTACTTGTAAACGTGCTTTTAATTGTCTCTGATCTCACCCTTCTTAACTTACATTGGAGACAGGGTCAAGCCTGAGGAACAACATTCCTTTGTCAAAGATAGGCTAGGCTTAGGCTCTGCCTGACAAACAGAGTTTAGAAACATATTTCCAGAACACAGCTATAATTCTACATCACCCATACATACATCACACAATAATATTAATGACCAGCATGTTTCCAGTTTGCATACGACACTTTATATGGCATCATTAAGATATAGATTAGACAATGGTGAGCTGGGGCAATGAGTGTGTCAGGTCTGATAAGAATTAATTGTATGGTGTGTCTCTGTCAGTTGGTACTGAGGGGTCCCTGGGTCATAATCATTTACCTTGGTATAAACTGAGTGTAAAATGTTATGGTTCTAATTGGGCAGCTATGATGGGGTTTACGCCATACAAGGCAGAGTAGGTTAAATTAGGTAATTGGCCTTATATGATGAACCTGGAGGAGAGCCAACGATCAATAAAGTCTTTTAGAAGACATTCAGCTAGGAAGCAGCAGGTTGGGCCTTTCTAAAGGGATAAAGCCAAGATCAGAAGAGGGGAAGACATCAGTAAGTCACTCCCTGGGAGAAGGGAGATACATTTGAGGCTACAAGGCAAAGCAAGAAGTCAGAGAGGGGAAGTAGTCAGGGACAGAGGAGCAAAAGATGGAAGAGGGATGTAGAAAGGAGTCAAGGAAAATAGTGACAAGGTCTGGGAGCAAGCAGACCATACATAGTAGCAGGACATAAAGTCCCTGCAACTGGGTGGGTGGACACAGGTTCACCAACCAGATACTGGGAAAGTGGCATGGAATTGAATGGAACACAGTGAGGAACGGCATGCAGACAGCTGATCCAGTGGAACTTTGATACCCTGGAAGAGAAGACTATACAATGCTGTGAGTAGAGGGCTGAGTCATAAAGAGAAAGTACTCTAAGTGCTGGAGAGAGAGGGGAGACGTGGTGTGAACCACCATTGGAAAGACATGTCAGAGTTGAGAGCAGCCACAAGGAGGTGCCCCAACAGTGAATAGGATCCTGATGCCACAGTATTTCACACAGATGTAATGACTCCACGAGGTGCACAGTAGTAAAGAATTAAGCCCAGAAACATCATCAGTATGGACAGCTGGAAATTTTTTATTGGAGAATTTTTTCCATCAAAAAAATGCCAATGTGTTGAAAATGAAACGTTCTAAGAAAACATTTGCTGCCAGCTCAAGCCTCCAGCTCCTGGCTCTTTGGCAGCCCAGATCCAATGTAGCCCCGCTCAGACAGTGTCTCCCAGACCCAGGATCTCAGAGCTTCCATGCTCCCTATAATGCCCAGATCTCTACAGCCTACCAGATGTAAATGAAAAGTCATTTTGACTCTTGGAACAACATTTTGGAATTCCTGGTCAATTTCTGATGGAGATCTCAGGATTTGGAGGTGTTTTCTTAGTTTGCAAATTCTCACAGAATGGGAATGCCAATTCCCATTCCAGCTCTAGTTATCAGTTCATTATCATCATCTTAATAAATAAAGCCTCCTTTAAAAGTAAGCAGGCCCCTGAGTGGCCAATACATCAGTCTCTCAGGAAAGTAACAGGGCCAGGTCCTCTGATGTAGTAAGTTAGCATGGCTTCATTGAAGTCAGTCTGAATGATCTTGTAAACTGGAGTAATAGGAATAGGATGAGATTTAATAATGGAAAGTGCAAGGTCCTGCATTTAGGAACTAATAACAAGAACTTCTCCTATAAACTGGAGACACATCAGTTAGAAGTGACAGAGGAGGACAATGACCTGGGGGTATTGGTTGATCACACAATGACTATGAGCCACCAATGCGATGTGTCTGTGAAAAAAGCTAATGCGGTCCTAGGATGCATTAGAAGAGTTATTTCCAGTAGACATAGAGAGGTATTAGTACCATTATACATGGTGCTGGTGAGACCTACTCTAGAATACTATGTGCAATTCTGGTCCCCCATGTTTAAGAAAGATGAATTCAAACTGGAACAGGTGCAAAGAAGGGCTACTGATGCAAGGAATGGAAAACCTGGTTTATGAGAGGATACTCAAAGAGCTTGGCTTAGCTAAAACTAATACAAGGCTGAGGGGAGATGTGATTACTCTCTATAAATACATCAGAGGGATAAATACCAGGGAGGGAAAGGAGTTATTTAAGATCAGCGCCAATGTGGACACAAGAACTAATAGATATAAACTGGCCGTCAAGAAGTTTAAATTTGAAATTAGATGCAGGTTTCTATTTATCAGAGGAGTGAAATTCTCGAATAGCTTTCCAAAGGGAGCAGTGGGGATAAATAACCTAGCTGGTTTCAGAACAGAGCTTGATGAATTCATGGATTGGATGGTATAATGGGACAGCCTAGTTTGGCAATTGACTAATCTTTGACTCCTGGTTGTAGATATGCATGGGGTGGATTCTGAGTTATTATAGAGAATTCTTTCTTGGGTTTCTGACTGATGAGTCTTGCCCACATGCCCAGGGTTTAACTGATTGCCATATTGGGGTCAGGAAGAAGTTTTCCCCAGGACAGATTTGCAAAAGCTCTTGGGTATTTTTCACCTTCCTCTGTAGCATGAGGTATGACTCAACTGCTGGTGGATCCTCTGTACCCTAAAGTCTTCAAATCATGATTTGAGGACTTTAGTCATATGTTAGAGATTTATTGCAGAGTGGATGGATGAGGTTCTGTGGCCTGCATTGTGCAGGAGGCCATTCTCTCGCTGATCATGTTGGTCCCCTCTGACTTTAGAGTCTATGACTGATTTATAACTGCACATGTCCTGGAACATAATCTGAGTTTGGACATATTCAGTACACTTTATGTAATGCCAGATAATATTTTGTCTACTTTATTTATCAGCTTAGAGATCTTTATAGTACTTTGTATAGGTTTTCTCCTTAATATTGATATGATTTCCTAGGTGACAGATTTAATTCAATAGCCAACATATTTGATTCAAGAGCTGTCAACCCTGGTTTAGAGCAAGAATGATTTGATTTGACAAGTCATGTATCCAATGCAGTAGGCAATGTGTCTGATTCAGGAAGGAATGCATCTGTTTGATACTCATCTTTCCTTTTAGTAAAGCATGAATGTATTCTAACAGGCAGTGTCTGTCTTTCAATGCCCAGTGAAATCAATTTCTTTATGCACTGCATCTCAGCACATGAAGTACACGTTTCCCAATAAACAGACATCTCTTACTATGTGTGTGATTTCTTTGGCATCTCAAGTGTCTGCAGAATTTCTGAAACCAGGATAAAATCTCAGCACACCTCATGTGTGAATGGTACTGTGACTAACCTTTTAAAGGCAGATACATAATAATCCAAGCAGGAAATATGAGGGATCAAAGATAAAAAGAGAGGCGGGAAACTTCTAAATCCTATGCATTAGATTAGAGAATAAAAAAGCAAGAGGAGAATGGAAGGTCTTTAGATGCTGAAAGAATTAAAAGGAAAGAAAAAGGGAGGGGAAGAAAAGATTCCTTACTTCTGAAGGAAGGAAGACATTCAAGACATTGTTTGACCTTGACATGTGTACACCTTTTGTATTTCAAGATCTCAGGTGATACATTAAGTATACACCATACCTGATATACATGATACTTGCAGGCTGTCAAAAGAACCATTTCATCTAATGGGGAAAAATATTGATTAACTTTGGTACAGCAGGCTTGTCTTAAGTACCTTTTGCTTTAGTTACCTCCTCTGGCATTTTAAGCCATATGTTTATCATCTTTGTTGTGACGTGCTTCATCCCAAATTCCTTGTTTACTCCTGTGTCTCCTTGGTTTTTGAATCCTTACACAGTTCTTAAAATGTCTCTTTGATGCCTTAAAGTCCCCTCTTTCTCAGTGAAATAATAAGTGTCACAATCTGAGCTTTTCCTTTGATTGTTGAGTCCTGGGGCCATTTTCTGCTTTCCCTTGCACCCGTGTATATCTGAAATAATTCCACTCACTTCAATCCATATGGGTATTCATCTGGATTGAGTCATATTTGAGCTGGTATTAATTGCTGTAGCTTAATTGAAGATAGTGGGATTGATCGGTTTATATCAGACCAGATGAGGATCTAGATCAGTGGTTCTCAGCCTGTGGCTGCAGAAGAGAATTGCTGCCTAAGGACCACGGTGGAGCACGTTGCCATGGGGCTATAAAACCAGTGCAGGCTTCTTTCTGCAGGAGATCAGCAAAGCGCTCCGCCTGGGACCCTAGGCACTGGGGTCCCTACTGGAGTCAGAGGGAGGAGAGCTCCCCTGATCTCTCATCCCCCTGGCTGCAGAAGGGAATCACTGCCTAGGGATCCAGGTGGAGCACACAGAACTACAGGACGCATGCAGTTTCCCTGCTGCAGCCAGGGGGACGGGAGATCAGCGAGGAGGCAGCGTCCTTGTTCATCTCCTTCCATCTAGCTGCAATGGGGCTGGGGGAGGGAGGTCACTGCTGGCAGAGATCGGTTGTAAAAATGTTGTCTGTGGCCCTCAAGCCAAACAGGTTGGGAGCCACTGATTTAGGTCATTATTTCTAAAGGGCCCATCACGGCAATAGATGAGGAACTAGATGGATTGTTGCAGGAGGCACTCACACTGCCCTGTGCATTGTGGGTAGGAACACTGGTACACAGTGAGGCAGTGTGCAGTGTTTTCATCAAGTTTATTTATTTACTGCACCAACTTGGTCAAAAAAAATTCAGTGATAAATAAGTCTTTGACCAAAAACAGATCCATGCTTTAAATTAAATTCTCCAGTCCTCTTCCTTTCACCAGCAGATATTTTAATCCTGCTGTACTTTTTTAATCTGCTGCGACTGGAAATGTGCGGCTACGTTACACAGAGGACAAAAGGATTTTTCTTCGTGCCTTCATGTTCTATCTAGTGTGCACAAGAGCAAATTAATAGGA
This sequence comes from Pelusios castaneus, assembly GCA_007922175.1. Taxonomy (NCBI): domain Eukaryota; kingdom Metazoa; phylum Chordata; order Testudines; family Pelomedusidae; genus Pelusios; species Pelusios castaneus. Next base: position 7,729,001 of record ML685781.1, read on the forward strand.
GTTAGGGAACATACATGTGGTTAATTAGATAGGGGACGAAGAAGCTAATTTTTCCTCGACTCCAGGGAAACCGTTAGATTATGCTTATAAAGCAAAGGCAAACCACCATGCAAGACAGAGCACTTAAAAAAAATCTAGTGAGATATATCAGAATAGAGTTCTAGCAACAAAATTAGTTTCTTCAATTTAATTCAAGAAACCTTTAATAGTATCTGACTATTTACTGAAAAAGACATACAAATTAAGGGGAATGCACAGGAGGCTGGTGTTAGAACAATGCTAAAACTCTGATCCTGCTTCTATTATAGATCCTGATCCTACAAAGCACTTAAGTACCTACCTTAAATATGTTCACGAAATGTGCTGAAATGCCTTGTTGAATCAGGGCAAAAGTTAAGAGCAAAGTTTCAGTAGAAGAATAATCTATAGGGTGGCCATAGTTTCCCAAAGGAAAAACGGAATGCTGCATAGGGCTGGCCTGAATTCTGCCTCCCTCTTCCCCCTACACACCCTGGGCTGAGCCGAGCTGCCCCTGCTGCCTATTCCTGCCTCCCACCTGCCCACAAGGGGCTGGGCCGGGCTAGGCCTAACTGCTCACCCAAGACCTCCCTCCCCCACGGGGCTGGCATTGCCGTTCACCCTCCTGTACATTCCTTCACAGTGCAATAGCGGTCTCATACTTTTCTGGCAAAACTAAGCATTTGTCCCTTTTGCTTCTGACAACTGATCACACAGGGCAAATTTCCAGGTTTCTACTAAAAGTTAGGACGGCTGGGACCTGGCTTAAAAAATGGAATCCTGGCCAAAATGGAATGTGTGTTCATCTTAATGATCTAGTCCTAGAAGAATCAGAAGGTTTGCTTTACAAGGATCCGTTATGGAACATTAAGGTCCTGAATTGAGTCCTGTGCAGACAAAGGTAATTTCATGTGCAAATCAGGTAAACACTCTTGAAAATAGGACAAGTTTGATCTACTGCAGGAGAGATAAATTAGGTGATTCAAGTAGGTCTTTTTAAATTTGTCTTTATGATAACCAATGGGGAGATGTTTGAAGTTTCACTGAATTCACAGCACAGTACAGATGGAAATTTTCTTGAATGTCAGTTCAATAACTGCAGACAATGGCTTATTCTTATGAAAACTAAATTGTTAGTGGTCCAAAGATTAGAGGAAATAGATCTGTCACTCATACCTTTGCTATGGTGGCTCAAAAGAGCACAGTGATATTAAAAAAAATAAAACTTTCCCCTAATGGTGGTCTTTTCATTAGGGATTTGCATGGAATTATAAATCATCTATTATATTATTTGGGGGGGGGGTAGTTGAAAGGTATAATGCATAACCGATCATATACTTGACTTTTCCTTTTTGTTAAAAGACTTTTCCAACATCCTTGAAATACTCAATACATAATTAACACACTTTCATTAAAATACTACATCCCCCCCGGCCTGAATTACGCTGCCCGTGCTTTACATCGTGCTCCTTAATAATGTTTTTAAGGTAATAAATCTTATCAATTAATATTTCAGCGTGATTCATACCATTTCTAATATGCAGTGCCAGGCAGAGTCTTTCAGATAACAACATTTTCTGAAGAGATTCAAAATAATTGCTTTTTTAAATTGCTGATGGGGATTCTGCCACTCCACCAGCTAAGCCTGTAAATGTGCTTAAGAGATTAAAGAAGAAAAACTTTGCTGGCCTGGTGGCTGGCCCCATTCCATATGCCTAGCGTTCTCACTACTCCAGATGTGACCAGAAGACTTTGAATCTGCCTTGGTTGACCCTAAGCAAAAGAGGTAAACTGTGCAAAAGCTTCAGCATATAACCAGGCTCGGCACAGGCCTGTGCTTTCTCACAGAGGCACTGAGGGACTCCGCCAAAGAGCAATGTGCATGCCAGGAAGTGAAATAGTCATTTGGAGATGTACCTTGCTGCAGACTGATCCGAATACACATCATGCATTTTCTGTAGTACTGTGAGTTAGATCTGTAAGCCAAGAGCAATACCAATGATTCCCTTATAAAATGTAAATCCTGAAAGAGAGTAACTACAACCGCAACTTTCCCGTACAGAGATGCAGGGGCAGTCTTAGGGTTTCCAGGGCCTGGGGCAAAAGTCAAGGATGGCCCCCCCCACCACATTGGGGGGCCCCATCCTTGACTTTTGACCCCCCCCCCAGCCCTGCTACAGGCTCCCTGGCCCCCCTGCCATGTGTCTAGCCCCTTCCCACGATCCCCATGCCTCCCCCAAGCCCTGCTGCAGCCCCCGCCACTCCCCCACCACACAGCCGGTCTTGTTGGGGCCTTTCTAGCCCTGCCCCGGCCCTGATTGACCCTACGGCCACTTCCTGCCATTGGCTACACCCTTCAGCTGGGCTTTTAACTCCTTTCCTGCCAAAGTGGGGAAACCACCCCGCCACAGTCCCCTTTTAGAAAGAGCAGCACTACTAAAGAAAATTCAATATATTCTCCCTAGAAAAAGTGATGTACCTGATAAAAAGTAAAAAGTTAGTAACTACAACTAGGGGACACAATGTAATAGCTGTATTAACAATCTCACAGGTTTTTATTTTTGCTAAGTTGAGCCTTGAAATTTCTTCTCTACATTGTAATTCAGAATTCGGTTGATAAATCAAGCATGATCAATGATGTGGAACAGAGATATTAATAAGATAAGATAAAATAAAATAAAATAAAATAAATAATAACAAACCTCTCTGTTATGTAGCTGACCCTTTCAGAGCTAGGAATAGTTAGCTATGGATGATTTGGGAATGGCAGTGTGTTGACTTTTGTGAATAATGGATTCTTCATCTGATCTTGCTGTTCTCAGTAACATATTCAAATAATTCAATATGGTGCATGTTGTCTCTCAGAACACTAGCAAAAAACAAAAAAAAGAGTTTATCATCAACATTACAATACATTCACATGACACATACCTTCGAGACTAACATAATTTAGTGAACACTGACCTACTGTATTATATAAATCTGAGCTCTGAAGAAAATATATTTGGCAATAATATGATCTTCATTCTCCATCCAGTTCTATCTTATAAATATTGGATAATAATCGAAACAGCCTACAGAGAAGCAAAGGTATACGTTTCAGATCATTCCCTGGATAGCTATATTTTTCTAATAATAACATTTATCAGAGTAAGATAATATTGATTTTTCTGTTGGAAAAGAAACAGAATTTGTTTCTGTATAGACTGAAATCCCAAATCTGGTATTATACATCATACTTTTAATATTGATCATTTAAAATGTAGTCAGACTAAATAAAGAGTATGTACCAAAATATCTAGATGAAAAATACAATATATATATTTAAAAATCCATCTCACTGAAACCTTCAAAGAAATTAAACTGCTAATTACATTCTTGTGAAAATTTAGCAAGTGTATGTTGCTGTTCTCCTCAATTTATCACATCTCTTTTTATTGAACATGTAGGAATACAACAGACAATCAGAATGTAGATAAAAATGCTCAAATCCTCAAAAAACATTCATCAAAAAAGAAGCTACACCGTCTTCTTTATTTATGCAACCGCACTGAAAACAATGGTGTTATGACTGCAGAAAAAGTGGCACAGCATGTCCACCTTTAACATAAAATGATCTGACACTTCCAAAGCTGGACCAGGATTTTCAAAAACAGCTAGTGACTGAGGGCCCCAATTTCACTCAACTCCCTTAGGGGGCTCTGATTTCCAGAGAGCGGGTGTTCACCACTTTTTGAAGTCCAGCCAATCCCCTACACAAGTCACTTTTGACCTTCACGCAAGAGAGGTGCACAACCTGCATACTTGTTCCATAAATGTTATTAGAATAGCTAAGAATGCATAGCAACTTCCATCCGCAGAACTTTCTGAAGTCCTGTTCCTGAGTCACTGCTCCACCCCCCTCGACTGGCTCCTTGTCAGCTGCACCCTCTTGACTGACGGAAATATTAAAGGATTTACTGCTTGCAGCTGGTGCCACTTGAGCCATGATTTCAGTACAGCTTCCCTCCTTTTCCCTGGACTAGCTATGTGGAATATCATGGGCTTGGAGAACTTTCTAGCATCAAAGCTGATTGTGAAAAATACCTGGTTTTCCTCTTTTCATTAGACAGAGTATTTTAGATGGCAGAGTAATTAAGAGTGCAACTGACTTCTGCCATACTAATAAGCTTCCAGAGGATTTGTGGACCTTTCTTTCAGTTTTCTCAGCTGTTGCTCTGTTAGGAATTGGTTACCAAGGAACTATATGTTCACAGCATTCCTTTGGGCATCACCTTCTTTTGAAATCGCTGCCTCCTAAAAAGAGGAAGTCCACTGTGAAACCCTGCTAGCCACAGTCCTAGGTGATTTCACACTGATTGGATTGGACAGACTAGATGAGGATACCTGAGATGAGGGTTTTCCCACTGGGTTAAGCCCTTTTCTTCAAAACAGCTTAGTCGCTGAAGTAGGTCAGGGTAAGGCAATTCAGAAATCTGTCTGACACCTCTTCGACCCAGCAAATCCTTGCATAGCAGGCAAGAGAGAGTGCCAGTATGCTGCACTCTATGGGCTCAATCTTGGAAGATGCTGAGCATTCCTATGAGCTATTGGGTGCTCTCAATTTCCACTGGCTTCAGTGGTTGTTGGTGGTACTCAGAACCTTGCAAGAATGAGCCCTTTCCCACATGTGAGTGGAGGTTCCAGGCAGATGTACGTAAGTTTTAATCAAGTCCTTATGCAGCACACAGAAGGAACACAGATCAGAGCAGAGACTTCAAGTACACAAGCCAGATAAGATATGATATTAGACCGTTCCGGGAAATAGCGTTCCAGTGGAGGAGGAGCTCTATACTACAATTCTGAATAGGAACTTAGAGTACTTTCAGATAATGCTTGATGAGAAAGAACAGCATAGGTGTAGGCAGGAATAAAGCCTAGCTATTATACTATCCTGCCTCTCTCTCCCTGATTGTGCCTGAACACTGAATAGACGTAGGGGAGATTTTCGAAGGCATGAATAGAAGTTAGATGCCTGCCTCATGTTGACTTTCATTTCACACCTCTGATTGCAGTTTAGACTCATCCCTGCTACTAGAAGGACTGACTTGGTGACGTAGCATCCCTCTTATAAGCACAGGCACCAGTTCTTCTAGGCTTTCTAGTTGACTCATTTTTTACCGCACTTCTACATACAATACTGCATTCCTACCCTGGGCAGAATCAAACTCTTTAATTCAACTGAGAAACTGAGCAGAACCCTGCCAAACCTTGCAAAATTAGAGGGCAAAATAAACCACCTGCAGAATGGGTAGAAGGCAGCTTTCACTAAATCAGGATCTGACTAAAAATAGGATATGTTCAAAAACAAGAGGCAGGTCATTAGTTGGTTGGAGAAAACGTAATCCATCACTCAAAACCAAATTCGTTGGCTGTGATATGAGTGTATAGGGAGTAAGGGGAGGTTTGTTGGTTAATGAACCTGCAAAAATTGATGGATTTATCTGAATACATTTTAGAAACAAAACTGACTCCATCTTTAATTCCAGATTCTGCTTTTCAACAGCCTAGTTTTCGTTCTTCGACAGATACTGACAGTGGTTTGATAATCACTCTGCAGTGACCCTGCTAAGTATCTGGAGTGGCACATACTGAACGCCCAAAAAGCTGAGGTTTGGCTGTCCTCCCAACACATTATAACCCTATTCTGCTCTCCTCATCCAGATCTGGAGCTCTTTCCCAAGCTCACCTTTCCTCAGGCTGCCTGACTTCTCTTCCTACTGCTCTGCCCTGTTCACTTCTTGATAGGACTCCAGCTCATTTTATTCAAGATCCTACGGACAGATGCCATGACCACACAGAACCTTCTCATTTCAGAAACGCAGCCTGCCCACCCCACCCCCAGCCAGCATTGACCTCCTCCAAATCAGCACATAAAGACATAAAAATCCTGCATTAAATTCTGGATCTGTGGCAGTCAATCAGGCGTTCTGCCATTGATTTCAGTGGAATCAGGATTTGACCCTCTTTTTCAAAAAATTGTCTTTAGTGGGTCTTATGCCTGTGCATCATGGCCTTTTATTGCTCATCTTTGGAGTCATCCAGTCCCCTCCCGTTTTCCATGCTAGGCAAGTGGGACTATTACATGAACCACAAATACAAGATAGATCCTTGGCAGTCTTTCCATTGACTTCATGGGCTTTGGATCAAGCTCATTGTGTGATCAAGCCCATTGTGTGCTCATATATGGATCATCTGACTATATATTACAACATCAAGCTACACTGGAGGAAGTATGTAATGATGGGAAAAGGTGGGATATAGGCTAGCAATCATATTAGCACATTTGGTACATTTCCATAAGACCAAATCAGTCCTTACTCAAGATTAACCCCAAGTAAAACTCAGTGACTAACAAAGCCTTCTGAAACAACTTCTCCATGAACAGCAGAGACGCTGTGGTCTAGTTTGCAAATGAAATAACAACAATGAATAATTTTGTAGAAAGTAGGCACATGCAGTGTAGAATGAGTTTGTTTGTTACTAGGGCCTTATAACAAGAAGCAAGCAAACCCTCTAAGTAAGTAAGTCCAGTTACTACAAAAATGTTTTACTTAAAGAACATATTCATTATTTATTTGTATTAGTTCATGTAGACAATATTGGTCAGTTGTGTGGATATAAAAGATAATCGGTCCTACTGTTCTAGTTACCAAAACAAAGGAGTTCTGTGACACTTTGAAAGACTAACAAATTTATTTGTTGTATAAGCTTTCATGGATGTACTCCCCACTTTGTCAGGTGCATCTGATGAAGTGGGATTACACCTATGAAAGCTCATGAGATAAATACATTTGTTAGCCTTTAAAAGTGCTGCAGAACTCCTTCTTGGTTTTGCTGGACTAGACTAACAGGGCTACCTCTCTGAAACTTGTTCTAGTTACATTAATCTGAAATGGGTGCTAATACTTGACATCATATGTATCTGTGGAGTGATGCCAGTTTAAATAATAAAGAGGACAGCTCCCTGATTCAGAATGATCTAGATAAGTAGTTCCCAATCCATGGCCCGAGGGCCAAAAGTGACCCATGGAGTCTTTCAGTGTGGCCTGCAGCTCTCCTCCTGCTGGGTACAGAAGGGAATCCCTCCCTAAGTACCTAGGCAGAGCATGTTGCTGGAGCAGGTTCCTTGCGTCAGCCAAGGGTATAGGAGAACAGCACCCCCCTTCCCTTGTATATAGCAGGGAGCTTGGCAAAGTGCTCCGCCTGGATCCCTAGGCTCTTGGGTCCCTGCTGGAGCCAGAGGAAGGGGAACATTGATCTCCAGCTCCCCTGGCTGCAGAAGGGACCTGTTGCCTAGGGACCCAGGTGGAGTGCAGTCAGGGGACGGGAGACCCTGCACACTGAACTCCTTCCCACTAGCTGCAGTGGGGAGGTGAGGGCTGCTGGCAGAGACTGGTAGCCCCTCAGGTTTGTAGAAATTATATTTGTGACCCTTGAGTCAAAAAGGTTGGGAACGATGGGGGGGTGAAAGGAGCGATCACCCCGGGCCCCGCGGTTACGTGAGCCCTGCGGTTATGTGGGCCCCGCGCTGTCCCGCTCCCAACGAGGCAGTGCACGGCCCATGCCGCAGCTCCCCCCATGGCCACGCTTCACTCTGCTCCCTTCTGCCTTTGGCAGCAAGCTGAAAGCAGTAGGGGGCAGGGCGGGAGTACTTCACCTGGTCTCTGGGTCATCCTCCCCGCACCCAGGGTGGAGCAGGCAGGCCCAGAGGTGAGGCAGGTGAGCAGCCCACCTAGCCTCTCTGGGCCAGCCTGCTGCAGCCTGGCCCACACTGCCGTGGGACTCAGCCACATGTGGTCGGGTCCCCGGCCAGGGCCAAGAGCGGCTCCCCCTCCCCGCCAGTGGGCAGCCTCGGCTTCCCAGCGAGGCCGGCTCCCCGTGGGGGAGAAGGGGCAACCACGGTTCCTGGAGGGCAGAGCGAGTTGGCCAACCATGATCCCCTCGAGCATGGGGGTAAGAGCCCCGCCTGGGCCCCACTCCCCCCAAGGGATGGCCCTGATCGAGATCATTTGGTAAACTGGACACAAGCAATGTGTTTTAATACAGCTAAATGTAAATGCATACACCAAAGAACAAAGAATTTAGGTTGTACTAACAGGATGGGAGACTCTGTCTTGGAAAGAGTGAAAAAAGTGAGGGGATCCTGGTAGATAATCAACTGAACGTGAGATCCCAATGCAATGCTATGGCCAAAAGAAATAAAGAGATCCTGGGATGCATGAAGAAGGTACTCGAGTAGGAATAGAGAGGTTATTTTACCTCTGTATCTGGAACTACGCAACTGCTGCTGGAATACGGTATCCAGTTGTGTTGTCCATAATTTAAGAAGGGTGTTTATATTAGAAAGGTTCAGAGAAGAGTCATTAGAATGATTAAAGGACTAGAAAACATGCCTTATGTGAATAGACTCAAGGAACTCAATCTATTTGTTTACGAAAGAGAAGGTTAAGGGGTGACATGTTCATAGTCTATAATTACCTACACAAGAAACACATATTTAATAATGGGCTCTTTAGTCTAGCCAAGAAAGGCAGAACACGATTCAATGGCTGAAGTTGAAGTGAGACAAATTCAGACTGGAAATAAGCCATACATTTTTTAATAATAAGAATAACCACCACTGAAATAATTTGCCAAGGGTCAGGGTGAATCTCAGCCACTGACAATTTCGAAATCGAGATTGAATATTTTTTCTAAAAAATACAGTCTAGGAATTATTCTGGGGAAGTTCTAGGACCTGTGGTGTACTGGGGGTTAGACCAGTTGATCATTTTGATCCCTTCTGGCCTTAAAATCTATTAAACCAGCTGAGGATCTAGCCCAGTGGTTCTCAACCTTTTTGGCTCGATGTCCACAAATACCATTTTTACAACCCTGAAGGGCCAGAAGCCTCTGCCAGCAGCTCCCCTCCTGCTTTGCAGCCAGATGGAAAGAGTTCAGTGAGGAGGGTTTGGAGGCAGTCAATAAGGTCCATAGCTACACATTGGACATCAAGGATAAGAGTAAATATTGAATAGCTGCTCCTTAAATGAGCACTGTTCAACTTGTGCACTGAATGGAGCAAGGTGCTCGAGAAAAAACAGTACATAATCATGTCATTAAAGCCGATTTTATAATGCATACAAACAATGTTGAATGAATGGGCCATTCTGGGCTTTCCTAACTTTTGAGTGCTTGACTTTGCAACCTGAATAATGTTCTTTAGCTTTGTGGATGGATACTCCGTCACCACTATGTCTTTTACGTATGTCACACATCATTCTTAACAGTCGACTGGCAGTTTAGTTCTCCAGAAGCAGCCTTAGGCTATCTGGGGCCCTAGGCAAAGGCCCATTCCAGAGCCCCCTATAGGTAGAGCCCTGCGCAGATACAAATATGTGGATCTGTATCCGATCTGCATCTGCAAGAAATAGTCTGTGGATATCCACATTGTATCTGCGGATGCAGATATCCACGGATATAATGCGGATATCCGTGGATTTGCAGGGCTCTACCTAGAGGACCCCTACTGCTGACCCCGGCTTCCCTGGTACCAGGGCGCCTGAACACTGCCCCCCCCCCCATGGCCAGCTACAGGTCCCCACAGCCAAACCCCCCCCCCCAGGCTCCAAAACACCTTGATGCCCCTGGCACCCCACTGAGGGCCCCAAACCCCCGGTGGCCCCAGGTCCTGGCTCTCTACCATGTGTCCAGCAGGGGTGGGAGGCAGACATGGGGTAGTGAAGGAGCCCCTTACTCCTTGGGGCTCTAGGCAGGTGCCTGCTTCACCTCTCCCAAAAGCCAACTCTATAGTTCTCCTCTCTCAGGAATCTCAGGGTGAAATGAGTAAATTGCCAGAAACAGCTACAGTAATTGACTGTGCAGATCCCTGAAAGAAAAACACAGGCAGCAGTTTTCATCAATAACTGCCCATGGAGGTTTCGGAAATATTTCACGCACCCCTAAAGGTAGCCTTAAAGAAGCATTTTAATTAACTGTTTACCTGCCGTGTGTTGCCTGAGGCTTTAAGCAGATAACATTACAGCTGCTTTGCTACCAGCTTGTCATTAGTCAGCGCAAGCAGTCTATGGAGGATGCATCCTCAATCTTTGATTTCTGAAGTACAAGCTGCAGAGGGGTATAAAGCTACACCAAGACTTGCCTCAGCCGTCTGTGAAACTGACAGCCCCTGGGAGACTTCAGGCTTCCCTCTTATCACTGTCACAATGCAAATGTGTCTTTTTTTTTTTTTTAGGTGAACCTCTTATTGGCCATCCAGCAGAAGAACCCTCTTCCTATGATCTCTAACAAAGGGAAAACACATGGCTTTCCTCTATTGTGCTTAAGATACAATACTCAACCTTGATACCTAATAACCAAACAACATGCATTTGAAAGCTGCCAAGTGCCTAGTGTATGATTCCTACTGAAAAGGATTGAAATGTTTGCTTGCGGCTGTCTTGACACCTCACCTCACGTAAGCTTATATCCAGGAGAGAAGCTGTCACATCACCTAGGAGTTACCACTGCAATAGCAGCACCAAAGCCGCAGAACCGAGCCAATGCTGGGCCCCTGCACAGAATGTTCCCTTTCTCCTCCCCAGAATCACTTTCATTTGGGGGCAACAGAAGGAAAGGGGCTTGAAACATTGCTCTGGGCTTTGGCACAATACTGCATCTCCTTTGGGACTGGCCCTGCTGGCACTGAAACACATCTTTTTTTTACTTCAAAGGAAGCAGGACCAATGTAAATGCATGCTGGCCAGGGATGCATGCACACCATTGCCCATTTAGGGCTCCCATATGTGGCTTTTTGCAGCCCACCTTTGTAGGTTATAATGCAAGTGGTACAGAGGGTAGAACATGAAATTCCAGCTCTAAATACCATGGGAGGTAGGAGGAGAAGGGCAAGAATAGAGTCAGGCATGGGTAGTCCATTTCCAATTGCATGTTGGGATACATGCTGTCATTGAGTTGCTGTCAGGACTATATATTCATATTGGGGTTAAGCCAAGACAGGTTTAATGTGGGGCTAAATCAATGCTTGTTGTGAGGCAACTCCAATATTGCATTGAGGTAAACTATAGGCAGTGGCGTAGCAGAGGAGAGGGGGAAGTAGCCCCCCCACAACAAGCTACAGGGGGCACCAGGCGCACAGAGACTCCTGCCCCTCCTCTGTTGTGTGGGCGTGGCTCTCAGGCGCCGGAAACTCCTGCTACACCACTGACTACAGGCAAGTCTGATGAGATTCTATGGAGTCGTCTTGAGTGTGAAAGAATGTATCCTTTCAAATATAACTAGGCTCAGCAGGATTCGATTTTTCTAGCTAAAAAACATTGGTAAATGTCAGTTTACCTACACATATACAAACTGAAAAAAATAATAATCCCATCAATACTAGGCTAAATTTAGACATAGGCAAATTAAGGAAAATGCTGTCTGAGAAGCAATCAATTGAGTGGGTCTATGCATTCAGTTGATCTTACTATTTCGGTTGCTGCGGAGCCCACAGTGTAGACATACACAGAGTTTCCGCTATTTGCAGCTAGTAGAACAGCATCCTATCTCCCTTCATCAGTGCATACCATCATCTTTCTTATGATAAATATCTCCTTATTCCATTTGACTGAAGTGACATTCATGCCCATTTGCCGATCTTCCTCTATCCCCATCCAATGCAGTTTCACCCTTGGACAGCTGCTTCTTCCTACAATGAATGGCCTATGTCTCTCACTTGGCCTCAGCAAGAGGATGCAACCTTTGTATTAGTGTCCAAACTCACCCACTAACAGGACATGACTTCACTGGTGACTCAAAATTAGCAATACATCATAAACCTCTGCTATAAAACTTCCTCCCCAGCTCAAACTCAGTCGCTCCTAAGTTTTCAGTCCTTGTCCCCTCGGCATTCAAAGAGCCACCCTCACCCTTTACTATCTTGGTTGAAACTAACTGGACCCACAATTTTGCATTATTCAGCAGTGATTACCCTGAATTTTAATGCAATATTTTAGCACCTGAGCTATGGGTAAGTCAAGAGAAAAGACTTTATCTCCTCTATAAGATGTTAGGCTACACATGTATTAACTAGCTAATAATGTATGTAATAATGTATGATCCAGTTGGGCCAAGACCCAAGGGAAAACCCAGTAGCCAAAAGAGAAACAAGGAGTCCTTCTCATAAAAGGTTTCCATTTTTTTATTTGATTCTGTCATGTGCTTCCTTACAGCCCATTAATATTCTCTAATCATTTAGGCTATGTCTACACCTGCAAGTTAGTTTGAATTAAGGAATCTTAATTCGAACTAACTTAAGCCATGGCTACACTAGGCTTTCATTAGTTCGAATTAAGGGCTTCCTTAATTAGAACTAATACATTCGATTGCTTAGTTCGAACTAACCCTTAATTCGAAATAGTTAGTTCGAAATAAGTCAATGTGGCCATATTAGTTCGAACTAACTGCTTCATTCGAACTAATCGGCAGATTGACCTTCATGCAACTGACTAATTCGAACTAAGCAAGTGTCCTGCATGGCCGTGGCTAGTTCAAACTAGCATTCTAGTGGGGCCATGCTAGTTCGAATTAAGTTAATTCGAACTAACTAAAATTAGTTCGTATTAGTTAGTTCAAATTAATTAATTCGAACTAGCTTTTGTAAGTGTAGACATAGCCTTAGATGCTGTTTCCAACACATTCCTATGTTAACCTAAAATTATCCCAACTGAAAAATCTAGCACCAATATCACAGTCAGCAGGTAGGTATTACAGGAAAGTACCGCAAGGGACATTATTTCAGTTCCTGACTTTAGCTGGAGCAGTTGTAGGCCATGAGAATAGAAAAAATGCATCCATGAGCAATTCATAGAAACAGAGAGAGCTAAAGATAAAATGCATTCATTTCTAGTAGGAAATCTTACCCCTCTGCTCATGGAATAACTTAGATAGATAGATAGATAGATAGATAGATAGATAGATAGATAGATAGATAGATAGATAGATAGATAGATA
>ML685781.1:7742060-7812448 GCA_007922175.1 Pelusios castaneus
ATAGATAGATAGATAGATAGATAGATAGATAGATAGATAGATAGATATACACACAGCAGATACAAGCTCAATAATAAAAACGTGTTAGCACTTTAAATGATCTTTTTTAATTTAGATGAAATAAGGCAGTTAATTAAGAGATAATGTGCATGGTGGTAGGGTATATGAGGCAATAAATGCTTTTTGCAGGTAATTAACTATTGAGATTTTTTTATAATGCAAACTTATTGCAAACAGATTCCTGAGCAATGAATATCATTTCGATTTATTAATTATACACGATAAAATGACATAGGAAATCACAACTTTAAAAAAGTTGTTTGGTTTTTAAAAAGTTGCTTTTCTTTCTTGGAGAGAGGAAGACTGATAATCTACATAAGCCATTGAACTGTGGTTCAGGATAATAACTAGTTGGAGAGAGGAATTTTGGTCCTAGGGAAAATTCAACATTTTCAAATTAGTGGTCATTCTGAATTGGAACAAAACATTATTATTTTTTCCACCAAATGGGAATTCTGTAACATTTCCATTTAGAAACATTAATGTTTTGTTTTGACAATGTCAAAACACAACATTATAAAAATAGCATATCTATTAAACATATAAATATTATATTAAATGATAATATAAATGGTCAATAAAATATTTCAGCATTATCAAAATGAAACGAGAAAAGTCAAAATGGCACCTTTCTTTAAAGAAAATAAAATTGTCAAAGTCAATCAACCACTGTCAAAGTCAACTGCAAACCATTTTGATTTCCACAAAACTTCCCTTTCCAACAGAAAATGAGTCCATCAGAAAATGCTGGCCAGCTCTGCCCAGGAGATCCAGGATGAATTTCCAGCTAGGCTCTGCCACAGAGTGTCTGGGCAAATCATTTAATCTCTTTGTGCCACGGGTTTCCTCTGTACAATAGCAATAACAGCACTTCCTTTCTCCAGTTCCATCTTGTCTGTTTGCATCAGGGCCAGATTAAGGAAGGTGCTTTAGGGACTGCAGTCCCGGTCACGGCCTAAAGAGGAGCCCCATGGATCCACCAAAAGCCAGCCCCGGCCAAGCGGAGCACAGCTGCCACCCACCATTGGCCCACCTGTCCCACCCGTGGGCTGGCTGGTTTGTTCCAGACCAGTCAGCCCAGGAACAGAGCAGAAGCGCCATGGTCTCTGGAGGGCCCCCCTGGGTGGCTGGCTGGGGTGTGGGCCCTGGATCTCACCCCCCAGCAGCAGCATCAGGCCACAGGCCCCAGACTGTCCCCAGCGCTGGCTGTTCCATGGGCCTGCCCTGCAACACCATCCAATAGGCTGCAAGCCACAGGCCTGCCCTTCTCCCCCTCTCCTCCCCCTCCCCCCAGCAGCACTGTCCAGGGTCATGGTCCTGGACCCCACCCTTCTGCAGCCCCAGACCCCACCCCCCTCCTCAGAGCCAACCACCCTGCAGGCCCTGCCCCCCAACACACCATCGAAGGTTACAGGCCTGCCCCCCCATCCCCTGGGTGCCACCGTGGGCCTTGATCCAGCCCTGGTTTATATTGTAAAGGGACAGCCTTTTACTGTGGATCTGTGCAGCATATCCAATGGGGCTTGGACCTGGTTGGGCTTTTTCCATTGAAACAGTTTTACCAGAAAATGCCAGTTCATTGAACTCAGAATGTTTTGCAGAAACATACTGGGTTTGAGAAACTTCCCACAAACTACACACAGGTAGGGGGTCTGACAGAACCCTGTCCGACAGGAAGGTTTCCATCAGAAACGCTGCCTCATTTTGTGCCAGCTTACCAGGTGGGTTTCCGGGGTCCCAGGCCTCCCAAAGTTGTTCTAGAATCATAGAAACTGGAAGGAACCATGAGATGTCATCGAGTCCAGTTCCCTGCACTCATGGCAGGACCAAGTACCTCTTAAACCATCCCTGACAGATGTTTGTCTGACCTGCTCTTCAAAACCTCCAATGTAGGAGATTCCACAACCTCCCTAGGCAACTTATTCCAGCGGTTAATCACCCTGACAGGAATTTTTTCCTAATGTCCAACCTAAACCTCCCTTGCCATAATTTAAGCCCATTGCTTCTTGTCCTGTCATCAGTGGTTAAGGAGAACAATTTTTCTCCCTCCTCCTCCTCACTCTGGGCCATCCCTACAAATTGGACAGCTTTAGACCTGAGAACCCCGCATCTTCCAGGTTCTCTGACACAGAACTGTGAGCCTGAGGCTATGTCTCCATCTTAGCTGGGGCCCACTTGCATGTTCAAATAATAATATTAAGGTTGGAAAGCTTCTTGCGGCTATCACATTTTGCAACATCAGTTACACAGCAGGAATATGGCTCAGTCCTGGTTTGGAGATATTGAAAGGGCCTGATTTGGAAAAGCTGTGTACATATGCACTTGTCATTGCAGGCCTGGATACCGCGTTTGTGCATACAATAGGTTAACCAGGTGTCCAACTAGCCATTGGCGTGTGCATTCACCCACTTTCTATGCACAAAATGTTTCCAAGTTTTCTTTGCAGGGATGTGTTTTGGTTTTGGGGTTTGTTTGTTTTTGTGGGGTTTTTTGCCCATTGGGTAACAATGAGTGAGAATGGAATACGACTGTCAACCAGTCAGGCTAAAAGCAGCAAACTGAAAGATAATGAGACCAGGCAGCAACAATACGCACAGCGATTATAGTCCAAATGGAAGCAGAGTGCAGAACACTGAGAAGCAGTGCAAACTGGCTGTAATTTTGGATAATGCACTTAAACCACCTGCACATTGAGTACCCATTAAATAAGAGACAAAGCTGCAGAATTGCAGGAATGTACAGAGGGTACCTGGGACCTCATTTGGAAGAGGAGCAGCACATTTAATCAGCATCCTATACGGCCAGTTCTACAGTCCATTGATGTCAGTGATAAGGCTCCCATTTCTTGATAGGCTTTGCAGAGCATTGCAGAGATCAGAAAGGCAGAGGCCAACCATCATTTCTCATCCCTTCACCATCCTTCACTTCCAACCCAAATCATTAATTTGAAAAACAAGAAAAATGTGTGTAGATCTAGCAAAATATTCAGTGTAAAAGCTAAGGGATAAGTCTCAGTTTCCCTTCTGATGGATAAAATTCACTCTTCCTGCCCAAAAGCCAAGTACTGGGATGGAATGTGGGGCAGCTGCAGTGGTGACATTCACACAGCTCTAATACAGGGCCAGGGTAATGGGCTACCATATAGATCCTCTCTACCACTTCTGCAGCCTATGAGCATGGTTACAGATCCCGGGCTCTTTCCTGGCCTGCCCTCTATCTTAGACCAGTCCCAGGCTGCCCGCAAAGTGGCTCTACATGCCACAGCATGACACCAGTTCCACGCCAACACTGGGGAACACACAAACATTCCCTGTGGCCACTCACCTGGCCAGTGCCCAGAGGCAATTCTATGCAGGGCTAAATAATGTAGATTTTGGTGCTAACAGTTCATGCTAGGGCTGAATTTCATGCTTTCTAAAGTGGGAACCAAACAGTTCTGTGAATCAGCACACCAGCTATTCAGCTCTGGAGGTTTGGGTTTAAATTTTTTCAGATCAAAATTTAAAAGACAGGCAAACCACAAAATATTCAGAGATGTTGTTCTCTTTGGAACATTATCCAAAATTCATCCATGTCTTTTCCATATGCAAAATTGAGCTGGATTTCTGGTCCTTTGAGTGAAATACCAGACAGATGCCACCTCCAATCCTGATAAAAACAGGCAGCGGTTAAAATACTTATCCAAGCATTTCAAAGACTCAAAGGGTTTGATCTGAGTTTAGTTTTATAACTGGCTGAGGTGTCGTTTTATCTGCACTCGATCACAAATCCTTAGATTCATTTACCTCACTAAGCAGTTTGGAATAATTTTGCATGACTGACTGCCTGCACTCAGGTTCAGGGCCAGATCAACACAGGGGATACAAGGGCTGAAGCCCCAGGCTCTAGCCCCCAAGACCCCTGCGTGATTCAGCCCCCATCACTCCCCTCAGCCTAGCAGAGTGCCAGCAAGGCTTGGGGGGGCACTGGGAGGAACCCTGTTGATGCTGGACCCCACCTCTGGGCTGGCTGGTCCACCCATAGGGCAGAGCAGGCTGGCATGTGTTCGCTCCCCTCCGGGGGCAGGCCCAGCTGGCGCACAGTGCAGCCTCCATCATCCATGATCCTGGAGGGCAGCACCAGAGGCTGCAGCGCATGCCAGCCGGCCCCACCCCCAGGGTCAAGACCAGACAGACTAGGGCAGGGATGGGAGCACCGCAGAGAGTGGCCTCTGGCCCCAGGGCATTCCCAGCATCGGGCCACCTGCAGGCCATTGTGGTGGGGGTCTGGGAGGCCAGGCCAGGGGGGGCCACAGTGGTGGGCAACCCGAGGCCCCGAGACTCTTTAATCTGGCCCTGTTTAGGCTGTAATGAATCCTTGCTCTACAAAAAGCAGCTCCATTTTTTTCTGCAATTCACACGCAATCCTGTATATTTGGTGCGTTAGGTCTAAACCCTGCTGCAAAGAAACAAGCTTCTAACAGTTCACCTAAAGAGTATTTCCCAACCAGTGTGCGACGGCACATGGTGTGCCCTCAGGCCTAAGCAGGTAATGCCATAGAACTTTTTGAAAAACTACACGAAGAGTTCTGGGTTGGCTCATGAATATTCATGAATTCATTTGGAGACCATATGGTGGTGTGCCTCAAAATAATGAAAGGTATCAAGGTGTGCCACAACAGAGAAAAGGTTGGGAACCACTGACTTGACGTATAAGACGTCTCCCATTACAGGAAGTACCGTATTTTTCGGACCATAAGACGCACCTGACCATAAGACGCACCCAGTTTTTAGAGCAGGAAAACAAGAAAAAAATATTCTGAACCAAATAGTACCGGTAAACTAAATAGAAGAGAAAAGGAAGGGAAGAGAAAGGAAGGCAAAGAAGAGAAAAGGAAGGAAAGAGAAAGGAAGGCGAAGAAGAGAAAAAGAAAGAGAGAAGAAAAGAAGCAAATATGAGAGATGTTAAAGGGTCAAAGCGAATCACATACATACAAATGATTTAAAGTTCATGAAAAGCAGTTTGCAGGTTTGTTCCTCTGGAGTTTGCAGGCTTCTTCCTCTGGTAAACACCCAGCATCAGGGTGGGCCTCAATCCTTTGTTCAGTCTCAGAGGAATAGTTCCAGAGACATGTTTAAGTCCTAGTGGCTCAACAAGTTTTCTTCTTCGGCCCATTATACTGGGGAGCTTCCTTAATGGGCCATTAAGGAGACAATGGCCAGGTAGACATTCAGTCTGGGGAATTTTCCCAGCCTTACACAAGTTAAAATATAACAATCATATTCCTAACTTCTAATATGAATACAAATCCTACACATAAACTATATAATCACTCCCCACAAATTATTACCTTTCTATTGACACCAAACATGGCATAGTTCCTATGGATTATAACAATTATAAAATATTAATACAAAATAATATCATAAATGGTTCCTTAAACCCTGACAGCGTCACATATTAATACAAAATAATATCATAAATAGTTCCTTAAATCCTGACAGCATCACAGGGGGGCCAACCCCAGCCGAGCCTGCCCTGTCCGGCAGGGGTGTGGGTTTGTTTGAGTGTGTGTGGGGTTGTGAACTGGGGGAGCGGCCTAGTGGCTTGGCCAGGGGGTGGGGGCTAGCAGGGAGTGGGTTGGAGGGCCACAGCCCTGGATCTTTTTGCTATCCAGCAACGCCCCGTGGCGGGAACACTGCTTGCTGGACAGCATTTGGACTATAAGACGCACTCTCATTTTCCCCCCACTTTTGGGGAAAAAAAAGTGCGTCTTATGGTCCGAAAAATACGGTAGCAGCAAGCCGCTTAGCCTCTTCATGAGCCAGCCACTAGATGGCAACATATCTCCCTCACGCTCACAATCTGTGTGTTGCAAGGAAACGCCCAGTGCTGCAAATATAATGGTTCAGCAGGCTAACGCTGGAATGCGCTGGTGGAGAATGCAAGAAATTCACAGGGTTCTGTTAGCAGGTATCAGGTGGTTATTTATATTAGGCAGTACAATCATTTTTAAATTTACGAACAGATTACCCTCCAGCTGTAGGATACAACTCTCCTCTCACAGTTGCATTACATCAGCATAATTACATACATTTTCCTCATTTGCACCAATGGAGAAGAGGCCTACAGGTGGCTCACAACGACTGAAACCTTCAGCACACTCTTTTTAACAGTCAAAGCTTTTCAAACCATCCTTTTCCTGCAGGTTACCTATCAAAGCTGGGGCCCCTCATCTTCTTCCTTCCACTTAACCCCACTCTCCCGTGTAGTCTGCATGTCACATGTTTACAATCCTAAAGCTGAGCTTAATGTGAGAAGAAATGCAGACGAGTGTGTTTTGTCTCTTGGTTATTTGAACACACATGAATTGCCAGAAAAGAGCTAGGTAATACCTTCTCTGAACAGAGCCCTTAATCTGGAGACAATACTCAGCGCTCAACATTTCACACTTCCAAACAGATGTATAAAAGAGTAGCCAGAGGCACATTCCATGGTTTTGAAATGGTGCATTCAAGAGAATTTGTTGCCTTCACATCGTGTATACATGCATGTTTATGAAATCACTCCCATAGCTGAATGTCCATAAAACCACTGTGGATTTCAAAGCCACGTGTGTGACCAACAGCTAAAGGAATAAATTAACCCTGAAAAAATTCTGCGGGGGTGAGAGTGGCAGGAGGAGGGAGAAGAGAACAAACCATACTGTGAAAGCTGTATTAACATTCTAGACCACAGAATTTGTTTCCTATTTGAATAAATGCAGCTCGTGGAGCTCAGAAAAGACAAGTGATGATAACTACCGACAGCTTAAAATACCTGAGCTACAGCGAGAGAGTGGAGGGGAGGAGTATAGAAAACAGTGGATCTGGCAGTGCATACAAACCCAAGTATATTCCTCCTCTCATGTGATTTTTTGATGCTGCAGTGTTCTTTCAATTATTTCTTTCCCTCTCTTCCTCTCTGCAAAAGGAAATTGGCAGAAAAAGTTGCCTGCAGGATAGAAGAGGGGTATTTTTATCAGCCTGTGACTAGATTAAAAATCCTTTATCTGAAATTCAGCAGAGGATTGGCCTAAATTAAATCCAATCTCCACTTAGCTTCCAGGCTGTATTAAAGTATCTTAGGAACCGGAATTTTTAATTTCATTTTTTTATTTTTAGTTTACACTTGCATATGTTACTTCTGCAAAAGCAAGTTATAAAATGGGGGTACAGAACTGCATTGTACGCTTACCATGGCAGGAATTTTCCACTAAAATACACAGCCCATTTCTTCTCTCGGAGCTCAGGTAGATCGGGCCCAAGTTCATTGTTGTGAAGGTGTTCCTTCAGCACTGTCTGCATCCTTAGCATGGACACTGGTTTTTCATTCTTGCAGTGGTGCCCTTTTTATCTCCATTGAGACAATTCACATGGCAGAGCATTTGTAGAACCTGGGCTTGCATGAATTTTTAATGGCATTAATCATCACTCTTTGCATTGCTGCATTGCGGTATAACTAACAGTAGATTTCTTTAAATAGGTCATCAGAAATTCAATTTGTCACAATATGTTGTATTCTTTTTCTAAATGCTACTGACATAATCACTTTGTGTCACCCGTACAGATCTCATTTAATTGCATCAGACCCATTTGTTTGCAGCAACTCTCTTTTATCCTCAGCATATTGCAGTGTAGAGGATGTCAACATCACAGCACAGACAGTGTCTAGGAGAGAGGAGTGAAAAGCAAATATGGGATGGAGGCGGAAAGGGCAGGCCCTAGAAGGCAGTGATTCTGGCCTTAGGCACTAAGGCAGTATACTACTTATTACTTTGCTGACTGTACCAGGACCATTTGCCTTTTGGAGGCGGTTTAGTAAACCTTTGCATCTGTCCCTCTTTCCCTCTATTAGACTCAACATTAAATGGGCAACAACAGAAAACCTCCCAGTGACCAGAACCTCGTATTTAGTGATGTCTGAGCCACTGACTTTTTTGGCTGTCTCTCAGCTTCCTATCGTGTCTGCAAATCCAGGAGTCCACAGACATTTGTCCCGCACAATAGTGATTCCATAGGGACTGGGCAGAGATTTTACATTTCATTTCCAGACATCATTTACGACATGCTTCAGCAATACCGGAACGTCAACACCGGTCTCCTAAAGTTAAGTTAAAGTGAAGCAAAGAGGAAAGGAGACAGAATTGTGTTTTGTTATTTAAAAGTCCTGTCATGTATGGGCACATTTGATGCCACTACTGATTCCATTTTCAGTACGCTTCCCTGCCATAATATTCTTCTCCTCAGGATTACCCAGGGAGAAGCCTATTTTTAAAACAATTTTGCTTATAACGGTCCTATTTTCTGTACAGTCCTTCACTTGTATTTTCTTCTTTGTACATGAATATGAGGAGACTGACTGATTTTGGTTGTTGCGCGGATGTCAATCCAGAGTGTCTCTACTGAGATCAAATGGAACAACTCCAGCTTTTACAGTGGTGTAACTGAGATCAGGATACAGCCTGTGAACTTTGTTTCTGAATAGCTCCAGAAGTTCCTACTCTTTATTCCTCACCTGGGATTGCAATGAAATAAGTGGCCCAGAAAAGACCAGGAGCCAGCTCTAATCCAAGTTCTGAGAACCATTTGCCTCCATGGCTAATGTCATTTTTCCTCTCTCTGCCTCACTTGCTCCCTCTGTAAAAATAGGGATGACAATAGATCTTCTCCTGCTTCAGAGGCCAGTTGGGAGAACTAATCGGTTTATGTTTGTAGAGCAGGGTGCCAAATTTGGTGCTGATTCACACTCTGTACAAATCAGTCAGGGATAGCCAAGCCAAGGCAGAATTCAACCTGTTGTGGATGAAGAGTCTTAAGTGACGCTGCAATTTTGCTGTTTGTTTATTTTGATTTCATAGCACTGATCCCAGCTCTGTGCCTCTGTACGTGACATCATAATTGTGTTGTCTCTTAAACTGTAAACTCTTTGCCATAAGGACTCTCATTTATTGCATGATTATCCAGCCCCTAGCCCAATGGGGCCCCAGCCTAGGTGAGGCCTCTAAGCACTACCACAACACAGATATTAAACAGTGATAATCAACTCATTGCAACAGCCAACGGTGGTGTCACAGAACTGTGACTCCACCTGAGGAAGAAGTAACAGGAATGGGTGTAACTTTCGACAAGAACCTGTTTTCATGCAACGTCAACCAGTAAAATGTCACTCAGTAACAAATAAATCATAATGATACCACCCATCTCTTATGAACCGCTTTTCATCCGCAGATCTCAAAGTGCTTTACAAAAGGAGGTATCATTTCCATGACTTTACAGATGGGGAAACTGAGACACAGAAGTGACTTGTGCGAATCACTCAGCAGCTCAGTGGCGGAGCCATGAGTAGAATCCAGGTGCATGGCCCAGTGCTCCATCAATGAAGCAAACTACATTAACTAAGTAAAACAGAGAACCAAAGAGACAAATCCTCAGCTCGCGTAAATCAGCATAGCATAAATGAAGTCAAATGTCAGCTTGCACCAGCTGGTGACCTGGCCTGTGCTTTCAGTCAGGGGTTATTTGATTTCACACAAAGTAAATGAGGAAGAAGACAGAGCATTATCTGCAGTTATTTTAAAGCTCTGGTGGTATCCAGATGCGCCAAGCACATTTGGACTCTTCATTGACACTGGTGAACCAAAGACTCATATCCTTAGGGTAATGAAAAATGAGCAAAAGCAAATCTAATTTTGTTTCGGTTGTTGGAAAGGCCTTTCTGGGCAGTGATTTCATTTGACTAGATCAGAGCATATGGGCAGCATTACTTGATCCACTTATCAAGGGCAGCATTAATGACTTTCCCTAGCCCATGCATTCAGTGCCAGTATATACTGTTGAATGGCTAAAAGGATATTCCAGTAAACAAAATGCTCAAACTAGAGTCTGTGCTGTTATCCTTTCCCCCTTTGCCCTTTGATTCCAAGCCAGGAACATCTCACACAGTACATGAAAGGAGTGCCACAACAGAGCAGTCAAACAGTAATGACCACATTGAAGCCAGCTGCAGCATGGAACGCTGGTGTGCAGTTCATGTCGGCTTCTAAGTGAAATTTAGCTTGTGATTATTTCAGGCCACTTCATAACAGCCCAAAAAAGGACATCATTCCTCCATATCAACTCATTCCCTATCTACATAAATTGGGGGCTATGAGCAAATTCCTATTAGTTTTCCCATATCAAATACTAATTTCAAGAGTGACATACTTTGGGAGAGTTTTTGTGTGGGTCAATTACAGCCCTATATAAATGTCATCAGGATAATTACTTCACAAAGGGTGGGATTCCATTATTCTTTAGGGCTTGTCTATACCACATAATTAGGCTGACTGAAATTTGGTCGATGTACAGTCACTGCAACAATTAAATCAGCTGTTGGTGTCTCAGAGGCATAGCCAAAGGTGGGCCTGGGTGGGCCAAGGCCCACCCATTTGGAGATCAGGTCTGCCCACCGCAGCACCCAGCAGTGGCACAAATTTCTCCACCGCGACTGAGGAGCTTTCGTCCGCTCACAGCTGCAGCCACCAGATGCTGGCCAGGCCTTGCAGCCACAGTGGCGAAGTTCATGCAGCTGTCAGGCACTGCAGTGGGTGTGCCTGATCTCACCACCAGTCCCCCTCACTACTCCTCACACCAGCTCCATTTGCTACGTAGCAACTACAGCATCATCATGCAGCTTCTGGTCACATGGTGGAGTTGTACAATGGCATATATTTTAATTTGATGTGAGGCACAATAAGTACACAAGAAATCCTCCCTGTGCAAGGCAGGCTGCTACATATTGGGTTGACCAAATGTACTGCAGGGTGATTTATCTGCTCCTATCTGCTATATAGAGCTTCTTTTCAGTATTTGCTCGTTTACATTTGAAGGGAGAATATTTGCTTATTGTGACAAAGTACCAAAGGGGTAGGAGCCGTGTTAGTCTAGTTCAGCAAAACGAACAAGGAGTCCTGGGGCACTTTTAAAGACTAACAGATTTATTTATTGCATGAGCTTTCGTGGGAGAAAATCCCACTTTGTCAGATACTTTGAAGATGGGGAACTTACAGAATGGGAGGAAATTAAATGCAGGGGAGTGTAAGTCATATGATCAGGTCAGGCTGTAACAGCAAATCAGAGTTGTTAAGATTCAAACACTGGGGAACAGCACATAGAGGAAGGTGAGGTCAAATCACCTATTGTAATGAGAAAATAATCCGTAGTCCCTGTTTAACCCTGAGGAAACAGAATCAAATTTACATATAAATTCCAGTTCTGCAATTTCTCTTTGAGGCTTCCATTTGTTATTCATTTGTTTGAGCACCGCTATTAATTAACAAGTCATCAATGGAGCGAGCAGGGAGATTGAAGTGTTCACCTATTGGTATTTTAATGTTGTGATTTCTGATGTCAGATTTGTGTCCATGTATTCTTTTGCGCAGAGACTGTCCTGTTTGTCCAATACATAAGGCAGAGGGGCATTTCTGGCACATGACGGCATAAATCGCATTGGTGGACAAGCAGGTGAATGAGCCCTTGATGGAGTAACTGGCTTGATTAGGTCCTGTGATGGTGTTTTTTGTGCAGACATGTGGGCAAAGTTTGCAATGTAGTTTGTTCTGATAAAAGTAGATGATGATGATAATTATATTAATGGCAAAACTCCCATTGACTTAAATGGGGCCAGGCCCCCTATCTGTTTGCTCACTGGGATGGTACATCTATTTGTATCCCAGTATTTGGCCACACCTCCTTCTGTGACACTGGGAGCAAAGACTCAGAACTAAATTAGGTGCATTCAAAAGACATAAGTTTATAATTCAAAAGCCATGGTCACAGGTACAGCACAAGTGTCTGGACAGAATTGTTAGTTGCAAGAAAGTGAATTGTAGTGTTCTTCATTGCTCTCCTTCTTCTATATTATAAGCATCGCTCTGGTCCACAATTCACAGTCAGAGAGAGACAGAGAGGATCAGCGAGTTGCCCCGTAGAGCAATGTTTGGTGGAAAGCTGGGTTGGTAAATCTAATTGAAGGTTTGTCAGACGGTGTTTATATAATAGAAGTTATGACACAGGTAAGACTCATCACATTTGCATTTTGACACAAACAACGCGTGAGTGTGTCGGGTTCTAGAATCGTACACAGAGACACAAGCCAGCCTTAGTGGGCCTCAGTTGCTCCAGCTCAGGAGTATAACAAGGCTGAGGTTAGAGCTGGTGAAAAGCACAGGTCAATTTTTAGCAAAAAATGTTCATAAAATTTGTTCTTGATTTTTGTCAAAAAAAGAAATTGAATTTCAGTGCTTTTTTGACCAGCTGTAAGTTGAGTCATGTGAAGGTGAAGGGAAGTAGAGGCGTGGAAAAAATGATGCTACAAGTGGAAACGCTGGGAAGGATCAAACTCATGTAGAGGTTAAAGGCAGATGTAGGAATGGGGTACGGTTGGAAAATACGCAGTTTGTGTTTATTCTGTGAAGAACATGGTAGGAACAGTGCTGGTTCATGGCACTCCTAACATTAGCTCTTAGAAAGTTGGCAGTTTTCAGAGTCAGCCAAAAATGGATCCTTAGAAGGATGTGTGTACAATCAGTCTCAGAAGGGTTAAAATGAGAGTTCTGTGACATGATCTCTATAATGATCTTGCTCATCAGTGAGATTAGTCATAGTAATGTTACAGTAGGGCGTAGCGATCCCAACCAAGGTCAGGACCCATTGTTCAAGGCACTGTACAAAAACACACAGTAGGAGAGAGTTCCTACCCAAAAATGTATGATCTAATTAGACTAGATGAAACAAAGTGTGGGAGAAAAGAATTATCTTGGGAAGATTTAATACAAGAAAGACCGAGAAATATTCTGCTCTCACTAAATTAAAAAGAGAAAGATCTAGACCTGTTTATAATTTAGGACTGGCTAGTAAATGAGCAGCATGGAATATCAAAAACCCCATTCATTGATAGAGGCATTTTGAAATAAATTTGTCAGTCGCACTTTGCCAATTCACTTTGGTCCGGGGATCAAGAGTGGAGACTAGACTTCGACCTAAGTACATGCAGGACTTGCTAAATTGCCTATGGCTGTGTCCTTTGTCATACTGAAGAGCCTGGATGCAGCATATGGGAAAGATTAAAAGCACATCAGGCAGCTGCAAGAGGTCTGTATGTTATGAACTCAGCTCTGGCAGCTCTGTATATGAGCAGAGAGAGAGAATGAACTGCACAGAGGATAGTGGGATTGTGCCATGCTATTAGAAGATTCACAGGGTTTACACATGGGAAAATTGTGTGGAGGCTAATATGCAGCTAAGCGTTAGGTTGGGCGGATGCTGCTGCTCTGATTTATTGGGCTGTTACACTTCTCTAATTTTTTGATTACCTTCGTGTATTCCAAAGACACCCCTGGGTGCCTTGAGTGAGAATATTGGGTTTCCTGAAAATTTCACTCTGTACTGCATTTTAAATCTTTAATAAAATATTGGTGAGAGGCTGTGGAGTTGTATCTTACCCTTGATGAAGCACATGCAGGTGTGATATAAACCCACTGGGGGTGATAGACATGAAGAAACCTCCACAACCCGCTCAGACACAAATTGTTCCTCTATGCCTGTGTACCACAGTGCTTAACACATAGGGCTAAACCGTAGCCCTGCCTGGACAGCTATCGGGGCGGGGAAACAATCAGCCATTAACTTTCACAGAATTCGTCATGCATGTGAAGCAGACCTCCAGAAGACATGCTGGCCTGCACTGCACCAAGTACACTTGTGGACACAGGTATTCAGTGCCCCGGGACATGCACCAGGAACTCAAGGGGTGACATTTGAGGGAAACGTGGTGTGTTTTACACAAAAATGGAGGTAGTGAATATGCCTACAATCTAAGTGGAGAGCTAGCTGCACCTGCAGAAAGGAGCAGATAAATCACCTTGCAGTACATTCGGTCAACCCAATATGCAGCAGCCTATCTCGCAAAGGCAGGATTTCTTGTGTACTTATTGTGCCTTACATCAAATTGAAATATATGCCATTGTACACTCCACCCTGGCTGTTGCGCCACATCCAATAGCTTTGTGCTGCTTAGCGTAGGAGAAAAAGCTGGTGCGGCCAGTTCTCTACCACCAACTCCCCGCCTACCACTCCTCGCAGCATGATCTGAGCACCTTGCATTCTGGCAATCTAAAAGATGGTTCTTAGGGGACTGTTCCTACTGAATTCACATAGAGCAGTCCTTTGCCCCCTTCCCTTTGGGGCCTGGACCAAGCACAGTTGGACCTGAATCTTACCCTTATGTACACCAGCACATCAGCCTGGCTTGTGCCATTATCACAGACCAAGATTACTGCAGCCAGAACCTCATATTTTTTTAAAGATGAAATTGAAAAACCTCCCTCGTTATCCATTTACGTCCTTTAGACTGATGCTTGTCAGTCTGAGCGCGAACCTGGAGTCAGTGAAGATGATTAACAACGCCAGATTCTTCGCTGTGAAACTATTCCCACCCCACCCACTATAATCTGAGTGACAGCTGCTCTGCCTGATCCACACAGCACAGGCAGATAGTATCTTGACTTAGGCCCAGATTCTGCAAAGATTTCCACACACACATAGCTTTGTATACCTGACTGGTCCCATTGAGGGGCTTTAGGAGGTATTTGGGGAATAAGATCTTTCATTAGGGTAAAAGGAGTCAGATTTACAGGGCACTCACGCATAGCTTTGTATACCTGACTGGTCCCATTGAGGGGCTTTAGGAGGTATTTGGGGAATAAGATCTTTCATTAGGGTAAAAGGAGTCAGATTTACAGGGCACTCATGCAGCCTTTTACAGATCACTAATCCCTTTTTTATTTCCTCTGCATGTTTCTAGGCCCAACCCACCTTGACTCTTCCCAAGGGCTTGGCGGTGTTTAGAGCTAGGTAGTGTTTGGGTCTATCCCTCATTTCTGGGGTTTGTTTCGTCCAACTGTCCATGATATTGGTTTGATGTAAAAGGGAGGAACAGACTCATCACGCTAATTCAAAAAAACCCAAAAGATTGAACCAAATCTTCACCTAAAACTTGAACTTTGTGTGAACCAAAACCTCTTCTGAGATTTGAAGAAGTGGGGTAAACTTTGGTGCCTTTTCTCCAAATGTCTGAACACAACTTCTCCCCTGGGTTACAGCCAAGGCAGGGAGCAGATGTGCCAGCCACCACGGAGGCCCTCTCACACTACTTCCAACTCAGACAAAGCCAGCTGGCCCTGCAAGCTTTTCCAGAAAGCCTCATCCCCTGAGATCTCCAGCCAAAGACACACACATACATTTCTGATAAACATCTAAAATTGGGATCATTCTCTGCAGAGCCAGTAATGGGAACAGGGAAACGATAACATCACGTGTTCCTCCCGCCCTTTCCCCAGACCAGCAACAAGATATCTAACATGATCCTGCTAGTAGGAAGTGCTGGAGGCTGAACCGTTGGGCCTCCAAGGCAACAGCTGGGTCGTAGGAGTGCCAGGGGATGTTGTGAGAGCCACGTGATAATGGGGTTTGAAAAGAATGAGGTAAATTCCTAGAGGATTGGCCCCTCATGGCTATTAGCCAAGATCATTAGGGACGTATGCCATACTTTGTCTGTCCCTAAACCCCCTCAGGCCAGAAACTGGGAGTGGATGACGGGATGGATCATTTAATAATTTGCCCTGTTCTGTTCATTCCTTCAGAAGCACCTGGCACCTGCTACTGTCAGAAGACAGGATACTGACCTAGCTGGACCATTGATCAGACCCAGTACAGCCACTTTTACGTAAGGAACTAGTAACCTCGAGAAATGGTGCAGCTTTTCTGTGAACTCCTGGACAAACGGTGCCCCATCTCTGGCTCCATAGGCAGCAGCAGCTCTCTGTGCCCCAGCACAAAAGGCCAGCGATTGGGCGCTAAGTCACTGTGCAGCTGAGAGTGACTAGTTCTGAAGGAGAGAACAACATCTCAGCCCTGTGTCACGTGCTCCTGCCCCAGCAGATATTTGGCAGCTCAGCTGCCTCATCCTCACTTCACCCATACTCATACAAAGAGCATCTTTGTGCCCCTACCTGGCTGCCCTCCCGTCCCCCAACACCTACGGGCTGCTCCAGATCTCTTCACCTCTCTCTGCGAGAACATTTTGCAGGACACTCCCCAATGACCTCCCTCTCTAGAAACATCTTTAGGTCTCTGCAGTGCCAATGGAAGGACAAAGAGAAGGAGGAAACAAACACTTTTCTCATAGAATCATAGAAATTTAGGGTTGGAAGGGACTTTGGGAGGTCATCTTGTCCAGCCCCTGCCCACAGCAGGACAATGTTTAAGACGAGCTGGAGGAGAGACAGGGGGCAGAAACTACAGGTCCTAGATCTCCTTCTCTGCTCCACAAGTGGCTCTTCTGTCCAACCCAAATATCTCAGTCTATCTCCCCAGCATCTCCTCAGGGATGTCTATCTTAAGCTAGCACAGAGCAAATACTAAGAGGTATGGAGAACTGGGGGAAAACTGTGGAGAATTGAGTGGATTGAGGGAGAAAATTGAAGAGAACTGTGTGAGGAAACCCAACTCTCGTTTACACTAGGGAAACTGAGCTCAGCACTCACCCCTGCTGTCAGCAATCTTTCAGCTGCATTGGTTTTCCTACCACAGGATGCCTGGTAGAGAAAAGGTCCCAGCCGCCTTATCACCTCGCCAATTAACCTGCTGGGCATAACTAAGAGAAGAGGAAGGGAAATGAAATGAAAAATCAACAGGTCACAATCTGAGCTGAGAAAACAGCATTTTCTTGCAGGTAACAGGCCCCCAGTACTGCTTTTTCCCCATTGTTTTTATGCACCAACTAAAGGATCCCAAAGGGCTGCAAAGAACTCCCGGGGGGCACATGTTTATTAGTCTCGGCTCATGCACCCGGTCTTGTCTTCTTTTCAAATGCTCAGTGCCTAGAAAGCGCCCTTCTTTTTCACCCCTTTACAGGAGAAATTAATAAATTAAATGGGTCTCCCAAATGATCTTGAGAGACAGCAGCAGTCAGCCAACGAGCATGTTCTCGCAGATAAATATTGGCTATAGATTACTCTCAAGAAAGGCTCTGAATCATGCAAAGAATGAGTGGAATGACCTTTTCTTTCAGCAGAATTTAAAACATGAATTATCCACAAGGGAAATGCATGAGTTGGATTCAGGGCAATACCTAGCTGGGAAACATTTATGTGACTCTCATACTAGATAAGTGCAAGAAGAAGTTAACTTTTCTCTGCAAGGAGAAGGTGCACCAGGCAGTAATGTCCAGGTCTATGAAGCTACAAGATAGTAACTCACTTTTAAAGACTTACCTGGGTAACAGCTATACAGTGGAGCTGGACTAGAAGAATGGGGGGTGCTGCCACAGCCCCAGGCTTGAAGTAATAAACACCAAATACATGGTTTCCATCCACAAACCTCCACTGTAAAAATTGATCCAGAAGCCTTGCAGCTATAGATGTGTTGGCAGTGACCGGACAGCACCCACATAGCTCACATTACATTAATAAGGGATCCATAGGTGGAAGGGCAAATGTAATAATGATATTTTCAAACTGGGCTGTGATTTGGAGTGTGTTTAATAAATGAAAGAGTCACTGACCCCATACCTCGTCACAGTTGCCTCCGCACTGTGCTATTCAAAGATTTGTGCAGTTCTTTCACCAACAAGGTTATGCTAAAATACCAGACCGACCCCTCTCTGTCTCAGCAAGTTCAGCCTCTGTCGCTCTTCCCCAAAGCGCTGTATGCCTGGAATAGCTTTCCAATTAATATACACCCAGCCCATTTCCGTTTCACTTTCAAAATCTGCCACTGCCACATCTGCTCTGTGAAGCATCCTAGCCCACTCAGTGTTTGTTCTATACAGCAGATTAAACGCCCACACCCATTGAAATTCAGTGGGAGTTGGGAGCCAAACTCCTTTAGGTTCTTTTAAAAAATCCCAATTTAACTCTTTCGGGAGCAGGAGCTTTTTAGTTTTTCAACACATTGCACTCATTTTGCATGGCACTGCACGTGAGCAGGACCATCTAACTCATATTATAAAACAACGATGGAAGTACTTTTCCACACACAGCAGAATGCACAGGAGTGTCCTACGTACCCCACCAGATAAGGGCACATAACAAGGGAGCCAGGATCATATTATTCCTTTTGTATTGATTTAGGTGGAATAAAGGATCCAAGGTGTTAAAGACGTTGACAGAACCTAGGTCCAACATCAAACAATGTTGGAAAATGTTCTGGGTTCGACACACTGACACCTCAGCCTGCTCAGTACCAGGGCAAAGACACCATTAAAAATCTTATTAACCATTTGCTAAAGATGCATAAAACGAAGGAAACACAGTTAAAGCATTTAACATATAAAGTATTAAATAGGGCTTTCCTTTTAATAGCAGTTCCTGTTCCCTTTCCCTTTAACTGGAGGAGGTTTTAAAAGGGAGCCTCTCCCATGCCCCATTTGACAGTCTCTTAGAGTGCATCTAAACTTACAAATTAAGTCGAATTAAGGAGGCTTAAGTCAATTTAAAATACTCCGCATCTACACTGGGCTTTCCTTAAATTGACTTAAGCTGCTTCTTAAGTCGAATTAAGGAAAAGTTAATTCAAATTAATAACACCCATTTAATTTGAACTAGGGCTTAAGTCGACTTTATTAAATCGATTTAAGCCAGTGGAGAAAAGGATTAGCGCCTTGGTGGAGCCTATTAAGTCGACTTAAAATGTTAAGTCGACTTAATAAGGTCGAAAAGGGGCACATCTACGCTTGAAAAGTTAAATCGACTTTTGTGAAGTCAACTTAATAAGGTCAACTTTATGTCGACTTATAGTCGACCTTATTAAGTCAACTTCAGAAAGTCGACCTAACTTTTCAAGTGTAGACGTAGCCTTAGGGTGTGTCTACACTGGTGCCTTAGCTCGACTTAAGGATGCTTAAGTCAACTTACAGAACTCCGCATCCACACTGGGCACTTGTTAAGTCGACTTAAGCGCTTCCTTAAGTCGACTTAATAACACCACCTCTGAAGGTTGACTTAAGGCTATTTCTACACTACAGGCTCTGTTAATTCGACTTAATAAGGTTGACTTAACAGAATCGACTTAAGTGTAGGCATAGCCTTTGGGTGTGTCTATACACTGGAGGCACTGTTAAGTCAACTTAACAAGGTCGTCTTAAAGTTGACCTTCTGAAGTCGACTTAGAGAGTCCACACTGAAAACTCCAGTCGACTGCCAGCGTCCACACTGGCAGGTGCAAGGTTGATGGAAGAGTGGTGCATTGTGGGTAGCTGTCCCACATTTCACCAGGGCCTGGAAGCCAATTAGGTCGACTTAAGGGCACTCCCCATCTACACTGGCTTAAGTAGACTTAATACAGTCAATTTAAGCGTTAAGTTGACCTTCAGAGGTGGTGTTATTAAGCAGACTTAAGGAAGCGCTTAAGTCAATTTAATAAGTGCCCAATGTGGATGCAGCGGTCTGTAGGTCGACTTAACCATCCTTAAGTTGACTTAAGGCTCCAATCTAGACGTACCCTTAATGTCTACACTGGAGGCTCTGTTAAGTCAACCTAATGAGGTCGACTTTAGGTTGACTTAAAGTCAACCATGTTAAATCGACTTACAGAGTCCACATTGAAAACTCCAGTTGACTGCCTGCATCCACACTGGCAGGTGCTAGGTCAACAGAGGAGTAGTGCATTGTGGGCGACTGTCCCACATTGCACTGGGCCTGGAGGCCAATTAGGTCAATTTAACGGCTTTCCCAGTCTACACTGGCTTAAGTCGACTTAATAAGGTCAATTTAAGCATTAAGTCAACCTTCAGAGGTGGTGTTATTGTCAACTTCAGGAAGTGCTCAAGTCAATTTAATAAGCACCCAATGTGGACATCCTTAAGTCGACCTAAGGCTCCAGTGTGGGCGCACCCTTAGATAGTGTTAAAGATGCTGATAGCTGTCCATCCAGGGGAAAAAAAAGAAGTTACCTGAGCTAATCTGGAGGCTGTTGTGGTCTTTTCGTTACTGTTGCCATTAAAGTCCAATCTGATTTCCGAATACACAACACAAGTCAAACACACAAAAAGGGACAGAAAGCCACAGCAAAGGCAGAAAATGTAACTTCTGTCTGTGATACTGACTCTCACTTTCATTCTCACTGCTGGAAAAATGGGCACAGCAAATGATTCGGTCAGCCACTCTTGTAGAAGCATCAAGCTGGCTCTGGCACAGGCTTACAGCTGTGTTGCCAAATATACAATCTCAGCCAGCTAAGTCAGACTTTTATTATACAGAAGGGAAAGAGAAAGAGATGGAAAAGGGAAGAAACAAGGTAGGAAAGGAAAAGGACATATGGGATGCGTTGGGTGGAAGCAGAGTTTCACATCTCAGGTGGTGTTTGGGATTTAGTTACTGCCAGTGGAGGTGGCAATGTCATCTGGCTCCCTCTCTCTGGCTTTGCCAGGTCAGAACATCTTTCAGGACTAGTATGGAGAAACTTGGATGTCCCAGGAGAGGTAGGGGTGAAGGTGAAGGTAATGGCCACGATGATGAAGCTGCTCTCTCCTTCTTTCAGACAGCCAGTGTAGTAGTAGCTAGCTCTCCTCCCTAAGTCTTTTTTTGTTAAGAGGACTGAAAAAGACAGTGATGAGGGGACTTGTCCATCCCCTCATTTTTTTATCTATCAGTTCGGCCTAATTTCCAACACACCAATTCAGTTCACTGATTTCTGGTCCCCTGCTGTTCTTGTTTATCAGGCGTGATTTTAAACACTGCTTGGATTATGTAAGTAGGCTTTTTTGTTTAGATGTATTCATCTCTCTTTTTTGTACCTCTTCCAACTAATATTTCTTATTGTAGCCCCAAGCCCAGTCACCCATATATAAAACTTGCTAGTGGCCTCGCAAATGGGGTGGTACTCTACCCCTTTGTTCATGACGCAGTGTGGAAACTTTAACCATCTAGAGAACTTGAAAGAAAGGCAGGCTGTGGGATTGTAGGATAATTCTGGCAGACCTCCAGAGTACAAGTCCTGTGTGGCTGTGCCTACATGGCAAAGCAATAGGACTAGAGCCCTGCATCCTAGCTTGACTTGGGCTCTGACCATCCACCCCAATGGTGTCCTGAGATTCTGGGTCAGAGTCCTGGGTTAGCAGAATGTGTGTGTAGACAGATGAAAGGTTGCTCTTGAGCCGGAGTTCAAACGCTGAGTTTACATTGTAGTGTAGACGTAGTTGAGTACAGTATGCTCTGACTATGCAAGCAGCTAAAACATGACCTCATTCACTGTAGAGTTTGAAGATGTTCAAAATAGGATTGTGGGCTTGATCACAGCTTATTTTTAGTGTGACTTTAGCATTCTCCTTGTGCTTGGCTCCGTCTTAGCAGAGAGAAAAAATTTAGTGGTGACACCTCCGAAAGGCCACCTATTCATGGCACTAAAATGAGACAGCATTCAAAATGCATCATGTAAATCTGTGACCCTCTCTCTTTTGTATACATGAGAAGATTTTGCCAGGTAGGCCTTGTATATATGGTTTCTGTACTGCTTTAACTATTTTGGCTCAGAGTAAGATTTTTCTACCAAAATAGTGAAATCAGTAGAATCCCTGTAGTGTGGATGTGGTTATGTATATAAAGGTGTCTTATACCAATATCTCGTTTCCTTTCCCATACAGCATCTTTATATTGATATTATGCATCTACACTACAGAGCAGGGCCGGAGCAATGTAGGGGCTGTAGGGGCTGAAGCCCCAGGCCCTGGCCTAAAGGGGGCCCCAGACTCCAGCCCCTAAGGCCCCTTCATGATCCGGCCCCTGCCGCCCCACTCAGCTCCCAGAGCACTAAATGGGGCTTCAGGGGGCTGCTTAGCGGGTCCCTGCCAGCGCTGGGGGGGCAGGCCGGGCACTGGAGGGGGCTAGGCTAGCTGGTCCACCCTCTTGGGCAGGGCAGGCCAACGCATGTTCGCTCCAGTCTGGGGGCAGTAGCGGCTGGCATAAGGTGCAGCCTCCATCCTGGCCTTCCAGGGTACGGCCACACAGAATGTTGCATGCCAGCCGGCCCTGCTCCCAGAGGCAAACAAGCCAAACCGGAGCCAGGGTGGGAGTGCCGCAGAGAGTGGCTCTGGACCCAGGCCCACCCACACCAGCACAGGCTCACCCACAGGCCACTGTGATGAGGGGCCTGGGATCCAGTCCTGGGGGGTGGGAGGCCTCACAGTGGTGGAGGGCTTAATCCGGCCCTGTTACAGAGGTTGTATTATTTTAACCATAATGCTATCGTTAACACCGTACAATTTTGAGTGTAGTCAAGGTCTTATAACAATATAGTCATACAGGAACAATCCCCATGCGAATGCTCTTATTCTGGTAGAAGAATGCCTTTTCTCATTTTGTTTACAACACTTGGGAAAGGGTTAAACCAAGAAAGCACAACTCTTACAGCAAATAAGACACAGGAGGTTTATATCAATATAACTACATTGGTTTGCATTCACACCTTAGCTTATACTCAAACAAATTTTCCCAAGATGAGAAGGCTTTACATGAGCAATTAAATACTGTAGTCAACAATTATCATCATTGGGTGTTTGGAGGGAAGATTCACACCTCTGTGGACTATTGTTCCAGGGCGGTTCAATCTCTCTCCAAACTATTAATCCAGGCTCTCTGTAGACTCACTTGTGCATTGATTACATTGGGTTAAATATTTCTGAGATTTTCTGAGCAACCCTAGCAGCTAGAGACTTACTCCCCCTCCACTCCCAATGAAATCTGACATTCTGAAGAACAATATAATTGCTTCAGAGAGGTTCTTCGAGATTGTTGTGGGAACACAGACCTGCTGCTTCCCAGTCCTATTCACTCCACATATACATACAGCTCCCATTAACGTCAATGGGAATTTGGCACACGTCTAAGGGCAGATCTTTTCTAGAAGCACAGGGGGCCCGAAAAGCAAATTTAATTGGTCGGCCATAGATTCCCCAGGGTAGAATTCTTCCAGTCATCTCTACACCAGCATCTTCCAGATCCCAGTTGTAGGAGGCATGTGGGGAGAAGCACCATATTATGGTGCTTCTTTGAGCCCCAGTCTGAGTAATGGGGCCTACTGTATGCATAGTGAATGCAGAGCTTCCCTAGCTTGCTGAGGATATGGACGGCACAGAATCAGGCCCAGATTGGAAAGTCGCAGACAGCTCTGTACCCAGAGCTTCCAGCACAGCCCCGTGTTCCTTTGTGATTATTTATCATTTTCAAAGAAAAATAACAAAGTATCATTCCTCATGGGAAGCAATGCACCACGGGTTATGACAATACTGCTTCTTACACAGAGTTACACAGAGGGGATCAGTCCGTTCAATGCCCTGCATTTCATGCAGTCTTGCCATGAGGCTGTTCTCCAGATCATTACTCACGTGTCAGCTGAGCTTGCTCTCAGGAGGTGAAAAGGAAAAGCAACTCCAGAGCATGCCCTTTCCAAAGGTGACACCTGCCACACTCAAAGGCCTGCTGAAGATGCAGTTGCATCTGGAGGTTATTTAGCTGCTCGCCACCTCTGATTTCCTCTCCCCGCATAAAAGGCAGCTGAGTAATTACTGAGGGGAAGGAGCTCACTTCTGCTAATACCAGGATTAATGCACAAAGTATAAATCAAAAGTCAGTGGCATTAAAATGCAGCTTCAAATCGCCACCTTTGACAAAATGCTCTTTATAAAGCTATTTAATCCCAGAGAACCTACTGGACTAGAAACACACGTGCATCAACACCGCCAGCTAAAACATACCGTTGCATGAGAAAAGCCTAAAGACATTGTGGCCCTTCCCGGATCAGTACCTCCCAGTCTGAGACACCAAGATGCCTTCCAAGAGAAAACCACTTCTGGGCCGAGCTTCTCTGCTCACTCTTCGTGCTGCTGCAGTTGTAAGAGAGATGGAATCTGCCCCTCGATCTTTTACTGGGGATCCCCTGTTGTCAGAGAACCCCAAGATACAGCCCATGACCAGGCTGGATAGGAGTG
This sequence comes from Pelusios castaneus, assembly GCA_007922175.1. Classification (NCBI taxonomy): domain Eukaryota; kingdom Metazoa; phylum Chordata; order Testudines; family Pelomedusidae; genus Pelusios; species Pelusios castaneus. The sequence goes on from ML685781.1 coordinate 7,766,163, forward strand.
AGGATCGGTACATTGGGAGTGGAGAGGAACAGTGGCTGAGATCTGGCTATGCTCACTAGGTGAATGGTCTCTGGGGGTGCTGCTGACAGCTGGCCCAGGTTAAAGCAGACCCCAGAGCTGCTCAAACATGCACTGTGGCCAGGCAGCGAATCATGGAACCACAACCAGCTCCTTGACATGCATAAATTCAGCACAGGAGAGAACCTCCCTCAACACCAAGAGCAGTTCTCCCTTTTGAGGCACAATCCCACGCCGAACTCCCTACTGCCGCCAGTAACTGAGTGCCACAGTTTGGCCCTGAATCAATAGCTGTGGCTGAACATGGAACAGAGCCAACAACAAACAGAGCTTTCCTTCCTGCCCCATGTCATCCAGCATTGGTTGAGGGAATCAACTGTAGAAGAGGGTGAGAGGGAGTTATTACAGTGAAATTCAGAGCAGGGAAGTGACTCAGTGGCTGAAAGTTCCAGATAAATGAGGAGCACAAGAGAGAAACATGAGATGAGGAGTGGGGGTCACTGATGGAGACATCCAGACTAGAGGAATTGAACAAATGTACGGGGGTGGATAAAAGACCATAGAGTTAGCAGCAGGCGAGTCCATAGAGAACTTTGAAAGTCCTATTGAGCAGGATACTGAGGAGAGGAAGCTATTGAAGGCGGTGGAGGGAAAGGGTGATAAAATGTCCCACCCTGCACAAAGAGAATAATGCTGTTTCAACACAGTGGAAGTCTTGGAGCCCTGTTCTCAATTCTCTTAGCCTGGTGTAAATCAGTAGTAACACCACTGCCGACAACAGTTTGATACCAACCTAAAGGCTGTGGAAGGGAGAGGAGAATCCGTTCCATGTTGTTTAGCTACTAAGGCACATGGGGTGCCACGTGAGAGAAAGATTTGAAACAGCATGACAGTGATCACGGAATGCACACTACGCCAGTGGTGGGTTCGAGATAAAGATGAATTTGGCAGTTTTGATAGATGCAGACTGACTTATTGTCACAGGACAGGGGAATCGCACTTTTTCGGTTAGAGAAGAAAAATGAGCCATCGGTGGTAGGCAGCCTGCAAGGCCAATGTAGTCACAAGCAATGATCACACGAGCACAGAAAAAATGGAAATGGGCACTGGGTAAACCTAGCATCCGCCTTCTGTGCAGCACTCGATGTGGGGTGCCCACACCGCCTCCTCATTTCCACTGGCTACCTTCAAAGAGCTGCTGAAGCCCTACTCACTTCTTTTGCGGTCCTCTTCCATGAAAGCACCTGCCCTAACTGCCACAAGAACAGAATGCAGCTGCAAATGGAGGGAGGTGGCTCATGTGACTATGAATGGAAAGGATGGTCATCACTGCACCTGTCTCGAAATACTTCCCCACACCTATTGTACAAATAAATAAATAAATCCAAGAACCCCTGCTAGCAAAATCATAGAATCATAGGGATGGAAGGGACCTCATGAGGTCATCTAGTCCAACCCCCTGCTAAAAAGCAGGACCACTCCCACTAAATCACCCCAGCCAGGGTTTTGTCTAACCAGGCCTTAAAAATCTCTAAAAATGGAGATTCTACCACCTCCCTAGGTAGCCCATTCCGATGTTTCACCACCCTCCTAGTGAGAAAGTTTTTCCTAATATCCAACCTTGACCTCCCCAGCTGTAATTTGAAACCATTGCTCCTTGTTCTGTCCTCTGTTACCATTGAGAACAGCCATGCTGTTCCATGCCTTGCTCTAAGTGTTTCAACTACACACCCAATTTGGCAGCTCTGCTGTTACCAGCGTTACACCTCTATGATACTGTAAGTTACTCCAGAGACAGGCTATAGCACAGTTTATCAAGCGGAAAGACAGGTCTCTAGAGGAGCCATCATTTTAGTTGGAGTTTGCAGGGCAAGAAGTTACATGGGTTGCCTTTCTAGGCAGCTAACAATTGCTTGCAGGGGAAAATGAGTTTGATATCCTATAAAAAGATAGTTTGGGGTCATGATTTCATAGCAACCTTTTTCTTGGCATAAAAGCAGAATTTCTACTGAAGAACAATTAAAAAAAACCCAACTTTGAAATGGGAAGTAAATCTCAGTACTTTAAACTGGTCTCAGCAATGCTATGTAACCTGTGCACCATCCAACGCATGTGTATCGTGGTGCCAGTGCCTTCTCAAACTGAAATGCCACATACTCTCTAGGCTAGCCATGCTATTTGTTTATCGTCTGGGAAAAATGACATGGATGGCTAGTGAGCGATTAGTGTGTGCTCCTGAATAGGAGCAAATAAGGGGTGGAAATCCCCTCTTCTCCAAATGACAGGGATGAGAATGTCTAATTAAAAAAATAATCTTTTATTGGCTGCCAACTCAATCAAAGTTCCGATATACAAGCCACCAATTACAGGAAGTAGATAATCAGCTATGCATTTAGAAGAGTGCTTGCTGAATAATGTGTCCTTTAATTAGATGTGTTTTTTAAAAACAAAAATTGGATTGCTAGGAAGCAAAGGAAAAGTGACAGTCAGACTAAAAAATGGACCCTTCATCGTTTATCTGCAGCAGGGCTGTCTGGGGGGGGGGGGGGGGGAGAGGAGGCCAACAGGGTGATTGCCCCGCGGGTCCCGCGCTGTCCCAGCACTCCCAATGAGGCAGTGAAAGGCCACACTCTTCCCTGCTCCCTGCTGCCTTCAGCAGGGAGCCAAAGGCAGCGAGGCGGGCTGGGAGCACTAAGCCCAGCCTCTGGGCTAGCCCTCCCTGCCCCCGCAGCAGGGCAGGCAGGCCCAGGGGTGGGGCAGGTGGCCGGGGCCCCCCTCTTGGCCAGCCTGCTGCGGCCTGCCCCATGGGGCCAGGGCCAGCCCTCGCCAGAACCACACAGGTATACTCCTTTCTCACACAGAAGAAAACAGAGCTTGCAGCATGAAAACCAAGCATAATTACAGTCCAGTGGTGTGTCTTGCTCAAGCTATCGAAAGATGCTAAAGTTATTGCAAGTAATATGAGAAAAAGAATGAACAACTTGGTATATTTGAGCTCAGAAATTGTTTCAGGAACTTGTGATTGCAAATAAGGCCCAGAAGTTAATGTCACCTCATCTACACAAATCTCTGCCATCCTTGCAATTCTTATTCCAGTTTTCCTAATGCTGGGTGGCCTGGATGGTGTTTCTCCAAAATAACTATGCATCCACAAAGGAGGAAGGAGGTGGGAGACAGAAAAAAAATGAGTTTGCAGATTGTTACACAGTTGCTGATGCTGGCTATTGCTTATTTTCTCTGAGACAGCTACACTGCACTATTGCTAGATCCCTTCAGCACCAGTGTGTCTATTTCCCAGATAAAGTCTACCCCTGCTCTTTAAACAGGGGCATGGTAACAACTTCTCTTGAATAGATTCTCTTTAAATCCATAAATGCCTCCATAACTGGTTAATAGTGCAAAATAAACCACAGGAATACAAATGCACTGCAGAAGACTATAATAGAAGAATAGTTCCCTTCAGGAACATGAAGGCGTTAGACCAAATTCAGAGCTGGTGTAAATGGAGTCAGAGGAATTGCATTCTCTAAAGAGTCTAAGGTACCCGCTCTACTTTCAGATAATGTCGTCACTGAAAACGTTTACCTTTTCAGATCCCCGAGCATGGCAGCCTGCAGGCCCTGAACCAGCCAGCCCAGGGATGGGGCAGGAGTGTGGAGCCCAGCCTCTGGCCACAGGGCACCCCCCTAGTGCCAGCAGGGCAGGAGAACTTTGAGTGTTCCCCGCAAGATCCGCTGGCACTGAGCAGGATAGTGGTGGAGACTAGATCAGGTAAAGATTTTAGGGATGGAGCCATGGGCCCCCCTTTAGGTCAGGGCCCAGGGCTTCAGCCCCTATAGCCCCTGTGATAACCCATCCCTGGGTGTCTACACTGCCCACCCTCTCGTCTACCAGTGTAGGAGTGGGAGCACAGCCAAGAGTCCAGGTTGCTGTAGTACAAAAGGAATGAATTTGGCTCAGTGTAGGTACTCCAGATTTCCAGTGGAGTAACTAGGAGTTGGTGAACAGGTCCACGTCAAATAAAGGAAGGTGTGTTTGGTTCGCTAACAAGTGGGAGAAGAAAGCCCAAGGAGCTTCATTCATCAGACTTCACGTCTTCATCCTCACAGCTCGACTAAACTTTCCTTTGATAGGTAATCCTCAGAAGAATCCATTTCAAAGGGTTTTTTGGTATAGAATAATGGGGGCAGAACCTCAGTTATAAGCAAATGAATCTATTGCTTGTATACAATATTACTGTACTATAAAAACATTTAAGTAAGGTCTTTTTTGGAAACAGTGACCCTCTGGTGATTAATGCCATTGTGAAATGTCTGTATTAACACTATATAAAGAAACATGATATTATGCTTTAAAATCTGTTGCCAAACAGGAAGAAACAAATTCCATTCCAGAAAGAAGAGAAGGCCACTATTTACCACTCTCTTATATAAATTAGCATGGTAGAATCAAAACAATGGAAGCCCCATTAATACAGTATTCAGCAAGGGGATGGGAAGCTAAAAGGAAGAAAAGGACAGTATATGGTCATCCTGCCTCTTGACACAAGTTCGGTGATCTTTGGAAGAAAGCAGAAAAGACAGACACCTTTGACATCCATTGCCAGATGGAAAAAAGGGAACAGACTCTTGGAAGCTGAGAAAGAGGAGCCCTTCAACCAAGGGGGTGAAGGTGACTCTTTCTAACTTTATTCCCTTTACTTAGTATCATTTAACCTATGCTTTATTGATAAATAATTTATTTTTATTTTTTACTATAAACCAACTCACTGCTGAGTTTAAATGTAAGGATGTATTTCCCCCAGATCAGTTAATAAACTGTCATGTGCTTGCGTGTCTTTCGAGGAACAAACAAACATTGTTTCTCTGAGAGGACTAGGGGTTGGACACTTCAGGGCATGTTTGGGGGGAAATTTAGGACTGTTGGGGGTATGTGGGGGTCACCCGTCTGGTTCTAATTAAGGCTGGTGAAAGCCAGAGTGGGCCTATAGACAGCCTGCGTGGGTCAGAGCTGTTGAACCAGTCTTGTCTAGGATGCAAACACTCAGGGTGTGGCCTATCTGGTTGTGGGCTGGTTATGAGGGGAGAGTACATGGGGTGGGTTCTGAGTTATTACAGAGAATTGTTTCTTGGGTAACTGGCTGTTGAGACTTGCCCACATGCTCAGTGTTTAACTGATCGCCATATTTGGGATCGGGAAGGAATTTTCCCCCAGGGCTGATTGGCCTGGGCTCTGGGGGGTTTTCGCCTTCCTCTGTAGCACAGGGCATAGCTCACCTACCGGTGAATTCCCTGTATCTCAAAGTCCTTAAATCATGATTTAAGGAGGTAAATAACTCAGTCATAGGTTGGTGGCCTATTGCTGGAGTGGGTGGGTGAGGTCTTGAGGCCTGCATTTTGCAGGAGGTCAGACTAGATGATCGTACTGGTCCCTTCTGACCTTAAAGTCTATGAGTCTATGAGTCTATAAGCAGGGAACTACGGCGGCAAACCTTAACAAGTTCTCAAGTAATGTTTTTTGCAACTTTGCTTCACTGAACATGTTTATTAGTATCAAAGGAAATATTTTTCCATTTGTGTGGTTGTGTACAGTGAAATCAATATTTACCAGTAAAAATCAAATCCTTCCAAGCCTTTAAGCAAAAGGATCAAAGTTCCCTGCAAATCGTTCCCGTTGAACCAGTAGACACTTTTGCAAAATATTTTTTTCAGATCCTGTCAATACATTTTAATGCCACCAAGTCATTGCTTAGTACAATAAGGACATTTATTCATATTACTCCATATTCAGACAATAGCATATGTTCACCCTGGTGTATTTTAATGTTAATAAATTCATTTTTCTGTTCAATAAATACCTAAAGCCTGATGGGCATCCCTCTGAGCATTTCTTAAGATATTGATTACATGTCTATCTATTTCAGTGGTTTTCAACCAGTGTCCTGTGGCAAATTGGTGTGCCATGAGAACCGTCCAAGTGTGCTGTGAAATTTTGTACAAAGATAATGAAAATCAATATAAAACAAACATTGAACATTGTTTCATCTTAAACAATATTCCATTCAACCAAAATTGTAACTCATAAAACTTGTGAAAAATTAATCTTCAAATTAAAAGCGAGATATCGGTCTTTCAATTCCAAAGTATGAACATCCTAAACACAGGTGACCAAAGGGCAAAATTAGGATGATGGTTTTTTTTTCCAGTGAATTTGAAACATTAATGCATTTGATCCTTCTTTAACTTGTTGTATGTACTGTGTTGCAAACCTCTCTAGTAAGACCATAATCATAGTAAATATGTTGTTTATGAGCAATCAATTCAGCTGAAAAAAGTGGGTGTGCCGTGGAATTGTTTGTCTCATTGAAGTGTGCCGTGGTACTGAAAAGGTTGGGAACCACTGATCTATTGAATTGTAATTCACCCACCACCGTTGTTTCAAGGAACCAACTGGAAAAATTAAGACTTATAAAGCATAAAGTCCTTTTATGGAGGAATTTAATACAATGCCTAGATTCAGCTGAAAGATCTTTAGATTTCTTTATTACAGGAAACCTTTTCCAAAAGATGCCATGTCATGCTAAGAAAATGAACCCCTTGGGGCTTTTCTGATCCCTGTCAAGCAGTTCCACAATCCAGATCCCTCTGCTGAGAATTAGCTACTTCCTTCTCCTAAAAGTTTCATCTCCAACTCTACTCTGCTTTCCTGCTCATGGCAGCTATCTTGGTGGGTCACTACTGGAGAGCAGGCATCTAAAGATCCAATCATGCTCCTCCCTACCCCCTCTCCCCCATTTTCAGTGGGAGTTTTGACACTGACTTCACTGATAGAAAGACTAAGTCCTAAAAAAGCCCCAGATCCTTTCTATCCTATTGAGGTTAGCAAGAATGTTCTAAATTGCCTCTAGAGTGATCCGCTTGTTGATAAGGCAGCTGCCACATGTTGCTGCATCTCTACCCACAGAAACAACCAAAAGTAAAAAAGGAAACACAGCATTTTACACCTCTCCAAATCTACCAGGTGAAGAATAGGTGTGCAGAGAAAGCAGCCAACTTCCCCTTTGCCCACAACTATATCTGTACCTGCAACGGTCTGTACTTGCACAGTTTCCTTAGGGGTTGTCAGTACTCTCCAGTTTGCAATCCCTAGTAGAATCAGGATCTATTTTTGCCACTCATTTGCCCTTTTCCATTTGGCAAACTGATATTCCCAGCTGCCCATCCCAGAGTTTTCAATCATGGTGATTTGAACACAGCTTCATTAAAACACACAGCAGATTCGCCCACCCAGTTCCTCCCCCCCTTACAAATCCCTTCCCACTTTTTCCACTAATCCCTCCTGCACTGATCTTACAATGTTATCTCTCTGCCTCCACTCTCACCCTGTGATTTGCTTCTGCCTGGTTTAGACTACAAGCTTTCAGGGCAGGAAACTTGTCTCCTCATTTGGAAGGGATATTATATACCTTGTGCTCCAGGGCTTAAGCCAGCCTCAAAGTATCAGAGACCAGGAGAAGATCTATGGGTTTGGGGAGTGGGGGGCAGGCTACCTCCTTTATCTGCCTCCTATCTGCTTCTTATATCTTCCTCCAAAGCATCTGGTGCTAGGCACCATCAAAGACTGGATACTGGACTACATGAGCTGTGGGCCTGATCCAGTCCTGAAATGCCTACGTTTCATAAAACACCAGCTACTTATACAATACTATCCCCGTGATGAATAATTTACTTTCTTAATTCAGAGTGTTTGTTTGTGCGCTGTAATTGCTGATGATGTCAGCTCTGGGATTTGAGTCTGGAGACTAAAAGCCACTGAAGAGCCGTTGTCTGTTGTGGCCAGTTTTCCAGTCCCTAAAGGAACAAGTATTACAGACATGTAGGTCTGAAGAACAACTTATAATTGGTACCCTGTGAGGAGAGGAGTTGGAAGGCTGTTTGGAGGCCTGAAAAGCATCTCATTTAACATCATTAGCATTTGGGATCACAAATCAGTTCAATGTGGACACTGCATGCTAATACTTATACTTTCAGTTATACCACCCACTGCCTGGTTGGAGTGAATCAGAGAAACAAGGAGGGTGGGTTTGTTTACGGAAAGCATACGATGGGAACAGATACAAGACATGAGGGGTACATCCACACTGGAGCCTTAGGTCGACTTATGGACAGTTAATTCAACCTACAGACTCCTGCGTCCACACTGGACTTTTATTAAGTTGACTTAAGCGCTTCCTTAATAACACCACCTCTTAATGTTGACCTAAGGCTTAAGTCGACCTTATTAAGTTGACTTATCCAGTGTAGATGGGGGATAGCCCTTAAGTTGACCTAATTGGCCTCCAGGCCCTCTTGCAGAGTTCCTGGACACTCCTCCGTCGACCTAGCACCTGCCAGTGTGGACGCAGGCCTGTGGAGCCTCTAAGTCGTCTTAACAAGGTCGACTTTAAGTCGACTTAAAGTCGACCTTGGTTAAGTCGACTTAACAGAGCCTCCAGTGTAGACGTACCTGAGTGCATGAAACAGCTAAGCTGGTGCTGGTTAGTGTGCAACTGTGAGCATGAATACTTCCCCTTGCAGATTTTGGAAATCCAATGATATTGGGCATTAATGGCTGGAAAGGGGGTGCTCAGTTAAGCCCACAATAGACAATGCAAAAGCCCCAATTTCTAACTGCCCAAAAAGGAGCAAATCCAGGGAACCTAATCAGCCAGACTGTGTGCAGGAGAGTTGGAGAAGAAGAAATCTCCCTCTGTGACTCTCAGGTTAGGTGAGCACCCACAGCTTCTACATCCCTGCTGTGCACCGGTGAATGACTGCTGGAGCTGGTTCGCAGTAGTGGTGTCTGCCCCACCCTGCTCCAAAACACCCAATTTCATGGTGCTACCTTAGCTGCTTCCAAGCTGTACCAGTGTTGCCCCTTCTGCACCTAGCAGCTCCCAAAACGTTCCCCAACCACGCAAGCCTTTTTGAAGTAGACAAATAGAAATAAGTAAAAGGGATCTGTGTTTTTAGACCCAAAATTTGACCTGTTTTTAAACTAAATTAACAGAAGCAAACTGTTTAAAGTGCAGCTGTGCTAAAAAAACCCATGATAAAACCCAAAGGAATACAAAGCTTCAATCAGGGGAAGGTCCTCGACTTGCCCCTTTTTTCTACCGAATTACAGGGATTTCACCACACTGCAGGTTCCTACTTGACAAATGTTCCTAGGAACTGCAATACGAATCAATAGAATGAGTCACCATGGATTTCTACCTGCTGAATTTCCCAGCAGACTGGGCAGGTTTGTCTCGCCTCCCACCCTGATGTTGCTTAAAAGTAGCTCATTGTGTGTTAATTTATCAAGCCATTTGGACTTTGCCTGGCTCTGCACAAGTCTACAGTAAAAGGCAGGGGTGATCATTTCTATTAATAACAGGGGGCCAGCCCTTCAGCTGCCAGAAATCATTGAAATCAGTGCAGTCTATCTATGTGCACCAGCTGAGGATCTGGCTCATGATTATTAACTACTGACATACCCACAGGCCTCAGGTAATTCATGAAAATGGGACAGAAATGCTAAAAGATTGTAAAGTGGCATGAAGAAACCCTCAGTAGGCTCTGGGATATCAAGAGGACGAGAGCTGCAGGAGCACCTAGACAAAGAGATCAGCAATGGCAGAAACATAGCTGTAACCTTCTACCCTCCCCTGCAGTTTCAGTGGTCCATGGCCTTGTATTAGCTCAGAGGAGGAATTAGACCAGGGCCAATACTCCCAGTGCAGTTTCTGAAGGACATTTAGCAGTTTCCCAGATCATTTTAATTTACTAGTAATCCAGCAGCAAACTCTGATAATTACTTGTCCTTTTCTCAAGGAAACCACAGTTTAAAAGATTAGATTTTAGATGCTAAATCAAAGTTGCAAATCTTCCCTCCTCTAATTCCATGGCTGGATTCTCCCTTTCACCGCCCAGTGCCTTTACAAGACCCCAGCAGCATAAAGAAGTTGTAAACGGGGCAGGCCCCTGATGCATACTCCTGCATACAGGGGTTCTTTGGGCAGATTAGACCTGCGGGAGAGGTTCTATGCCACCTGCACTTGCAACCCCAAGCCTAGGAGAAAGAGAGGGCAGAATGCTGAGTTACAGGTATCTTCAACTGCCAAACAGGGCCCTTGCAGCCAGAATACGAGAGCTTCTGAGCAACTCCCTACACGGAGGTGCAAAGATGGAGTAAAATCTTAAAGGGGCACAGTGAGAACAGGCAGGAGCTGGAGCTCAAAGTATGAGGCAGGACAGCCTTTAAAGAAGGCGTGGGGGCAATCGTCCTTGTAGAATCCCTGGCATCAGTCCCCAGTGAGGGACGGGGGATGCGCAAAGAACAGAGTTGTCCTGGAGTGACAACTTCCTGTGGAGGGAATCCCTACTCACATGAGAGAAGGATTCAGGAGGAAGTCCACAAGAGAAACTAGACAAATATTTCCCTTCCTTAACTCTGCATACGGTTTCCCCACATGAGATGACCATGTTCTGAATAAGGATCAGCCCAAGACACAGAAAGTGTCCATAAACCAGAATTTATTATTGTTATTGTAACCCACCAGTCAGCTTGCGTTACATGTTCCCGTCTGTCTGGTGCACAGAGGATGTGGGTGTGTTACGCCCACTAACTGATGTGGTAGTCTTATTGTTTTTAGTTCTATATCGTCTTAAGTCAGTCCCTGGTGCTTTGACCAAGATGATGGCAAAAAACTATTTTTTGACTGAAAATTAGATTTTCAATTAACCTTTTTTTGGTGTGAAACAGCATCTGCTTTCTGTGGGAAAATGTCAGTTCTTTATCAAAACACTGAGCAGCCAAAAACTGAAATGTTTTGGACAAAAAGAGAAGGTTACTCGCCCTGTGCAGTAACTGAGGTTCTTCGAGATGCAGCTCTATGGGTGCTCCACTGTAGAGACAGCAGCGTCCTTCAGTGCCTGGGAGTGGAAACCTTTATTAGCAACATCCATCAGATTGCACAGGCATACCACCCCCCCACACCGCCATAAATGAGACACATGTATAACACTGTGAAGTCCAACCCCCACCACCACCCACGTTCCTTCTCTGCTACAGAGCTTACATGTCACCAAATCAGAGGGAAGGAGGGCAGATAATGGAATGCCCATAGTGAAACACAGGGTGAGTAACATTCTTTTCCTCTACTGATGTTCCTACTGCATTCCACTGTAGGTAACTAGAAAGCAGTGCCCTAATTGGAAGTTTGGGGCTTCAAAATGGCATTTACTGAAGATGATAGGACATTTTGTCCTAAGAGAGTGTCTTCTGTGGCGTTATGAGTAATGGCATGTTGATGTGCAAAAAATCATCTGGTGATGTGGCCATTTTTCAGCTGTCATGCTTCATGACTACCCCCTGTTAGGATGGAAAGGGCGGTGATGGCTTAGAATCTAAAGAGGGCTGGACAGGCCAAGGGGTGTTCCTCAGATATACACACGTGTAATTGTTCTTTGCCATCAGAAAGATCTTATTAGAGTTCTTTTATTTTGGAGTAGCTGAGGTAGTTGGCTGACCATAAGAGGCTTATAATTTGAAATTGGAGCGTGGCAGATGACTAGGTCTTGTGGTCACATAAATCTTTCTAAACATTTCCTGTCTCTGGCCTGATGGGTGGACCAAGACTAATATGGCCAAATGTGGAGGGAAAGGAATAGCAGGTTCCATCCATGATGGTCCGTATCAGGATTGAGGTTCAGATGTGGACAACACATAGTGAGGATATGTAGATGAAGGCATGTGTGCCTGTCTTGGATAAGCAGAGAAAATGAAAATCTAAGTTATGAAGTAACCGTAAAGCAAAAACAAAACAAAACAAATTTGATAGAGGAAGAAGTACTAACTACACTAAAACTGACAGGTAAGCCACTATATAAGAAGGGGGAAAAGGGGTGCAGGCTCTGCTGCGGATTCCATTCCAGACAAAAGGCAGTGGAGAAGGAACGGGGGGGGGGGGGGCAATCAGATTGCATGGCGCTATATCTACACACGTCCCGCTCACATTGTGAGGTTGAAGAGGAGAACATATGCAGTCTGATGGGCACTGCTAATGAAGCTGTCTGATCCCAGGCACAGGGGTGCTGCTGAATATACGGTGGAGCACCCATAGGGACATAACTTGAAGACACTTTAGGACCACTTAGGAAATGTCAAAAAAAATCCCTAAATATTTGCAATCAAAATGAAATATTTTTGTTCAAAATGTCAAAATATTTCATTTTGGATCAGTTCCACATCTAAGCATACCTTCCTGAGCCACCAGAGTCCTACATGAGAGCTGTCCGTTGGGTACTTCATACCCCCATTCTCTCTCTAGACCAGATTTCCCAGGTGAACTAACTTCCACAATGCACCACACTTATGTGACTCTTGATGACGCACAATGACCAGTGGGGAAGAGAGGAAAGCATGGTGTATCACGGGAGAAATACACAAACTATAGGGTATATAAGCCACCATGGCAGGTCAAGCTGACATCTGTGGTTAAACTGACATAAAACGTTTTGATTTGATTCGACAAATCAAAATATGTTGATCCAACCAACCCAAACCAAAATACGTCATTTTGATTTTCCTAAGGGAAACTTGGTTTTCCACACAAAGTCAAAATTTTCCATGGAAAATTTTTTTTTTTTGTATAGTATTTTTCCCCATTGTCACTGACATTTTCTGCAGGGAAAAAACAAATCTAAGCAGCTTTGTGTCACATAAGTGGGTACTTGTCCTTCCTCCTGTCTAGAGGAAATATGTGTCACATCTCCCCATGTGTCTGAGCCACAGAGGATGCAAGTCTGTTACAACTCTGGCTCTTTTACTCAAGCTATAAAACATTCATATGAGTTCAGCTTTGTAAGTCTGTGGCTGAATCCCTGATGTTGGCCTACACAGCAGCTGTCACATCAATTCTCCCTGCCAGTGGGGTAGGAATTATAGAGCCAAATCCTCAGCTAGTGTAAACTGAAGTCAATGGAGCTGAGTCTCAATCCTTCAACCACTCTAGCAAAAGCTGTGTATTTTCAATATACTGAGAGAAGCCTGTGAACCCTTTGGCAATTTTTAAGATAAAAATTAGCCTTAGAAGTGGTTTGTTAGCCATCTAAATATATCCTTTTAATTGTTAGTTTGACTGTAACAAGCCTTGGAATGTAAAGGTTTAAATCCTCATGTCTAATTAAAGTTGTGTATGGAGGGAGAGCTGAAGGATTAAGAGAAAGCAACCGATCTTTCTAACTCCTACTGAGCCCTTGTTTTATCTTTTATAAACTGAACAAAATAGTCTTAAAGATGGAGACAACAAATGCCATATTGTACTAGTCCCATGATTCAAGGATGAAACTAATGGCTGAGGAAAGCAAAGCCAGCCAACTAATGCAAGGCCGCGTTTCCAACCAAGAGGAATAAGAGACAAACACTTGGATCAAACCAGTAAGTTAAAGTGCATGTTAAAAATATTTCTTATTGATGTCCAGTTCCAGAAGCCTGGGGTTTATTTTCCCTTTTGTGCTAATTGTTCTACAGTCAACGCCTCTGGCCCATTGCCAGATATTTGGTGTGTTCTCAATGTATTCTTTATTCCAGATGATAAAGGCAAACCCACCATGGAAATGTTTTAGCAGCCAAAGAATGGATGGAGTTTGGCTTGTGGGTCGCTGTACCCCAATGCTGTTGATCACTGTAAATACTATCTATTTTTAGTGGAGGGGGTGTTAAAACATCATTGATGTTCAGTGGCAGAATCAATAGAAGGGAATATCAGAAGAATTTTAAACATACTATTCAGATGTGAAAAGGTTTGGGGCTCTTTGAAAACAGACCCACTTTCCAATCACTTTTCAAAGGGGTAGCCATGTTAGTCTACTGCAGAGAAACAAACAGAGTCCTGTGGCACTTTTAAAGACTAACAGATTCATTTATCGCATGTGCTAAATAAATCTGTTAGTTTTTAAAAGTGCCACAGGACTCTATTTGTTTCCAATCACTGTTCCTCTAAAAAAACACTTCACTGAAAGATGAAAATAAATGAACCCAAACTAAGCAAATTAGGTTTGTTGGGGTTTTTAAGCAGACTTCTTCAAAACCTATGTACAGCACTGTCACATTGACTCCTGCTTTGTAAGCCCAACACATACATATTGTAGACACAATCTTTATCGCACATGGCCAAGCAGAACAGTGCAAACATTCCCCCTCCCTCTTTCTGGGCCCATAACGGCAGGAAGGCTGTAGACAGAGGACCAAGAGTGACATGTTATCGTCTCCCGTCCAACCCTACTCATTTTGTGCCTAAATCCTAATACTCATCCTGACTCCATTTACAGCTGTACCAACTCCTGCCTAGAGCCTGCACTATGCACCATCCATCCTCCCCTTTAAAAGGGGGAGAGGCCATGGACAACAGCTGTTAGGAAAGGCATTACAAGGGAAGTAGCAGGAAGTCTGGGCATATGAACAGATCTTCCATGATGATGGACACAGCCTTTCGTAGCTCAAGGATAATCAACGGGGTTTGGGAATTGGACTCCCCACTCTTCTGTGAAGAAAATCCTGCCCCTCCCACTGGATGGAACAATTCAATAGAAAACAGGTGCAGAAATTTGAGAGTTCTTTTCCCCAGCTCTCTCTTCTACAGTTTTTTCTTGCCAGATGGCATGAGCTGGGAAAAACTTATGAACACCTGTATATCTTGCTACTTGTGGGACGCCATCACCATAGCACCTGAGCTGTACCTGTCACCTGATGATGATAAACATGCACTCATTGATTGTGCACTTATAAGGCAGTCTTCACAACTCTCCATATAAGCGAGTGCTTTGAACAATTCTGTTCTATCAGCACCCCATCTCATTATAATGCCATTACAGTACTTCAGTTCTTTCCTGTACTTTGATCGGCAAAGATTAATTATCCCAGACTGAATTATTAGTGGTGATTAAATCTAACAGAAAATAAATGGCACTGTAATATTACTGAGTTATAATTTTGCCAATGTGATCATTTGCTAGTGATTTCTTTATGAATGATTTCGTCTTAATCATTACACACTAAGAGTTTATTATAGTATATTAATTAGGACATAGCTAAAATACAATACTTTTATAATATACTGTACAGTATATGACACATGCAAATTGTGTGCAAACCCCACATACCATTCACGCAGTATTTTGTGTGTTCCTTTATCCTGATATCTTTTCTTACTCAGACACACACCTATTGATTTCCATGAACATTTTGCCAATTAAGGATCTCAGGATTTGCTCTGAGATATGACTAAGGGATTTGGATGCTAAATTCCCTTTGAAACTACTGAAAATCTCCACATGTTATCATTTTCAGTGTGGTCTGAAAAGTGCCAATTATTAGATAAGCATCTCAAAAAATGGGACCTCCAATCAAGGCCTGGATGACTCTTCAGAATAGTAAAATCGACAAACATATAAGACCCAAATCTGCAATCCTCACTCATGTACACAAGTGCAGGAGCCTCACTGCAGTCTCATATGAGCCAAGGTGATAAGAGCAGGCCCAGAAATGTGAAAAAGAATACACACAAAACACTGTCCCTGGAAGGAATACACATGATGAGACAGTACCTCAAAGGTTGCTAGATTGTGCTTTGCCATTCTACCCTCCTCCCAAATGGTTATTTAGCTGGCAAAGGGTAGTTAAGTCACAGCAGTTCCCTAAGGAGAAGTGTGGTCTTGTCATCTGAGCAAGTGTCTGAACCAGTGGTTGCCGTTGTGGCTGTTTGATCATATGGATCAGCTGGTCCAGGTCCCTTCATGGGGCAGGATTTTCCTTGCTCATTATAATCAGTCACTCCAGGGTCTTCTAGGCTTAAGCTTTTTGGAGGCCACTTTTCAAGTGCTGTAGTAAATTATCAGGGCTTTAGAACATCCTGGTGCAACAAGAGCCTCCAAGTTCCATCTTCAACCCTCATACCACCTGTCATGTGATGCGCAATGGACTATGATCTGTGTAATTTTTCTGTTCACTTTTGCACTGTAATTGTATGATTTGATGCCAATTATGCCATGCAAGGTTCCCTTTTGAATGCTCTACCATGTTATTATGATATAATGTTCCCTGGGGCATCATGCATGTGTACAGATGTGAAGCATGTTACATAGCACAGACTGTCAGGACTATCTCTAACACAGAGGCTGGAGAGTTACATGACAAAGACAATGAAAATTGACCTCCCTGGCTCAGGTGGAAGAAAGGAAATCACCGCAGCCCAGGAGACACTTTGAGAGGGAGAGAAGTTGCTGGGTTTGGCCAGAGAGAGACACCATTTTAGGAGCAACTGCAAGAGACTAGGTCTAGCCACATGGCCAGGAGGGCCAAGGGTGATTGAACATCACCAACAGCCAACCTTGTGGGTAAGAATGAGGAGAATAGACTAAAGAGTAATCTTGGAATAGTGTTATTAGTTTAGCATGCATTTTATATCTTTTAGTTGCTTGTGGTAACTCCTGACTCCTTTATTAAATGATTGTGCATTGATTTGCTATATACTCACTTAAAATCATATTCTAATCAGTAAACTAGTATTTGTTTTAAAGTCCACACAGCTTTAGATAAAACAAATACTAGTTTATTGATTAGAATATGATTTTAAGTGAGTATATAACAAATCAATGCACAATCATTTAATAAAGGAGTCAGGAGTTACCACAAGTAAATAAAAAGATGTAAAATGCATGCTAATCTACTAACATTATTCAGAGATTACACATTAGTCTATTCTTCTCATTCTTACTCACATGATGGACTGTTGGTGTTCAGCCAGCCTAGGCCTTCCTGGCCACTTGGATAGGCTCAATATCTTGCAGTTGCTTCTAAGATGGTGTTTCTCTGGCAAAAGCCAGCAGCTTCTCCCTCTTTCAAAGTGTCTGCATTCCGTTTCATTTCCCCCTGAGCCCCCCTTCCTCCTGGGTCAAGACACTAAAGCATTTCGCTAGCCCCAGTGTCTTTGTTATCTTCTCTGGACACATGCTTGCAACACTGATTGGGAAACAGCTCTGACTGTCTCCCTCCCCCCTGAGCCATGTAAAACATCTGGACACATGCTTCACATCTATGATCATACATGATGCTGCAGGAAACATGATACCACAACAATAAGTCAGAGCAGTCATAATGGAACTTTGCATGGCACATTTTACATTAAAGTACACCTTTACATTGCAAAAGTGAACAGAAAAGTTACACAAATCATAGCCCATTGTGCATCACATGACACACTGACTCAGAAGTGAGTGGTCACCTCGCCCGGGGGGGGGGGGGTAAGTCAGGGTTCAAGAGTGGAGATCATGGGGCCACAGCAGCACACCAGACCAGATTCTGGGAGCAACCTGTCAAACCACCATCTACTCTTATCCTTCCGCTGCCTAAAGAAGCCTCCTTGTCACAAAATTGAGACAGCTTCACTAGCCAGGAAATAGGCAGTGGAGAATTTTCTTTGTGTAAAGAAACATTCCATGGAACTTCAGTTGGTCAAAACTCCTCCACTGCCTCCTACAGCAGCTGTGGCCTTCTCCCCTGGCAGAAGAAGGCTGTGACGGAGCACCTCACAAATTGCACCTGGGTCCCCGCTGGTCACCACTGATCAGGGTTCTGCTGTGGTGGAGTCTACCCCCAGGACTCCACCCTCCAGTGCAGCCAGCTCCCAAACAGCACCCTGTTTTCCAGTCAGAAGGGATTCTCAGCCAGTGTGGAAGTCAGAAGAGTTTAAAAGCTCTCAGGATCACAGCACAGGAAGACTTAGCTAGCAGCTTAACTAGAGGTTACAGCAGTGACCCACTGAGGGGTGCACAGAGCCATGCTCTGAGGCCCCATCCTCTTAGGCTTACACCATGGCCCTGCCCCTTTCCCCCTCAGCCATTGTCAGCCCCCTCCCCTAGCTCCTCCCCGTGCTTTGTCTTTTTCCCCGGCTAGATGAACGCTGCCCCTTGGTCTTGAACTGCCACATCCTGTGTGACTGATCGTGCTGGGGGTGGGTCCCAACCAGGTCTGCCTACGTATGGCTGTGGAAGGCTCATCCACCTTCCAGTGGTCCCTGCAATAATCACACAGCCAGGGCTCATCAGCAGAATACATGAACAGAGAAGCAAGGTAAACTGAGGCACTGCACCTAACACCTAGAATAAAACCTAAAAGTCTCCCTGCTTCATCACAAGGGCACCAGTCAGGATTTCTGTAGCAGATCATGGGTGGGACAGGATGGGGAGAGGATGTGGCAGATTAGCACTCTGCTGCACCTAACTGTGCATTAGTACAAGGTCCCTAAAGGTCATTACACCCGTTGAATGAGTTCAGGTTGCACCTGTGCAGCTCTAATTTGCACTAGGACTCAGGGACGTGCACAAGCAGAGAGCAAACAGGTGAGAGCTCCTGCCAGAGTGAAGAGGAGAGAAGAACGAACTCCTCCTGGGGCCATGGCTAGGGGAGAGGGGCAGAGACATGCCCTTAACAAAGAAGTCAAGGTTAAATTTCTGGGCATGTCCCTGCTAGAGGCCAGACAGTTCAGAATCAGTCAGCTGCCACTGTCTGTTACTGCTGAGAACCCAGACCAATATCTCAAGTGTTCAATGTAAACTTTTATTTGCCTTTTCAGCCCACAATTGCAGTTATACAGTATGCATCTGAACATCCGCTCCTTTTACATTATTACTTGATTTGTTCAATTGAGTCCTTTTTTCTCAGTTCACAAAATATCCACAAAAAGATTCAATTTCTATGAACAAGTTCCTTCCTCAGGACTTTTTTTTAAAAATGAAAACACATCTCAACCTGTGGTTGACTCCTGGACTGGTTTCCAGTATTCATCCACTAGAATTCAAAACATAAATCCCATCCGATTTGCCTAGCTGTAGGGGTAACAGCTTCCAGGGAGCCCATAGAAAAGTTGTGCAGCACAAACCACACAGTGCCTGCAGCATGAACATTTATGAATAAAACTCTGGGACTTTCTGTCCTTAGCAAAAACTGTACAATGATTCCTATTATAATTTTATAGCTCCAGAAGAAAGAAGATTATTTCCATTCAGTGTTTCAAAACAAGCACTGAAAAAGCACTATTACAGAGTGCAAGACAGTTCTGTATTTGTATAAACATTTAGTTGAACAGTTCAGGACACTGCCAGGCTAGTAAATTTAAGAATGTAAAAGTCTCTCTCTCTCTCTCTCTCTCACACACACACACACACACACACACACACACACACGAAGCAGCAGTATCTGGCTGTCAGCCAAGAAAAAAATAAAAAGATCTAATTGTCAGCTGTCTCCTTCAAACACCTGGAGCCCCAGGTAATACAATCATCTACAAGGCTCCTTAGAACGTCTGACGTGGCTGAGTCCTTTAGGTCAAGCTGAAAGTTCTTCTAAGCATCTGACAACTCCATTCCTATTCGTCCTGGCAACAAGATTGAGCCTGGCTCTTCTGATCTGGTTTGCACAGTTTGGAAATTACTTAGGCAATCGTCACCATTTGCTTCAGTGATGCATTATTCAGTAAAGAGATCAGTTCATAATGTAGCGCTTTGCAGACAAATCTGTGATCCTGCTGGGAAAAGTCTGACTAAATATTAGGTTTAAGACAGTATACTCCTTGCTTGCCCCTGCCCTTTCTTCATAGCAGTCACCTCGTACCAGATGGTGCTCACGCCTGTGTGGAGAAGCATGTACACAACCTTAGGCTTGTCTGTCCAAACCCGTCCCTCCAGACCAAAATACCCTTCTGAAGGGAACAACTGTCATCGTTGCACCTTGCTGGGTGTCTGAGAAGGAAGATGAACAGCTGTTTCAGAGACACCGTCTGCCCTGATTGAAGGACATGCCAGCAGGCAGTAACTAACCTACAATGCAGATGGTATACTTTTCCTAAGATCCTAAATATGCTGCTGCCAGTCTGCGCTATATTTACTTGCATTGGTCCAAAACCTGGGAACTCTCTGATCCCGCCAGATTACACAGCAAACCCTTCCATCATTCTGCTGAGCTGGCTGAGGAAAGACTGCTGTATGATGCCTTAACTGCGTTTTCTTTCTCTTGCTTGGTTAGCATCATCTTGCCTAGACCCTGCAGACTAGGTGAACAGACTGTTGACACACAGTATGCCAACACATCAACATTGTGGCATGGCCCGCCTCCGTACTCTACGCTACACACATCATTGGACTCTCAAGCTGCCAAGGGGCCAGCAAAGAGGCTTCTGAGCCCCACGTGAACCTGAAATACAGCTGATAAGCAGGTCCTAAAAGGACCTTGAAAAGAGTCAGAAAGGACCTTATTCTCACAAGGAGAGAGAGAGGAAGGGTTAGAGAGATCAGAACTGGTCAAACATGTTCCTCCACTATATTCTCCCTATTAAATTTACTCTCTTCTCTTTTAGACTCAGGTCGTTAGCCTAATTACAATAAACTTGGCTATTGAATGAAAAATAGAAACCGATTGCACCAGAACTAGGACATTTCCTAGCAGGGAGGCATTGATCAACTAGGTTATTTCCAACAGTGCTACCTTGGTTTCCATCATACAAGGTATCTCAAAGCATCCTGCTGTGGAAGCTTTTGCAATCTAGGGTCACATCCTCAGTTAGTGTAAATTGGCATAGCTCCTCTGTGTCAACAGAGCTACACAGATTTACACCAGCTGAGGATCTGACTTCTGGTATGGAAGCTGGGAGATGTGGAAGAAGAAACAATTTATCTGGCCTGTTAATTCAAATGGAAATGGAGGGGGTGGAATAGAGGAGATGGTTCATTGCGGGGAATTATTGAATCCCAGGACAGTTTCAAGTAAATCTGGGGTCCTCCTGCAAAGTTGCTTTGATGGGGAACCCAATCCCAGCTGCAATCCTTAGGATTCAGCATTCACCCTTTTCCTCCCCTCCGCCCCCCACCAGCCCAAATATTGCTTTGCAATGTCTGCTGAGAGCTAGGTGGAAAGACTACACCTAATGTGTCTGGAACCAGTGTGTAAGGGACTTGGAGAAAGAGAAGATGTCAAGTTTAGGCAGGCAGACTTTAGCACACTCAGGGAGTTGATGGGAAGGATACCGTGGGAAGAATGTCTAAGAGGAAAAATGACTAAACACAGTTGGCAGTTTTTCAAAGAGACGTTATTAAGAGCACAAGACCTAACCATTCCACTGCATAGGAAGGATAAGAAGTATAGACAGAGACCACCTTGGCTTAACCAGGAGACTTTCAATAATTTAAAAATAAAGAGAGAGTCCTACAAAAAGTGGAAACTAGGTCAAATCACAAAGGAGGACTATAAACAAATAATACAATTATGTAGAGGAGAAATCCAAAAGGCCAGGGCACAAACAGAGATCAAACTTGCTGAAGCCACAAAGGATAACAAATGACATTCTTCAAATACATCAGAAACAAGAGGAAAACCAAGGACAGTGTAGGACTGTCCTTGGGGGGGGGGGTGCGAACGGGGCGATCGCCCCGAACCCGTGATTATTTGGGCCCCGCTCTGCCCCACTCCCAGCAGGACAGTGTGGGGCCCATGCCATGGCCCCCCAACAGCCACGCTTCCCCCTGCTCCCTGCTGCCTTGCAAGCTGAAGGCAGTGGGGCGAGCCAGAAGCACTTCCCCTGGCCCCTGAGCCGGCCCTCCTTCCCACCCCCAAGGCAGAGCACGCAGGCCCAGGGGAAGGACAGCCTACCCAATACCCCTGGCCAGGGCCACATGCAGCCAGGAAGGGTCCCTGGCCGTGGCCTCAACCAGGGTTGGCTCCCGGCAGCGGCCTCGGTTCTCCGGTTGGGGCACTGGCCACGGCTGCTTGGGGTCCCGGCTGCGGCTGGGGCAGTGGAAGCCGGGACCGGGGGCAGCCTTGGCTTCCCGGCCCAGGGCCGCAGCCGCGGCTTTGGCTCCCTCCTGCCCGGGGCCTCGGCCGTGGCCTCAGCTCCCCACTCCCCACGGCTTCGGCTCCCCACCGCCCTGCGCCGCAGTGGTGGCTCCCCACCACCCAGGACCTTGTCCTCGGCCGCGGCTCCCCGCCACCTGGGGCTGCGGCCTCGGCTCCCCATCCCCCGCTTGACCACGGCGCCCTGCCCCCTATGGCCGCAGCTCCCCCCACCCAGTGGGCGGCCTCGGCTTCCCGGCCCGGGGCTGCAGCTCCCGGCCTTGGCTTCCGGGGCTGGCTCCCCGGGGAGTGACCAGGGTCCATGGGGAGCGGAGTGGGCTGGCCCACTGCACTCCCCACCAGCATTGGCGGGGAGGCCCCCACCTAGGCTGATTGGCTCTGGGCCCTGCTCCCCCCAAGGGATGACCCTGTACACGACAAAGAGGGTAAAACAATAAATGAAAATGTGGAAATGGCAGAGGAACTAAATAATTTCTTTGTTTTGATCTTCACTGAGAAGGTTGGTGGAGATTGGATGTCTGATGTAGAGGAGGGCAATAGAAATGAGATAGGATCAGAAGATAAAATAGGGAAAGAGCAAGTTAAAAATTACTTAGACAAGTTAGACGTTTTCAGGTCACTGGGGCCTGATGATATGCAACCTAGAGTACTCAAGGAACTGACTCAGGAGATATCTGAGCCGTTAGCTATTATCTTTGAAAAATCATGGAAGATGGGTGAGGTCCCAGAGGACTGGAAAAGGGCAAATATAGTGCCCATCTACAAAAAGGGAAATAAGAGCAGTCCAGGGAATTATAGAGCAGTTAGTTTAATCTCTGTACTGGGAAAAATAATGGAACAGATAATTAAGGAGTCGATTTGCAAACATCTAGAAGAGAATAAGATGCTTAGGGCTAGTCAGCATGGAGTTGTCAAAAACAAATCATGTCAAACCAACTTTGATAGCTTTCTATGACGTGGTAACGAGCATTGTGGATAGAGGGGAAGTGGTAGATGTGGTATATCTAGACTTTAGTAAGGCATTTGATACAGTCTCACAACACATTCTCATTAATAAATGGGAAGGTACAAACTAGATAGAGCTACTGTAAGATGGATGAAAACTGGTTGGATAACTGCTCCCAGAGAGTAGTTATCAACGGCTCACATTCAGGCTGGAAGGACATAACAAGCGGGGTGCCGCAGGGATCTGTCCTGGGTCCAGTTTTGTTCAACATTTTTATCAATGACTTAGATGATGGCATAGAAAGCAAACATAAAGTTTGCAGATGATACCAAGCCAGGGGGGGTGCGAGTGCTTTAAAAGATAGGATCACAATTCAAAATGATTTGGACAAACTAATTCACATAGCAAAAGCCAGAACCATCATACAGATTTCAACCTGCGCTGCTCAGTTAAGGCCTTTGCAGCTGCAGAAGTCACAGCATTGTGTCAGACAGGAGATCTAGGAACTGGAAGATGGTTTAGAACCCTGTGTTCCAGCCTGGCTCACACCCTGGTTAGCCTTAATCCTCCCAAACCACAAACACACCTCCGTAGACTAGCACAAGAAATCCCACCAACAAAAGTCACAGGACACTCACATTAAGCAAGGAGACTAAGGTCTATTGGCTATGTCTACACTTGCTAAAATTAGTTCAAATTAGTTAGTTCGAACTAACTAATTCGAACTAATTTTAGTTAGTTCGAATTAGCTTAATTCGAACTAGCATGGCCACACTGGAATGTTAGTTTGAACTAAGCAAGCACTTGCTTAGTTCGAATTAGCGATCCCCATTCATTTCAATGGCCGGTTAATTCGAACCAAGAAATTAAGCCTCCTTAATTCGAACTAACTTGCTAGTGTAGACATAGCCTTTGTGTCTTGTCAATCTAGGGGAACAGGATACTGCCACTTCTGGTCACTTTGGCTATGTCTACACTAGGAAAAGTTAGGTCGGCTTTGTTAAGTCGACTTAATAAGGTTGACTTTAAGTTGACCTTATAAAGTCAACTTAAAGTGCTGTCCATGGACATGGACAAAGTCCACTTTGTTAAGTTGACCTAACTGCCCTTAGGTCGACTTAAAAATGTGGACTTAAGCATCCATACTGGGCTTAGGACGACCTAAAGAAGGGTTAGGTCGACCTACCCCACAGTTCTTAGTAAATCGACTTAAGCTTTCATTAAGTGAACTTAAGGAATTTCTTAAATTGACTTAATGAAAGCCTGGTGTAGGAGTGGCCTTGTTTAAGTCGACTTAAATTGACTTAATTTGCAAGGTGCAGATAACATTGAGAGTTGGGATGGAGCTGCAATATCTGGGCAAAGGTAACATCAGCCACCCAGAACAATGAGCTAGATTGACTCTCTAGACAGCCTGAGTGGGAAACAAGGTTAAAAAGAAAAAAACCACAAATGACAATTCTGTTCCTTTTCACTTGTGTACATATACAGTGACCAGACTGATGTCTCTGGAATTACTCATTCACACCAGTGTTTTACTGGGATCAGAAACTGACCCAAGATACCAGCTTCAGGAAATGATCAGTTTTTGCTTTGCATGTATTTATGGTGGAAAAACAGATAATTTCAAGAAGTCTTTGCAAATATGAACAGGGATTACCGTACATTTCTCCCCACCTGACAAGGAAACAAATAGTGTGATATGGTGAAAACTGAAACATTCCACCTTCTGGGACAAAATTATTCCTATATTTGTCCTAGGCGTGGGGGAAGACAACAAAAAAAAAAAGCACATTTGGGGGAGAAAAGAGAAAACTGATTTTTGTATTTATTTTCCACCTACGTAAGCCGCTTTTCATTTTTTAAAAAGTAATTCAAGACAAGAATGGAAAGTGTTTTAATACCAAACCCACAAAACCTTGTATTTTAAGAAGCACACTCTTAAAAAAGACTGCTTGTTCCTTTACCAAACTCAGCCTGTACCTCTCCTCCAACACACCTAATAAAAAATATCAAACCATATTTTTTAAGTGAGGGCAACGCTGCTCTATGGCAGTCTACTGCCCCAGATTAACTTGGAAGTTTATAGGTGGGTCAGGTTCTGGCTATCTGATCCCATTTGTCCAGTAGCCAGCACAGTTCTGCTCTTTTTTCCTATGACATAAACATCAGGCTTTACTGATGTGTGGCCACGTTTCCCTGAGGCTCACGGGTCAAGTGAATTCGGAGTCTGTATCAGTTCTCAAGGGACCAAGGAGGCGGTGGGGGGATAAGCTTTCGCACAACCTCCTCTTCTGTAGCCAGCTTCCCAAATGGCTCTTATTGCTCTTCATGTTCGCTGAGGGGCTTTTATTTAACTTGGCAACAGCTGCCACTTTCCATGTCCGTTTCCGCTCCCTTCTTTTGATGTGTAAATCATCCACAGCTATTGGCTCTCAGGATCATTTTGATACTGAGGCCCCCAGACCAGCTTCCCCCTTTTACAACAAGCCCTCACTTAAGGCCATTTTTTTCCCCTGCTGTTAAATTATCAATTCAATAATTCAAGTAGCTTGAACATAAGCACTCAGTAATTTGACTTTATAAACCAGAACTCAAACAGTGCTATTCACTGCAATTTACTATACATCGATTCTCTGCTCTCGTTCCTTTATATGGTAATATGACAAATGCATAGACAGCTCAATGAAACCCATGGGGTTTATAATGTGTAAGCATCTAGACACCTCACTGTCATCAGTGTTCAACGAGAAGGGAGGGAAAGAAGGAAGGAGGGGTCCAAAGCCTTGATCCAGCAAAGTATTTTGGCATGTGCTTATAGAGGGGAAGGATGGTTGAGGGCACTAACTTGGACTGTGGGAGATTTGTGGCAGAGCAGGGAACTGAACGTGGGTCTCCTGTGTGACCTTGGGCCTGGATCCTCAAAAGAGAGTGGAAATCCTCAGGCGTTAGAATCCAGGCCTTAGGAAACTGAGGCATAGAGGGCTTATGGTTAACAGCTGCACTTCCCATCTTACAGGGGTGTTTTGTGGATAAATACGTTCCTGACTTGGATGGCACAGGAATGGGAGCCAGATCACTACCTCAGATAGTTAACGTAAGTGTTTTACTGAATGGGGGCCTATCCAGGGGCGTGTAGAGGGCTCATCATGGCACAAGAAGTCTTACTGGCCCCTCATCTACTGATTGTCAGCCTCCTCTGGTAGTTGGATCATTCCCCACTTCCCTTGCTCTAGCAAAGCTGGAAGAAGCTCTTTAAATTTAGGAGAAGGACTGGACTCTCAGCTCCTGCGGGAGCTTTCCTCCCATCACTGTACTTGGGATTTTATGCCAAGTTTTCAGCTGGGAAACGAAGGCTTTTATGAGTTATTTGAGAGCAAGATTCTTGATTCCATCTTTACACAGAGAGAGAGATCAGACTGCAGTCATACATCAAATAGAAAAGATCAGCCTAAAACAGGAGCCTGCAACCTGCAGCTCCGGAGCCACATGTGGCTCTTTGGCTGCCCCCCCTTGTGGCTCCAGGCTTTGAGTTCCCCCCTGCCACTGGAGGATCCTGCAGGTGGCCCATTCCTGGCTCCAAGGCTCCGCCACCACCACCAGGGGACCCTGTGACAGGCATCTTAACCTAGGTTCCCCCTACCCCGCACCAGGAGGCTACACCCATTGCGGCTCTCAGAACACATAGTTATTGAAGGAATTTTTTCATATGGCTCTTCTTAACTTTTGGGTTGCCAACCCCTGGCCTAAAAGGACTGTTGTATTCACCTCCTGTTCCATGGTGTGGTTGCCCTTGAGTTCAGCAGAATGTTGTAGCCCTTTCCTCCTGAATACAGTCGAGAAGGAGATGCTGGCTGGGCATCCTCAGTGGGACCCCTGCTTAGGAGCTTGTTCCCCACACTTCATCTGAAACAGCCTGAAACTGAAAACGGCAGAGGGCATGCTGCAAAGTTCATGGTTATCCCTAGGAGTTTGAAAGGCAGTGAAGGAGAGGGGTTAATTTGCAGAAGGAGCTTTCACCTTGCCTGGTTTGCGGGGTGGCCAGGGGGAGACTCGATGGAACTGTGGCTGAGTGGAGCAGATGGAGAGTGGCTATTTTTCATTCCTTTACTACAAACAACAGGTGTGGCAGAGGGAATTTAATGTCTGATGTAAACCCCTTCTCAGCTTTAGCCATGGCAACACTGGCATTAGCAGCCGTGTGTGACGCTCTCAATGGCAGAGTTGTGAGTCACATTTGCTGGTATTCAGCACTGATGGGAAACTTAACTGCATGACCTGAACTTTTGAGGCCCACCATGAGCATCAGTGAAATGACCTCTCCTGTGCAGCTTCCTTCCCCATCCAGTGCTGCCTTTTGGAGGGGAACAGGCTCCAAAACCTAGTATTCTCAAGCACAATCAGGAGTGGCTTTCATTTTCTTCAACCTCTTCCCTTAATTCCAGCCAGGTCACTGGTGATGGGGGAGACACTGGGGATGGTCTTTTAACCTTAGCCTTTTCCAGAAAACTAGGCAAAGGGGCAACGTGTGGTAGACGGGGTAGGAGGAAGATATTTTTAGTGCATACGGCACATTTCTCAAGCCCTTCAGTTCTTTCAAGCTACAACAAGGGCACAGATCTTGTTTTTCTAGAACTATTAACACCTAGAAAGCCAGAAGTTAGACTCGGTGACTTTGAAGCAGTAAAACCTTGAAGAAATAATGTGGCTTAAACACATGGAAATTCCTTCAGGCCCTAATTAATTTCGCATTCTTTCACAGAAAGATTGTTGGCATTGTAAATTATTCATAAGATATTATAGACTCACTGATCTCAAGTTCCAAACCAAATTACAGTAAAGCTTTAAAAATGAACAGAAAACAGCTCTCAAATTAACCCTTGCAAAATCTCCTTCTAAAATTACATCCATAGGGAGTGCATTATTTTGTATTATCCCATCATGGCTGCTAACACATATAATTGCCTTTTGTTTAAGGAGATCATCTAGTTTTTTTCTCTGGAAAATAAAATCACTTCAGCTACTTCCAGTACTATTTCCTAGGAGCTAATTTTATGGGAAACCAAGATCTATTCATCACTCCTGCTCAGCTCTTTCTAAGCAAGCTTAATAAATTAGGCTAGTGGACAGAACATGTCAAACAACAATTGCTATTGTATCTACCTCGCTGGGCTCAGTTTTATCCCTTCTTCAACAACTCATTGATCAAGTTGCATAATAATAGAAAGGAGGAAGCTGATAGCATTTTCAAAATCAAAATTATTCCTAGATTAGCACTTTTGTCAGTAAACCTTAGAGAATTACAGAAATTATTTTAAAAAAATAACCTAATAAAATATACTGACGGGTCATTTGCTTGGCTTGCTTCATGGGATTCTAGAAGGGAACTAATAAATTATTACCATGTCTCACTACAAATACTTCCAGAAATTGTACTATATAACATATTGCTAATCATGTAGCAATCTGTATAGTTTCTCATGAAGCAGTAAGAACCCCATAAAATAGGTTCATACGAGAAATTTTTCCTTAGTAATATAATTTTGATTTCCTGGAATAGCCCTTATAAATACACACATTAACAATGAAGTAGTACTGAATTTACAGACAGTCAGCTAAACAAAGTGCTTATCTTTAAAGCCTTTTATAGTTGTATTTATTTGTTAAGATGTTGCAAATTCCTATATATAGCCAGAGATAAGATGAAAGATCATTCAGTGTAAGAATTAGATTCATCATATAGAGCTAGCTTATATGGTAGTTCTGGAGGAAGACTGCATAAAGCATAATAAACCAAAAATTCAATAAATAATCAGTCAGTTAACGTTGATTCATTATCACCCACTAAGCATTTTTGGCACAGAAAGCACAAACAGAATTTTCAATGGGTTTTGCCTCTCAATGCTCTAAGGATCCATAAGACTGGAGAAAAAACTGGGAAATAGTGTATGTTCCCTTGAATGTATTGCAACTATTGACAGTAACAAGTATAAAATTAGAAATGGGTGATAATGGCCATATATTTTAATCCAAATGTACTACCACACATGGACAATTAAGGAGCATGAGTAAGGTCCCCAAAATCAGGAGACTGGCTTTCAAATGATGAAATTTTAAAAATTAAAATTTGGGGGTTTTCTATTTATTTCTGCCTTGTGCTTTTCTGCAAGTTAGATGTATCACTGTAACATCAGGGAGCAGAAAGGACGGACGTTAATTCTGACCGTCTCATAATGCTGTGTGATAACCCATCACATGTTAAAAATGTGAGATCAACCCACATCCATTTGTAATTGAATCTCACCAGTCTGATCATTTCCCCTGGGGCCATGCATTTCTGACCCAAAGGTGCTCGCCTATCCAAAATGTCTCTTTGAAAGAGCACATAATGCTCCGAGTGTAAAGGAACAGCAGAAGCAAGTTCAAGCTCTTTTTTAATTTCACCGGGATTTGTAGACAACATTCCAAGGTTTCCCAGCCGCTAAAGCTTCTTGATAGAAGAACAAGTTCTTAAGGCACTAGGATGTTGAAAGCAGGAAACTCAACTACGCTACAACACATAGTTCTCTGCTTTGCACAGTCATCTCAGTTTGAGAACATGGAGTGAGGCATCATTAGCTCATGATGAGTTTCAGTAAGGAAGTCTAGGGGCACATAAAAACCTCAGACTAATATTGGGAAAAACCAGAGCCATCGGTCTACCTGACGTATACACCTATGAAAAGTATTTGCCTATTTCATGATGGGTTGCATCACTTAAGTAGATTTTACTTCTTAACTGTTAATTTCAAGCTCTGCCCTAAAATAAATCAATTACTAATGACACATGGCCCTACATTTCTTCTTGAACTCATAACTGCCTTCAATTTTAAGCTAAAAGTAGCCATTTGTGCTAAGCAAATGAGTACAGTTTAATGCTGATGTACATAAGCAGCTCCTAAGATTGCTGAGCAGAGCTTCCCTTTGACCGTTTCTTCTTATAAATAACACAGTTTCTCTTCACACTGAGAGCTTTTCAGAAGCAACAGATCTTTGGAGATATGTGTGAACTGAATTAGCTAAATAGTCTGTAAACCCCACCAACTTGTGATTTGCAAATATGAAAGCCTTGAATTCATACAAAGGCATCTAGAAAAAAGTATAAATAAGAACTGAATAAATGCCTCTTTTCTCAGTGTATTGTTGTTGGAACTTAGCATAAAATAAATAATAGTAACTTATTGCATTGAACCATAACTGTAGTAGCTTAAACAGAGAATAACACTCAAGTCACTATAAGAATTTTTTTAAGTAGCAATTTTTTTCACTTAATAAGTTTGAAATGTGCAAAATGCAAAAACTGGCCTGATTCTGAGTGGCATTTCAGACCCTGAGCAGAAATCACCTGGATCCAATCAACAGAAATTTCCTAGAACAGAGATGCTCTCAGCTGGTGGAAAATCAACATACCTAGCTCTAATTTGGCTTCAGCACAGCACTGAGGAAGGGTTTGCCACAGGGGAAAGATTGGAGCAACCCCTTAGCTACCCTAACTTATGCCAGGTCTCTAGGTGGTACAAATCTACACCAAGAATCAAGGAAGCTGGCTCCCTGATGTTCCAAAGCTCTCTATGCCATTGTATAGATATAGATTACGTACAGAAAGAAAGGTGCGGTGAAGTGATTCCAGGACATTGAGAAATAGGGCTATCTATATTAAACACTCCCACCCAACAATAAAAGTCAAGAAGGACCCAGGATCCACAGATGGGCTAATTCTGATCTTCCACTAACGTTAATCAGAAATGATGCCATTAAAATCAATTGCGTTTCATGAGTGCAAAATCTTGTGTTAGGCCCTGCAGGAGCTCAGCGTGCTCTGTCCTAAAGTGGAGGTTGGTCCTGTAGTTTCATCTTTTCTCCAGCACTTCCCACGCATTTGGGGTGCCCTATGCCCCCAAAGGATACCAGCAGGGATTATGATTGTGCCAGAGATCCCTACCATGCGTGGGGTAAAGGGCAGGTTTCTTTGCCCACCCTCTTTCTTGCACGCCTGCTGTAGGGCTATCTCAACTCTACCCCCTGAGTGTGAGTTTTCTTGGCACAGCAACACACCCAGAGAGAGTGGCTTTTAGCAAGGGGAGTTTTCTGGTGCTTCCTTGATTTCCTTGTTTGGGCAGGAAAAGAGAATTCCTAGGAACCCAGGATAGCCACTGTTACATCAGCAGTGAAAAGAGGGAATGATGCAACAACTCCCTGGCATTGACACAGAGAAATAAAGCTTGGCATGCAAAACAAACAACTAGAAATGGATTTACTGAGTATACCTTGTTGTGTGGTGGGCCTTCAGCTAACTACACCTGAGGCAGCGTCGGTGGAAAGATTTCCATTGACTTCAATGGGCTTTGGATCAGGCCCTAAATGAATAGCCAAGGAGAGCCTTTTACTGGACCTGTCATCAGAACGGTCTTTGGTACTTGTTACTTTTTACCTGTCCAAGTCACAGGTGGAATGTATGTGCAACACTAGCTATCTGCTCACCCCTTCAGCCCAACACCAGAACTGTCAACGCTCACCTCTCATCCAAATGATGCATTTCGCAACTGGCTGGTAATCATTTGTTTGTTTCTTATTTTTTATTTTGTCCGTGGTAGCACAGAATGTGCTAGTTGCTTTCCAGATATACTAGAAGGGGCCCGTTCTGTCCAAGGAACACAGTCAGGGAGACAGAGATCAAGAAAGAAGGGTTTTTCTGTACAAGCCATCCAGATTCACAATAGGTCATGCAGCAGACGGGCCTCTGGAAATCCGTTTCCTCACTTGTATGTTTCCTGCAAAGTCAAGGCATCTTGCTAAAAGCCTTCGATATCGAGGAGTAAAGGTGTTATTTATTTATATTACCCAAGTCTCACCTCTTTACTGTGCACTGTAAGATGTAGAAATAATGGGTGAAATCTACCCCATTCAGAGGGCCAGCAAAATCTCATACATCATTTAAGTCCCACTGGATTCTACAAAGTAGGACCAAGGCAGTGGACTGGTTTTCTGCTGGCTTCCCAATAGGGAAGAATTTTTCCCAAAGTGGATTTGTTTCTTAAAAGAGAGTTTTTAAAAGATATCATCTTTTATGTCATCACTTACAGCCCCTAAGTCAAACCTCTCCATCACATCATCAAGGATCAACAACCCATCCTTCAAGACAATCTCTCACTCAGGTAGGCCACTCCTTGCTTACAGACAGCCTCCCAACCTTAAATAAATACTCACCAGCTACTATACACCATACAACAGGAATACCAAGCTAAGTATTTATCCCTGTGGCAGGCCCCATTGCCAACTCTGCCCACATATCTACACAAGTGATACCATCATGAGACCTAACCAGGTCAGCCACTCCATCAAGGACTCATTCACCTGCTTATCTACCAATGTGATATATGCCATCATGTGCCACCAATGCCCCTCTGCTGTATACATTGGCCAAACTGGACTATCTCTGTGCAAAAGAATAAATGGACACAAATCAGACAACAAGAATGGTAACATTCAAAAACCAGTAGTGGAACATTTCAATCTTCCTGGACATTCTCTTAAAAACATGCTAGTTTCTGTGCTTCAGCAAAAAGAAAAACAGATTGGAACGTGAAACTGCAGAATTGGAATTCATATGCAAACTAGATCCCTTCCAACTGGGTTTGAACAGGACACATGCTTGACTGAGGCATTACGAAAGGTGATTTCCTCACAATTTACCCTCCCAGCTCCTGTTTACAGTTCTGGCTAGCCTCTAACAGACTGTTTGAATCAAAATAGCTTGTTCACTTTGCAGAGATTGGCTGGCCAGCAGTCTGTCCCTCTGAATCTGTTTAAATTAACATTCTGACCCACCTTTGTGTGGGTGTGTGTAACATGCACGTAACAAGCATTTTTCCCATTTCATGCATCTGATAAAATGGGATTATGCCCATGAAAGCTCATGTGAGAAATAAAGTTGTTATTCTTTAAAAGTGCCACAAGATTCCTTGTTGGTTTTGCTGAAATAGACTAACAGGGCAACCTTCTGGAACCTGCCATGTGTAAATCAAGTGGCCAGCTCCTTCTGTATTGTCATTCCTATGTTCATGTAGTAAGTTCATACTGCTGTAATAAGCTAAACATGCTTTGTCTGTAACAACTGCATCCTGCACATTCCTCTGTGCCTCTGAAAAGAAGCTGCCTCAGATTATGAAAGATTATAATGATCGGCTTGTAATAAACACCATAGAAATCCCCCATATGGTATTAAAAAAACCACCTTCAAGAAACAAAATAAATAGCACCGTCCTACTGTTTCTCAAGATAGGAAACAAAAACAAATTAACCAGCTAACACAAAGTATACAGAATGCATTTTTTTAATAAAAAGTACATTTATACGTTTCAAGCTTGAAATGCATACACCGTTTAATCATCTGTCAATTGTCTGTCTCTGGAATCAGATATATTGCTATGCTCACTGGATGCTCACAAATCACGTTTGTGAGCATTAAAGAGCAGAAGTATTGGGTCATTTTCATTTTTCACCATAAAGACAATGTTTTGAGATAAGAACTTTACAAGGTCTCTAAATACATACTGCAAACACTAACCTATGATACTCAATACTCACCACTTATTTGCAAATCTTCATGTTTTTGCCAGTTCAGAGCACAATAGCAAATTGCATTTATCTGACTAATAATGGGAGCCAGAAGTTTCTACTAGCCAGGCTAATGGAGAAATTCAGTATATAAATCACCTCTGTAGCCAGGCTATGTTCTCATCTCCAAGGCCGCTGGTAGCCAGCCATTTTGGTATATCTATATGGGCATGTATTAAAGGCATAGGTGTGGATTAAGGCAGCAACGCAAAAGCCTACAGACCTGTAAAACAACAGCTTAGCCAAAACTAATCAAGGCTTAAAGCCTACAAGATTTAACATAAGCAACTAACCAACAAATGACTATATTACAAGACAGAGTGCTGTCATAGGTGAGTGTTGCTAAATTGGTGGCAGATAAGTGCAAGAGTCTAGGCTTTAGATATTCTAAATCAGGAACATCAGCCCACGTCCAGCCACAAGAGTGTCATAGTAACTGATGTATATGCTTGAAGTGAAAAACCTAGTAACCTAGGAGAGAAGGGCACCCGAACATTAGTGGGTCAGGCAATATAAAGGAGAGAAGTTGACACCCCTTCAGAATAGTCAGTAAGTATAGAGTAACCTCTGATAAAAGCTGGCACTGGGCTAGGCACTCCAGGGAGTTCTCCTGGAACCTGCCAGACCAAGGACTACGCATAGGTCATCTTACCTCCTGCAGGGCTCCCTGTAAAGAATGGTGTAAGCAGGCAAGTTCTAGATGCTTTGTATTATGTGTCCACTTTGCAACATTGTAATGCTTGTGATATTACAGATTGTGCTAATAAATCTATGACACCTTTAGATGGTCTTCCTTTAGTGTGAGCATCTTGCCTGCATCCACCAGGGTCCTCACCCCCAGACTAGCAACAATACTGCAGCCAGCCTCCAGGCAGCTGAATCCTCCCAAATCACGTCCTGTTAGCTGGAAACTCTAATACCTAACCAACAGGCCAGACAGCATCTTCTCCTCTCCACTTTTAAGTCCCTCTTAAAACCCCTTCTGCTGTACAATCTATAGTGAATCTCGATGGGTTATACAGAAAAATCCTTTTTATTATTCCTCTTTCTTGATCTCTGTCTCCTTCACTGTGTTCCTTGGAGCAAGACCTGGCCCCTTCTTATATATTTGGAATGCACCTAGCGCACTCTGTGTTACAACCAACCTTCCCTCTAAGCTGATGATGCAGCTGAGCAAGTTATGGTATTCGCTGAGCAGCAGTTTGTGAGGCATGGTGCCACATGGGCAACAGTTTTTTGGCACCAGAAACATCAGCATGCCTAAGTAGCTCAATTCAAAAGAAATGCATAGATGTTGTGTTTTCATTCGAACTTTAATAAAAATGTTAAACTGAAATACTGAAGTTTTATTAATTTACTAAACAAATATGAGATGATGACACTTGCTGCCGCGCCTATCTAGCCTCTACCATCATCTATACTTCACAGTTTTTGTCGCCTGTCTTTGTCACATTTCCAGCCTACATATACAGAGTCAAGGTCAACCTCATGATGGAAGTTTTATTAGCAAGCATCCCTAAAACTCTAAACACACAAATGGTGATTTTCAAAGGCTTATACCTTGACCAAATCTGGGTGTGTTTTCATGGGGACCTTTCTGTCCCCAGAGCTATCACTCTATCAGTTTTCCCATGGAGGCACTAGAATTCTTCAAGAAAAAGACATTTAACATTAGCAAAATTAGCTATTTTTCACAAAGCTCGCTCTTGGAATGGGCTGAGCCACTTTTATTGAAACTTAAAAATTGAGCTTGAGGCAGAGAGTGAGCAGCCCACATGAAAATGTTAATTCTTATAAACAACTAAGAATAGTGGGCTTCTAAAATGTTAGGCATTCAGGTGCTATTCTTCCTATAGAGAATACATGATATAGTAGTATAAGTATTCTATCATCATTATGAGTCTGAGGAAGCAGTTCATGAGTGACAAAAGGAGTTATGCAGGTCATCCTCAACTTATGCCAACTACAATCCATCATACACTCTGCATATGATACTTACATTACATGAAAAAAAGTCATTGTAGGAATGCTTTAGAGACTTAAAAAACATTTATTGCAAATATTTTTCAAACTCTTTGTATAACAGCAGGTGTATTGGTTACTGTGAACTCAGTGTTTCTTGGGTCAGGGGAAGACATAAAACCCTCTAAAAGTTGCATGAGACAGCTTGTCTATGCATATAAAAGTCACAGTTTTCAGATCCATTGTTCTGGGCCCCTCCAAGGGTAGAAGTGAGCAGTGGATCCCACAGAAAGGTGGAAAGCTCTGCAAGGCTACAACATATTGGATCATTAATGTGTTATGTTCTTTCCTCTGCTCCAGGACTGAACATAGCTTGAGAGAGGAAACAAGTAAATATTTTTTCAAGATGATTTTATATTATATATAATGACAATTTATTGCAGATGTTTTTAGAATGTTAAGAAGTTCAAGGGTAGATGGGAAAATGGATGGACAGGGGATAGAATAGATGCTCAATGGCATGTGAAATTAGTTTTTCACTTAATTCTATGATTTTTCATTTACAATATGCCATGTTATATACAATATGCCATTTCCGAAGCTCCCTGCCCCCAAGACCCAACTCCAGCCTAACCCCCACCCCCAACTTCACTCCACCCCCTTCAGCCCCCAACCCCCTCCACATCTCCCCAGTCCCCTCCATCCCTAGTCCCCACTCCAGCCCCCCAACTTCCTCCATCCCTCCCCAGCCCCCCACTCCAGCCTTCCATAGTACCCTCCACCACTACCCAGCCCCCACTAGCCCCTACCCAGTCTCCTTGTCTCCATGCCCCCTCCACCCCTCCCCAGGCCTCTAACTCCATCCATCGCTCCCCAGCCCCCCATCCTGACCCCTTGCTCCAGCGACTTGTGCTGCTCCGGACCCCTCCATTCCCACACCCGGTCTCCGGCTCACTATGTCCACCACCTCCCACTGACGCAGCGCCTTGTGCCTCCCCTTCGGGCTCTTGGACCCCCCAAGCAGCAGGGTAAGCAGTGCATTCCCCCTTACTTTAACCCCTGGGGCCAGCCTGCGGCAGCAGAGCACAGCAGCCAGCAGCATGGTGGGATCAGGCCACGCTGCCGGCTGCCACGCTTTGCTGCCGCTGCCACTGCAGGCCGGCCCCTGAGGCCTAATCCAGCCACTCTGCCAGCTGCCACCCTCTGCCGCTGCCACAGGCCACTGCCACAGCTTAAGTCGACCTAATAAGAACTGCCCATTAGGTCGACTTAAGCCTTATGTCGACTCCTTAAGTCAACTTAGAGACAGTATGGATGGGAATAACCCTTAAGTCAACTTTATTAAGTTGACTTAAGGGCGGTTAGGTTGACTTAACAAAGTGGACTAAGTCGACTAAACTTTAAGTTGACTTAGTCCACTTTGTTAAGTTGACTTAATAAGGTCGGCTTTAAGTTGACTTAAAGCCGGCCTTATTAAGTCAACTTAACAAAGTCAACCTGACTTTTTCTAGTGTAGACATAGCCCTTGAGTCCATCTATTTAACAGAAGAAAAAGAGAGTTAAGTGGGGACTTGATCACGGTCTGTAAGTATCTCCATGGGGCGTCATATATTTAATAATGGGTTCTTCAATCTAGCAGAGAAAGGTGTACCATGATCCAGTGGCTGGAAGTCAAAGCTAAACAAATTTAGACTGGAAATGAGGCATAAGTTTCTAAATAATGACAGTAATTAATCATCAGAACAATTTACCAAGGGTCGGGGTAGACTCTTCATCTTGGGCAGTTTTTAAATTGAGACAGGATGGTTTTCTAAAGGATATGTTCTAGGAATTGTTCTGGGGAGATTCTATGACGTGTGCTATACAGGAAGTCAGACTAGATTATAGTAATGGTCCATAGGGGCCCTGGAATCTCTGAAAGCTTTTCTTATACACGAGTGATCTCTGTGCTTAGAGCTAGGGGTGTGATTCCCAAGCTCAGTGATGTGCAAGTATGTCTTACATGAGCTGGGAATCCCACCCTTAACCCCAGCACAGATATAACCAGAGTCTTGATGCTAACATAATTAACCTATTTCATGTTAATACTGCGTGCTTGCCTTACCAATAATAGG
Organism: Pelusios castaneus; assembly: GCA_007922175.1. Lineage (NCBI taxonomy): Eukaryota > Metazoa > Chordata > Testudines > Pelomedusidae > Pelusios > Pelusios castaneus. Next base: position 7,803,783 of record ML685781.1, read on the forward strand.
TGCCCCCATGCTTCAGGTTGCAAAGATTTGCCTGAGATACCCTGCCTTCGCAACCTGTGTATGTATATTAACTCAGCTCAAAATTCCAAAATATGGATGAAACAAATTGACTGGGAGTGGGGAAAAATGAGTGTGAAAACATTAACTAAGGATCAAGGGCAACACACAGTGAATAGGATTTAATCCATCTTATTGCTACCAGCAAAATTAAGTTTAAGCTACGCACTTAATTAGTCCACTAATGCTATTTGATGGGCTTCTTCTTAATGAGGGCACACTGGGACCTTCAATATGTCCCCAAGAAACTTGAGATTTTTCATTCTGTCGGCATCTCCAACAGAGATACAGTTTAGTCATTCCCCCTTCTGGGCTTTGTCTCTATCAACGTTTGCACGTATTTCATGTCCTCTTTGCTCATGCTTCTCACAGAGCTTTTTCACATTGCGCCACTAGCTCATGTAAAGTCTGACAGCTACACTGACCTGGTCCCTTGCTCTTCAACACCATAGCTTTCCATGTGTTTTTCAAGTCCAGTGGCGCCTACCAACCAAACTAAGGAATTGATAAAGCAGTCCCAAAAACAACATATGGGTAGAATTGCCTCCTGGCCGGATGCATTAAATACAACCCAGAGGCTAATCAATCGTTTACATTAAGAACAGGAGAAAGCCATTCTTGTTGTAGTGTTAGACACTAAAGAGTAGGTAAATGCAACAGACTACAATGAAACCCTGTCTCATTGATTAGCTCAGTGAGTTAGTTTGTTAGTGTGTGTAAGATCATGAAGTCCAAAAAGCTCCCTACAACTCTGTTTGGTTAATGGGTTTCTAACAGCATCACAGCACTTTAATCTTTTAGTCACAGAGTTGGGAGCCTCTTCCCCTAATTATTTAGAGTCGGACCCATAATCCGCTAACCAGCAGGCCAAATGCCACCCTTCTGATTAAATAAATCTCAGCTGAACTCGTGCAATACAAGTCAGCTCTTGGTAGGCACTTTAGATAGTGAGGTTCTTGGGATGTTAATTAGTGCTATGAGAAAAGGAATATTCCTCATGTCTTGGATAGATCACTTCTCTTCTAAAGGCTGCACCCTAGAATTAAAAAAGCTAATTGCAGTAATGCAGACTCATGTTCTAGCTACACATTATTGTTTAGTCCATAACATGACTCATATCTGATCTTGTAAAAATGTTTTAACATTGGATCATAGAAAATTACTAACAAAGCATAATTTAAACATGAGTTGGGAAAAGCAACCAGGCTAACCTGTAAATTGAACCCAGTTCCTACTATTCCCCTCTTTCCCCCATTTCAATAGCTTCTGAATCTCAATTTAAGGGAGGTTTCCCAAGACGAAGAAACAGAAAGATCATAATTTAAGAACGAGAGCTGAGTGAAGTAGGTCTTTTGCTTAGATTACCTGTAAACTTACACAATACATAGCAAATACATGTTGACTATTTAAGAACAACCCAGGCAAACCCCAAGGGCAATGTAATATGTATGAACTGCACTGTAAAATCTTCATTTCAATGCCACATATAATAAGCAGTAATAAATCCATTGCACTTCTAAAGCACCTTTCCATCAGAATCACAAAGCACCTTTCAGCACACTCTATATGTATACGTCTCCATCAAGCTGCATCTAATATTTTAATACATTGTACTTAACCTATATCCTTAATTACAGAGGCTCCTCTTTATATTTAAATATCATGAGAGCAGTCTTGACTAGTCTATCCATTAGAATTCCAAGAGCTTCATAAAATAGAGGTGACCATCTTTTTTCGCAACCCTTTAAAACTGGTTATTGCAACACATGCCATTTACTCTTGGCAATATTTAGGCTGCGTTTCTAGCCTACTTCAGCCAGACACCTACCCACGATGCCTAATTTAAGCACCATTAGTCCCTATGAAGTCCGTGGGCACAAGCTTAAGGACACGCTCAAGTGCTTTGCTGAATCGGGCCATTACTGCACACAGCCCGTAAACGTTTACATTTACAGTAATGCTGCTGCTTAAATCCTCTCATTCTTATTCAGACAAAGCGCCTTTTGATTTCAGTGGGAGTGGTGCATGAGTGTGGAGTGCAAGATTGGCCCAGAGTTATTTATTATTTATACAGCGTTACAAGTGTGTGAGACACAGTCACACAACAGGCAAAATCACCAATAGTGTTGATAGTATTTCACTCACAAAGACAAATAGGAGTCATTATCCCTATCTGTAAGATAAGGCCAGCAGCCATGGCTGGGAAGGGGATCCCCAGGCACGCCACTAAAAAGAGACCCCCAGGCACACCATGGAGACGGGCACTCTGGGAAGCTTCTTTCCGCAGTGTGCCTGGGAACGGATCCCCAGGCATGCCGCAGAGAGGGGCAACTCCAGCAAGCTTCTTTTGCAGTGTGTCTGGGAACGGGAACCCAGGCACGCCACAGAGAGGGGCCGCAACCCAATACCTGAGGGTCTGGAATCCAGTACTGGTTCGTGACCTATGGTCTGAAAACCACTGTCTTGCTTCTCAGAGTGCCAAAAATATAAAGCCCCTATGCTCTGAAGAACATGCAGCTTAAAGGCATAAGTGAGTACATTAGAGAGGAAGAATGAGTTTGCGGTTAAAGCAATAGACTGAGTTTTGAGAGATATAGATTCAGTTCCTGGCTCTGCCACACATTTCCTATGGGGCCTCAATAGAGTTGCTTGATTTCTCCTGGCCCCAATTCTCCAAACGCAAAAGGAGATGATATCTCCTGTCTCTCAATCTTTGCTACTTTGCAGACACTTTCCCTACTAATTTTCAGTTTGTCAAAAATAAACTTTTAAATGATCAATGATTTTCCTCCAGCACCAATTTAAATTTAGTCTCTTAGGAGCAGGGTCTCTCTCAGACATTATGTTTAAAAACATTAGCACAATGAGGTTCTGAGCTCAAGTGGGACCTTTGGGTACAATTTGTATTTGCAATACAAATAAAGAGTAGTAATATATATATATATATTATAAAATCCATCTAAGACAAGTACAGAGCCAAGTGGGTATCTAATTCTAATTTATTTTATTTTATTTACAGATACTGCACTTTAGAATTTAATATGCTGTTTAGACAGTGAGTCAGGTTAGGGCAGCAATAAGAAACTAAAAAGAAAAAATATATATATATCCAATTCCACAGGCTGACACAAAAACAAATCATTTTCTGCTCCTACTTCTATGATCAGAGTCAAATATCTGCAATACAAATACTTGATTTCCAACGAGAATGACCTCAGCACAAGAATAAGGACAAAGGGACTAATCTATAATGCCTCCTCTGAACTGAAGCAGCAGGAGTCCCGCCTGTTGAAATCTTCCATTGCGTATTGCAGGGAGTGAATTGCTGCTGATTATTTCCGCTCACATCAGAGGCACTACCACATTGAATGGCAAGGATATTGAAGGATTTGAGGCTTTGGAAGACAGTTCAGAGCGACATGGGGAGAGGTGAATATAAAACTGTTTGACAGACTCACAAACATCTGGCAGATACAGAAGTCCTCCTCACCTTAGTGTGGAAAAGAGAACATTGCTCAAGACTTCCTGAATAGGTTTGTCTAGTGCCAGGGCCGGCCCATCAATATAGGTGAACTAGGCAGTCACCTAGGACGGCAGGCTTTAAGGGGCACCAAAGAAGATAGAAGTGATTTTTTTTCTCTATTTTAAAAAAATATATGAATACATTATCTCTTATAAAATGTGTGCGGGAGGGTGCCAAAGTCATAGTTCTCCTAGGGCACCAAAAACCCTTGGGCTGGTCCCGTCTAGCGCTGAGGTGATATATCTGCAATGAAGGAACAGTTTTTTCCTAGACAGACACTTGTGTGCTCTAGTCCTGCCAGGGGAAGGGAGTGGAACCCCCTTGCCGGCAAATGGGCCAAAGGCACTGACTGAGACAGCCCATCAGCAGCAAAGGACAGCTTCAAGAGTGAGGAAAATCTGGATCTGAACTCTTCTAAAAGAGTGAATGCTCAGAGTGCAGCATAATCCTAGGCTTTAGCAGATAACTTTGATAAGGTGACTAATTACTGGCCAACTAACCTCTTGCTATTCCTGAAATCAATTTTCTTTCTTTCTGTATCGATTAAAGCAGCTGGCTGATATTTTCTCACGATCCTGATTCCCAGCAGTCCCATTAGATACTATCTCTGCCAGCAGCCTATTCCCCTTTGGCTTTCGCAAGCCTCACTTCCATTTGGAGGGCAAGGCAGTGGGAAATGCGCTTTTAGCTTTTTTGCTCGTTGGAATTATTGAATGACAGTCCAAAGTGAAGCTCTTTTACCTTTGTATATTTCAAAAGCGTGTAGGGTCAAAGTTCTAAGGTAACATTTTCCCATTTTTAAAAATCCACCCTAGTGTGTAACACAGCTTATTTGTAAATCATTGAATTAATTATTGAATAGATGAGCACTGCTTCCAAATGCTCCCCTGACACCACCTGGGGGAGGCGTTGTTTACAAAGCTTTCCCCCAGCCTATAGAAGTGAGATAACTTGCATATCAACCATGAGTTTTGGATATACCGGTACATGATAATTGGCAGTTTCCTCTTTACTGACTGAACCAACTTCAATTCCAAGTGCTTTGTAAGTATCTCTGATTCTCACTTCCATGAAGAGTCATTTTATTAGTGGTATTATTTATTTGTATTGTAGCGGTATGGGGAGGCCCCACTATGGTCAGCACCGTACAAACACACAATAGCCATGAAGAGAGACAGCAAGCAAAACAGACAAGCAAAGCAATGATGGAAAAAAGGAAGGTGCCTTCTCTCCAGTTTTTCAGATGTGGAAACTGAGGCACAAAGGGTGCGTCTACACTTGTAAATTAAGTCGATGTAAGCGTGCTTAAGTCGACAATTTACTCTGCATCTACACTACACTTTTCTTAAGTCGACTTAAGTAAGCTGCTTAAGGTACAATGGGGCAAAGACTGAGCCCACTGACACTTGGCAAGGGGTACCCCCCCCTGCCACCACAGACCAGTCCCAGGTCTACCTAGCCCCTACAATTTGACCTAGGCGTCCAGTGTGGACACACTAGGTCGACTTTGTAGGGTCCCCCCAAAGTCGACTTAAAATTTAAGTGTAGACATGCTAAGTCTACTTAACAAAGTCGACTTAAAGTCAACTTAGCTTGTTAAGTCAACTTAGCTAAGTCGACTTAAATTCCCAAGTGTAGACATAGCCAGGGTGATTAAATCACTGGACCAGGATCACACAAGAAGCACATAGTAGAAACAGCTTATATCTTCAAGTCAGCGCACAGCTATGGGTACTCGCATTGCCCCACAATATGCCAACATTTTTATGGCTGACATGGAGCAATGCTTCCTCCAGTCTCATCCCCAAATACCGCTCTTCTACTTACATTACATTGATGACAACTTCAAGGGCATTCTTTCTGAGAATCCAGATGATGACGATTTCCACAGAGATTTGAATAATTTCCACTCCATGATCAACCTTAGCCTGGAACACTCCACACAGGAGATCCACTTTCTGGACACCTACAGTACAAATTAGTGATGGACACATAAACACCACCCTATACCACAAACCTACAGACCACTATAGTTACCTACATCACTCGAGCTTCCATCCAGGACACACTACTCAATCCATTGTCTACAGCCATGCCCTACGATATAACCACATTTGCTCCAATCCGTCAGACAGAGACAAACACCTTCAGGATCTCTATCAAGCATTCTTAAAACTACAATATCCACCTGGGGAAGTGAAGAAACAGAGCAACAGAGGCAGCTTAAAAAAAACCCCTGTCCTTATTTGGCAGCTCACACAGCAGTTCCTTCAGGATATTACCTACCAAAGGAGATGCAATCTGGAGGCATATCAGGGCAAACGAAAGATGTGACAAGCTTAACACTGGCTTTTCTCAATTTTGTGTTTTTATGTTAAGTGCTTGATATTACTTTGATGCTTTTGCATATTTAATTTCCCTCTGTTCTTTTCAAATGCTAACAATACAACTTCTTGCAACGCTGAAATTACAAATGAAAAAATAATTTACAATCAAAATAATGTGACTCAAAACTCTAGCTCAAAATACTAATGGAAATTCTCTCTGCTTATATAAGATGTGCCGGCAATCACACTATCCTCACTGCGCAATATCTTCCCATGCAATGTTAAAAATCACTCCTGTGTTCATCCAACAGCAGAAAGTCCACTGAAATAACTAGTAAAGTATCGACTTCCTAGTCATCGAAATGGGACTTCATCTAGTACAAATAATTAGACCTGCTGGGGGCGCTTCATGTGTGTTGCTAAAGCCAGTGAACAAACCCCACAAAGCTTACCAGTGTTAGCTCAGAAGTTCATTGATGTTCTCCCAATAGGATCTCCCTTCGGAATGAGACCAGCACCTATTATGCACCTCTTACAGTGACAAAAGGCATTTACATCTGCGCAGATGAAGGCGATGCCATCAGAGCCGATGGATGTGCAGAAACATTCAAAGTGATCCTGCAACTGATTGTTGCACTGCTGGACCGGTCCAGAAGAAAGAGAAGGCAGGATGAAAGAGATTTGCTCCTACATATCAGCACCCCATTTATTGACTCCCCACCACTACACAAGGGGGAAAAAAGCATACAGTGAGAGTGAGACAGTGAACAACACAGGAGAGACTTACGTCATGCAACAGATCCCGGGCATCAGTCACAGGAGGCCCAAAACACACATGAAATGCTAAGTTTCTGCTGGAAGAAGACACGAGGCTGGGGACTTCACAAACCCTTCTCAGAATGCAGCCAAACAACATGGTGACGCTCTCCAAGAGGAATGGGGAGAATGTGGGCAAAGCAGGAGAATTGTGGGGCATGGCCAACGGGGCCGTGAACAGAGAGACACTGGATCATCGTGCCACATCAGTCTGAAGCCACTAACAGAGGCAGGTGACCACATGCACTCTGTCTCCAGACTGGAGGGAAAGATTCTTTCTCTCTGTCTCCTCCACACCCGCACCCACACCTGCACCCGAACTGAGGCCTTTTACTGAAATTTTGCACAGGGGAGTAGGATTTAACTTTTAGCCCCTGTTTATTAAATTATTTAGAAAGAGAAAACCTGAATTCTCTGCAGCCCAATTACAAATACATTCTGCTTTCGCATATCTGTGTGATCATCCTTTATAGGACCTTTATCCATTCTACTGGAGCAATTGGTATGGGTTGCTGCCAGAGAAGGGAGGACACTAGACTAGATGGAATATGGAGCCAATCAGCATGGCTGTTCCTATGAATCAAGTTGTTTTGGTTGTCTGTGCGACCCACAATACTTCACGGAAGGAGGGGGAGGGGGAAATCCTAACACCATTGATGTCAATGGGATTTTTGCCATCGACATCAAGAGGACCATAATTTCACCTAGTGTATTAGGTCAAACTGTGACTATATGACTATGTAAATTGTGAGAAGTTACATGTGGAAAACTCATAACTCACTGGTGCAGTCTGAACATAAGTGAAGTGCAATTACTCATCTGGTTTGGAGAGTATTGTACAAAGCGAATGATCATCTGGGCAATGGTGATAAACACAGTCACTGATCAGTTGTCCACAGACAGACTTCTAGGAGATAACGTGTATTCTTTCAGCCAGTCAGCAGTGTGCTGTGGATTCTCTGAATCTGAAAGTCCAGTCACAGTTTAATGAACTCCATGCAGCAATCAGTAGGTGAATTGCAGTGGCCTATGTTATGAACAGAATGGCCATACTAAGTCAGACCAATGGTTCAGCTAACACACTATCCTATCTGTCGCCAGTGGTCAACACCAGGTGCTTCAGAGGCAAAGAACAGAACAGATCATTAGTGATCCATCCCTTCATCCACTCCCACCAGAAGGTCAGACTAGTTTCTTCTGGTCTTAATTTTTAAATTTTCCAGTATTTTAAGCAGGGCTTTAGCTATATGTGTAATACATTTACTAACTGAAAGTAATTAAACATCTTCCCCCTGTGATACGCCAAACACTTGACATGAGCAAATGCTTTATATAGATTTTGTTTTTGATTATCGGTGGTTGAAGGGATTCATACTGTTTACTTGCAATTTAGAATGTTGTTTTTCAGTCTCTTTGAAGAGGCCACAGATTGCAGGTTAACATTTCTTGTTTAAAATAAACTGAAAATCTGACTCCCACCCAATCAATTCGTAATTAGCTAAGCAAGACAGATGGGTAGACCCAACCACTCCTGCCAAGGCAACAATGGATTGATATCATTAACTACCAAGGGCCCATACAAAAGTCATACACATGGAACAAGATTCATCCCTGTCATAAATGGAACCAATTCCCTTGTTCCTAGACGTTACAATCAGATGGATCCCTCATCATCATTGAGTCTGTCCTCCGCAAGCCATTCTACCTAGCAGGGTCAAGGGCCTGGGCAACCCTGCCAGACTTTAAGGAGCCAGGATGTTTGAAAATTGATGCTTAGCCCTTTAAGCCACCCCAAGTCATGAAATTACCATGAACTACATTGTACAAATGTCCAGAGGAGTAGCTGTGTTAGTCTGTGTACAGCAAAAACAACGAGAGTCCTGTGGCACCTTATAGACTAACAGATTTTCTTCAGCATAAGCTTTCGTGGGCTATAACCCACG
>ML685781.1:7812848-7835161 GCA_007922175.1 Pelusios castaneus
GTGGGTTATAGCCCACGAAAGCTTATGCTGAAGAAAATCTGTTAGTCTATAAGGTGCCACAGGACTCTTGTTGTTTTTATTGTACAAATGGGGAACCAAAGCACAGCAAGTTGCCCAAGGAGTCCGACAGAACCAGGAATTGAATGCCGGTCTACTGAGACCTGGATTAGTGCTTAAAGCACAAGGCCACTCTTCTTCCTCCATTGTCCAACCCAAGTTGTCTCTGCTGAAGCCAGAGAGGGAGTTGACCCTAAAGATAATAACGCTTACAAACTCATGGACCCCTTTACTCAAGAGATCTTGCAGGAAGAAAAAATATTCTTAGGGTTAAGGCACTAAACTAGCTACAGGGTCACAATTACAATGCTGCTGTGTCGGGTGGACACTCTCTGCAGGGAGGGATGAGTTTTTTCTATCTATGTAGGTAATTCACCCCCTCTATCAGCCTGGCTACTGCCTCTCAGAGAATTCTTCCAACGACCTATCAACATTCACAACAGGGATTCAGTTAACCAAAGTATGACATTTTTCATAGCCCTGAGCTACTCAAGTAGGTCAATCTGATTTTTAAGTGTAGAGCAGATCTAGGACTCAAGGGATCTAGGCACAGTTTCCTGCTATACCCCAGACTTCCTGTGCGACCTTGGTAAATCACTTAGGGACAGATATTTAGATGCCTAAAGATGTACATAGGTGTCTAGGGGGATTTTCAAAAGCCCGCTCCCACCCCCAAGCAGATTAGGTGCCTAACTCTGTCTTCAATAAGAAATCAGTAGGAGTTTGATGCCTAACCTGCTTGTTAACTTTTGAAAATTCCTGTAGACTCTTCACTACATCTGTAGACACCCAACTCCCTTTGAAAGTCTGCACCAGAATATCTCTGTTCAATGTCTTTCCTGTAAAATGGGAACAGAAACACTTCCTTATCTATATAGTTTGTAGAGAGGCAGTGAGACCCCTGGCTGTGCATTTGTACAATTGATCCATCTTCTGAGTTTGTATGTTGCTACATAACAAATAATAATTTGCTATACAAACAAGGAGTCCTGTGGCACTTTTAAAGACTAACAAATTTATTTATCACATGAGCTTTCATGGGAGAAAATCCCACTTCGTCAGACGCTTTGCTATGTTGCTTTTATTTCTAACTTCTCAAGCAATGATATATTTTACTCTAAATTCAGTTCTTCTGACTCTAGAAAAGTTTCTTCCTAAACATACAAAGAACATGCATATATATTCCTAATTAAAAAAGCCCAGAAACTGAATAATTAATAATCCAAGAATTGAAAAATTGGTCCTAAGTACCAAGACAGTGCTCAAAAAAATAAAATAAAGACAATTGCATGGCTCATAGTGGGATAGCTGTATTGACAAATCTGATCTAGTGAGAAAAATTTGATAGCTGTAAGATACATCTGTGACGAATCAATCAATAGCAATTATGAAGTTCCATTGTAGTTCTAAACTAGCTTTAGCCTTGTGCCAATTTACGTGGACAATATTCTACAATACTACTTAACACAATCTTCTTTGTTCAGCTTCAGTAGATTCGTGTTTTGCAGGAAATAAACATGATAACTTTTAAATTATATTAACAAAGCAAGCAAGAAAGTAGACATTGGTAGAAGGTACCTGGTTAAATTGTTCTTTTGATTGGAATTAATTTTCTGAAGTAAATCCTGAAAGGGATAGAAGGCACCAATCAATAATCTTTTAATGAGGTGCAAGGAAAACATGAGTCAACATGACAGGTTTTGATGGCTAATGATCTTCAGAGGAAGAACACTGTTCAAAGAAACACTCTGAAAGGCACAGAAAATTGATTAATCTCTATCCCAAGATATTGCAGCAAAGCATTGTGAAATAAAGTAGCCCTCAGACATTTATATCATTTACACCTCTGCCATAGCGTGTTACTTTGGGAAAGATTGTAGCTTAAGGGTGCTTTTCTCTTAGTTATTAACTCAAAAATCAATCTGCTTGCTGTGACTTGTTGCCTCAAAAACATCTGCCTGAGATAATTTTCCTACACTGTTTACTGAAATGAATAACTAAATGGAAAAGACAAACTGTGGGGGTCCTGTTTCTCTTATGTTTTTATAGCTGCTTTGTTATGTCTAAGACATATCTAGGCTAACAGACATTTTGGTCTTCCCTCACCTACACCCTTAGTTTGAGCAATGCAATATAAAAGAGTTTTCATGGAAAAACAAACCAAACTCTTATTTGCACATTTTCTATTTTCTTCAAGTCAAATTTCTGAAGTATAAAAGATGCAAAACTAACCTCAATTCTATTTTCTGGCCCCAGCAACAGACAAATCACTTATGTGACTCAGAATATATAATCCAAGTAAGAGGAATGGATCTGTTTGTACAGATGCACCTCAAAACAAACCCTAATATAGGATTCTAAATATTGGTGTGAACATTGTTAGAAGAGTAGCTGAGGAGACTTGCCAGCTGTACCAAAAGGTATTTAAGCAAAGTTGGGTCTTTTTTCCCCCATTCTCTCCGTGACAGTCTCAAAATTTGCATTCATTAAAAGTTTTCAAAGCCCTCATTATAAGGGATGAGATTGGGGTAGGCTGAGACTAATTTTTTTTTTTTTTTTTTTTGTAATTTTTTCCTTCATTTGGGGATATTCAAAATTGTATTTCCTTTTCCCTTCTGTCACAGATTGCGTTTTGTTGGCACTAATACACCTGACTCAACTATTCCACTCATTAGCTGCTATTAAATTACAGGCTCAGGATTTTACATATTCATATCTATTGCTTAAGGTTTTTGCTCACTTGTCTCTTTCTTGTTTATTAACACAGTAAAAATTACTAGTCAAGAGATACAGACATAGCTCCAGTTACAGTCCCCCAACATATTATTGGCATGTTATAAGCAGTGACTATTGAGATGTTGTATTTCAGGGGGCTATAGAGGCTGGGGGACAGAAGGGACGAGCACCTTATGGAAATATTGTGGGAGCTCTGCCTCTGTGTAAACTCATACATGCCTCCGGGGGTGGGGCAGAGGCAAGGGCAGGAACCAGAGGAGCTGGAGCAGTTCTCAAAATGCCTGGGAACGGATCGAGAAGCAGGTAGGGACCCCTTGGGATCCTCCTTCCCAGGGGTGCGTCTACACAGCTGCTTAAGTCGACTTAAGGAAAAATTAAGTCGACTTTGTAAAACCTCCTTTTAAGTCGACTTGCTGCTTAAGTCGACTTTAGAAAGTTGACTTAAGCCAGTGTAGACGTGGAGTAGCCCTAAGTCGACTTAGGGGGCTCCAGGGCTTCCCCACTGCCCTCCCTTCCAGGGTGGCTGGCACAGCCACAGCTGCCACCCTGCCCCTATGCCCTGCCAGGGTCCCTGTCCCCCTTTGCCCCATTGTACCAAGGTACAATGGGGCAAAGGCTGAGCCCTCTGGCACTTGGCAAGGGATGCCCCCCCCTGCCACCATGGACCTGTCCCAGGTCCACCTAACTCCTACAACTCGACCTAGGCATCCAGTGTGGACGCTCTAGGTTGATTTTGTAGGGTCCCCTCTAAGCCAACTTAAAATTTAAGTGTGGACATGCTAAGTCGACTTAAATTAACAAGTGTAGACATAGCCCAGGGTGGAGCCAACTACTCCCTCAATCACTCTCCTATTCCTCTGACCATTTACAGGGAGCTTGTTTCCCCACTCTACCACCCACACTTGATGACTGAGATTAGTGAGGGAGCCTACCAAACCAATGGATGTCCAGCCCCTCAGATGAGAGAATAGCCAAAGAACGCAGACATCTACTGAGAACAGGAGACACGCCCCTCCCCTCCAAAAATAGTTAAACAAACAGGGATGAGGATGCAGCTCAGAAAGATAAAATGAGGGAATGTCAAATTATAATCCCAGAATACACGCCCTCCTCCAAGGAATGAGTCAGCACATGCCGTTCACAGGAACGCTCTCCAGATGTGCATAGAGATAAGGGATGGGTAAAAGGCCCCACAATCGTAGGACCCCCTTGTCTGGTTCCTGTCTCGTGGAGTGATGGGTGGCCATCTTGGCCAGAGTCAGGAGGAGGGTGATGAGGAGATTGAGAGCCCTACAGGCTGAAGTCCTCTGTCTATTTATCCACATAACAGATACAGCACAGTGACATGGCAAGCTTGTCTGTGCCATTCACTCATGTGCCTCAGCCCTCATATGGGAGGAGCACCTCTAGAGGCAACAGAATAGTTCTGTTTCCATGTCTGTTCAGACTTCACCATTCTTCTGAGATTGCCAGCCAGGGTGATAAGTGGAGCTATGCATCTTCCACTGTTTCCTAGCTTTTAGGAACCAAACTGGCACCAATAACTCATTTCACTCAGGAATCAAATAGTAATGAACACATTTTATAAGGGCCTGGCCTAGAATCAGCACTATTCTCGATTTACAATGCGGTCTCGGTGGCTCAGGCGTTAGGATAGCAATTCTAGAGACATCAGTTCCATTCCTGCCTCTACCAGTGTCCATCCGTGTGACCTCAGATACATCATGTCACTTCCTTGTGTCTGTTTCCTAATCCATCCTTTGTCTATATAGACTAATCTCTTCAGGGAAGGGGCTGTCTCATTTCACATCTTGCAGCTGTGAAATACCAGGGTACACTCCAAACTAATAAATAGTTGTGTTAATTCTGTCCTGCAACCCAGGGTTCCATTTACAATGACTGGCTGCCCTCAAACAGCCTTCAGCGTGAGAGTCACCCTCAGCTACACCAGTGTGTGTATACTGCTGCCAGTCAGGCATACCTTGGCTCTTACCAGCCTCAAAAATTACTGGGGGTGATCCCAACATGCTCCCAGTCCTCAGATTTCCCCCCCTTCTCCCAGAAACATATATCCTGTACTGTCCATCCCTCTCCTGGACAGTATGAATATATTAAGTCTATTATTCCGTTAAGGCAATAATATGCACACAAGCTTGTTAACCCAAATGGAGTTACCTAGGTCCTTCAACTTAACACACTGCATTAGATAAAACATAAGCCAAGGTTATTAACTACAGAGATTTAAAGTGCGTAGAAGTAATGAGACAAACATCGGAAATGGTTACAAGGAAAAATAAAATAAGACATTTACTAATGCCTAATTTAACAAGCCATATTAGATTCAAGTAAAGTTTCTCCAGCATATGACGGACCAAATTTTCAAGTCAGAACCCCTCCCCCAGAGTCCAAGACTCACTTCCCTTTTTTCCTTCCCCTTCCCCCCACCAAGTGCAGTGAATGTCATAGGTAGAGAGAAAGGGATGCTTTGAGATATGTGCCCTTTAAAAAAAAATTGTTTCAGACCCCCTTTAGAAAAACAATTCCAGCTGAGAACCAGGAGCCAAGGAATCTATGTAGAAGGATGTTGTTTGCTTTTTTTCACTTGGTTTAACTTTCCTTGTCTTCCCTTCCTGCTTGATGTCTGTTAACTGTGTAAGTGGAAGTTAAGCTGAACACACTTTCCTTTGTTTAGGACAGATCCGTTTGCCAACCTCTGTTTGGGAAGGGCTGTGAGATTTGGAACATGTGTTTTAATAACACCATACAGGAAATCTTAATTTCACATACAATGCTGTCACATGTGTTTTACCAGGACAATACTGACCACCAGATTATGATTTACAAATCCACCTTCCCAGGCTTACTTTATACAAATATTATTACAATAGTATGTAGGGTGTGAATACGGGGCTTTTTTCTGATACAAGAGCCCCTGATCTCTAGCCAAATAGCTGCAGCTACTACTAATATTCAATTAATAATAATAATAATAATAATAATAATAGAGATGACATGACAGGCTCTAAGGCTATGTCTACACTTGCACTTTTAAGTCGACTTTAACTAAGTCGACTTAACTAAGTCGACTTAGTGTGTCTACACTTAAAATTAAAGTCGACTTAAAGGGGAACTTACAAAGTCGACCTAGAGCGTCCACACTGGATGCTCTAGGTCGACTTTGTGGGGCTAGGGGGATCTTGGGCAGGTCCACGGTGGCAGGGGGGGCACCCCTTGTGTGCAATGGGGCAAAGGGGGACAGAGACCCTGGCAGGGCAGAGCCCTGTGTGTGATGCTGTCTGGATTTAGGGAAGCATTTATGATATTATTTTCAATGTATATCTCATAAATGCTATAATGCATAGGAACTATGTCATGTTTGGTATCAATAGAAAGGTAGTAATTTTCTGGGAATGATTATATAGTTTATGTCTAGGAATTCTATTTCTATTAGAAGTTAGGAATTCAGTGTTCTATCTATTATTTAACTTGAGTGATTTTATGGGAACACCCCAGACAGGATGTCACCAACCATTGTCTCCTTATTGTTTAGGAATTTTCCAGGTAGAATGGTCCCAGGGAGTAAACTGATAAGCCATTAAGGACACAATGCTTGTATTCCTTATGTCCTTAATGGCTCATCAGGTTACTCCCTGGGACCATTCTACCTGGAAAATTCCTAAACATTAAGGAGAAAATGGTTGGTGAGATCCTGTCTGGGGCGTTCCCATAAAATCACACGTTAAAGTATAGATAGAACACCGAATTCCTAACTTCTAATCGAAATAGAATTCCTAGAGATAAACTATATAATCATTCCCAGCAAATTACTACCTTTCTATTGATACCAAACATGACATAGTTCCTATGGATTATAGCATTTATGAGATATCCACTGAAAATAATATCATAAATGCTTCCCTAAATCCAGACAGTGTCACACTGTGCCCACATGCCCTGCCCTTTGGGGGGCATGCCAGGCTCCCCCTGTGCCCTTCCTCCCCCGGCAGGGAGGGCATTTGTGTAGTCCTGGGGTAACCCTAAGTCGACTTAGGGCTACCTCAGGGCTACACTGGCTTAATTTGACTTTAAAAAGTCGAATTAAGCCTTAAGTCTACTTAAATCTAGGTTTAATAAAGTCGACTTAATTTTCATTAAGTTGACTTTATTTTCCTTAAGTCGACTTAATTTACCAGTGTAGACGCAGCCTAAGTGACCAACCCAAAACTCACTGAAGCCAATAGAAAAATTCCCATTGATTTCAGGTAAGGCTTTAAATCCCATTCCAATCACTCCCCCTCCAGCCCCTTTATAATTAGGATAGTAATGATAAAGCTTGATTTGTTATTGAAGTTCAGGAGAGTCTCATTTGCAACTGGTCAAAACTTTTCTGACAGTATGGTTTTCCATCTGAAAATGCCTTTTCGTCAAAACCAAAGTTTCCTGTGAGAATGGGTTAATTTCAGTGAGTTTCATGAGGATGAGGGCAGGGAGCATTTTTCTAAGGTCAAAACATTTTGTTTCAACAATTTCTGAACTGAGCTTCCCATGTCAAGCAACTTTTCCTATATGCATTTTCTTTTCTTTTATAGAACATTTAAAAAAGTCAAAATTGAAAATAAACTTCTGATTTTGTCAAAATGAAACACTGCATTGACTCAGAACTAGAACTTGTTGGGAAATTTTGTTTCACTGGCAATTTAGAAATTCCTAGTTTTCCAGGTCAGAACTAAACATGATTTTAAAACTACAGAATTTTTTTCACAAAAAAGAATTCCAGTTCTTGCACAACTCTACTTTACACTTCGGGGGAATTTGGGTTTGGAGAAGTAGTAGCTGTAACCCATTGCTCAGTGGGCATTATGTATCCCCCTTCTGTGCCTGATCCACAAAGGGCAGGAGTCTGGGCAGGAGTGCCACAGCTCCCAGCATGGAGCTTTCCTGGAAGTCCCATCTTCACACCCCCAAATTTCATGCTTGGCTTCCTAAGCAGTTCTAGTTGCAAGATAAACTTCAACTCTGACCAGGGTCATGTGTATTATAAGACTCTAATTGCATGATACTATATTATTTCTCAAATAATCCAACATCTTACAATTTTTTGCTATGATCTTAACCCTGCAAGTGTAGCTTCTTGATTTTATTTTTAAAACCATCGTACACTTACAAATTTTCATTGTCACAACAGGATAGTATATCTCTATTGACAGACATTTTATGTGAATTCTCTTTTCAATAAGATGTCTATTTTAGTAATTTTTTTCCAGTACTGTACATTTTCTTTACTATCTACAGCACAACCTTCCTGAGGTGCAATTCAGGCAGAGATCACTACAAAGGTAATGTAGCTTGACTGAGGCAGCAATGCACAGTCCTGTACGTTGATGCACACGTGTATCTAAGGTTGTAAAAAACTGTTGTATTATACTGTAATATTTGAGAAACACTACAAGATCAAACAGAGTCCTGTGGCACTTTTAAAGACTAACAGATTTGTTTTAAAAAGTGCCACTGGACTCTGTTTGTTTTTCTGCAATAGACTAACACTGCTACCCCTCTGGAACTTGACTATAAGATCATGCAATTAAAGATATACACAGAAGGAGGCAGGATTAAACTTTCACAGCCTCTACTTTTGTTTTAAGCATGCAAGCCAGCGTTCTCTTTATAAAGTTTGTTTGATGGAATATGACTTTTATTACAATGCCTCCTTTTGTCTTTCTTTTAACAACAGTCCAGTTTTACAGGGCTCCTGAGCTTTGAAATCTAATTATCAGGCTACTTATGTTCAACACATTCTGTGACACAGTTCCAAGTCTGACTTCTGGAAGAATAATCATCCTGTAGAGTAGCATTAAATACCTCCTGGCAGTGGCCTATTCCCAAATCATTTTCTTTATTTAGTCAGGTTACCACTAAGAGTCACAAAATCTTTGGGAAAAGTCGAGCTGTCAAAGTGGCATATTAAATCTTTCATATTATTCCAGCAACTAGAAGTTCCTGCATTCCCGTGTGGTCTTTACCATAGAAGGTTCAAAGAAGAGACACAGAGCAGAAGTAAAAAGCTCAATATATTACCGAGCACAAGTCGTGCCCAGAACTTACTGAAATACTTAACATATTACAAGTAACAGTTCACAAACCGAGTGCCAGAAAGAAAACAGTGTAGTTAACACCGCTGTGCGTTGTTTTTGTTTATGTTTGCCAGTCCTTCTGAATGTTTATTGGAATGGCAGCAGATGGCATGAGGCAAATGCACACACTTTTTCACAGTTTCTTCCAAAATGAACAGATGTCTTCATTACACGCTACATGACCGGGTGTAACAAAACGCGACAAGCATCAGAGGTAGAGGAAAGTGACATGTTCTTTTTCTAACCTGAATTGCTTCTTGACATAGCTCTTAGTCAGGTTTGAGCATTGCACTGAATGCTCGAGATGGGGAAGCGGAGCTGTTCTATGTAATGCAGACTTGCTCAGCCAGCTCATCATCACCCATCTCATCAGGGTTGGAGACTTGCAGCTCAATTCCTCCCTGCTACAGAACTGCACCTCCTTGCACCAGCAAGGCTGCGGGGTGGGGAGCAGGGAGATTCATCTCTGAGAACAGGGTGATGTCCTCTCAGACAAACTGGTTTTCAATCAGGCTCATTGCTAGTATTCAGAAAGATAAGCTAACCATGTACAATAGCCAGCAGAAGACAGCTTTAAGTTGCATCAAGGGGACCCACTCAAGAAGAGACTTCTGGGAAGTTACACTGAATTCATGCATGCCTTGCAGGCATCGCTCATATTTTGCTGCAACACTGACTTTCTAGGGTGTCCTTTCCCTGCACCTTCATTCCTGGCAGAGAGGAGGTTGTAGTTTTGGTTTTTTCTTACTTACTACTGCAGCCTCCCTGAGGAAATTTTGCACAATTTGAGCTCACTGCATCATCTGCACTGGGAGAAGCCAGAATAGATCCTACAGCAAACCTGCCTATTTGGGTGTATTTAGCATTGTAAACATCAGCCTAGCCCCACTGACACCTACAGTGTTATGATTTAGTCTGGCAAAGGATCAGGCTTGCAAAGTGCAGTGTATTACTATTATTCATTAATGTGAGAGTTCAGCCACTTTAAAAATTCAGCAACTCAAAAAGAACCCCTAGTATTTACATAGATAAAATGGCATGATTGGAGGCCAATGAGCTCCCACCATGGCATTGCAGAACCTGACCTTCCCGTTGCAACCTGCTTTTGGTTTTCACTAATTACTGCCATTAGGAACTACTCCAGAAGTCAATTATCCTTAACAAAAAAGCAGCGCTCTATTGAAAAAAGCAGTAACGATGGAGATGTTCAAATTGTGGGGAATCTGTGGGTTGCCTCTGTTCATTTGAGTACTGTTTGGTTATTAACCACATTAATGCTATGATGATTTCAACTGAGTAGGTTCAGCCTGGAAGGAACACTTCTAAACTTAAAGATCAAGATTTTCACGAATGACTAGTGATTTTTGGGTGCTCAACCTGAGACACCCTAAAAGTAGCCTGGTTTTCAGAGAGAGGAGGTTCAGACATTTCTAAAAACCTGGCCCCTTTCACAGGTCCCAAGTTGGCAACCCAGAATCACCAACTACTTAACGAAAATTCTCCACTATGCTGTGGATACATCTTGTTTACACAACTTAGAGTACAAGATATCAGACCAAGGCTTTGTCTACATTAGAAAAAGTTAAGTCAAGTCGACTTAAAGTCGACCTTATTAAAGTTGACTTAACAAAGTGGACTAAATTGACTTAGCTTTAAGTCGACTTAGTCCACGTTGTTAAGTTGACCTAACCACCCTTAAGTCAACTTAATAAAGTTGACTTAAGGGTTACTCCACGTCCACACCGTCCTTAAGTCGACTTAAGAGTTAAGTCGACCTAATGAGTGGTAGTAACAAAGTCGACTTAAGCTTTCATTAAGTCGACTTAAGGACTTTCTTAAGTCGACTTAATGAAAGCCTAGTGTGGACGTGGCTTAATTTAAGTCAACTTAAGCCTCCTTAACTTGACTTAAATTGCCAGTGTAGACATAGCCCAAGGCCCTCTTTCAGGATGTTCTGACACTAACCCAGGAATCATCCTTCCTAGAAATCCTATCAAAAGCATTCACCAATGTTAAGCCCCTTTTGCACCACTCCAGCAGCCCAAAGGAATGTAAAGTTTCCTTAATTTAAGGATTCCCCTTGCAAAAGATGCATCTTCAGCTAGTGAAGGGCTAGTTCTATGCAGGCCAAGAGCAGCTGGCAATGACATAGCTGTAGCAAGCTATGATCCTGGGACAGCATCCACCCCCGACCTTTTAAATGACCTCCACTGAGATCAGTGGTGAAGCCTGTCAAGTAACAACCAAATCTTCACAACCAAATCCCATTCTCCCCAGGCATTGTTGCTGGATGGGGTTTTCATCAACACTCCACTCTTGCCTCCACTATTCAGAGGCAAAGTTGAGCCATTCTATCTCATTCTCCATGGCCTGGAAGTGGTGAGCAGGCAGTCTTCTTCCCCCCAGCGTCTCTCTAGTTGGTATGCCCTCCTTCCCAGAGCTAGTCTTGGCTATCTAAGAATGGGAAGCCCTGCCACACCCTGTATGACTTGGTTCTTGTTCCTGGGCCCTAAAGAGAACAGTCTCTTTTCCTGCAAGCCACTGTTCCAGTAGGATCACTTAGTCTCTCTCATCATCTTCTCTTGATCTCCATTGCGCAGTGCCTGGAACAACCTGACCACTGAGTCTTCTTCCTCTGGCCTTAAGGATCCAATATACCCCATTACAGGAGCTTAACAGGTCCTGCTGGTGGCAAGCCTAAGGGGAAAGAGTGGGTGAGGCCCAAGTACAGTCTGGGTCTGTTTGATGGAGCCACTCCCTGGGAGACATCTGCAAGTGCGAGTTACAGAAGCCCTGAATGTTCCCTACGTGAGTCCACCTATTTGGTATTCACACACTTTGAAAGGTTCAATGTTGTTTCTAACACGGGTGATCGTCAAATGAAATGTCCACACACACACTCTCCTTGGCTGGTCTGTAGCAGATTTCAGATAATCAGTGTTCTTGACAACAGCTGCATTTTCCCTGCTTCTTATCACAAAACATCAATAAGAGAAAATCTGGTATTAAAAGAGTATTTCTAACAAATTGACAATCATAAGCCATTTATTGACATTCATTTCCAGGTGATCACCAGCAGTGACTGATGCCAGCCCCACGCATATGAAAGAATGGTCCTTCACGGTATCCCTGTGTGCTAGGGTGTTAATGAGGCCAGGAAGGGGGCCTATTAGTTTGGAGATTGTGACATTCCCCTCCCAGAATGCGGTCTGCCGTACCACTGTGTCCCCCGATCTCCACTCCTGAACCCCAATTCACCCTACTTTTGCTCGGTGACCACCCTACTCCTGGGTCAGTCCCCGCCAGCCTCCTGCATATAGTCAGTCTCAGGCAGTGGAGGTGCACTTTCCAGCCACTCGGGGCAGTCACCCAGCGAGCACCCCCACCCCCAAATACCACACCGGAAACTTCTGTTCTACAGGGATCAGGACCCTTCCCCAACAGTTCATAGGCACTGATTCCCCGTTTAACAAAGAAATGAGAATGCCCAGCTCTGCTCATTCACACCCTCTAAAGTTCACACAGCTTTAGATAAAACAAATACTAGTTTATTGATTAGAACATGACTTTAAGTGAGTATACAGCAAATCAATGCACAATCATTTAATAAATCAGTCGGGGTAATCACTATCAAATAAAAATACAAGATGTACACTAACCTAACATTACTGTGCAGGATTACTCACAAGATATGTCTATAAGATGGTTTAGCAGCCAGTCTCTGCTTCTCCATAGGCAGGGCCCAATGCTTCTTGGAGATGTTTCAAGATGGAGATTATCAGGCAAAAAGCTTCTTACCGTTCCAAGTGTGTGTACTTGTTTCCAACCCCCTTTCCCTCCCCCCTCCCAGCCCCTTTCCTGGGCCGAGGTGATCTTCTTTCAGCCTGAGCTGTGGAGCTCAATTTACATAGATTTTTGTCATGTACCTCTTCAGCCACCATGCAAAGAAGCAGCCCTGATTGTCTGCCTCCCTGCTGAGCCATGTGAAATACCTGGGAATATGCTTCACATCTGCACACATACACGACACTGCAGGAAACATGATACCATAACAATAAGGCAGAACATCTTATGAGCATTCAGAAGGGATCCTTACATGGCACATTTTGTCTCAACCCACACAATTACATGCCCAGAATGAACAGAAAAGTCACACAGGCCATACCCCAGGGGGGCATCATATGACAGAGATGAAGGTTAATTAAGAAGGAAGGAGGGGCACTTGTATAAAGAGAAGGAGCAGAAAGGGGCTGCTGGGCACATAGGCTATGTCTACACTTGTAAATTTAGATCAACTTTGGGGGGAACTTACAAAGTCGACCTAGAGCGTCCACACTGAATGCCTAGGTCAACTTCTACGGGCTAGGGGGACCTTGGGCAGGTCCATGGTGGCAGGGGGGCACCCCTTGCCCAGTGCCAGGGGTCTCAGCCTTTGCCCCATTGTACCTGGGTACAATGGGGCAAAAGGGGACAGAGACCCTGGCCGCGCATAGGGGCAGGGTGGGCAGGGCTCTGCCCTGCTCTGTGTGGGGGCATGCCAGGCTCCCCTTGTGCCCACCCCCAGCAGGGAGGGCAGTGCGGGAGTCCTGGAGAGCCCTAAGTCGACTCTAAGTCGACTTAAGGATACTCCAGGTCTACACTGGCTTAAGTCAACTTTCAAAAGTCGACTTAGGCGTAAAGTCAAATTAAAAGTAGGTTTAATAAAGTCGACTTAATGTTCATTAAGTCGACTTTATTTTCCTTAAATTGACTTAAGCAGCTTACTTAAGTCGACTTACGGAAACTGTAGTGTAGACGCAGAGTAAATTAAGTCGACTTAAGCAAGCTTAAGTCGACTTAATTTACAAGTGTAGATGCACCCAAAGTCTGCAGTCTTTTTCTTAGTGAAAGGAAGTTGTTGGCTGCATGTCTGCTCTTCTAGACTATGTCTACACTTACTAAAGTTAGTTCAAATTAGTTAATTCAAACTAACTAATTCAAACTAATTTTAGTTAGTTCGAATTAACTTAATTCCAACTAGCATGGCCCCACTAGAATGCTAGTTCGAACTAAGCAAGTGAAAGGAAGTTGTTGGCTGCATGTCTGGTCTTCTAGACTATGTCTACATTTACTAAAGTTAGTTCAAATTAGTTAATTCGAACTAACTAATTCAAACTAATTTTAGTTAGTTCAAATTAACTTAATTCCAACTAGCATGGCCCCACTAGAATGCTAGTTCGAACTAAACAAGTTACATTCATGGTACTTGCTTAGTTTGAATTAGTCAATTGCATTAAGGTCAATATACTAGTTAGTTCGAACTAAGCGCTTAGTTCGAACTAACATGGCCACATTGGGTTAATTCGAACTAACTAGTTCGAATTAACCGTTAGTTCGAAAAGTATAATCAAATGTATTAGTTCGAATTAAGGAAGCCCTGAATTCGAACTAATGAAATCCTAGTGTGGCCAAGGCTTAAATTAGTTCGAATTAAGCTTCCTTAATTCGAACTAACTTGCTAGTGTAGACATAGCCCTAGTGCGCATGCCACCCCAGCTCTGCAGATAACCGATACAGCAAACCACGATTGGATTACTAACAGGAACAGAGATCTGTGTTAGTAATGAAGGCACCAGGTCAAGTTTATTGCCAGCAAAGCACAGTAAAAAAGTGTTCCATACATGTTACAAGTACATGTGAGCCTGTGACAATGGGCCAGCTCAGTAAATTGCAGGACTTTCCATTCCTAACTCCACCAGCCAAAGACACTCTGTCTGAGACCCTCTTTTATACACTGATACCAAAAAGTTGCATATTGCTCACCTGACGTGTGTAGCTCCCACCCTCTGAAGTGGTAAGATATCACTCTTTCTGTTGTACAGGATGGTTCTGGCACATCATTTCCATCCATCACATTGTCATCCTGGCCTTATCTTTCAGAGGGCTCGGTGTCTCTTCCTTGTCTTTGGGAAGTGAGCTTGTACCATCCTGGTATTAGGATGCTCTGATACAACCTTTCTAGAATGTTCTTGAGTATCTCACTTCTTTGGAACATATGTGTTTGCCAGTTTGTGAGCTCACAGGCAGGCTCACAGCCTGACTCCTGCTAACTTTGCTTTCTAACATCAGGCCTTGACTGGTACTTTAGCTGCTCAGGCCTCACAGCTGGCCTGTTATACTAGATCTCATGTCTCAGGTTCTCACTCTTTACTACAGAATCCTTTAGAGGCTATAGTGCCAAGTAACCTGCAGTTGCTTCTTGGAAGGAGGGAGGCTGGGCAGGTAAACCCAGAGATGGGAGAGGAGGGAGAAGGTAAAGTTAAGTAAGAAGATAGAGGAAGGAATCTAGAGATGGAGCAACATGGTCTGGGAATCAACAGGCCACCATTGCCGGAGAGAGGGTCCTTAGACTGACACCCTCAGTAGAGGGTGGGCCCAAGTTCCCCTGACAGCCAGTGAAGAACTGGCATGATCAGGGTGCTGAGGGGAGGATTGACATTTTATACGGTACCCTGGAAGGGGAGGACTACAGAGATCTGGCTGGAGGCTGAGTCACAAAAAGGAGCAACCTGAGTCCAAGAGAAAGAGACACCAAAGGAAGAGGAACCAACGGAAAGGGATGTTGAACCAGCAAAAAGCTAATTCCTGGAGCAATCAGCAAACATTAGCGGACCCTGTGACACCCTCATACTAGGGCAGGGGTCAGCAACCTTTGCCAATCCCTGTGCCAGCCCCTCCTCCTCAACCCTCAGCTGGTGCCGAAGGCCGTCTCGTGGAAAGAAGGCACCTGGAGGGGCTCCTCTTGGCAGCGTGCCTGGAGACCCCTATCCCAGGCACACCACAGAAAGAAGCTGCCTGGAGTGACTCTTTTTGGCAGCAACACACCACAGGGAAGAGCCGCTCTGGGCGGCTTCTTTCCATGGTATGCCTGGGGCATGGACGTGGCAGGGACCTCGGCATTGCAGCCGCCCCTGAAAGAAGCCACTTGGAGTGTCTTTTGGTGGCAGGAGTGGCAATTTCTGTGGCACCATAGAGGATGCTGAGTGCCGCTCCGAATGGGCTTGTGTGCCACTGTTGGCCCGTGTGCCGGGGTTGCCTACCCCTGTACTAGGGTATGAGACATAGCCTCTATCAAATGAGCAGTTCCCACCCAATTTGTCTCTGATTCTTACTAAGGCTTTGATCCTGCAATCACACATATACTAAATTGAAAATCATGTGATTATTATCTTAGACGGCAATGGGATTACTTACATACTTAAACATGTGCACAATGGTTTGTAGGAGAAGGGCCGAGGGCAACGCAAAATCAAGTTCTTACTGTTCCTTACACGGGGTGGGTAGAGTCACACTTGCAGGTCCACCTTTGGTCTTTCGCTTTTTTGTAGAAATGAAAGAGTTTTATTATGGTGAAGATGGCATTTCTGCAGGACTGAATGATGTGGGCTCCTAGGCGTTGCAGCAATGTAAATCCCCTTCGGCCTTGCTTCACTAGAGGTTTCTAAATCCCTTGAGTCAATAGACTGAGCCACTGTCTATGTTTCAGCATTTTATTCTGCTGAGGACAAAAATCACCTACAATTTCCAACAAGCACCGGGTCTCCTTATGGGCTCTACGAATTGTAAGTGAAGTTGTGTGTGTTCCATTCACCCCTGGCTTTTTGCCCATTCTCACCTTTCTGATTAGGATTTCAAGACCAAGGTGACAACCTTTAACTTCTCCCACAGCCGGTGACTAAAACCATCTGAATCCTGGAAAATAAGTTCAAAGTAAACTTTTTAACTTTGGATGACAAACTTAACCTGACGGAGCTTAATATTTAACCTACTGTGACACCAATTCTGCTCTACTGTATGTGGCGAGATTTCTTCTTGGCATCCTGTTCATGAGTTTGGTCCAAAAAAATCTGAAGCCCATGGCAGTGTTTCCATTGATTTCAATGGGTGTTGAATTAGGCCCAATGGCAGCATTAGTGTTTCTCTAAGCAGCAGCAGAAACAAAATGTCTTAACGCAACACCCACACTCTCCTCTGGGGATAGAAAGTGTCAGACTGCAACCGCTGAGGAGTTTCCCCAGACAGAATATCACTTTTATACAGAGATTTTTAGGGAGGGTTTTTGTTCAAGCTCATTACTTTAAATCCTGGCCTCACTTTCTAGTTAGCGGCTCAGGGACTTTTTCCCTACTCTCCTTGAGAATTTCATTTGCTGTTTGATGCACTAGCTGGTGCCAGCAGGACTGTCCATCTGGAACACAGCCCCTGATAGGCCTGAAGATTCTTGCAGAGCTGCGCTCAGCTAACTGCTTCCCAGAGGCACCATCAGAAACTCTCTAGGCCTCTTCCCTCTGGCAACTTTCTGTCCTTCCAGAGATAACAGACCACAGAGGACCTCATTAGCAGGGCATCATAACCGATAGCCGAGGTCCTCTGAGTTGGCCCTTATGTTCTTTTCATTTCAGTACCTGAAAGAAAGGCTCAGAAGACAGACGAGGGTGACACACACAACATTTTGCATGCGACTATATAGAAAACAAGACACTGTTCTCAGCTGTTCTACAGCAAAGCAAAATCAGAAATCCAGACTGAGGGAATGCAGTTACTTCAACCAAAAATGTCTTCCTCTTTGCCATAAAACCAGCGATCTATTCTGTTTTCTTTCCCACCTTTGCATCTATTATAGACCTTGCTCTTCCCTTTAGGTTTATTTCCAAAAGCCTCTGATCTCTTCTACTGGTTCTGGAGTCTTGGCATGCTCTATCTACGGTATTATATGACCCACATGACTGTAGTATCTGAGCAACTAATGATCCTTTATGTAACTATATTCACACCACCACGGGGAAGTAGGGGAGTAATCCTCGCTTCCCTGAGAGACTGATCTGACCTAACTAAGTTTATGGTAGAGCAAGGAATTGAACCCACGTCTGACTTCCATGTTAATGTCCTGATCATGCAAAAGACTGACTCCATTCTTATGGCATGAGATCCCTCCAGTAGTGGTATGTTGCGAATGATTAGATTAATGTCCCGATCACATGCACACTAAAACCACGGCATGGTCTTCCAAAGACTGAACAGTTGCTCACACACTAAGTATTTGTCTACATGGGGAATTCACAGGGCAGTCAGTTCAAAATAGATATGTAGGGTGTGAAGTTAGTTCAAAATAGCTATTGCACTTTAACCCTTCATGTGACCACTCTTTTCTACATTTTGGAAGTGAATTAAGCAAACCACACTGTGGCACTATGGGTATGTCTACACTGCAGTCGGAGGGGTGACTGCAGGTCATGTAAACTTGCCCAAGCTAGCTTTAACTGCACTGGGTCAAACAACAGCAGTGAAATTGTAGGAGCCCACCTCGGGACCCTGTGTGCACTCAGGCAGCTAGCCTGTGCTGACATTACTTCACTGGTAATGGATATTTGCACTAGCCAGATTAAAGCAGTTCAGGTAGACCTCTACAGGTGCTGCAATTATAACTCCAACTGCAGGAGAGACACCCAGGCTGCGTCTATACTTGTAAATTAAGTCGACTTAAGCTTGCTTAAGTCGACTTAATTTACCCTGCGTCTACACTACAGTTTTCTTAAGTCGACTTAAGCAGCTTGCTTAAGTCGACTTAAGGAAAATAAAGTCGACTTAATTAAAATTAAGTCAACTTTATAACACCTCCTTTAAATTCGACCTAAGAGTCGACTTAAGCCAGTGTAGACGTGGGGTAGCCCTAAGTTGACTTAGGGCTACACCAATGCCCTCCCTGCTGGCGGGGGCACAGGGGGAACCTGGCATGCTCCCCCACAGGGCAGGGCAGAGCCCTGCCCACCCTGACCCTATGGCCTGCCAGGGTCCCTGACCCCCTTTGCCCCATTGTACCTATGTACAATGGGGCAAAGACTGAGCCCCCTGGCATTGGGCAAGGGGTGCCCCCTACCCCCGTGGACCTCCCCTAGGTCACCCTAAGCCCCTAGAAGTTGACCTAGGCATCCAGTGTGGATGCTGTAGGTCGACTTTCTAAGTTCCCCTTTAAGTCGACTTTAATTTTAAGTGTAGACGCACTAAGTCGACTTAATTAAAGTTGACTTAAATTAACAAGTGTAAACATAGCCCCAGAGTGCAGAACATGAGAGTTCACATGGGGAGCTGGTGTGGAAATCTATTCACCACTAACTCTTCTGGGCTTTTCCCCCAGTATAGATGAGCCCTAAGAAAAATAACTTGTAAGGACTGTTTAAAGAGCACCAGCTAGTGACTGCTGCCATAATGATGTTAAAATAAATAACTGAAACTTAGCTACAGATTGTTGTACATTGTAACTGCTAAATATCAAACCTAATTAGATAATGCAGGCCAAAAAAGGGAAGTCAGCCAACACAAGGGATTGCTACCACAAATGGAATTACTTAAAAATATGAAAGCCATGCAAATTCGGAGCAGTGATGTGCCTGGACTGAAATCTGAGGGGTCTCCCTAATAAATGGCTCAGGCTAGAACACTGAATTCAAGCCCACTTGAACAGCAGAGAAAATACACAGGGGAATGTGTGTCAGACACCCAGCTGGTATTAATCAGCTTCGCTCCATTGACCTCAGTTAACAGGACGTAAAAATCTTCATTGTTGATTTCAGTGGGGTTACAGTGATGTATACCATCTGAGGATCTAGCACTTCACTTTCATGCAGACTCTTTTCTGGCATCTTCATTAGTGGAAATGCAACATGCAAAAGCCTCATTCCATTCTTAAGACCAAGATCCCATCAGAAGTGGCATGTTGCAATCGGTTTGACTGGCAGACAAAGATTAGCTCCATTTTACTGTAATATATTCTGTGGTTACAATCGCCCTCTCTTTATGAGTGTCTAGCTAAGAATTCCTAGAACTACTTCTACAGCTCTCTCTTCTTGGCAATTAAAGACAGCCTCTCTTACAGGAACTGCAACCTTCTCATGATGTGTCTGCAACTGACAATTACTGTTAAGTCTCCCTTCCAGCCGATTTTCCCTACCTCCAAAGCACAGACCTCCATAAACACAGTAAGTCACTACACCATTTCCCAGTTTTGAAAGCTTCAGAATATTTAAGCATGGTATCTGTGAAATAGACCACAAGAAACCGTGGTCCTGTCACTGGCTGCATTGGCAAATATCAATGGAGTATCTTGTGTTGGTGCTCTCTGAACCACTATCCAATCCCGATGGAAGATCAAGACTGGCCTCATTGGCTTTATCATCAACAACCCACCTAGGAGCATTTACCATCTGATTGTCCCGGCACTGTGAGCCAACTGTGCTTGCTCACTCAAGACAATCTAGGGCCATTCTAGGATCTACGCAAGTGAGAGGTCTACTGTCTAGTAATGAAACTAGGTTCTGGACTCATTGAAAAGCATCTGCATACTTACCTGTAGTTTTCAGGTGATGACAGTGTGTGTCATATCTTTGGGGCTAATGGGAACTGCACAGCTTCAGATGCTTTTAATCCACCACCAGCAACTGCACCTTGCAGCCAATAATGAGCGATGCTGGTCAGACACCCGACATTAACAGGGAACTGCCAGGGACAATGCTAATTATAATTGTAGTGCCGAAGACTAATACATACAGCAAAAATAGGAGGGATCCAAGAGAGCAATTAGGTCCCTAACCTGTGCTTTAATGTACCACTAGCCTGTACCATTGGCCTAATGCTTCCCAGGGGACCAAGTGAGTAATGCAATGAAATGAAAGAAAAGTGTCAACCCCCACACCATAAAATGGAGTCGGTTGTTGATGCAGGTCACACACTTCATTGGTTCTGTAGGTGGAGCTCATTACACACATTACAGGCCTTTCTGTTCTTAAACAGCGGAAGAAGAGAGGTTTTTCTGCCCACGTCTGCCTCTCAGTATTGTTTCTATCTAGTGCTAAAACTCTTTCATCCATGGCACTGAAGCAAGGGAATGAGTCTGGCCTGGACAATGCCAAGAATCCTATTCCATCATCATTTATATTTTTAACGGACTAGGAGTAGGAGAGATATGCACACTCGATTTTCAGAACAAAAACTATCCATTTTATTAGCACTCTCTCTGATTCAGTTGCAGGACAAACATAATTACTTTTCTTTGCACATGCAATGTGCAAGCCCTGATTTCTTATCTCCTCCTAGTTTTCCTCTTCTACCTCCTCCTCCTTCGGGGACTAATTCCCAACACTTATAGCAATTATCTCTGGCCACAGCAATCTCTTCCTGAGATTATACAATATTGTAAACTGATTGGAATGTTTAGTTGATTCAAGGAATCTGATTGGCTACTGACGGGACCATTAATTCTCTAGAAATGTCCTGCACACAACTGTTTGAAAATGGCATCTGCCCCAAACAACAAATGTATTTAATCATATGTTTCCAAAGTGGTTGTGTCTTCCTTCATCTGTATCCTGTACTAATAGTAACCTCAGTGCCATTTGTAACCAGCTGTAGTTAATGGATGCCTCCTCTGTGCCCTAGGCCCTCAGCATTTCTCAGCCAGTCATTAATCCCAAGGAAATGTCCCTTTATCCCACAAACATCCACTGTCCAGGGTATTTCCTGGAGAACTTGTAGGCAGCTGGAATTATTGACCCTAGGCAAATGCTCATTAAATCTCCAAAAAATGCCATGCATCTTGCTTGTTATTGCTTCAGCATGGGAAAATGTACGTTTAGGTGACCTAACCACAATGGGTTTCCTTAGTCGGCCTTGCCATTTTCAGCAACTTCTTCCGCAAGCAAATACATTTAAAATTGAGAAACCAACACTTCCAGGCATTTTCTTTTGGTATTTAGATATGCTGCATTCCAGACACTGTCCAACTTGGTTCCATTCTTCAATATCAAACTGCAGAGGAGGGACGGAAATGGCCACAAAGAGACCAAGAAATGCATAGAAGTGTGTCTTTAGTGCAAGCTAATATGTCCCAGTAACTCAGCTTTCTTTTATAAAGCATTCAGCTACAAAGGACAACCCCTATGGAAAAATGAAAGCTAATGATCCAAGGCATTATTGACAACCTTGATGGAATCAAGGAGGAAAAGAGGTAAGGAAGCTGCACAGATGTGTTTTTTCATTCAAATCTATAGGAGGAAGCCAGACAGTAAGAAGTTGGGGTCCAAGTTCCAGAGAGCAGTTTTAAGTTAATGCTGTTTTCCTTACTTCTGCATTGGTAAGTGTTAGACTTGAGTCTGATTCTTTGCCACGGTCACATGACAAAACTCTGGAGGAAACAGAGGTCACTGAGAAAGTGACACAGCTGCAGACTGCATTGCCAACCCTAGGCAGCCAAAAATCACACGTCAGACTTCAAAATATAGATATTTAAATCATGATTTTTAAAGCAATCTGTGACCGGGGCCTCCTGGGATACCCTCCTGGACGTGCAAAAATCAG
>ML685781.1:7835171-7918779 GCA_007922175.1 Pelusios castaneus
TACAAAATAATATCACAAATGGTTCCTTAAATCCTGACAGCGTCACACAATCAACTTTCAATTTGTTTTATTTGTCTTCTGCTTGCCGAGCATTTTGGCGGCTGCTGAGTCACGTTTTCAAGCTTCTCTCTGCAAGGGTAAGGGCTAGGAACTTACTGGGTTTTGGTCTTTTAAACAGAAGAAAGATTCTCACCATTACAGGCATGCAGAAGCAGGAACTTTTTTTTTTTTGTTAAAGTCATTAAAATATTATAAAATTGTGAGTTGGCCAAACAGACTTGCAGCCAGGAAGGATAAATAATGTACCGCAAAAAACAGTTGCATGATATGTGGGATCTTTATGTCTTACATAGGCTATTTTATTTATTTATTTTTTTAAGTGTTGCTAACCCACAGGCCTATTATAGCATCAGAGGGGAAACAATCGATTCTGATTTCTCCCTCTTGAATAAAAGAGTCAGGAATATGCTGATAAACTCTTCAGGTTTCTTCTCTCCCATAGCTGTTGCCTCTCTTCTCCAATTGGCTCTTTCATTCTCAATTTCCTGCTTTCTTCTTCCCCCCGCCCGTCTCCCTGTCCAAATTCAAATATAGTTTAACAGATCTTACACACACACACCGTGTCTAGCCCTGTGAGCTACTTCCATCTCCTATCATCCCCAGCCAGAGTCTTCCCATAGTCCAGATCAGACTTCCACATTCCATTCTTGGCCTCCCCTAAGATCATGAACTTGGGGGGAGGAAGGAAAAGTCATACCAAAAAAAACCACAGCATGAGGAGGAGGCTCTCTGAACACACATTTTCCAAGTCATCAGCTTCATTTTTAATAGCCATAGCCAAACCTTTAAATTATAATGTTACTTTAGTCCACTTGTCTGTGTTGTCATATGATGTGCATCACCATAATATAGGGCGTAAGAAATTGAGAGAGGGGTCTTAAAAAACAGACTACATAATAAACATGCATGCACAAAGTGTGGAATTTAAACTCCACCAAGTTCCATTAAAAAAAAAATAACAGTAAGAGAAAGAAACTGGATAAAGCAGAATTAAGTTACATGGAAATCTGCTTTTATATGCATCTTTTTAAAATCAGCAGCAGCCTATTTTAAAATATTTCACTTGTTTTCAACTTTGTCCTTCCAGAAACTATTTTTTCCCTTCCATTTTATCTTTATCCTCTGTTTTCTATTCACTCATTTTAATGACCATTTTTCTAACATCGCATTCACCTCAAATGACATGTAGCTGATGTAATAGAACCATTTTAATCAGTAACAATCATTTTTATTACTATGAAGACCTGTGGGAAAAGACATTAAATACATAGCATGTAATTAGTTTTGGGAAAACTAGCTTTAACAAGCCTGTTTCTCAGCCAATCAAATATAATTGAAAGGAAATTTAAGCTATAAAAATATGTACATAACAGTTGTGAACATGCATGGTCATACAGCAAAGTATATAAACATACTTTTCAAAGAGAGAAAGAAGGGGACTGGAAAGGTGTGAAAGGGACAAATCCCAATTATTCATCTTAAAAAGTAGGATACAGTATTCAGTAGATGTGAGATTCAGTGAAAGTTTGTAACTGCATTTATGCCATCACAGGACAAGACAGTGGAATCTGCTTAGTACAACAAGTGGTCTGCGATGATAATCATTCGCTTGTCATTGACCTAACCGCCTGTCCACCAGTTTAATTCAAGACACCTTTGATCATTTCTGAACCTGTTTCAAACAGGGCAAGGCAATTGTGCAGCCAATCTTTTTAAAATGGGATTTTTCTAATGACCCGTGTTGCAGCTGTGGTCAACTTCAGACTGTGTCACATATCCCGGATGAGTGCCCACTGACTTATTTAGCTGCTGGGCTACCAGCATGCCACCAAGCTGGTGAGGATGCTGTCAAATGGCTGGGCATGTTGCACATAAATTGAGATAGTAACTGTGCAAGGAAACCCTCCAGTTACAAAACTGTAGGAATCACTAGTGACCTAATGCACGAGTTTATCAATGAAATGTGACCAAGAGTAAAACTGAGAAGAGTGAAGAATTGGCTAACATCAGCTACTAATATAGTTTTTAATTTATACATTTATGAAGAGTCCACACAAGCGCTAGCAGGTTATCCAAAGCATAGATTGGGCAACAGAAAAATAAGGGCCCAAACCACTATTTCCTGAGCAACCCAAAAAAACCCCAAACCCTCATCTTGGGTCACTGGCAGTATGTGAACACAACTCCTCTTCCCCAACTTCATCTGTTGCAATGGTGATTTCCATATCTATCATATGACTCTTATGGATGATACATCCTACTGGATCTATCTGATTCGCTGAGAAGTTTTTCTTGTTGGCTAGTTGAATGCCTTTATTTCAAATGTATGGGGGATACAAAAAATATTTCCTCACTTTACAGCCAGCAATTCAGCAGCCTTCCACTCTGTCACATGACACCAACAACAAGATAATTAGTTAGAGTTTAGAGCCGGGAACTTGAACCCTCAGGCACAGCAGGAAATGGGATGAGTGAGACTCTACAGACATACATAGAGAAGTGGCTAGTGTTTTCTGTCAGTGATAGGACTGAGAAGACAAACGAGTCTTTCCTTTCTCTACCTAAGAAAACAAATGGTCACTGGCCTCACATCAGGTTCGGATCTAATCCTTGATAGCCTACTGCTGATGATGCAGAACCTGATCTTAGAAAGAAGGGCATAACCTCAGCACAGCTAGTTGTCTGGCAGAGCAAAGCCTGCTCTATAGCTCCACCTCATCCATTGGTCAACTGTGACCCAGATCAGCCAGTGTACAAATTAGAATAAACTAGATTTAGAGGAAATCTAAGGCAACGAGGAAAGTCTCCTAGATATTCTATTGGCTATAGATCAATAGAGCACATCAGTCTCCAGCATGCTATCCCCAGCTGACGATGTCCTTGGCACCGGAAGAAATCCTCAGTTATCTATTTAGGCAGTTATCTATTTAAAATCAATAACTCAGGGGAATAGAGAAACTGGTCCAAAGTGTCAAACAGAGCAAGTCAAACCTTATTTCCCCTCACACGTTAACAGAAAATCGGTTTCATAACTAAACAAAATGTTTGCTTTCATTACTTCACTATTTGGATTTTTTGCAGATTTTGGCTGAAAAGTTCAGGTTTTTTGGCTTATTTTTCAGGTGCTCTGAAAATATCCATGACATTATAAAATACTTCGGGTTTGCCAAACTCTTCTGCAAGAAAAATGTTTCCAACCAGCTGGAATCAAACATTAACCAAGTCGCAGCGGGGCTTGAGTCTCCTCACACTTTCCATGGGGTATATCAGGAGCAACTCCACTGAAAACAATAGACTTGCAACCGTAAAACTGGTGGGGGATGGGGAATCAAGCCCAGTATTTTCTCAGATGGGATGCAACTATAATATTCTCTGGTCTCAGTCACCTCACTTACACTGGGGAGTATGGATTGGCTGGAATAGTGAACTGAGCTAGATTATCTCCAAGAAGAGGAATAAACAGGCAAACTCCCAGTTTACTTTTCTCCAAACTGAACTAATATTTATAGGGATGTAATTTTCCTAAGTCTAATTCACTACAAATAACACAAATGTCTGAAAGACACTAAATATCAAAATGGAATCCTGCATTCAAGGGAACCTTGGGATTAATATTAATGTTTTGACCACCTTTGTGTCTATGAGTTGATTACCACAGCCAACCTCTCTGCATTTAGTTATAACTCAGGGGGCCCAATTTATGCCTCTGATGTATTTCTGAAATAATCGATGTGGAAAAAAGAAATTTTAGTGTTTAAATTATATTGATTTGTAGGTTTTGTTTTATTGCACTTTTTTGTTAGATTACATGAGAAGAAAGCTAACAATGAGCTATGAGGAATGTGTTACCTTTGTACATCACTGGTGGAGACCTACTTAGTTTTCATTCTTCATCTCGTTAAAGATGAATAGTTAACTATATGCACAAATTGGTACTTTGGGATTGAAACCTAGCCCCACTGAAGTCAAAGGTAAAATTTCTATTGACTTCAGGAAAACACCCTAGTTCAGTGGTTCCCAACCTTTATGGCTCAAGGGCCACATATATTTTTCCTACCCTAAAGGGCCATCAGCTTCCACTAGCAGCCTCGCCCCCTCCTCCCTCCCCCCCACTGCAGCCAGATGGGAGGGGTTCAGCAAGGAGGCCTCCTGATTCTGCTCCCATTTAAGTCTATGGCAAAACTTGGATTTCAAAGGGGCAGAATGAAAAGAATAAATGGCAACTCTGAAATTGGCCTGTCAAATTACCTCTTTAATATGTATTTTCTGCACAATGAGATTAATATATTAATATAAACAAGCATTTGACATCAGTTACCATGCCTCAGAGGGTCAGTTAAGGGTATCTATTTCATTGCAATTGTAGAAGTGGTAGCAACAATGTTATACATGGTTATATTTCAATTGTACAACATCTTTTACTTGTGTCTGGATACATGTTACAGCCAGGTGACCAAGTCAAACAATCTTATTCTGTAATTTTAATCCCCTACTCTGTTCACAAATCACCCACAAAGATTGTGATTTTCACTACTTTGTTCTGTTTTCTTAAGTGCATAAAGAAAATTATTTATGACAAGTTGTAGCCTGTAAATCATGCAGACAGCCTACCCCCACCCTGGTTCAGGAAAAGACTTCAGGAAGTCTTCAACAGGAATTAAACATGCACTTAAAGATTCAGGGCCAGATGTAGGGACAGGTGACCCACCGGGATGCCATATTTAGGGTGCTGTTTTTGTTTCTCATGACAAAAGGAAAAATCAAATGTTTGAAATAAAAGTTTTCATGAATTCATTTTTCACTAACCTCCACTCTAATGTTCAAACTTTCTTAGAGCTACATTTTCCTTGAACTTCTGAGAATGTTGTCAGCCATACCCTCGCGGGGAGATCAAGGGTGGGGCATTTCCAGTCAGTGAGATACAGAGTGAACGAAAGTGAAAGCCCAGTTCAACATTAAAAACAATGAAAGTCCTGTTGCACCTAAAAGACTAACAAATTTATTCCGACAAAAGCTTTTGTGGGTTTCAACCCACTTCATTGGATGTTCAATATTGTGAGTCTTGTGCCATTGTGAAAGTGTACTTGTTGTTTTAAGACTTGAGAAATGCAAGTAGCTAATTTTTTTAATTTGCTTACATATGACATGAATTAAGACAGATTTACAGATCCTAGCATGCAAATTTATCATCCTATATGAGAGGAATAAATCATGTACGCAAATCACGCATCAAAGTTGTGAAATGGGCTTCTGTAGATGTTCACTGGCACCAGTTCACTGTCCGGGCACCTGCTGGTGATGTTTCTGGGGAACAGTTCAAGGGGCACTCCATTCCCATGGCCAGTGCCAGATTTGTCAATTGAGATTGATAATGCAAATAAGGCTTTTTGCAAAATTATGTTTTATTTAGTTGTTTTCCATTGCATCTTTGCTTATGTACATATGCAAATATAATGGTTTAATCATTTTTTCATTACCCTTTCTCTTACAATGCAATACACTTTTTTCTTTTTCTTTTCCCCCACCCCCCTAATATTGGGCCTCTGAATCTTGACATAGCTTAGGGCCTCTGCATGTCTTAATCCAGCCACACCAGTGGCCTGTGCTTCATCTCTCCCAGTCTCTGTTCCATGGCGGTTTCAGGGAAGCCTGGAGATATCAGGGCCCACCCACTTCAGGCTCCAGCCCAGAGACCATATGCAGAGCACCAGGTACTTGCCTCAACCCCCAACATAGTCTTTTCTGTCCCCTGGGCCACATCCCCGCCACTCCCAAGTACCTCTCACCCTCATATCAATGTCTGGTCTCCGACTGAGTCTACACGGAGCTATCACTGGTCCTTTCTATTGCAGCCAGCCCAATAGCATGTCCTTCAACCCTTCTTGCCAAGGGAAGACTGCCAAGAGTTGGGGCTGCAGCCCTCTTACACAAAGGGGTCCTGATTGGCTGTTCCTTTTACCAGGCTTTTAACCCCTTCCCTACCAAAGCAGAAAATCACCCTTCCACAGCTACAAATGCAATAAAAAAAATAAGGTATTCAAAAAATTTAATGAGCAGAGGAGGAGAGCACACCATTTGGTCTAGAGCTCCTCCCCTAGAGTACTTCCCTGGATTGGGGTCTATTTGAGCTGTCAGCTGAGTCATTCAGGTCACACAATATTGCTTTTGTTCTTTAACTGGATGCCCTAAGCTTTATAAACAAAGTACATGAAAAAATTATTTATGAATGATTCCCTCAGAGAATTGAAGGATGGAGAATGGAGCTCTCTGTAGAAGAGAGTTTGTGTAAAAAGGCCAAAGGAATGTAGAGGATTTACAAACTCAGTATGGCCCTCCATTGCACAAGAACATTACATTTACTTTAGCTAACAGTTAAAATGACAACAGCTATGTAAACGCTGGGCAAATCATTTTATATCCCTGTGCACTGATGTCCCCTCCCTACTTTGGTCTTTTGTATCTATTAAGACTGTAAACCTTTGGGGCAGAGACTTTTTATAATGTGACCATACAGCACCTAGCACAATGGAGCCTCTCTTACAGTTCAGGCATTCAAACACTACCATAAGACATATAATTATGGAGCAATATTACTGTTCACTTCTTGTGGAAATGCTCTTGATTTATTCACACTGTATTTGCTCTGCTTTTATTTTCTGCAAAAGTTAAGGGGAATAAAACCTCATTCACTCAGACAGGGTTGCAAATATCTGCAAAAATCAGTATATTTTTGCTGTATTTGCCTAATTCTAATATATAACCATGTGCCTATATATACACACATTTCTGTGTCAAGATAAATGAAATACAAAAAGCTCCATTTATATGCTGTTCCCCTGCCCCCTCCACAGAGAGAGAGAGAGAGAGAGAGAGAGAGAGAGAGAGAGAGAGAGAGACCAGGAAATAACTGCATGCTAATTTGGGGAAGGAATAGTTATACAAATTATTTATTTTCTATATAGATGACCTGTTAGCCCCAATAGCCCGTGAGGAAAACATATTGAGGGTTGCATAGTGGCTCAATACACCCAGGTGACCCCACTGGTTATTCTCTAATTACCAGAGCCATGTGTGAGATTAAGCTGAAAAACTATTGTGGCACTGCAATAAATATCCGTCTCCAAATATGCTATCCTAAATGAGCATTCACCCCTGTAGCTGCCCTTCTTTGGAAACAGGAGTCTAAACAGTAGGGTGTTATTTTCCATTTATGGCTTTGTCTGTGGTAAATACATGAATAATCTATATGAATTGCCTGGGGTGAAGATCAATGAATACCTTGCAATATTATTTACTGTGTCTGAAGTAATATCACTACACGACAAACGATAAGAACCACACACTTCTACTTAATGAAGACAGTTAATATACATTCTATGCAGAGCACAGATTCAGCCTGGAAATAAATAGGGCCAAATTCCAATCCATTTACATCAGAGTTAATCTGGAGTAACTTCTACTGACTTTCCATATGAAATGAAGGCAGAATACCAGGCTGCAAGAAATCAGCTTTAATATCTGCAGAATAGATATGATACAGAAAAGCATAAAGCTAAGAATAAGGAAATATAATCCTTGTTTCTTAATCAGAGTCCATCCACCTCAGTTTGCCTGTAAACATCTCAAGTCAGAAATCAACAAGCAAATCTGATCCACAAGCTACCTGGGCTGCAAACAAGATGATAGGACGTTTGGAATGCTGAGCTTGACGGAAGAAGTTGACAAATCACTCCAGACGTAAGGGGGATGGGAGTGTTAGACAATGTAGAAAACAAGTTATTGTATGGAGCTATTCCAATCCCCACAGATGGGCATGTGATGTGGTGCACTATTATAGAAATGCTGAGGTAAATTGGGTTTGTATACCTGATAGGAGAATGAATTCTTTTACATTTTTAACTTCAATAGGGTCACAGAATATAAATGTCTTGGATCCCATGAGTAAGAAAGGTAAGAAAACAACACATGATATCTGAAACCAGACACTGTATCTGGTATGCTGCCTGCCACAGAGAAAGGGACAAGCGGGAGCAGAGGTGATACATTTTCCAGAAGTGCAAGATCCTGCTTAATTTCCTGTAATGATCTGAAGGACGTCAAGGTCAATCTAGCTAGGTTAGCATTTGCAGAGAGCAAAGGCTAGATGTGTTGCTCAGTTTCCTCTGTTTTAACCTATTTTATTCATTCTATAGTTGATCAAGGTTGCTTAACTAAAGCTCCTGTGGTTTTCGTTTGTGGTTTGGGAATTTCACACTAAGTGTCTCAGAGAGGTAAATCAGCCCTTATTCTTTACAAAGAGTTGGTAAAGGACTCTCAGGACAAGTCTACACTATCAACTTGACCTAAGTTATGTCACTATATGGCCACCACTGTAATTAAATCAATTTTGCATGTCCACACTATGCTCCTTGTGTCACCGGAGCACAGCTCCATCAGGAGAGCTTCCAATTTAAATGGTCAGCATGCAGCATCGTTGGATAGCTTCTGGAAGGCAGCAATGTCTACATAAGCTACACAGTGTCTACACTCTACACTGATATGGCTTCAAACTAACTACAACCAACTAAGCATTACGCCCCTTGCCAAGGTGGAGTTATTAACTCAGATTATATCAAAGGGAGCTACATTAGAGTGTAGGTGTTTACAGAGTTGGGCTGATTTAAGCTGCTAACTGTAGCATAGACCAAGGGTCAGTTAAATCAACACACACTAAAGCAATACACCTCTCTCATGAAGAGTATTGGCCAAGCTCCTACCACCAACCAAAGACATGGAACACACCTAACAACCATGAATGAGAAGTTAGGTTTAGGGGCCTACTATGACAGGGACAGAGAGGTAGTAAGACAAAGACATTAATTCTATTTCTCATTTACACAAAGGCCTCTTTGCACTACTATAATAGTTTAAGAAGTTTTCAGCCTAGTCTACACTGCAGGGCTAAGTCGATGAGAGATATGCAATCTGCATGCTGTAGAAAGCATATCTCCCATTGACTTAGTTACTCTCTCTTACCGTGGTGTCTTTATTCGGCTGTGACAACTTGAAGGGGTCTCCTGCAGACACAGCATTACTCCACTTGGAGGTTTGGAGTTACTCAGTCAATGGGAGAACACTTCTGGGATTGATTGAGTGGCCAGTGTAGACCCACTCAATCGATCCCTCTGTGTTGATCCATGGAGATCAATACAGCATTTTCAGTGTAGATCAGCCCTTAGTGTAAATGAGAATCAGGCACGTTGTTTTTTAGGACAAGTAACAGAAAATAAAGACATGCTGCACCCTATCTATACGTGTTCTCTTTGTTAATATAATAGGGTGCGTCTACACTTACAAGTTACGTCGACTTGAGGAGGCTTAAGTCGACCTAAATTACTCTGCGTCCACATTGGTCTTTCCTTAAGTCGACATAAGCATTTCTTTAAGTCGACTTACGGAAAAGTTAAGTCGACTTAATAATACCTCGTTTTAGGTTGACAATGCTTAAGTCAACCTTATTAGGGATTAGCACCTAAATCAATCTTATTAAGTCTACTTAAAGTGTTAAGTCGACCTAATAAGGTCAAAAAGGGGCTATGTCTACCCTAGAAAAGTTAAGTTGACTTTTGTTAAGAGGAGCAGATCTGTCATAGGACCCACATGATGCATTTCCTATCTGTTAAGCCAGCAGTGTGCAATGGTTTTACATTACCACAGAGAGCTCAGGAACAGTGCATGGAAAAGTCTATTAGGCATTAGCAATGGCAGGCAATTCCAATTAAGCAATGGAGGAAAGGAAAAGAGAGAGATGAGCCTGAGCTATAAAATTGCCATCCGGTTTTTAAATTTCCACAAAGCCTGAGTGTTTAGAGCTGGTGTTTTGATCCAAGTCCTCCTCTAGAAAAACTGCAAACATGTTGTGTTGTAGAGGTAAAATTTAGAGTGATGCTAAGCCTGCAAAAGACTCTCAGAGATCTCAGTTTGATTTAGTAGGCATATTGGAGACTGACTAACCAACCCAATGCTTTTTATGTTCAAAAGGAACAGAGGAATCTACTTCTACTGTGGTTTCTAAAAAAAAAATGAGTTTACATCAGATCACATGAAGGATCTCAAACCCAGACAATATAATAGTTTGCTAAGAACAATTCCATGGTAAAGGCATCCGCCCAGGTTCTCCTACAAAACATAAGCCCTAAAATCAAGCATAGTAGGCCATGGAAACAACATACCACTGAAGGAAGATCTCCTACGCCATTCCCCTGTAGCTAGCACAAGTGAGGCCAGTTTGTGACCCTGAGTCCCCCTACACCAACGATTCCTGGCTAGCATAAGTATTGGAATCCAGAATAGGTTACGGCAGCTTGCAGCTCCAATACATGCCAAGGAACCAACCTGCCATATACCTGGTTTGGGGTTGGGGGAGCACATAGATGATTCAAAGTCATTTTTGCACCCTCTCAAGTTGTGCAGTGAGCTCCTTTATAATAGCTGTGGCTGGATCAGGGCCACATATTTAGATGACAAAATTTGAGGGGCTGTTCGTTCATTTTGAAATGAAATGCCTTCCAATGGTCAAGGAACATATTACTTCAGATGGGAATACTCAGAAAAGCCAGGATTCTATACCAAATGGAGTGGCTCTTCAAGGATTTATACTGCCACTTTATCTTCTAGGCTTAGAACTCCCATTCAAGGCGGTGGGAGCTCCTTGCAAGGAGGGTTTGCAGACTGATGCGAACAACCCCTTTAAAAGTTATTTGATCACGTAATCCATCTGCCTGAAAAACTGCCATCGACTTCAAAGCAAGTGCCACACATGGCTTGACTGCAGAATCTGGCTGAGCACACAGAGCTAAATTTTAAATGTAATTAATTAAGTGAGATCAGCTGGCCAAATATTTAAAACAGAGAGGCAAATCTATTTAGGAATCAGTATCAAGTAAACTTACTGTGTGTCGCCCCATATGTTTAGAAACTGGACCAGTCACAGGCATAACTAAAAAAGGGAGAACAGATGTCACTGAAATCAAATCACCTAACTTCCAAAAATAGAGGTCATTTACCTTTTTCCACTGCTGCCAGATCTGAAAGTTCAATTTGCCAGGATAATATACCCTACGTGCATGAAGGCTTTGAAAGCTGAAGCATCTGTCTCTTAGCAACTAGAGAGGCTTGAAGATTTTTTTTCCTTAAAAAAAAAAAACAACCTACAACCCACAGCAACATGTCAATTGCTTGTTTCCCAAAATAAAAATAGAGGACCAGATGCTCCACCCTGCCGTGTGGTGCGGAGGGAGCAAAGCCAAAGAGGAAGATATCACAGCGGTGCCCTGCAGAGGGGAATGGTGGTGGTCTGGCACTGCCCACCACTTAGCCACATTGACCACTGGGCAAAAGATTTGCAGACACTTAGCCTGGTAGGCAAAGCAAGCAGAGACTGGATGGGAGGAGAAACCATGTTATAAACAGCACCCAATTCCTTCAATATCCGCCGATCAGTGCTCTCAGACCACTCTCTTCCCAAGACGTTATGGATGAACTGCAGGAGATTATGTGCTCCGGGGGTGCCAATCACACTGTGACTGTCCTCCCTGGAGAAGTGGACCAATGCCACCACTGTAACTGGATGTGCCTGCTGCCAAGGAATGAAGAGGGAGAAGGCTTGGAAAGAGGGCAGTGAGTAACATTGAGAACTTTCAACAGAGGTATTCCCTCTGTGCTGGGTTGGCAATATGGGACCGGATTCCTACAGATCACTAGCTTCACTGCCCTGGTGAGCTCTGCCCTGGAGAGTTCCACACCTGACAGAGGCCTCCACTGGAGTCAGTTTCCCCATTACATTGCCTGTCTGTGTGCTTTTGAACAGGTCTGTGCCACAAGTTTTTGACCCACATATTATACGTCTGGTTTGCAACACTACCTATTGAGATTGCTTGATACGGCCCATTATAGGACCCTATTTTCAGTTACTAACTTTAGCTATGCTAAAGCTAGCTATGAGCATTTCAGAGGATGTTTTCCATGAGGACAGGTGTTTCCCTCCAGCTGGTTGGGTTTTTTTGTTTGTTGCTGTGCCAGGCAGCCAAAGGCCGGGTTCTGTATCTAGGGGTTCCCAAAAAATGTTACAACAACAATCGGCTCGAGCCCCCACCAGTCTCCTGGGAAATTACACACTATTCCCTGATTGACCTAGAAGGGCAATACTTCCCCTCCCGCAAGCACAAGTCTGAGTGTAGCACATAAAACTTTTAATAGACTATATAGAGGCAATATCGAAAGCAGTATTGATTGAGATACAGTGCAAAGCTGGATTCCCACAAAACCCAACAGACAGAACTCATTCCATCCCCAGTGTACATCGAGTGTGTCCTTCACTTCATTCCCCCGTACTGACCATCATAGTTTTAGCGTCCACCTCTAAAGTGGGGGGGGGGGGGAGAGAGCGGCCCTCAGCCCTCCCCTCCAATTACTTTCTGCCACCTGCTGGCCACTTACACCATCCGCTGGCACCGCCCGCTGGCTGCTGGCTTCACCTGCTGGTCACTCATGCCATCTGCTGGCACCGCCAATGGCTCTCCCTGCTGGTCACCCATGCTATCTGCTGGTCATTTATGCCATTTGCTGGCTGCTTGTAAGAAGCTCTCTCCTGCTAAACCCCAGCCAGCTTTTCAGTGAATTTCACTTTTAGAGAAGTTTTACGCTTCTCTGGGGATTTCAGTTTAATCAAAGTAACAAAAAAGACTCCACAAGGAATCTTTTGAGTTTATCCTTTAACAATTGGAAGGAAATTGTACATTTGACTAAAACACAGCTCCAGCAGCTATTGCTCCCATCCCCCCCCCCCTTAGTTTTACAGCACTGAAAACTAGGGTTGCTCACTTTTCCAAGTTCTCTGATGCTAATAGTGACTTTTCCATCAGCTTCTCAGTCTATAAACAGGTATACAATCAAAGGGTAGCATACCATGAAATGACAATATTTCCTTTCCCGCTTCTGCTAAAACACTAGATTCAGGGGGTTTGAATCAGTCACACATACCATTTCCCATCATGCCCAGCCCCTGGGTGAAATTATGCTAAGCAGCCAATTGTACTCATGCAAATATAAAGCCCATGCAGATCAGTTGCCCCCTTCCTGCTTA
Source organism: Pelusios castaneus (assembly GCA_007922175.1). Lineage (NCBI taxonomy): Eukaryota > Metazoa > Chordata > Testudines > Pelomedusidae > Pelusios > Pelusios castaneus. The sequence goes on from ML685781.1 coordinate 7,848,355, forward strand.
GCTGCTAAGCAGCAGAAGAGTGCATCTCTTTTAACCTTGCTTACATATGTTTGTTTTTGAAAGTTACAGCCAAAGACCTACAGCCATTTCTGAGAATGAGGCTAAGGAAAAAGTTGTTTGGCCAATTTTAAGTAATTTGGTGACCTCGCAGATACCCTGCTTCATTCAATGCACAGGATAGACCTGCCCTGAAGATAAATCAGGGTTGCACAGTAAAAGAGGCAGGGGACCAAAGGAAAAGAAAAAAGGGTCTTGGGGTTATGGAGGTTGAATGCTGCCCTGGGAAACAAAGTTCCCATGTGATGCTGGGCAAGTCACTTCAACCAAACTTCTCACAAGTGGCCAATGATCAGGTGTTCCTCATTTTCTGGGTGTCCTTTGAGATCTAGGGTCTGACTTGCACAAATGGGAGGAATTCACAACTATAAATCAAGTCAGTGGGAGCTGGGCTTTGAACATAGAAACTGCTATATAGTGCTAAATACTCTGTGCTAAATAAAAAAAGTCAGGTTCTCAAGTTAGCGGTTGCTTTTTACCTAACTTTCTGTGTGTTTTCACTCCCCATCTGTTCTTTGGGGATAAAATCCACTCATCTCAGAAGGATACTGAGTAAATAAATTTATTAATATTCATCAAGCACTCAGATATATTTATGCCATTGTGTGCCAGAAATGCCTCTCCCTACACCCCCACCCCTTATACATTGGACAAACAGGACAGTCTCTGTGCAAAAGAATAGATGGACACAAGTCTGACATAAGAAATAACATTCAAAAACCAATAAGGGAACACTTCAGTCTCCCTGCTCATTCCATTGATGATTTGTTAATAGCTGTGCTCAGACAAATTGACAACAAATCAAAGCTTCAAAGAGAAACTACAGAATTGAATTCATATGGAGATTTGACTCTGTGAACCCAGGGCTTAAAGATTATGAGTTCTTTTCCCATTACAACAGGTAATTTTGCTTTCCTTGTCCCCCACCCATCTCCCTCCTAATTGTTGTACTCCACTGTTTGAATCCTAACAACTGCTTTGACTTGCTGTTAGAGTCTGACCTGATCCTATGACTGACACTTCCCTGCATTTATTTTGCTCCCATTCTGTAAGCTCCCCATCTTCAAGCATCTGACGAAGTGAGATTTTCTCCCATGAAAGCTCATGCAATAAATAAATTAGTTAGCCTTTAAAAGTGCCACAGGACTCCTTGTTTGTTCAGATACAATAGTGATGGAAAGCCCGAAAGGAAATTAACAATTCTGTTCTCAAAGCAGTGTTTGACCCACATACAATAAATAAGGCAGAGAAGCACACACCGAGCAATGAAGAAAAGCAGGACAGTGAATAGCTGTTCAAAAAGCGAGTATGATCCGTGTGCACAAGAAAGCTGAATTAATGTTGCAGAATCAACTTTAGTTCTGGCATTTCCTAACTTTGCAACCGTAACGTGGGCATGGGTGTTGTCTGTAATGTAGAAAATAAAGGGTAACAATTAGACACATTCAGGTGTGATGTAAATGGTTGTGTGAAATACACATGGGTAACTACCATTGGGGGTAATCTACACACTAACAGTGGATTCTTATTTGCACTAAGGCCCCTTTTTACCTCTCTAGCAGCGAAAAAGGGGTCTTCAGTGGACGTAAATTTACCCAGTTTAAAAGCTTCATTACATGCCTAAGGGGCTTCGGTGTCAATGAGAGCCAGTGTCAAGAAGAAGGGCCTGCAGCTGGGCCAGACGAGTTCAATTTCCAGGCAGAGTAATAAGCCCATGTGGGACAGCTGAACCGCCCGACTGTCTGACTCCTGATTGGTCAAAGGGAGCCAGCAGGCATGCTCTTAAGCCCAGCATTGGCTGTGACACGTCTACTCAGTGCTTAGCCCGTAGTCTGATTGGTTCTGCGCCTGCCTCGTTCCTGCCCTGCTCTGACTTTTGCTCAGACTTCTGGGACAAACCACTAAGTCTGACTGCCTGCCGTTCTCACAATCAGGCTATATAATACAGGTGGAGAAAGGGATTGCAGTAGAGACTGCAACCCACTAGTGATGTCAAATATATCAAGCACTTCCGGCTTCATTTGACACCACCTTACTCCTGTCCATTCGCTGCTTTCCTTACTGCTAGCTCTGTTCTTTTCACTATCTCATAGGTGTGCGTGTTATATTTGCTTTCACCCCATATAATTTACCTCACCTCTGATTTGGTCCTTTCTTAAGTGGTGATGCAATGTGCAGGGAATTTTTATTTTATCATATCTGGGTAGCTGGCCACTGGAGTTATTAATCAAATCTCCACTGGAGTTATTAGAAATCAAACCTCTCTTCTGCAGACTGAGACACATTGTGGAAACAAACAGCTTTGGGTGGGAAGCACCAACATACAACAAAAGAAAGTTAAATGGAAACCATTCATGGTTAAGTGGTAACCATCTACCGTGATGGCTCTACCAGAAAGCCATTAACTTTTCTCTGGTAAACGGGTGAGGTGAGCAAGGTACCAGAAAGGGCAAGAGAGTTTGGAACATTTCATTGGTCAGAACTATTATTTGCTACCCAAATGAGTCAAACAACAACAGGGGTGGGCTCATTATATGCTGTATATTAAGTATAGTCTAATCATGTAACCTACATATTAAGTATAGTGAAACCATGTAGGGATTTAGGCATGATGTAACCTGTTGGATTATGCATGAACCTGTTGTATTATGTATATTGTATTTAGCATATTAGAAAGGTATATATGTCTTGTGAATCCTGTATTCTGGGCTTACTTGCACAGGTCCAGGCGGGAATGTGGCTATTTCCCACTAGGCTGGATATGTAAGAGGAACAAGCAGTTGTGATTAAAGGCACCATTTACCTTCCTGCTCCTTCATGAACCTGATCCTTCTTCTCCTAACACAATGGTTTGGTGCAGTGGTTCCCAAACTGGGGGGCATGAAGAAAATCCAAGGGGGACACAAGGCTGTGAAATTTTAATAGCAAAAAATTGTTTTTATCAGCATACAGAATTTTTAATTTTCAAATTTTATATCAGGAAAGGCATTTCGAACTTTCTAGCAAATGAAAACCTACAAAACCTATTTGTGGTTATTTTTAATTGTACAATTACAAATTTAATTTTTGTTAAAAGGGGGTTGGATGATGGTAAAGGAGAGGTGGGGTGGCGTGAGGGTTTCTCAAAATCAGAAAGCAGGCATGATGCCAAAAAGTTTGGGAGCCTTGGGTTTACTGGGTCTTTTGTCTCTGGAGGCCTGCATTCAAATTTAGGCTGGGGCCCAGGTCACAAGTGGCGTTTGGTTAATAGCCTTAGGAGTCCCTAGGAGATGCTGCCAAAGTCACACACACCACCCAGCGACACAAATAGAGATTCTAATGAGTAGAGATGCAGGACAGGAAAGCCTTTAGCAGTACCTTTACCAAGTCCATGATGCTAGTTAGACCAAATTTAAGACTAGCGCTCCCAAGACATTTCTCTCTGTTGGTCAGGCAATCAGAGTAAAAATGGTCTTGTCTATTGAAAATGCGACACTATAAATGATCCCTCTACTCCTTTAAAGTTAAAATCCCTGCAAACTCTGAGACTGGCATACGGTATGTCTGACGCTACAGAAGCACTGCAACTTGTCAGCATAATTTTGAGAGAATTGCAGAGCTTCCCAGTGCACGTAGCAAGAACAGACAGCTTGAAGTCACTCAGCTGAAGGGGAATTCTGAGGTTAACACATTCACTGGCCAAAATAGAGACACTCTCTCCTTCCCATGCAAATCAACAGCTCTATAAAGAAGCTCAGAATGAAGGACGAATCCCACCCAGCTCTGCATCAGAAGATTAGAAGGTTCAGATCCAGGGCTGCAGCCCCATTTCCAATTCTAACAGATGTTTTTAAAAGTCCTGGAAATAATCTGTAGTTAGAAACTCAGCATCCCATTTTAATTTAAATGTTTCATAACTAATGAGAGGTACATCAAACATTACAATTGTATCTATTTCTTTCCATTTTAGGGCTACTCATAAAATCCCCATTAAAGACAGCTGCTTTAACACTCATGGGAACACCCAGTAGCAAGTACAAATCTAGATTCACTCCCACTTCCCCTCCCCCCAACACACATAACAGGCATTGTGCAACATAAAAACAAAACAGCCAAACACCGCCTCTTTAGAGCACAGAGTTAACAAATGAGGCGATCCAGGGTAAAAAGAAAGAGTAATCATTTGCAAAGACTTCATTCTTTTAAAAAAGCAGCTGGAGGGGGCAGGGAATTGCTTCAGGCATTTTTCAAGAAGTCAGGAGGTGTGAAATTAGATGGGTTGTGGTGGGAGTGAATTGCATGCTGCAAAAAAGTCAGCATCTTCTGCCAGCTTCAGATATGCACAGGAGCACAGGTACCAATATAGGCTGAGAAGGAGGCAGGGTTAATACTATTAAGGGCTTTAAAAAACACATAGCAGCAACTTATCTGGTGTTTTATAGTCGGTGAGCAGAAGGAAGGCTGAGCAGGCATAATGTGATGCTAATAGCTCAGGTCAGTGAGCAATTGTGCCCTGGCACCCTAAACGGGCTGTAAGTGACACAGGAGCCACACCAGGATTCTACCAAGAGGGAATCTCTCTAGTGGAGCCTTATACTCATGACAGCGTAGCTGCTCTTGCAAGCTCCCAGAAGCTAAAGTAGCAGCTGATGCAAGTCATTCATCTATGGCAAGCATCACTCCTCACACATCCTACCCATGAAACAAACCCAAGCAGGGCTGGGAAATGCTGCCCATGGTTACATTGCAAAGAAGGAGCCTCTAGTATTCTGGAGCTCAGGCATATAAGCAAGGAGTACTTCAAATCACCCATTTTTGCCTGATGTCCTCCTCTACTACATATGCACCACCTCAGCTGCCAACTTGGCATCCACCAGCTAGCCAGATGCCTGACAAGGGCAGGACAGACTACATCAGATAAGCCTGCTCTGTCCGACCTCTCATATTCAGCTGCATCAAACCTCTTCAATTGTTGTTCCCTTTTCCATGGCCTCAGTCCTTCCAGCCACCAGCCATTTGCTGGACCTACACAACTTCCTGTTCTCCTCACAATACTGTTTTTCTGCACCCCAAACACTCTCACATATTTAGTAAGGCTGGGACAGCTTGTTCTTACGGCCCAATCGTCTCCCTTACTTTATTATAAGCTCTTCCTTTCTGTAAAATATTCCCCATCTGTCCTCTCCTTCAGCTTCAGGCTGGTCTCCTTTGTAATGTTGATCTGGATTTTTGTGTCCTCAAAGCTTCTGCTGCAAATGGAAGGTTTAAAAAAAAAATCTTTCTTGGGGTGCAAAATCCTGTTCATTTGCATGAGATGCTGATATTTAGTCCACAGTCAAAGGGATAGTTGGACTAGATAGCAGATCACAGGGCTTGACTCCTTTTCACTAGTTGGGATCTCAATTATGCCTTTAAAATTAAAGAGATTCTGCTTTATCTCCATCATCTTCTCTCTTCTCCAAGAGACCTCCCCCCCAAAAAAAATTAAGAGGCCAAAGGAAAGATCACTTTTCCTCTGTAACAGTCCTCAGAAGTATTGTTTACATGCAGTGGAAGGTTTGGAGGTGAGGGGAAGGGTATAAATTGCCCCATCTACAAATTGTACACACTGCAAAAGGACAAATGGCTGCCATTCCCTGTAGGTAGCATGCTCCTTCAGAGATTTAAAGGGGCAATACACACAAAAATCTTGGTTGCACTCTTCATTTTACTGCATAAAGTGATGCTAACAAGTTTATAGGGTTTTGGGGGGGGGGGGATTACACCACACCACTGATTACTTTTGGACTTGTAATTCACTGCAAGATTTGAAGTGATAACAATCAAGTGGATGGCATTGCTCCAAAGCTTTTTTTTTTTTTTTTTTAATTGCTCTGAAACAGGCCACACAGATTGTCTGGCTTGCCTAAACCTTGCAACCTTTTCTGACTAACAAATCGCATACAGAAATATTTCCCAATGTCTGCTGAACACGGTGCTAGCAAATACATGTAGGCACAGCATGTAATTTCTAGGAGAGTATTTTTGTTTTATTTATAACATAGAAGTGCACAGGATGGTCTGTTTGCAGTTGCCATAGTAATAGCTGGCATTAGCTCACTTCTTATTAAAGGGGAAGCACAGAGCTTTTCACTTTATGTTATTTAACCTCTCTTAATATCAAAACCCTGTATAGAACAATAGCAAGAGTCTCTTTTCCTTGGAGGTCAAGGGTATTCTAGGTCAACTGTTGCTAAAATTAGCTTATTCATTTTTAGTTCTGAGAACCCTTAAAACATATGCTTTTTGAACATGCTATTTTGTTAAACAGATTGAGGACATCTGTTTGGGTTTTTTTAAAACATATATATTTAGGAAAAGTCTAGTGACTGAGAAAGCAAAACTGACAGCAGCCGTATGAGGCAGGCAAAGCAAGATACACCATTATGGCTTTTCCAGTGCCCCCAGTTCATCCCCAACCACACTGAGAGCCCCAGGGAAGCAGCAATAGGAGCAGATGGGTTGTACCATTATTTTTGTGTTACACCACCCCCAACCATGCTCCTCCAAGCAGAATTGAGCCCAAAAAGGGAGACGTGCCAGAGACTCCAGGAAGTCCACCTGGCAAGTCATTATTGTATCTGATTTTATGTGGACAGTGCTCAGATGTAGATGGATAGTAGCACAAAACTAAGAGAGATCAAGCCTATTCATTACTGTCCTAATGGAAAGGGTTTGTAATGCTGGGTGCTGTACAAACACATAGTAAGGGACAGTCCCTAACTTGAAGAGTTTACAAGGGACCAGACGGACAAAAAAGATAGAAGAGGACGAGCACATAGGGGGAGGGCCCAAAGATATCCAATTCCCATTGATCAATTTCATTGACTTCCATGAGACTGTAAGGCACCATGTCCAAGTTCAACCTTAAGCTCCCTTGTAGCTTGACTCCAGTGGAGCCACATTTTCCAGGAATCTCCCACTGATGGATGCTTCAGGAGCTGTAGAGAATCTAATGAGGCCTGAGGCAATGTTAAATTTCAGGTGGATGCCGCATGTGGAACAAAAGGCAAATTCCACTGCTGCCTCTTCCACTCATGGGGCAGGAAGAAGCACAACCCCATTTCTGCACAGGATAGGGCATCTTAGAATGCAGAAAGGGCCCTCTGCATCTTGGGAAGAAGGATCTCTCTCTTCCAGTCCGAACTACAGCTGGTCCATGTGTTATGGAGAATGGAAGGGGGAAAGTGTAAGATGTTAGCCATTCACAAAAACAGTGTCCTTTTCCCAATGGAATTCTAGAGTTAAGATGTTCCTGGACTTCAGTTTGAAAAATAAATTAAAATACACACAAGAAAACATTTCTTGCTTTTGGCAGAGGGAGAGATTCATATTTTCAGCCTTGTTTTTTATACGTTCTATTGACCCTATAGTCTTTACATAGTGTAACACTCTAAATGGCTACAGTCTTTCCTCCATACCTTTCACCAATGGCTAAATTTCTAGTAGGCATTTCTAGAACACTGCTATAATAGTGGCCGATTGCTTAGTGAGTAGTGTGAGGAAGCTAATGTAACTCACTTGGCTATGTGTGTTACATATTCCCTCTGCGTGGAACCCACAGTAACCATGGCTATGTCTACACTTGTTAAGTTAAGTCAACTCTGTTAAGTCGACAACAGTAGACATAGCCCTCCACACTGGATTTAAGTTGACTTAATAAGGTCAACTTAGTGCTATTCCCCGTCCACACTGGCTTTAAGTCGACCTAAGAAGTCAACTTAAGGCTTAAGTCAACCTTCAGAGGTGGTGTTATTAAGTCGACTTAATAAAAGCCCAGTGTGGACGCGGCTTTGTGTAGGTCGACTTAAGCGTCCTTAAGTCAACCTCAGTTGCCAGTGTAGATGCACCCCATGAGAGTATCTGGCACTGTGGCTCAAGGTGTAGGGACTCAAGCTATTAACTGCAGATGGCCCCAGAATTAGCAGCTGTTGCTACCATACTGTATCCATCATGTGGATGAATAAGAAATACTAGTCCATGGAGCAGCCAGTCCTGCACCACTATGGCTATGTGTACACTTAGAAATTTAGGTCGACTTTACTAAGGACTCTTAAGTCGACTTAAAGGTGCTCCTATTAAGTCGACTTAGAGAGTCTACACTGGCTCTCCCCAGACCAGGAAGCCGCTGGCAGCTTGATCCGGCAAGAGCCAGCTGGCTATCCCCGGGACAAGAAGCCGGGCGGCTCGTCCCTGGAGTGCCAGCCCTGCAAGGCTGGCTGTCCTGGGACCGAGAAGCTGCTCGCAGCTTGCTGGTCTGGGCAGAGCCAGCCTTACGCCAGCTGGCTTTGCCCGGACCATCAAGCTGCGAGTGGCTTCTTGGTCCTGGCAGAGCCAGCTGGCGTGCGACTGGCTCTGCTGGGACCAGCCACCCACCGCCCGGGCTCTCCAGCCAGGGTTCCAGCAGGGGATCTCCTCCCACTGGAGCCCTGGCTGGGGAGCCCTTCTCCCCAGGACTGTGGCTCCCCTGGCAGGGAAGCCACAGGTCTGGGGAGAAGGCAGCAGGGGCTCCCCAGGACAAGGGAGTCACAGTGGCTCCCTTCTGCCAGGGAGCCATGTGGGGCTCCTTGGTCCCCCCTGCCCTAAGTCGACCAAGTTGACTTAGGGCATCTACACTGGCTAAGCCAACTTATTAAAGTCGACTTAGACACTAGTTCAAACTATAACGAGGTGTTATTAATTCGAACTAGTTTTTCCTTTATTCAACTTAAATCGAATTAAGGAAAGACCAGTATAGACGTGGAGTAAATTAAGTCGATTTGAGCCTGCTTAAATCAACTTAATTTATAAGTGTAAATGCATCCAAAGAGCTTTAAATTCAGTACAAACATAGCAGACAGTTCAGATTCCCACTCTAAAGGGCAGAAATTATAAAGATACATAAAAAGCTACACTGGACCCATGCCATCCTGCTGAGATGAACTGCATATAATCTTCTTATAACACAGGTTGCTTGCCATGTGCCCCTCTAATCTTCGTTGTCTGGGAAAGTCAGCACATAAGCCTCACTAATTTCAGGTTACAAAGAAATAAAATTGCAGTTCACCTTTAAGGGGAAACCTTCAGGTCAATATATTGCTTGACTGACAACCAGTGATTTTCAGAAAACAAAATGCACCTATCATCCTACATTATGAGAAGCTGGCAGCTGCATTCAGCACCAATTGGAATTATACATGGCCTTACCAGGCAAGCGTGCCAGGAGGGAGTTGCAATAATCTAATCTTGATATGAGAAATGCATGGATAACCCATTCAAGGTCAGTACAGCCACAGAACATAGAAATGTTAGAAAGTAAGGGAGTCTCTCAAATAATTTCTAAGCTCTCTGCCTTGCTGAGGTAGATGAAAATCAGATTTTCAAATGAATCAAAGAGCAGGGTGAGTTGATAGACAAAGAGAATTCCACCTTAGATGTCAAATCAGTGATCTCTGTGTATCATTTATATACAAAGTGTGTTGCCAATATTTTAACAAGGAGCTGCCACAAAAAAATTCTCTTTGACAGAAGTCTAGTGTACTGAGCCGTAGGCACTTGGGGGTGGGAGGGATGGGGGTGGTGCTGCTTGCAGATGGGAAGGATGAAGAACTGGAGAGTCTATTCACTTCCTCCATATATTGAAAGAGGAAAATAGGCTTAAAGCAAAGAGATAGAAGTTGAGGAGGCCATCAGCTTGCAAACATAAATGCACACTGGTAGATCAGACAGTATGTTTATGTGAGAGGAGAGAGTTCACATTTTAGGATACTAATAAATAGCTAGACAAACAAGGAGTCCTGTGGCACTTTTAAAGACTAACATTTATTTATCTCATGAGCTTTCGTGGGAGAAAAATCCCACTTCGTCAAAGATTTGAAGATAAATAGCTAGTGCTTCCAGTATTGTGTTTACACCCACGAACCCAACTCAAGCACCAGCACCTGCCACATTCCAGGGTGCAGTCCAGACCAGCAAAGGTTTATGTTACTGTCTGCCCTGCAACTTTGGTGCCTCATCATGCTTTCTTGTTCTGATTCTCAACCTGGACTCCTCACAGACAAGCTACTGGCATGCAGGTCACATTCTGAGTGTCTATACAGCTGCGGCCCTAATCCAGCAGTCTGCCAGCAACACACCAATCACATTCCAACTTCCACTAGCCTAAGTCATTACTTTCAGGGTGACCACAAAGCACCCCCCACTCTCATCCTGAGTTTTCCTAACAACGCGTGTTCTACACCAGTAGTTTTCAAACTTTTTCCCATGGGACCTAGTTTTAAAAAAATCATTTATGCCCCAAACCAACAATTACATCTTTCAGCAGTGCATTCCAGTCTTTTGGTCGTGGCAGCTGGGGGCATTGTGACCCAGTACCTGTGGGTACCCAAGATTTGAAACCACTGTTCTACACTGTAGAGCCCTCTTCTGGACAGTTCACACGCTATAGGTCTGCTGCTCTTTGCAAAAAGAGTTAATATTCAACAGTTTGCTACTTTAACTGGGGTTACCAAACAGTTCCATTTAAACACAGCACTGGATTGTTTAGATCAAAAAATAAAAACCAAACAAAGATGGGATTTTAAGTGAAGTCAAGTATTGGGCATGTAAGTCTGAAACGGTTACAAGAGAAATAAAGATGAAATACTTTCCAACAGCTAAATCTTAACCAATTAAACTTAGTGCAAAGTAAAATCCTTACAGCATGTTCCCAGTAACATGACTGAGAATTCTCCTGTTGGGATCTTCCCACCACCACCACACACACACACCTCACCTAGAGTCAGAGGACTGAATACTTGCTTCTGAGATGAAAAACAGAGATAGTCTGAGGTGTTCTGCCTTTTCTTTCATCGTCTAGTTAACCTATAAAGTGGATTCTTCTGGGGATCACTCCTCAAAGCAAAGTTGATTCAAGCAGTCGTGTAGAGTACATGAAATCTGGTGGTGAAGGAGGCTCCATATTTTCTCCTCATTTGTATTTATTGAAATGCTAATTAGCTTAGTCTCCTGCCATCTCTTCTCCCTTCTATCCCAAGAGCCCTGTTTACTATTTATATATAAATTGAAGTGCACACACAGGCACACGCGTGCACAAACACACACACCCATTCCCTACCTTCATTCAGGTACTTCTGCCTGGGTAGAGCTGTGTGGTTTTGAACGTGTGCTAAGAAAATCATTTGTAGGGATTTCATAACTTAACATATAATGTTGCGCCATATATTCTACCATATGTTTGACCAGCAAGTTCTTAGTTTTCAAATAATACCTCAAGACATATTTTGTACAAAGATTATTACTTGCAGCGCATGAATAAGGGGGTGCTTTTCCTCACAGCATCCCACTGCGCTGGTTACCATACAAACCACGTACGAGGAAGTCAATCTCAACTGTCAGAGCTCACACTGCAGCCTTATGATAGGAGGTGAACAGGTGTAGTGAATCAGTAATGCTGATAACTGAATCCTGGGCTAATCATTTGGCTTCAGAACACAGTAAGCAGCACCCTCAAGTTATCACTTAAATTAGGGATACCCATTGATACACCCACTCTGGGACAGGGAAGATTAAGCCTTCGCAAGTGAACATGACAAGTAGTGGGATGCAAAGGATGCAAGGGATACAAGTAGAGGGAATGCAAAGGAGAAGTAAATAGGGTGGAGGAAATTGAATGAGTAATCTCAGGCCAGAACTCAGGAGGTGGCTATGGAAGCTTCTCAGAGTTGAGAAAATGTTCACAGACCAGAAATGGCCCTCAAACAAGCAGTCAGGTGCTACTTTACTCTTCCATGTTAATGCTGTTCATTGCTCATCTTTTTTCCCTCAAAGGGCAATTGCAACAAAAAGACATTGGTGATGAACTTCTACTTGCTAATGCTTGTCTGCATAAAGCAAAGCAGTAGTGACAGTGCAGGATCCCACAAAATACAGCTATGCCCCTTGATACCCGCTTAGCAGCTACTTCACGCAATATTTAACCACTTGGTTTTTGAATTGAAGGAATTTTAAAAACTTTCCAACAGGGAGAGAGTCTCTCAGATCTGCACGATTAAAAAAAAAATACAAGAAACTTCAAGTTATTGTAACAGTATGCACACATAATGTAACCAATAAGAACTCTATCAATTATCTCAGGTTGTTTTTAACCAACGCATCCCACGTTCTCTGCCTTTTCAGTTATGAAAGTAACATAGGCTGTAAAATCACTCCAGTTCTTGTATTCTTACCAATCATATTTCTAAAGCAGATTTTTTTTCTTTACACCCACAGTGATGAAATAGGTTATTAACTTCACTACCACGGACTGTAAACAAATATCTGTCCTCATACAATTTCACAGTAAATCAGGATTTCTGTACATCCTTACGGATAATAGAGTATTTATAAAACTGTCAGAACAGGAGATAGGAATAAAACTACTTTAAACTATAGACATTGTCAAGCAACTATAAGGTAATTAGATCTCTGGTGGAAAAGCAAACAGGTGCATTGAACCAGTGCCACATCATCTGCGTGGGGAGGAGAAGAAAAGCCAGGTAGGCAAGCTTCAGACAGAAGCATTCAGTCCAACGGTCAAAAAAAGGGTGTTAGTCTGCACTCTACATTGTGTTACCACTTGCAATATTTTGTGTCGGTTTCTCTCAAGTATCAGGAGAAGTTAAAGATGCCCTATTAGAATTTCAAAGTAAGGATTAGAAAAAAGTAGAATTAATAAACCTATGAGACGTTGTGTTGATCTCTCTTTCTTTTTTAAAAAAAGTTCTGTTCTGTCCTCACGTCCTTCCTTCAGGTTTTTAGGAATTTTTGTTTGCCTTTTTCTGTGAGGAGGGAGTATGATCTCAAATTCCTACCCAGTGCCCATCCACTATAAATCTTGCTATTTGGATTACTACTGTGCCTAGGAGCCACAGTCATCCACCGGTATTCCATTAGGCTACTTGCTGTTCAAATGCATAAGAGATAGCTTCCGTCCCAAAAAGTTTATAATCTCAGCCACTTCATCCTCCCTCAGAACGTGCTATCCTCATACAACTAAATCCCTATTAATGTGTCCAGTTGGCCGTTACTGGATTCCAAACACTGTAGCTGATCTATCCTGCTCAGTGGTTTTATGGTCCTAGAGTCCTCGCTCAATGGCTTTTTCATCCTACACTCCCCCTCCCTTCTCACTGCACACCAGGCTATTCAGTCCTATTGCCATAGATTTTCAGCCACGCTGCTTCATCCACTGAGCTTCCTTACCTTTTGAAGTCCAGAACCACTACTGTCACTCAGTAAAGTCCAGCTTTAATAAATGCTTCACTGTTCTCTTCAGTGACTTTATATACAGTACCTAATTCACTGGCTCCAAGCCCCTGTTTGCTTGTTGGCCAAATTTATAGTAATTGGCAAACTCTCTGCTCCCCTGGGCTCAGAGCTCAGCTCCAGTATTTTGAGTATGAATAGCTCAATTCTGAACTTCACTAAGCTCCAGCCCAAAAGCTGAATGCACAGGACTCGTGTGTCAAGTTAGAACTTATTCATCATGGACCTGCATATAATCATGGCCACTTTACCATTAGACTGAAAAAGAAAGCAAACTAAAAAACCAAAACTCTCTTTAGAGGAGAAACCCTGAGCACAAGCTCTACAGATTTCGTTGCACACCCAGGGATGACAATTTCACACACACATGCACACACAGACTTTTTTTTTTTTTTTTAAATAAGGGAGAAAGTGACAGAGGTGCTTTCAGACGATGCAAAGTGACACATCTTTGGAGACCATTATGCCTGCAGGAAGCCAATCAATCGTGAGTTATGACAGGACAGACAGAGACCAAAGGTGATGGGCCCTAAAGGCCCCTGAGCCTAGAAAGCATTTAAAGAAAACCCCAGGAAACGTGTCATTTTTCAGTGAAACACAAGTCAACCACAAAAAAATACAGTCAGGAAGGCACAATAAATCTAAAAGGAGTACTCAGTAAGTTGAACTACCCTGAGAACTAACAGAATAGCGGACATGGCTTCAGTACTATTCCTTCAAGTTCAAGAACTAGTTTTGATTCAATAGTCAAGACTTTTTGAATGAAGAGGTGCATGGATTAGTCCAACAGTTTGAAAACATTAATTATCACTCACTGTACAAGTAAACTGGAGTCTTTTCAGTCTTGTTCCACTGTTCTTCATGTTGCAAGCAGATGGTGGGAATGCCCTACGAGAATAGAATTTTCAAGATCACCAAATATAGGCTGCCCACCAAACCTATCGCAGTTCAAAAGACTCTGCACTTGGAGAAGGACACATTGATAACACAATAATTAGTAGCAGCCATGTGTATGATAGTTTATTTTGGGGAAAGGATTCATTGCCCAACATTAGTGATGTGGTAAAATCATGTCAGACACCGACTGACAGCCTTATATCAGGAGTGAACTTTATTTATTTTGTTCAGATTTCAAAGACAGTTAATAATGTTGAGGTTGACCAAACACAAATGGATATTTTAAAAGGTAACAAATAGAGGTGATGAATAAGTTGTGTTAACACCTGTATAGAAAGCTCTTGTATGTTGGTAATCAAATAAGGTTGTTTTGATGTGGGATTTTTTCCCCCTTTTAACAAAACAGGCAAACTGAGGCCTGATCCAGTAGCTACTAAAGTCACTGGGTGTCTTTTCAGAAAGACTTCAGTGGGCTTAAGACATCAAACCTTTGGTGGCTGACTTGTTAACAGATTCTGAATTACAGGACACTGCTACTACAGAGGTGCACCACAGCCAAGCCTAGGCTCAAAGAACATGAAGCCCATCATAGCACCCCACTACTGACAGCTCAGTACAAATGCACTGAAGCAGTGCAGCCCCCCTTCCCCCACCCCCCAAAGCAAGCATTTCACTGAGAATGAAGTTAAAGGGACCTAGGCACTCTACTTTGCAGCGCACAGAGAGCAATGGAAGTCACCCAGCACAGTATGATTGGCACCTGAGATATTCCAAGAGGCCCTAGAGCATAAAAATGGTTTATAAAAATCGGGCCCAAGTTAAACCAGTTAAAACCAGAGTACAGTAGCTTTATCAAGTTTCAGGATCTAGAACTAGCTACTGGTGATTCATGCTACATTAAAGAAAATTGAGATGAGTTTTAAAAATAAGTGCAATATACTAAGCAGAGGTTCCCAAACTGTGGTATGCATACCACTGGTGGTTCACGGGCCACCTCCCAATGGGATACGTCCATCTGCTGTGGGGGGACTGGCCAGAAGCCACTCCAGCCGTAGCCCCAAGCAACTCAGCGGCCCGGCCATTCTGCCCCTCTTCCCCCAGACACACAGCAGTTCACCAGGAGCCACTGTGGCTGACCAGGAGCTGCTCCAGCACCATCAGTCAGAAAAGAATTAAATGCTCTTTATGATGGGGATTTTCCGAAGCAACTAGGGGAGTTAGGAACCCAATCCCCATTATATTTCAAAACAGTGGGGTGACTAACTCCAATAGGCTCTTTTGAAAAAAGCCTAAAAACAGTTAATCTGGAGCTTTCGTTATCCAAGCTCCTTTGCATCTCTTTTCTTGTACCATGTCTTTGTCAGTGATAACCCGTTAAAAAGCTCTCACCTCTTTTCAGCAACAACACGTATTTGCACCTAAACTAAATTGTTCCACTGATCACCACAAGCTGAAGTTAAAGGGCTGAGTGCCTCTATGAATATCAATAGTGGCATTCCACCTGTGGCTCAAGCTCAACCAGAGCACCTATGTTTAATTAATGTAGCTGTAATTTGCTCAGATCTTATGAGATCATGGACCATTTTACTGAAACACTAAACACAATTTGGCATATTTGATCATCTTCGCATGATATCTTCGGGCTGACGCCTGAGCTAACACAGAACCAACCTGAACTACCTCTCACCCTCAATAAACGTTCAAATCATGGCAAAGGTCAGTGGTATGTAGAACAGGATGGGACAGCTCAGACTACCACTGCCTGCCCTATACCTGACCTGGAAATTGAAGATTGATGCTTCCAGGGTTCCTAACACCTTAACATTGAAAGAGGCAGAGATTACCCATTCAGACGACAGAAAATTTTAAATGTAATAACCCATTTTAATCAGTTCTGAAATAGAAGCACCTCATTCATGTGCAACCCCTTTTTTTCCATGAATACTGGATCTACAGAGTGTTAGTTGCACTGCAGTCCTGGAAAAAAGCCAACTCTGGAGACAGTTGTGAATCCTCCCCTCCAGTGCTGTGAAAAGTGAAGTGCCAGGCTTTTTGAAAAGAGCATAAAATGCACAAGACTCAGGCAACCAGGGTGGGGGAAATGAGATAGAGGCGATGGGCTGTTAGAGCTTTTTCCATACTCCCACCCTTCCTGTTTAATTAAGGCTCACCCCTGCTGTTTTCGTAGAAGAGAACAGAAAAATAGTATAGTGCCCCACTTCTGAGAAATAAGCAGTGATGATTTCTGACCTAGGCATATAAAATTTATGGAAGTGAGGACTTTTAAACAGCCATTCTTGGATTCCTGGAGCTATTTAATCCATCCTGTGTCAACAAGTCCACTTTTAAAAACAACCCTTCCCTTCCCCAACCTCTTACATCCCACATTCCCCACAGGCCAAGCGTCCAACCCACTACTTCTCCACGCTCGTCTCCTACTGTGCTTCCCACAGATGAACATTATTCTTTGCCAAAGTTTAGTGACTGGCTGAGTGAAAAACGTGCAAGCACGGTGACGCTATGAGCTAAGACAGCAACGCGATGCCAAGGGTCGAGGATGGGTCGGTTGGTCAGTCAGCAGGAGAGAGATCACCACAAGTTTTTGTATTGCCTTTTCCAAAAATTTCTCTTGAAGTCACATATGCCCATAAGCTTTATAAGAAGCTGGCTCCTTCTTTATCCATACCCATACAATTCATCCCAAAGTGATTTTATGGAGGAGGCGGGTGAGAGAAAGTGTGTGTGTGTATACACCCGCAAGATGTGAAGTCACACAAATGCCAGCTATGAAAACAAACTATGCAAAGTTGTCCCAATTTTACTGAAAAGCTCAAAAAAGCCCCCAGTCTAGGTTCATTTAAAACAGGGGGGCTCAAACTTTTCACTTGGAACATGTTTCAGACTATGCCCCCCCACCCCCCAACAATAGTGATGACCACAGGCTGGTCGTTTTCCCAGGGTCCCGTGGGTGG
Organism: Pelusios castaneus; assembly: GCA_007922175.1. NCBI lineage: Eukaryota > Metazoa > Chordata > Testudines > Pelomedusidae > Pelusios > Pelusios castaneus. The sequence continues at coordinate 7,865,583 of ML685781.1, forward strand.
GGGTCAAGCCACAGCTGTTTTAAATCTCCCGACAGCCTACTATGGTGCAGCCAGGGCAGGAGCAGCTGGGTCAGGGAGGACAAGCCAGTAGCCAAGTGGAGAAGCAGGGGGCCTGGGGAGGGGGCCCCATGGTGGGAGGGAGCCCTGCCTGGAGGGGCACGGCGACATGGCCAGGTGAGGAGTCAACAGGGGTAAAAGTCAAGGGTGCCCCACCTCCCCCCACGGCATGGGAGGGCCCATCCTTGACTTTTGCCCAGGGCCCTGGAATCCCTAAGATTGCCCCTAGTGATGACCCACACTCTGTGCCATCCTCTCCGGCATGCAAGGGGGGGGGGTGGTTCACAACCACCCCCCTTGATAGAATCATAGAATAATAGGGTTCGAAGGGACCTCACGAGGTCATCTAGTCCAACCCCCTGCTAAAAAGCAGGACCTCTCCCACTAAATCACCCCAGCCAGGGTTTTGTCTAACCCAGCCTTAAAAATCTCCAAAGATGGAGATTCTACCACCTCCCTAGATAGCCCATTCCAATGCTTCACCACCCTCCTAGTGAGAAAATTTTTCCTAATATCCAACCTTGACCTCCCCAGCTGTAATTTGAAACCATTGCTCCTTATTCTGTCCTCTGTTACACTCGAGAACAGCCTAGCTCCCTCCTCTTTGGAGCAACCCTTCAAGTAGTTAAAGGTTGCTATCAAATCTCCCCTCAGTCTTCTCTTCTGTAGACTAAATAAGCCTAGTTCCTTCAGTCTTTCCTCATAAGTCATGTTCCCCAGCCCCCTAATCATTTTTGTTGCCCTCTGCTGGACTCTTTCTAATTTGTCCACATCCTTTCTGTAATGGGGAGCCCAAAACTGGACACAGTATTCCAGATGCGGCCTGACCAGTGTCGAATAGAGGGGAATTATCACATCCCTCGATCTGCTGGCAATACTCCTACTGATGCAGCCTAATATGCCATTGGCCTTTTTGGCAACAAGGGCACACTGTTGGCTCATATTCATCTTCCTGTTCACCATAACCCCCAGGTCCTTTTCTACAGCGCTGCTACTTAGCCGATCGGTCCCCAGCCTATAGCAGTGCATGGGATTTTTCCGTCCTAAGTGCAGGACTTTACACTTGTCTTTGTTGAACCTCATGAGGTTTCTTTCGGCCCAGTGTTCCAATTTGTCCAAGTCTCTCTGGATCCTGTCCCTGCCCTCCAGAGTATCTACCATTCCCCCCAGCTTAGTGTCATCCGCAAACTTACTAAGCACGCAGTCTATACCATCATCAAGATCATTAATGAAGATGTTGAATAGAACCGACCCCAGGACTGACCCCTGGGGCCCTCCACTCATTACTGGTTGCCAACTAGACATCAAGCCATTGATTCCTACCCGCCGAGCCCATCGAGCTAGCCAGTTTTCTATCCACCTTACGGTCCACTCGTCCAACCCATGCTTCTTTAACTTGCCGACGAGAATGCTGTGGGAAACCGTATCAAAAGCCTTGCTAAAGTCAAGGTATACCACATCAACGGCTCTTCCCACTTCCACAAATCCAGTCATCTCATCATAGAAGGAAATCAGGTTGGTCAGGCATGATTTGCCCTTGGTGAATCCATGTTGACTGTTCCTGATCACTCTATTTTCCTCCAAGTGTTTCAGGATGGATTCTTTGAGGACCTGCTCCATGATTTTCCCAGGGATTGCGATGAGGCTGACTGGTAACTTTGTGATCCCCTGTTTGAGAACCTCTGATTTAAAGGTTCCCTTCACAGACTTTCTGAGTAAATCTGACCAGATTTTTGGTCTTGCAGCTAAAGCAGCTGGTTTCATGTTGCGTTGCTTCACAGCCATGTTGTGTTGGTTGACTCTTGCTTTAATTCTGAGGTCAGCCAAACCAAACTTAAAAAGAGAAAGGTTACTTGCATCAAATTCAAGTCAAAATGTTGACTTAGCCCTCTCACCCTAAAGAACTTTACACCATCCCTGTATCAAGCTAGTCCATGACTAAGAGATCTTGTTATAAATAACTGAAAAGCATTTTCCTCTGCCAACCAGCAAATCATAAAAGTGAAACTGCTGTCTTATGGGAGAGGGAGAAAATAAGGGCAGAGTACCAAAACCTTTTCACAAGTTACTTTAAATTGGTCAGATTGGTCCTAGTTGAGTAGGCCAGGCAGGATTCTGTGAATAGGAAAGTCAATAGAGAGGTTTCCATATGGTGTTGAGAAAGAGCACCTACAAACTGCAGCAGCCACGAGCCAAATCCAGCTGAGGAACAGAGAAACTCAGGGGAAACAATAAAATTAACTATGTCCTATGGCCCTGATCCAGCACTGTACTTAGGCATAGAACACTCACAAGCGTAAAGTTAAGCAATGCTTAAGAGCTTTGCTGGATCAGGGCCAAAGTTTGATCAAATACACAAAAGCAAACTGAAAAAGTTAGAGGGGAAAAAACTTATGCCTGTCTCTCAAGTCTGTCAGGAACCGTAATCTTGGGTGTTATCTGCAACGATATTACTTTGAAAAAAGTCTCCATACAGAAGCATCTCTCTCATGTCGCCACCATCACCATTGTATCTGAACACCTCACAATGGGTGTTGTAAAGATAATGTATTTAATCTCACTACACCCCTCAGAGATGTGGCAGTGCTCTTATCCTCCATTGTTACTGCTGGAGAACTGCTTCCCAGGGAGGCTAAGTGACCTGCGCAAGGTCTACAGGAAGGCTGTGGCAGAGAAAATTGAACCCTGGTCTCTCAAATTCTAGGCTATTGTTGTGACTGCTGGACAACTCTTCCTCAAGTAAGGATGTCCCTTTAATCAATGCTCAACCACAGACCCTTCCTGCAAGAGTCTGAGCATCCTCAATAAGCACTGAGGGTCATCAGCAGCCCCATATTGGATCAGGTTCCAAAATGACTTTTAAAGACCTCAAGGTATTTTTGTGATGGTAGAGTCCTCTTTAAGCTAACAGACAAGAACCCAACTGGAAGATGAAGCAAGACAAATTCAGGCAAGTGTCGCACACTTAACAGTGAGAGTAATTGCCACTGGAACAACAACCCACCAAGTGAAGAAATAGATTTGCTGGCAGTCTGGATTAAATGATAGAAAGACATCCATCTGCAAATGCTGTAGTCAACCAAAGGGTTTGGGCTCGACGAGCAATTTCACTGGGTGAAATTCTATAGCCTGCGTTACGTAAAAGGTCAAACAAGATGATAATAATGTCACTTACATGCTCAAAATCTATGTTAAGGTGATATAGGAGGTTAGAAATCAGACAAAAGCAATCAGGAAAAGACAGTCAGGTATCTGTGAATATCATTTGCCGAAAGGGTAGATGAAAAGACACCAGGAGTCAAATGTTAAACTTCTGTTTGCCTGAACACATGGCTCCAGTAGAACAAACAGTATGTTTGATAGACTATGAAGAATCAAGATGTGCCGGGGAGAAAAGGGGTGCCAGGAGTTTAAAAAAAAAATGTTTTTAAGCTGTTCAACTCTTTTTAAGAGCGCAGATGCAGAAATCTGTTATCCATCAAAGCAAAGTTTGTGTGACTAAGGCAGTCCCTGCAATTTACCAACTGGAGCAATGGGCATCAAAGTTCTAACTCTAATCACTCAATTGCTCTCATCTAGCCACTGAAGAGACTTTAGCCTAACCAGATGGACATTTAGGATTTAACAAAAGAAGTTAATAAAGCGCAAAAGGGTACTAGGTTTTCCTTTTCCTGGTGGAATGATACAAGGACCTAACATTAGCTGTGCTCATTCCTGCTGTTTCCATAGAGGGAAAAGAACATGCAGTCCAATTGCTTTTCTTTTTATGCTCCTCCCTATGGCTCGTAATCATCCCCACCACATAATTTTGCTTTGAACAAATGGGTGCTGTGGAGCATAAGTCAAATGGGGCCAGTTACTAACTGTTCTGTGCAGTGGTGATTGAATATAATACGTGTGAGGGAAACGCATCAAACATGGACAACTTCAGGGGAAAGGCTGGAGGGACATTTTACCCACTTTTTGCTCCATAAACATTTACATAAATAAAATTGAGTTTATATGGATCCATTTTAATGTGATCCTTGTGGCTTGTAAAGAAAATGGAGTTGCATTTTTTTATTTTTTTGCATGCCCAAGAACATGTCCAAGTCACACGTGAGTCAGAGAGAGCATGAACATTAACAGCAGAAGCAACGGGCAGCGGAACTCTAATAGAGAGAGAGTCTATTTTCTACTAGAAATAATTACTAAATTGCTCACATTTGTCCACCGAAGGGATTTCAGTTTAAGAAGATGAAAATTGAGGATGTAACAAACCAACAGGAGTGCAGAGATGAGATGCTGGATTTTCTTTTCCTTGTGGAAGAGAGCCGAAACCCCAAGATGCCCTAGCAACACAGCCTGACTTCTTCTCTAACTCAACAGATATGACTTCAACCAAGTAAAACGTTTTTGTAGTTCAGTTCATACCAAGCCGTAAGGAAGGTCTACTTGTCTGAAATGTCAACTGTGCTGATAGAGGAAGTGGTTTATTTGGGAAATAAACAAGGCACAGTCCTTGTAATGACAATGCATCAAATTAGCACATTTCCTGCCCCGTCTCCCACTCAAAGTGAAATGGACTGGAGCAGAGCAGGCATTAAACAGGATGCGAATATTGTTCAGTTGTTTACCTTCTATCAGGCCATAGCTAGGCTACATGTTTAATTATCACGTAATAAATAAAGGTGGCTGAACATGCACTGGGATCCGGAGCCCTTCTCGCTTTTTCATGGTAGTGGCAAATGGGATGAGGGCTACCTATCCATTCTAAGAATTTCTAGGGCATCCATCACCACAGCATCTGAACACCATTTGTGCAGCAGAACATACATTGAAACACTGCAAAATTCCACTCTTGCAAAAGTCTTTTCGCACTCCCACCCAGACTACTCAATCAACTGTATGGTCAATTCAAGACACTTCCAAATGAAGGGCAAAGGAATTAGATTTACATAAGAATGGCCCTATTTGGTCAGACCAATGATCCATCTAGCTCAATATTGGCTTCAGATAGTGGTCAACACCAGGTGCTTCAGAAAGAATGAACAGAACAGATCAAGTGATCAGCCCCTCTCATCCACTCCCAGTCCCTGGTACTCAGAAGCTATGAACACCCAGAGCACTGGGTTGCATCCCTGACCTTCTTGACCAATAGTCATTAATGGACCTATCTTCCATGAACTTATCTAATTCTTTTTTGAATGCCATTATAGTTTTGGCCTTCACAACATCTCCGACAACAAGTTCCACATGTTGAGTATATTGTATGAAGACATACTTCCTTTTGTTTATTGTACACCTGCTGCCTATTAATTTCATTGGGTGACCTTGGTTCTTGTAAACACACACACACACACACACACACACACAAAATCCCACTTCATCAGACACTTTGTAAGTTCCCTATCTTCAAAGAGGCTGATGAAGTGTGATTTTCTCCCACAAAAGCTCATGCAATAAATAAATTTGTTAGTCTTTAAAAGTGCCACAGGACTCCTTGTTTGCTTTGCTGAACTAGACTAACATGGTTACCCCTTTGGAACTTGGTTCTTGTGACAGCTTCCAGAGAGGAAGCCAAGTTAGTGTATTTCAGCAAAACAAGTAAGAAGTCCCATGGCACTTAAAGATTAACAAATTCATTAAAGTATAAGATTTAATGAGTTGTAATCCATGAAATCTTATATGCTTTCATAAATTTGTTAGTCTTTATTGCTATGTCTACATTTGAAAAGTTAAGTCGACCTTATTAAGTCGACTTAACAAAAGTTGACTTAACTTTTCAAGTGTAGATATAGCCCCTTTTTGACCTTCTTAAGTCGACTTAACACTTTAAATTGACTTAATAAGGTGGATTTAGGTGCTAATCCCCATCCACACTGGCTTAAGTCGACCTAATAAGGTCAATTTAAGCATTAAATCAACCTAAATCGAGGTGTTATTAAGTCGACTTAACTTTTCCTCACTTTTGTGTAGTACCCTTTTCTGAAGTTATATGCAACAGTGTCAGGCTTCTTTGGTACCTCTCCCCCTCTCCCCAGCCATACAAGGATGTTAAATATAATTATACTATAGTCACTATTACCAAGTGGTTCAACTGTCAATCGATCTTGACCAATCTTGTTCAACCTTTTTTGTTACTGACCTTGGCACGAAAAGTGAGAATGTGCTAATAAAGTTTGCAGATGACACCAAGTTGGGAGGTATTGCCAATACGGAGAAGGATCGGGATACCATACAGAAAGATCTGGATGACCTTGTAAACTGGAGTATCAGGAATAGGATGAAATTTAATAATGGGAAGTGCAAGGTCATGCATTTAGGGACAAATAACAAGCATTTTTCCTATAAGTCAGGGACGCACCAGTTGGAACTGACTGAGGATGAGAAGGATCTGGAGTACTGGTTGATCATAGGATGACTATGAGCTGCCAATGTGATGTGGCCGTGAAAAAAGCTAATGCAGTTCTAGGATGTATCAGGAGAGGTATTTCAAGTAGAGACAGGGAGGTGTTAGTACCACTGTACAAGGCACTGGTGAGACCCCATCTGGAATATTGTGTGCAGTTCTAGTCCCCCATGTTTAAAAAGGATGAATTCAAATTGGAACAGGTGCAGAGAAGGGCTACAAGGATGGTCTTCTATGAGTGGAGACACAAGAAGCTTGACTTATTTAGCCTAACCAAAAGAAGGCTGAGGGGGGATATGATTGCTCTCTATAAATACATCAGAGGGATTAATATCAGGGAGGGAGAGGAATTATTTGAGTACAGCACCAATGTGGACACCAGAACAAATTATTATAAACTGTCCATCAAGAAATTTAAGCTTGAAATTAGACGCAGGTTTCTAACCATTAGAGGAGTAAAGTTCTGGAATAGCCTTCCAAGGGGAGTTGTGGGGGCAAAAACCATAACTGCTTTCAAAACTGAGCTTGATACATTTATGGAGGGGATGGTATGATTAGCCTATTTTGGAAATTGACTAATATTTGGCTACATGTGGTGGATATACAAGTGGCCTAAGAGGAGAGAGTACATGGGGTGGGTTCTGAGTTATTACAGAGAATTGTTTCTTGGGTAACTGGCTGTTCAGACTTGCCCATGTGCTCAGGGTTTAACTGATCACCATATTTGGGGTCGGGAAGGAATTTTCTCCCAGGGCTGATTGGCCTGGGCTCTGGGGGGGTTTTGCCTTCCTCTGTAGCACAGGGCATGGTTCACCTACCGGTGAATTCTCTGTATCTTAAAGTCCTTAAATCATGATTTAAGGAGTTAAATAACTGAGTCATAGGTTGGTGGCCTATTGCTGGAGTGGGTGGGTGAAGTCTTGAGGCCTGCATTTTGCAGGAGGTCAGACTAGATGATTGTACTGGTCCCTTCTGAACTTAAAGTCTATGAGTGTCAATGAATCGCCCATGGAAATTTAAATCTCATTGAAGGCAGTAGGAATTTTGTCAGTGATTGCAATCAGGGCTAAATGTCACCAAACATCAATAATATATGGCTCAGGTCAAAACCCATCTACTCCATTCACTAACCCTATAAAAGGAGTAAGGATTCAGAGAGTGAGGCCTCAGCTACGCAAGCCAGACTGGTGCAAGATGACTTTGGTGTTAGAGGCAGCACATGATGTTTGACAAACCCCTAACGTGCCCTACTCTGTACCAGTAGTGCCCAACCTTTTTGGCTCAAGGGCCACAAATATCATTTTTACAACCCTGAAGGACCACCCACCTATGAACTCACAAAAAAAGGTATTGACATATACACCATTAAGGACAACAAATCACTACATATGTAAGTAAACATTTTTATGCTACAGTGCTCATTTTTACATTCACAATTTTACACCTGCAAATCACTCGCAGTATGCCACGCTCACAGACAAAGCTCTAGTATAGATGAGTGATTGTCACTACACATTGAAGCACATAGTCTGGCAGCTAAAACACTTAGCCTGCTAAGTGCAGGCCAAACCAGAAGCACTGAATTTTAGAGTCCTGCCTCTCTTCAAGCATGGTAGGTCCTGACTGCTCTGGCAGCATGCCCCTTCTCCCCCATAGCCAGATGAAAGTGTTCAGTGAGGAGACTGCCTCCTCACTGATCTCCCGACCCATTGGCTGCACCAGGAAAACGTCACATGTCCTGTAGCCCAATGCACTTCACCTGGGTCCCTAGGCAGTGACTCCCTTCTGCAGCCAGAGGAATGAGAGATCAGTGCTCCCATCCCTCCGGCTCTAGCATGGACCCCAGAACCTATGGACCAAGATAAAGTGCTTTACTTTGCTCGCTGCTACAGCCAAGGGGAGGGAAGAGCTGATCTCCTGGGTGCAACAAGAAGCCTGCACTGGTCTAGTAGCCCTATGGCAACATGCCCTGTCTGGGTCCTTTGGCAGCTGCTCCTCTCTGCAGCCAGCAGGTGGGGAGCGGTGGGCCATTTTGAAAGGCCCCGCAGGCCAGGGTTGGGAATCACTGCTCTAGGCAGTCTCTGAGGATGCTTAAAACCATAGCTAAAATCAAGGCTACGGGGAGGCAAATAAAGCAGTTCTGCAGTGCTCTTGTGCTAGCAGGGAACAAGCATGACAAGAAAGTTATGTGGGAAAGCCATAGCCCTACAGCTATTCAGTTGCACATACTCCCATGTTCCAACTGCTAGACAACATTCCTTCTCCGTATTACTTGATCATTTCATCTGTACCAATGGCAACCTGACCAAGTCCCAAAATAATCACGTGGTTAACATATGCCTAAAAAGCCCCATAAATGTTTAGATTAGGCTTATGTAACACTTTGCCCATTGTAATTAAGCGTAGCTTTTTGTAATTTCAAGTGTGCATGTTCATTTTTAAGGGAAGATAGTAATTCTGGGCCTCATTAACACCAATGGAGAGTAGAAAAGCATATTTGCAACTGAGGCAGACTTATAGCAGTGTCCATGATTAAAGCACAAGCTATTCGTTTGTGGGGTAGATGAGAGAATCCACATACACATGGGTGAGCAGATTTAAAATCATACACATTACACACACACGTACAGATCCTATCTATATGGTTCATACCACATAGCAAAATCGGGTCCCTAAAAACAAAATTTTCCCTTGGGGGACTCATAAGGTTCACAATATGCTATTAAAATAGGTTAGCTTCCAAGAGCTTCTTTTAACTTCAGTATCACTCCATACCCTAACACGGGGGTTCTCAACCTTTTTCTATCACGACACACCTGACAGATCATGTTCCTCTGTGTGACACACTACAACCTGCCAGTGGTGATGGCACTTGGGAGGCTGCAGCGCTCTGGAAAGTGCAGCACTCTGGGACCTGGGTGGGGGGCAGAATCAAGCCAGCACAGGCTGGCAACCTAGAGCTCTGCCTTGATGGGGCTGGGTTTATTTTTGTGGTGCAGGCAGTGCCCCCTTCTCCCCCCTGCACAGGATCTCTGGGTTGCAGCCCCTAAGTCCCTTTACTCATCTGGCCCTGGCTGCTGCCTGTGTTGTACAGCAGGAGCAGGCTGTTGAAGGCAGCAGAGAGTGGCGGGCGGTAGCACCTACAAGCTGAACTGCCAATTTTCCGTGACACACCTCCCGGCTTTTCGCGACACACCTTTGTGTCCCAACACAGTGGTTGAGAACCGCTGCCCTAACATACACGTCCCTCTGCAGTCAGAGGCTTACTGGCACCCTTTGAAAGCTGGCATCACAACAAGGGCACAGGACAGTGATCTCATTCTAATCATTGTCTTATCACTTCAGCAGATGGGCTCGCTAACATGGTTAGGAGCACTCCGCAGTGTCGTCATTGGCTCTGGTCTTCAGCCAAGAACTAAGGGGCAAACTTCAGTCATTCCATAGGCTTTTGGTAGCAAGCTTGGAGAGAATTCATTCCCCACCAGCATTCAAATCTCCAGCAAATATCTCTCTGAAATAGGCCTGTTGTATGACTCATTGACACTAAATAGATTAGAGAAACAAATTGGGTGGCCTGTCCATTAGCCATGATAAAACGCAGGTTGTGACTGAGTGGAGCTATTTCAGACAGCTTTCTTCTATAAAAATGATCGTCTTTCTCTTTTTATCTCCCAGCCTGATGGGTGGGTCTGTCCAGTCAGTATTAACATGCACGTTTGATGACTCAGAGAGAGTTCATAGATAACATTTCCAAATACACACACTGCATCTTTCATAACAGATTTTTAAAACTGGTCTAGATTTTCATTTTTAAAAGCAGATCTTTTAAATCAGTCAAATGTGAACATGTGTGGGAATATTTTCAGTGCCCAAGTATTGCAGGAGTTTATAATGGACAGAAAGCAGGGAATTAGAAGCCACCATACCTGGCTTCTACTTCCAGTTCTGCCAGGAGGGAGCAAGGTTAAGTCATTTACTGAGTCAGGAACTTACACAAAGGTGACAGTGCTAAACATGTATCTTGTATAATATTACACACACCAGGACCTTCGCTCGTCTCCCTCCCTGCTCCTCTGTTGTAGTGTATAATCTTGTGGGGAAAGTAGGCTCAAATGCACTTTCCATTTTGTTCTCATGGTGGGAAGGTTGAGTGCCATCTTGATCTCTCAAGGCAGTAGAGTTCAACTGTCATAGGACAGCTGCCATGAAAACTGTCCCCTTTGCTCAAAAATCTCAAGGTAGTAGTCATAATTTCCAGGGAATAGTAGCTTTGGTGAGAGGTCTTGTTTGTAGATCCTGAGAGAAGCAATCCCTCAGGTAAGTTGGACCGGTTCTGAGGAAGGCTTTGGTGATTAGGACCAAGAACGTGAATCTGACCTTGAATTGTACTTTGCATTCAAACAGGGATCAAGTGAAGTGAGCAGACAACCTGGGCAAGGCCAGACACTTTCTCCCTTCTCCTCCCCACTCTCATTCCCCCACCCCACCCCACCACCCCCCAGCCTCCACAAAAAAACCACTTCCCCTTCACTTCCTGTAGAAGAGAGGTCTTATTTGTCCTTCTTACTTATTACTGGCATCGTACTTTAGTGTGCACAAAGTGCAACTGACCCACCTAAGAGAACTTCATGCATTTCCCCACCACCACAACTTTGTAAGGGTCTCTTGCCTCAGGATGCTCCTCTGTTTCTACTGTGCTCATCCTTGCTTTGTTTCTTAATCAGATAAAATCTGGACCTATCCCACATATAAACAAATACTCATTCAGCCTGTTGATCACCACCATTGAACTATTGTTTCCAAGGTTTCCCAATCAATATTAGAAAGGAACGATAAGTGTGCTGAGCTAATATCCTTAAATCAAATCAAGAGAGGTGGCCCAGGCTACCAAAAAAGTCCTTACACTCACTACATCCAGAAGTCAAATTCGAAAGGAGTAGCCGTGTTAGTCTATTGTAGAAAGACAACAGAGTCCAGAAGGCAATTTGGAACATTTGCTTTGGCTACTGTCATTACTTGGAGTTAAGGGAGAGTCCTCTGTGGTATGCATATGAAGAAGATATCTGAGTTTGGCTCTGATCTTTAAAGATACCCACTGTTGAGACTGAATGATGGTAGTGCGTGGCTGTATCTCTGACTTCATGAGTAGTCAACACCTCACAACCACAAGAAGCAAAGATCCACAATTAAAGTTGGTCTGAAAATTCATGTAGGGAGGAGCCAAAAGGCCCTGGGGGAAGAAGCTAGAAGGCCTCCCCTAAAGTGGAAACAAGGATTTACCTGGAAGGTCAGAGAAAAACTGAAAGGGACAGGAGGCCCTGAGAAAAGTTGGGGATGAGGCAGAAGAAGGAAGTCTGGAAGGTCCTGACTCCTGAATGAAATCTGGAAGGCCTCTGTCTCAGCACCACCTCAGAAAGAATTATTATCAAAAGCAAGCACTGGAGTGTGATCTAAGGGTGCGTCTACACTAGTAAATTAAGTCGACTTAAGCATGCTTAAGTCGACTTAATTTACTCTGCATCCACACTGGAATTTCCTTAAATTGACTTAAGCTGCTGCTTAAGTCAACTTAAGGAAATTCAAAGTCGACTTTATAAAACCTCCTATAATGTCAACTTTGAAGCTTAAGTCGACTTTTTAAGTCGACTAAAGCTGTGTGGACGCCCTAAGTCGACTTAGGGCACGGGGGAAGGAAGCTTCCTTCTCCCCGGGACCGCTCAGGTCCTGGCAAGAAGGAAGCCCCGTGCTTCCTTCTCCCCGGGATCCGCGCTCCAGCTGCTGGCTGCTGAGCAGCTGGAGCGCAGGTCCCAGGATCCATGCTCCAACTGCTCAGCAGCCAGCAGCTGAAGAGCGGTCCGGGGAGAAGGAAGCCCCGCGCTTCAGCTGCCAGCTGCTCAACAGCTGGAGCGCCAGCTGCTCAGCAGCCGGCAGCTGGAGCACGGGTCTCCAGCTCTTCCTCTTGGCCAGGACCATTCAGGTCCCGGCTAGAAGGGTTCCCTTCTGCCCGGGACCTGAGAAGTCCCAAGCAGAAGGGAGCCAAGTGATCTGGGGCAGAAGGGAGCTCTCCCCCGGACTGCTCAGAGGCTTGCTGCCCCAGAGAGAGCCAGCCCCGTGTGGGGCTGGCTATCCCTGGACTGAACTAGTCGACTTAGAGAGTCTAGTGTAGACTCTCTAAGTCGAGTTAGTAAGGCCCACTTTAAGTCGACTTTTGAGTCCTGTGTGGACTCTCTAAGTCGACTTAATAAGGTCAACTTATTTAAGTCGTCCTAAATTCCCCAGTGTAGACATAGCCTAAGAGAGCAGGTAATGAGTTGCTTTTCCCATACCTGCCAAGACAGTTAAAGAGTACATAGCTGTTCCAGAGTCAATATCCACAAAATTGTTTCTTTCAGCAACAGTCAAGTTCCACCTATCTGCTGCAGAGTAGGTATAAGCACCACTGAGTCACATGTCTGGGAGCTGCATGAAAGCATGTGGGCTGTGATTTTCAGAATTATCTAAGGGATTTGGCTGCTCAGTTCCTGTTCATTTTAATAAGAATTGTGCAACCAAATCCCTTGGGTGGCTTTGAAAATCTGAATCCTGAAAGCTAAATGACTTCCTCGTGTGCAGCTTTCTAAGCACAAGTCCTCAGACAGCATGAAGACACACATTTATCTTCATCCTTAATAACTCTAGCAGCCAGAAGGAGTTGTTCTAACATGTGAAGCTGAAACTCAGAGACCCAGATAAGTTTCAGATAATACAAGAAAAAGCCAGTCTTATCTGAACTGAACAATGCCATGAAAGGTTTGTTCTTCATCATCATACTGTCTTTTAAACATAATGGTCATAAAATTTCAGTGCCATCTCTCTCCTGGCCACTCCCTCCCAAAAGTCTTCATGCCATATAATCCCTTCTATTAGCCCAGCTTTCTTTGACCTTCTGCCTTTGAATTCTTAGCATCTTAACCTCAGAAAGGTATATCATTCAGAGAAGTGTTTGGGAATTTATCCACACTGCTCCTGTTAAAATCAGTGCAACTCACTCAGCAAAATCCCCAGATATGCTGCCCGGAAAACATGCCCTTGCAAACATTCTCCTTCAGCCACACCACATTACTCCCCTTGTGTCTCTTTCTAGGGGCTCCTGTCAAAGCAGATTCTCTAACTAACTTGTTTATTGCCTTTGCTAAGTTTGTTTCCTTACCAAGCACCTGGCACCCTAGAATTAAAGTTGGGTCCTTCCGTGAGTGTATGCCAGAACATGTGCAGGCTGGGTATGTTTTTCCATGTGCTGCACTGAAGCAGTGATCAGTAGTGTGAGGGCACAGAGCCAGAGAGGGCGTTTAATTTAACCACTACGGTACGTCTACACTAAGGGTACGTTTGGAGCCTTAGGTCAACTTAAGGAAGTTTAAGTTGGGCTTTTATTAAATCGACTTAAGCACTTCCTTAAGTCGACTTAATAACACCACCTCTTATGGTCGACTTAATACTTCAATCAACTTTATTAAGTCAACTTAATCCAGTGTAGGTGGGGAAAGACCTTAAGTCAACCTAATTGACCTTCAAGCCTGGTGCAATGTGGGACAGCTACCCACAACACACCACTCCTCCATCAACCTAGCACCTGCCAGTGTGGATGCAGGCAGTCGACAGGAGTGTTCAGTGTGGACTCTGTAAGGCGACTTAACAAGGTCGCCTTTAAGTTAGGACTTGTTAGGTCGACTTAACAGAGCCTCCAGTGTAGATATACCCTCAGATCCCTATCCCACAACTGTTATGGTCACCAGCATCCCTCACAGGAACAATGATTATTTGTGGGGCTGTGCACTGTGTGATCAGACCCTGAGGCCAGACAAACCATGGACCAGGCTGGTTAATGTAGGCCTTGGGTGTCTTGACTTTTGCAAGCTAGAGGACCTGACCCCCAAAACTCTTCATAACTACCCCAGGAGCTGCATGAGTAAGAGCTCCAGCCATCATAGCTGGGGCAGCCCTGTGAAATCTGGGACAGACAGCAAACCTGGACTAGGTTAAGAGAAATAATTCCAAGACATTTAGGACTAGACAGTAGCTTAAATGACATATCCCCTAAGAGTATCAGAACCCGCTTCAGCCCACTGGAGAGGTTCAGAGGAGTAAGAAAGCACATAGAATCTGCTTACCTCCCCTCCACTCCCCTCAGTACCCAGGATGAGGTGAGTGGGGTGGTCTTGGGAACGGATAAAGTCATGACTGGCCAGTGCAGGGGGCTGGGATAAGCAGCACTCCATGCCAAAGCACATACACTGAAGTTAGCTCCCCATAGTCTGTGCAAGAGGAAATTAAGGGAGGAACTGTTCCTTCCTTCCTATACCATAGTCCAAGACACAACCTAGGTTCTGTCTTGTGGCACGTGTGCCCTTCCAAAACATGTTTTTTTTTAAAAAATTACACATAGAAGATTTAGCTAGCTATCCAAGGAACAGGCTAAAAGCAGATTACTTTTAGTTATATAAAAACAGAAGTGTATTTTCAAGTTGCAATACTAAGACATTTTATCACTGCTTAGAGTTATGCATTAGAAATGTATTTTAAGTGCCCTGACTGCCCCAAATAACTCTTGAAATTAGATGTGTGTATTCTTAACACACACACACACAAAATCAGGCGGTGCAGTAATTATCACCCTTTTCAGCAAAGGATATTTATACAGGTCCTAAATTACATCCAAGGGAAATCTCATTGGGAGGGATTTCTTTTTTAAATCAAGGTAGGAGTGGGAAATACATTTCTGTTGTATTTTGGGAAATGTCCAAACATACGTTATAGAAAATCATTGCTGCACCCTATCAGACTTGAAGATTGTAAATATATCATTCTGTGGGTCTGTTTTTAAGTCAAACCAGCATTTGTCATAAAAAGCATTCCAGCCACATCTGTGGTGTCCAACTCTTCTCTTCAAACAGTTGGTCTTCCTTAGGTGTGCCTGAGGTGCAACATCTCCTGGTGCTATTCCTAGGGTGGGACTATAGACACCATTCTTGTCTAAGGCTGTGCTTAGAGTCCCACTGCAGTCCTCAGTCTGGATATATGCCAGTATATCACCCCTTTGGATTTATGCCAGCATAAATGAGGTCAGAATCAGGCCCTTAAAATACCATTGTAAATCTATATAGGTTTCATTTGTGAACACTTCTTCAGTTCATGAGCAATCATGTATCCAGTTATAGAGAACATTTAATACCCATGGGCTTCTCTCATCTACCAATCTTTTCCATCACAACCCTCTGTGTGTTTCCTTTTTTAGAGATAGCTGAAGCTATAATCTATCCATCTCATAGCCCAAGAATTAACCAGCCTCTGTACAAACTACAGCTTTAAATCCTCCTCAGATGAAGCCATCAGAGCATCCAACTTTTACTGTACTATGTTTTTGGGGATTTTCCGTCCCCAAATCCCTCCCATCTTAAAAAGCACTTCTGTGGTATGGGTCCATCATCCTGAGGACTTGGGTAAATCTTCCTAAAAGTCAAAAATCACTTGTGTACAGAAATAATAACCGCTGAGCTCTTTGCAATGAAACAGCACTTGTATTAGTCTCACTCAGATATTTGCAGCTTGCCTGTTATATTCACAGAACACTGGTCAACCTTTAAAAAAAGATCTGCCACAAATTCCACATCTATTGTTCTAGACGTGTACTGTTTGCTATCACCACTGCCATATTGCCTCAGCTTCATCTCTTTATTGGATGGGTAATCAGCTATAGTTCTGTCTTTTGGACAGATTTTTTTAAAGACTTTCCAAAGATAATTGAGAAGACTCTGCATGTTCGTTATTCCTGAAGCATATTTCTTTCTTTTCAAAGGGGTAGCCATGCAAATCACAAGGAGTCCTGTGGTACCTTGGAGACTAATATTTTTTTTTCTTAGTTGCATTAATGAATTGTTCTTCACCAGGGCCATCTCTAGAGGTGGGAGGAGTCCAGGGCAAATTGGCCTGCGTGAGGGCCCTCCCAGTCCCTAACCCTAACCCTCCCCCCTCCCTACACCATACCCTGACCCCAGTCCCAGTCTCATGCCCCTTCCCCCATCCCCAATACTGGCCTCACATTGCCCCCTGCCTCAATTCTGCCTTTCTTGCTGCCTCCTGCAATCCTGCCCTCGTGCGGTGCACTGCCTCCCAGCTGGAGTAGCACCAAAAACCATGTTTCAAAAACATTGTTGCCCATCTCTTTTTCAAGCATATAGATGCCCAATGCCAAACCTGTGATTAGAACCACCGAAGTAACAAAATCTGCACGCTCACAGGTTTTGGTGATACACCGGTTTGAACAAGGGCAGCTGCACACGGCCCACTGAACCACAGGGCCTGGGGCAGTTGCCCCAAATTGCCACCCCCAGCAATGGTTCTGTTCTTCAGTCGTGCCTAACTGAATATCCAGCTATTGAGGGGTACAGTCCCATTTGGACACAGCAGTCCTGTATTAATACAGGATAAAGAGGCCAATAACTCATGATTATAACAGTATCCTCCTTGGGTGCCTCAGGTTGCCCTTTACTTGTTGTTAGTCTTCTCAGATCTCCAGAAAGCCAATCTGGAACTTACCTAGCAGCTAAACTTCAACAGCAATTCAGCAGTCCTTGAGTAGATGCCTGACAATATCGGTGAGGCCGTTAGATGGCATTTTTCAGGTTGTTGCTGAACCGGTTAACAAAGCCACTATCTCCTGCAAATCTCTTCTCAAAATCCACAGATGTGGTGGCTACAGGAAAGCCAACTGAAAATTGCTGGGTAGAGGGCCAGTCTATCATTTGTCAGTTACATACCAGATCGTCCATTGGCCTGAATCAGCCTCATTCCACAGAAATCAATAGTGCTATGCCACTTTCTAACTATTCAAGACCAAGATGAGGGGGGAAGAGAAGAGGGGGGAAATTATACTACATCAGTCAACTACATAGTTTCTGATGCCTTCCTCTGAAGCAGCTAGGACTGGCTGCTGTCTAGGTGGACCACAGACCTGATCCATTCTGACAGGTCTTAGGTTGCAGTTTACACCAGCTGAGGATTTGGTCCCACATGTGAAAAGTGAGGAAAAGATTACAGACATAGGGAACGTAGAGGAAGCGAATAAATCTGTCAACCTGGAAGAGTTTCAAATTGTAAAACACAAAGAAGAAGAAAAAAAACCACAAAGAAAGCAACTAAAAAAATCCAGACCCCTCAAACTAAACACACATCTTCACCCACACTCAGTAACTTCACTGCCAAAAATCTCACAGAAGAGTTACAATTTCCAATAGGGTTTAAAGGCTGTGAGAATCAAAGGGTACATCTACACTTAAAAAACTAAGTCAACTTTGTTAAGTCGACTTAACAAGGTTGAATTAAGTCAACATAAAGTCGACTTTAAGTCAACTTACAGAGTCTACACTAAACTCTGAAGTCGACTTACAGAGTCTACACTAAACTCTGAAGTCGACGGTGAGCTGCGGCTCCCAGCCCCCAGGGACAAGGGACCCGCGGGGGTCCTGGCAAGAAGACAGCCATGGCTGCCCTCTCCTTGGGACTCAAGGGGGTCCCGGCAAAAAGGCAGCCATGGTTGCCCTCTTGCCGGGACCCCAAGGCTTCCTGGCAAGAAGGGAGCACATCTCCCTTCTGCTGGGGAGCCGCTGGTCCCAGGGAGAAGGAAGCCATAGCTCCCCTGTCCCAGGAGCCACAGCTCCCTTGTCCCCAGCCCTAGGTCGATCCTAGGGTGTCCACACTGGTTTTAGGTCGATTTAAATCGACTTAGCCGTTAAGTCGACCTAAAGGACAGTAGTTATTAAGTCAACTTAAGGAAGACTGGTGTGGATGCGGGGTTCTTTAGGTCAACTTAAGCATCCTTAAGTAGACCTAACTTTCAAGTGTAGACATACCCAAAGAGTTGTACACCTCGGGACCAAAACAACCAGCTTTCTTTGATGTTAGACGTGGTTGCTCAGTAACCACAGTGGATGCTCTTGATAATCTAGAGCTGATCTAATCCCACCCTCACCCCCAAAATTTTCAAAGCTCATTTTCTACTGACTTTTAGTTTTCCCACAAAAACAGCAAAAATATGCACACACGTATACATACAAACCTTGAAAACTGGAAGACTTTGGCTGAAGTGGGAGCTCAGATATCCCCAGGGAAGTTGTAAATTGCTCTTTCCCCTCTATGACCCAAGATTCCTAGCTGAACTACATCTCCTATAATGGATCATGGCTTCCACTTTTGGGGAAGGGAGGTTGTGCCATATGTAGTCTGCAGCTGCGATAGAAACATTAAAAAGGTTAGCTAAAAACTAAAATGTTTTTGGCCATAAAAAGTTGAAATTATCCAGTGAAAATTTCCCTGCAGTGGTGGGTGAGGGGATATTCTGACCAGTTCCAAGAGTGAAAAGAAAGACAAAAAAACTTAGAGTAGAAATCTCCTGCTCATAAGAGTCTTTCCTGCCAGGGTTTCCTTTATTTAATACTATGTGCCAGCTGCTAACTAAATCTTAGGTTAACTTTCTTGAGCGCTCTGTGATGGCTAGGCATTTCCGTTTCTGATTTATAGCATATGTGTTCACTTAATATAGTCCTGCCACTGTACACGAGTCACACTTAGGAAGTTGCTGTCTCTGTAATGCAAATAAGAGAGACAGTCTTTGTTGCAAGACGAGGGTACTGAAACCTTGTGTCAATATGCTGACTTCACACAGTTACCACCACAATTAGACCTTTGAACTATGTGGTTGTATTTTTTTTTTTCCTCCACCAGAAGTCTTCAGATGCTGACAAAAGCTTCTTTTTTAGGTTTTCTCCTCTATTTAAAAAAAAAAAAAAGATATACACAGCCCCACCAGATAGCGTCAGATGAATCCCAGAAGATGGGTCTGGGTTAGGAGCATTCAGAAGTTAGGATGCTTTTTTTTTTTGGTATCTCTCTGGCCTTCTAGCTTGGGATGGAAGGCTCCCAAGAACAGGCTCTCGAGGCACAATTTACAGCACTTTCTAGTTTGTGGTGGGCAAGACATGCCTCTCTCAGGGTACTTTTGGCACTGCTGTCTTAAGTTTCCAGGCCAGAGGGAAGTGAAAATGAAAAAACAAGCAGAAAACTTTTTAAAAGCTATTAAGCATCATTGCTATTTGTCAGTTGCCTAGGATGGGCTCATCGACACAGAGCTGTAAGACATTACCAAGAGACATTCCATATCCCAAAAGGTTTCTAATCTAACAGTCTGAGACTGATCCAGTGAGATGCTGAGCTCCTTCAACTCCCTCTGATATCCATGGGAGATGAATGTACTCAGCAGTCAGCTGGATTGGGCCTGGAAAGATCTTGCTGGCTCAATGCAGGGGATGGATGAAAATTTGGAGTGGTTCCTATTTTACTCACCCCGGCTTGTCATGGTCTTATGAATAATAATGGAGCAACTGTTGACTTTCAATGCCTGTTGAGTTCAGCAGTTGGGTGTGTGGTGCTTTTAACAATGCATAGGTAAGGTTCAGAAACTTACAGGATAGGGCCATGCTGGACGGAGACCTCAGCAGAGCTCCTGAATGGGCTCTGATTGCTAGCTCTTGACCTGTGCATTACAGTTCTCATGTATACGCTGAGCAGGGAAGACATGGTGTGCAATTAATGGAAGTGGACAATGCTCAGCACCAGGCAGCAGTGTTCAGCACCAAGCAAAACTGGATCCTAAGGGGGTTTATTTTGTTTCTGTTCAACATTGACAACTTCAGAACATCATTTAGTGCTATCAGGACATGCCCCAATAAGCCAGACGATTAGACAGTGCAAACTGGCATAGTTCCACTGTGAGCAATGCTGATTACACCAGCACAGGATCTGGCCCCCAGCCCCTATACAGCTTTGTCCTCTCTTGAGTTAACATGACAATAGCCTAGTTTTCCTATATTACATTTTCAGAAATCCATTGCATGGGGTTGTGCACAATGTGGCTTGTAAGCAAGTTACTGCAAAAAAAAACCTTTTCACAGTAAGAAGAATAGGTAGGTGGGGGGGGGGGGGAGCTCAGGAAGCAGGCATTATTCTTCATGTACTTTGTGCAACAGAAAATAGACATTAAAGGGTTTTAAAGTACATGGGAATATGGGTCTTCTGTGCATTGAGCAAAGAGGAGATCAGTCATGGATGGAAGCTCTAAGGCTATGTCTACACTAGAAAAAGGTAAGTCGACTTTGTTAAGTCGACTTAATAAGGTCGACTTTAAGTCGACTTAAAGTGGACTAAGTCCACTTTATTAAGTCGACCTAAAAACCCTTAAATTGACTTAATAAAGTCAATGTAAGCGTTACTCCATGTCTACACTATCCTTAAGTCGACTTAAGGCTTAAGTCGACCTAATGGGTAGTTTTTATTAAGTCGACTTAAGCTTTCAAAATTGTCAGAATTTTGTAACTAAAATTTTATAACTTATAAGAATAAAAAGTTCAACAATAGGCAAAAGGTGAACAAAATTCTCTCTTCTGCCCATCACATAAGCATATTAGAAATCAATAAAAATCAAAATATCAAAAAAAATCATAGAAAATTCTGAAGAATTTTGATTTAGAAATGTTTAATTTCAATATTTTTTATAAAAATATTTTAGCATCCTCAGAAACACTCCTTTGAATCATTACAGTATTAAATTTAGGGCTAGAAGGATTTGATTTTTAATCAGTAAATGTTGATCTCACAGGAGACAACAGCAGACAAAACATTTCCATCAATAATTGAAATTTATGAAGAGCCAAAGAAGGAACGGTGCTGCTTGAGAATTTAGCATTTGATTTAAGGACACTTACTTTGTATATTTTGACATGTAATGTTGACAATTTATGTTTTAATGGTTATAAAGCTTTATAAAGCTAAATAATTGCCTGGATCTCCCTACCCCATAACTTCCCACAAGTAAAAATTGGGGAAAATGTTTTAAAACAAATGTTGATATTACCCATTGATAAATAATCAAATTGATAAACCCACTGATAAATTTTAAACAAAATTAAATTGACAACCCTAATCAAACTGCATCTGCCCATCTGAGATCTGTAGGATGATCAGATAGCAAGTGTGAAAAATTAGGACAGGTGTGGGGAGTAACAGGTACCCAGATAAGAAAAAGCCCTGAATATCAGGACTGTCCCTATAAAATTGGGACATCTGGTCACAGTAGTTCTAGTTCAGGTGTTCCTTGCCCCCATTTTCTCTCCTTTGGGCCAGGCTGCCTGGAATATTATGTGCAGTTCTGGTCCCTCATGTTTAAGAAAGATGAATTCAAACCGGAACAGGTGCAGAAAAGGGCTATGCAGATGATCCGTGGAATGGAAAACCTGCCTTAGGAGAAAGACTTGAAGAGCTTGGCTTGTTTAGCCTAACCAAAAGAAAGTTGAGGGGAGATATGATTGCTCTCTATAAATACATCAGAGCAATAAATACCAGGGAGGGAGAGGAATTATTTGAATTCAGTGCCAATGTGGACAAAAGAACTAATGGATTTAAACTGGCCATCAGGAAGTTTAGACTTGAAATTAGATGCAGGTTTCTAACTCCCAGAGGAGTAAAGTTCTGGACTAGCCTTCCAAAGAGAGTTGTGAGGACCAAAAAAAAAAACAAAAACAAAAACCTAGCTGGCTTCAAAACTGAGCTTGATAAATTTATGGAGGGGATGGTATAATGGGACAACATAGTTTGGTAGTTGACTGATCTTTGACTACGGCTGGTGGATATGCCAGTGGCCTAAGAGGGGAGAGTACATGGGGTGGGTTCTGAGTTATTACAGAGAATTCTTTCTTGGGTAACTGACTGGTGAGACTTGCCCACATGCGCAGGGTTTAACTGAGTACCATATTTGGGTTGGGAAGGAATTTTCCCTCCAAGGGCAGATTGGAACAGGCTCTGTGGGGGTTTCCATCTTCCTCTGTAGCATAGGGCTTACTTGCTGGCGGATTCTTTGTATTTTAACCATGATTTGAGGACTTTAATAACTCAGTCATAGGTTAGAGATTTATTACAGGACTGGGTGGGTGAGGTTCTGTGGCCTGCATTGCAGGAGGTGAGTGTCATCACTGCCATTGGGTACACAAGGCATGGGCTCCAAATGCGCCAGTGAATGCCCCAGGCATTGGGTGTTGGGGCCAGCAGGGCCATTTTAAATCTCCTGCCCTGCTATGCACCCAGGCTGGAGCTCAGTTTCTGGAGGCTCCATAGCAAGGGTAAGTGCTGTGCTGAGCAGGTGAGGCCTCGGGAGCTGGGCATGGATGGAGCGGAGGACAGGTGCTTAGCGCCGGGGTGCGCACAGCAAGGGAGGGCAAAGGTAGATGTGCATGGCCAAGGAGGGTGAGGGGTGCAGAAGAAATCAGACCGTGTCCCAAATCTCTTTTTGGGGTAGCAGCACCCCTGAAGAAGGTCAGACTAGATGACCATATTGGTCCCTTCTGACCTTAGAATCTAGGAAACAGACATCTCCCAGGAGGCACCCAGTCATGTGATGCACCTCTGATGCCATATGACTGAACAGGACCACTTTTCTCCTTGATATTACCAATGTTATACAATTGCAACAAATCTGGTACACAGCATGTCAGGCAAAGGGCCAAGGGAAAAGCTGTGATTTGCTAAGTATAACTGTCCTGTTTATACGCACGTATCACCTTTGGATCTGAATATTGGCTAGTATCTTACATGTGTTGTATTCCTGGATGACACACACCCTCTACCCTCCCATCACTGGCGGCTTTTGGGGTAGGTGAAGCAGGCACATGCCTAGGGCCCCAAGCACTAAGGGTCCTTGTTGCCTGCTTGGCCTATCCCAGAAGCTGCATCTACCTTGGTCAGCAGCAGGAGGAGGATGAGGAACAGCTGGCCGCGGGGCCAGGGGACAGCAGCAGACACCCAGGGCCATAGGGTGCAGGGGCTGGAGGCCCGTGGGGGCCTATAGGGGGCCCCGCAATGGGCCTTCACTTAGGGCCCCCAATGGCATATGGCCATCTCTGCCTCCCATAGAATTTACATCAAGGCTGGACAGCTGTGTGTTGAAGATCCATTAAAGGACACAGCTCACAATGGGCCACTGAAGAAATTCATTGCCCCAGTAAGCTTTTCCTGTGGATGCCTCAGAAAGAATATGGGCAATGAATGACCTAGCTAAATGGCTGGTCCCTTGGGATTGGAAGGACCCTATAACTGATTAAATTGGTTACTGAAAACCAATCACCACAAAAATCTAGGCCAGTAGTGCCATGAGAACTGCCCAAGTGTGCTGTGAAATTTTGTACAAAGGTAACGAAAATCAACGTAAAACAAACATTGTTTATTCTTAAACAACATTCTATCCAACCAAAATTACAACTCTCAAAACTCATGAAAATTAATCATCAAATTAAAAGCGAGATAACATGAACATTTTAAATGTAGGTGGCCAAAGGGCAAAATCAAGATGTGTATTGTTTTCTGATGGATTTGAAACATTGATGCATTTGATCCTTCGTTAGTTTGTTGTTTGCACTATGTTACAAACCACTCTAGTAAGACTGTAACCGTAGTAAATGTTAAATTCCAAAGGAGTAGCTGTGTTAGCCTATTGTAGAAAGACAACAGAGTCCTGTGGCACTTTTAAAGACTAACAAATGTATTTATCGCATGAGCTTTCGTGGGAGAAAATTCCACTTCGTTAGACGCTCTTCAAAGCATCTGATGAAGTGGGATTTTCTCCCACGAAAGCTCATGCGATAAATAAATCTGTTAGTCTTTAAAAGTGCCATAGTAAATGTGACGTTTATGAGCAATCAGTTCAGCTGAAAAAACTGTGCGCATTGTGGAATTGTTTGTCTCATTGAAGTGTTCCGTGTTACTGAAAAGGTTGGGAACCACTGGTTTAGGGTCTGGGGGTGAGTCAGAATACTGTATTTTTTACTTCTTAATCAGTGTGGTGAACAAAAGTTCACTTTGTTACTGACTTGGTACAGTCTACCCGTGGAATAACCACCAATCGGGGGGGGGGGGGGGGCGCGCAAGTTTGCCCTATTTCTCAGCACTCTGTTCTGAATTCAGCATCCTCTGCTGTGACCTACTGAGAGGTCCCACAGTGACAGCAACACACAGCTCAGAGTGGATACCATGATACATCATAGAAGAGGAGTGTGGCACGAGAGAACCACAGACAGACACAGTTTACTGCTGAGCTGACTCTAAATGGAAAGTTTCAGTGCAGCAAACTGAAACGGGTCGGTTTGACCTAAAGCAAAATTGTTTTTGCTGAAGTTTCCCAAAAGTCTTGATGTTTTCTGGGGAAAATTTCTGTTTCAGAAACTTTTCCCCACATGGGAAAAAAAAAAATCAATTTGGTGGAAAGTGGAACCAGCTCTGGTATGTACGCACCAATTACTTTTCCATTTTCAGCAATGTTCTTATGAAAAAGGTCATTTTTCATCCCAAAAAACTGACAAATGTTCAACAAACTCTGTTCCAGATCTTTCAAACCAACACTCCCTTCACAAAAACCTAGAAGAACAGAAAAGAAATTCATGTTTCAAAAGGTCAGGTCAGAGCCAGGAAACTTGGCTGTAATCCTATTGTACTCCCCAGTTTAATGATTCACAGGAGAATGCATTCATACTGTTAAAAAAAAAAGGCTACCCAGGCATCTACTCCTATCGGCCCCCCAGCCCAAACTGGGGCTTTCACACAAAAGTCTAGTTCCCTTTGGAGTGTTCAAAGTTATGCACTAACATTCTCTCAGTCAATGGCGAAACTAGTTGAATCTAAAAATCTTTCCACTTTCACAAGCAAAACAATATGGCCAAGTATTTCCCACATGGAAATTGTCCCTGAGGAATCTATCCCAATGCTGCAATTCTCCCCCTTAAAGCTATAACTCTCTCGCTGTGTACAGGAAGAGAATTTAAAAAAAAAATACCTGGCTCACATACAATGCACTTATGACTAGATCTCACAGCAGATCACTGTCATTACCCTCACTTTGCAAATGTGGAAACGGAGGCAAGACAGGCGAAATGACCTGTCTAATGTCACCCAACCGACTAGCGGCAAAGGCAGGAATAGAAGCCAGGTCTCCAGACTCCCAGTGCTCTAGCAACAACAATGTTTATGTAGGTCCTGCTGCATACACACTTTGGATTTCCAAGCTCTAAAACAGGAGTTGATGACTAGCAGTTGATTTTCAAAGGTGCTGAGCATTTGGGCCACACATTTCATCACACTGGGCTGGACTTGTAGAGGCATTTAGGTTTCTGAAAATACGGGCTGTTTGGAAAATCCCACCGCTTCTTCAGGCATGTCCATAGCTTTCCAAATCTGGCCCAATGTGTTAAACCTTAGACCTTTGAGGAGTCCCAGTCAGTAAAACTGCTCACATGTCCAAAGCCAGAGTACGTTTTTTTTATAGCTTTGCCGGACTGGGGCCAGAGTGCCCAACAGGACTGAACCCCTAATGAATAAATAGACTCCCAGTGAAACTGGCAGACATTGGCTTATTCACACCTGTTCTGTTGGGAAGCAAAAACATTGCAGCCCAATATTTTTGCAGTAAGTAGTGGCAGTTTGTGAAAATTCACTTGCATTTGGGCTGCATAACGTAACAATATACACACTCCCTCCTGAGCTGCACTTGATACATTTTCATTGAAAACCTTGGTATAGATAAAGCAAGTGTAGTAAGCCACCTTGGTTAGTTCATTTAGTATCATACCTGTATATCTTGGGACTTCATGGTTTTAATATACTCCCCAGTGCACTGGATTTCAGAACAGCAATGGCACAGATCTACACATGAGAATACCTACTTGCGATGCAGGATATACCCCTTCATAATGAATATAGCAACTTGGCATGCAAAGTAAATTTAAATTATCCCAAGAAGTCATTGAGCTATAGATTACCAGGGTAAAAACTGAGCGCTGAAATTGCTGAAGAAACCCATTTAATTTTTAAAAGACAGCCATAAACTGAAAAGGGAATGGACTGCACGGTAATGCAAAAAACATTGCACAAGGAGGTATCTACATCCACATTTACCAAACTTTTTTTTTTTTTAAATATACACAAATATATGAAGCAACAGAATAAAACTAACAAGGCTTATTCCCATAAGTAATCCCAATGAATTCTACCTCCCTGGTTTGAATTTCCCCATTCATCCCACTGACTTTCCTTTCTTTGTGTGAGTAGGCGTTGAAGGCTCAGGAGACCCTCAAGCTGGGGAAGAGATAGCTATCTGTAGGAGGGTTTTCTTACTACTTTTTAAAAAAAACCTCTTATCTTAGGGTTTTTGCACTGATGCATAGAGGGCCTATGCACCCCAGCCAGCCACTGGTGGGTTAGTACAGTACCTTGAGATTCTATCACCCAGAACTGTGTCCGGCATAGGGTTCTGTGTCGTATGGCAATGTTCTTCAGCCTCAACATCAATAAGGCTCCATCCTCACTTCATTTCCAAAAGTGGGGAGAGCTAAGTCACAGACATACATTTCCCGTAAACTGGCAGTCACCAAATTTCACAAAAACATGCACCCAGGCCTGCACATCTGACTTCAGCTGGAGTTGTGCCTAACTAAGGACTGCAGAGTCCAGCCCTGTACTTGAAATAGCACATACAATGCTTGGCCAACTATTTATGGAACGGGGCTATTCCCAGCAGAGGGAATATCCTTGCTGGTGTCTTTCAGGATGCTGGCGTTTGAAGTAAACTGAGAAGGCTTGCTAATTTCAAGCTAAGCTGGAGTGTGGGGTGGGGGGAAAGAACGTGGAAATCATTGAGCCTGACACGGAGGTCTGAAGGCCCCTGAGAGATGCTAAGTGCCCTCAGCTCTGGAAGTCAGTGGGCGTTAGCAGCACACATTCACAAGTTCATGGTAAAGATGCAGCTGCCGGTTTCACCTAGAAGGCACCCAGCAGCTTGCAGGATTCAGCCCTGATATTTCCAGAATGGAAAAAGGACAAAAACCCCAATGTATCACCCTTATCCAAGCAATAATTCCTTTCTGACCAGCCCCATTAACTTCGGTGCCTTTCCTTGACTGAAGCAGGACTGAGTAAGGAAGTGTTACTCACCCAAGTAAAGGGATGGGGGACCAGGCCCAAAATGGGACTCAAAGGAAATCAGAAGGGTTTAACAGTATTAAAAACACCCAGGAGAAAAATAAGAACCATCTTCTCTTTTAAAAAGTATTTGACAGCTTTCAAGAACGTGTCCCTTAAATAAGCAATAAAAAGTCTGTCAAACTGTGCTGTCATACCAGCCTCACTTTGTTCTAAAGGGCATTCTTCCAGAGTTCCTCCTTTCCAGCATTTATCATCGCCTCTCCCACATCCACAGACACAGCTCGGTGAGCCTCCGTGATTCAGCAGGAAGTGATTGTAAGAACTCATCAGGAGGCAGAAGCAAGAATTAGCCTGCTAAAGTCAATGCAGAGCATGGAAACAAGCGTCTCCTGTCGTACTGAACATGAACCAATTGAAATGGTCTTTCTGTTTCACTCATTTTAAGTTAGCGTCCTGTCCCCCCATCTCCTTTGAGACTATTCCTCCCATTTTCATAGTTTAAGATAAACATTTGAAGTCTGGCTGCTGAGCTGAAAAAGCACCTGACATCCCCTATTGATGTTTAGAGTCAGTTGGATCATGTAATATTAAGTTTGTTCTGTAAAACAAACAGTCTTGCTGGAAAAAAGAAGAAGAGGAGCAAAAGAACTCAGAATTATAGGATTCAGAGTATGAATTGTGGTGTAGCAAGCATGAGGGGAGGGGAACATGCTCAGAGGGAGGGATGTTAGCCAGAGAGCTATTGAGGTTAAAGCTAATCTTAAAACCACTCCATTATGGCCAGCAATAATAATCAAGTGGGAGGGCATAGCTGGTACTTCTGAGACTCCTGGGTATGAAGGTCACTCATTTTATCATCTAGACAATCTTAAAAAGGAGAGAACTGTTTGTGTGGAGCATTAGTGTAAAGCAATCTAGCCTTTTAATCTGATGCCCTTGATTGACAGCCGTGTTGTGGCAGAGCCTTGTGCCTCTGAGGAACGGAACGCACCACTAATCAAACAAGGTGCGGCGCCCAGCACTTTAATAAAATTGCCCAGACATGCAGGAAGGAGGTTTTTTCACTACATTAGTCCTTGCAGGTTCCCATCTGTAGTCATGGCCAGCGAAGCAGTTAAAATGAGAATTCTGAAGTATATAATGACATCCAATCCATTCTATCACATCATCACTGAAGCTGTCGCCTGATAGAGTTCTGCAACAAAGTCACCCCACAAAACTATTATGCTTTTATTAATCCTAGACCCAATCTCCAGCAAGGTCAGGATTTATTCTGATGTTTCCACCAGAACTTTTGTCCACAACCAGACTGACTTTTTAAACCCCTTCTTGGTGGGAAGGGGTCTCAATTATTTGCATTAAGGATAAACAAAGCAAACCTAGAGGGAGCAAGCCTAGATGGAGGAAGGTCAGAATGATGCAAGAGGATGGTGTGAAGGCAGCAAAGAGAAAAAACCTCCTACTAAAGATTTTTTGTATTTGTTTAGATATACAAGCGCCAACTAAATCATCGGAGAAGTTTGGGGGCCATTAGGCACCAGATCTATGGGCTGGCACAAAGCTTCCTCACATCATCACCCAGATTTTTTTTTTAAAATGGGCCCAGAACTCACACTGTTTTTTCCAGATAGGTAGGTGGGGCTTGCAGACAAGTTATACTCAAGTCTCGACAGGCACATTTAAATGTAACTAACTATCCTTAATATAATAGCTGGCATGCAGAGCACAGCAATTTCTCCTTCCCCTCACCATCATTTCCCAGGTCACTAGCTCTGTTCAGGGCAGAATTAGAAACAGGTTAAATAAAAATGAAGCAAACTTCCTAAATTTTATCTCCAACCGTTTCCATTCAGGAGCCATTTTATTGGCTCACAGAGGCAATATTAGCCCTTACCTGGGCCATTTTGCACAGATAGATAGCAATATATACACACACAAAAAACCCACTTCACCTCATTCTCCATGGTGATCAGCGCCATTCAGATCCATAGAGCACATCACATTTCAGAAGCCATAAAGAACATGGGACTTCCCTCCACAAACAAACAGCAGTCCATGTCTTCAGCTACCATTAATAGAACTACACCCTTGATATCAGCTGAGGATCTGGCCCTATGACACCCTAAACCTACCCAACATATCGGGGACTGTCCCGGAGCGCTCCACAAGTGTCATCTCCTGGTCACACTGGGGATTATTAGTTCTTGAGGTAAACGCACACCCTCTCCCTTTCCACAATTTGCATAGCATTGTTTTATCTGCCTGGTCTACAGCCTCTCCCTCTCTCTCTCAGTCCAGAAACACAGGGTCCTCTTGGTGACTCACTCAGTGTTTCCCCCACTCCCCTTTCTAAGGTGGCAAAGTCCTTTCTCCCTGGCAGCCTTCTCTCTTGCTACCCATGGTGCCACTCCCTCAGTAGTGGGTAGGGGAAACTCCTATACTGTGGGTTCCAGTCCAGGGACCTTCAGCTCAGCAGTTCTTGGCTTCCCCTCTCTACCCTCATTGCTCACTTTCTCTTTCTGGGTACACCAGCTCCAAACTCATCTTTCTTTTCACAGGAAGTAACTGCTTCCTGTCCTGCTGTATTCTTTCCCTGTTGTTACCCACTACCTGGCTTCAGACAACCTCCTGCCTGTTCCTGCACAGCTGAGCCTGCTTCCAAATAGTTCCCGACACCCTGTCTCCTCCTCCAGCTGCTGCTGGTGGAATTAATAGACCTCTCTGGCCACTTTAACCCCTTCAGTTCTGTGTAGGATGGTCACCCCTGCACAGGGCCATGGTTAGCTCTTTATTACTTGCATTGTGGTTGTAAGGTGGAGGTTTGCTCAGACATTTCCTTAGACTAGAACTAACTCAGCCTTACCTAAAGTATATCCCACCTGTGTCCCATTGAGCTCGGATGCAATAGCTGAGAGAAGGCCCCAGCTATTGCAGGACGACTAGATGACCTCGTGAGGTCCCTTCCATCCCTATTATTCTATGATGAGGCAGAGGCCATTGCTAGGCACCTTACTCAGAGCTAGCAGCTGTTTCCACCGAGCAAAGAATGGGGCCTCTTGTAACTCCAGCCCAGGTCAGTTCAGTCCCCCCAGCTGTAATGCTGTTCCACTCAGAATACAGTAATGCTCACATGGCCGCTCACAGTCCTACTTCCTGACAGTTGTCTCTCAACGGTCCGTGGCAGAAGGGTCCCAGTCAACCCAGTGGCTTAGGCACTTACCACAGGTGTGGATCCTCTTTGCTCGGGCAGCATAGGGATTTGAACCCAGTTCTCCCACAGCCCACCTGAGGGGTCCCACTACTGTGCTCATGGGAATGGGGAGGAGGGGGCTGGAGACAGCCTTCCTCCTCTTCCTTTTTTTACAGGAATGAACTGATCTGGTTTAGGCACCAAATACCAGGAGTGGGGTCACAATTATGCATACAAGTGGCATCTGCCTCCACCCGAGTTAGGCATCTAACTCCCTCTGAGGAGTGGGGCACAAAACCCACCCCTTTCCTCAGCCTCTCCTGCTGACTAGCCCAGCATGCTGGCTTTTGTGGCTCCTGTCCAGATCCCAAATGCCTAACTCTGCCCTGCATCTTACAGGGGACTGGGAGCTGGGCTGTGGCTTCCATTGGGAGGCACAGCACCACCACATTGGTGTTAAGGCCCCTTTGCAGATCTAGCCCAGCGTGAGGCCCCAGCGGGCCCTGCTCCTGCAGCTACTGACTGCAAGGCAAAACTCCTATTGGCTTTCAAGGTGCAGGATGGGCTCTTAGGAGCAGAAAATATTTTTCAGAATTGGGACTATTTTGTCTTATTTCCAAGAAGGCTCTAAAATAAATCCCTTTACCTAGCTGGCCATCTTAGAAACCCAGCTCTTAACATGTATTGGAATTACTTTCCACCATGACATCAAGGGCAGATTATTTTCTGCCTTCACTGCAGAAGTATCATCTGCACTCCATGTTTGGGGAGCTGGAGAGTCACATTGCCTTCTGTCCCTTTAAATTACAGCTTTCATTTCCCTGTTTCAGTATTTTAGTGAGCTAATATACTTAATTAAGATTCTTCTTTAACTCTTTCTCCCCTGCCCCACTCAACCAAAAATAATTGTAACTAAAATGAATTATTTGTTCATTTCAACAAACTTCCCACTCAACCCCACCCGCAAAAAAGACAGAAAGGAGGGAGAAACAGGTTTAATTTAGAAAGATCTGAAATTCCTGGAATAGATGACAGCTGAGAGAAGACTGGCATATTAAATAATTTCATTTGATAAACACTCCCATCTAGATCTAGTTTAAGCCTGACAGATGTAAATGCCAGCCAGATACTACATACCCAGTAGTTCTGCCTTTCATTTATTTATGCAGACATCTCTCAGATGTAAAAACCTTTTTATGTGCATTAGCTGGCTTTGTAGGAGTGGATAGATATCCACTTCTACATCAATAGTTTACAATATTTAACATAAGCAATATGCAGAGCAATGGCATGTTAGGCTTGACATCTTCATTAGGTTAAATAATTGTTTTGTCAGAGATCAGCAGATACTTCATCTTCACCTTAATTCATGTCACAGCCTTTGCCAGAATTCTGTCATCATGCTGTCTTGAAGCTGCATATAGGTTTTGATAGAATCACCCAGAAATGAAATGTGCAAGGGCTGGGGTAATTGTGTTGAAGAGGCAGCAGCACAAGACCTGATATATAACAAAGCAAGTCCTGTCTTTGTAAATTTAAGCTTTATAAAAATGCAAACTCCATCAATGCAAAATTGAAAAATACAATACATCTGAACACCAGTAGAACAACACATCTCCATGAGATTTACATTCAAAGTGAAAAGGAGAATTCAAACCAATTGCAACGTCTATCAAGAAGCAGCACATTTTGCTCTGTGCAATAGACTTATAGTTACGTTGGCATGTTCAGAAAGGTCTGTTTCAGGAGTGGTGTCAAGGTTACAAATGCTAGCTTAGAGAAGGTCACATTGAATACAATATACTCCAGAACCTTTCGGGCAGCTCACTGAGGGAAAATAAAAGTATCCTGCTCCATATAAAAAGATTCCCATACTTCCACCAGAGATTTTTCCATCAGCAGAACTTCCAGTAAAGCACTGGAAGCAGACTCGGCAGCTACCAATCACTTCAGAGCTGTTTTTTCTCTAAAGAGGGACTATATAAATATGGAACATTCTTATGCAGCAAATCTATGCCAAGTGAGTTCTCACAGTCAAATCTGGCTTTTTAGAGGAACAAACAGATTGTTTTACTGTCTCCTCCCCTGCAGAATCAGCACAGATCCAGGAGCACGAAGTGGATTCTGCTCTGGCCCTCACATCCTCAAAAGAATTGATAATCAAGTTCTTGTGGCAGGATCCCATTCTCTCCAAATTATGCCAGCAGTTACGCCAGCGCCACTAGAGTTGCTCAGATGGAGTTAGGATGTAGTTGGAGGGCAATCACTTGCACTGTGTGAGCACTTGATGGCCCCAGGCAGGATCGGAGTCCTGTTGCGCTAGGTGCTGTACAAACATATAAAGGCAGTCCCTGTCCCAAACAAAATGTTATCCGCTGTAAGTCAGGATGCCACAAAACCAGCATGACAATGGGAGGAAGCAAAAGGAAATGAGAATAAAATGCAGTGTTTCAGTCTTCAC
Source organism: Pelusios castaneus (assembly GCA_007922175.1). Taxonomy (NCBI): domain Eukaryota; kingdom Metazoa; phylum Chordata; order Testudines; family Pelomedusidae; genus Pelusios; species Pelusios castaneus. The sequence goes on from ML685781.1 coordinate 7,898,733, forward strand.
CCGCAGGGGCTAAATTTTAGACTGCAGCAGCATGTCACACATTAACTGGCCTTTGAGCACCCAGCTGGTGTGCACTGGAAGTCCCTAGTGGCAATAACATAGTTTTCCTTGTAACATGTAACCAGTGCAACCATCTGGTGTAGAAAAAAGCAGTACTATACAGACAAGCCATAAGAGCAATATGCAGATTCTTTTTCCATAATGAAGGCAAAAGAGACGCATCATCTGCGACAGCGGCCCCATGGGAGGAGCTCTCCAAGGTGAGTAGGGTCTGGCAAGAAGCAAAGTCACCTGAAAAATGTGAACACATCCTGAACTTTGGCTCGGAGTCGTCCCTCAAGATAAAACGGAAGCTCTTTTCTGGTATGGATCCACTCAGGTAAATTCTCTATTCTCTCTCTCCAGCAACCATTTCAAAGGGCCAAATCCTGAAATCTTTATTCAGCCAAAACATCCTTTGGGCCATTATCTGGGCACTCGCAACTCCCAGTGGGCCAGATCCTGATATCCTCTCCATCAAGCCCACTTCCACATACTCACACTAAAGTAAACGAGTTTGGCCATTAAAGAGTGAGTAAAACTTATGAGAGGACGTGAGGATTTGATTCACTGAAATCTGACAGTGGCCAATGTGTAACACCCCCCATGATCGAATCCCACGGGAGTGTTCCATCAGGGCAGAGTGAAAACCGACGTCCAAATCTCAAGCGTCCTCTTACTTGCTCGGATTTTACTCTTTCTTTCGACAGGCAACTTCCTGTTGAAGGCAATGTAAGTTTTCCTAGGTATGGGCTGAGAAAGAACCAAAAAGGCCTCAAAATTTGGCCCACAGAGTGTAAAAACCTGCTGTGCCTGGAGGGTGACAGCCTTTTTCCAATAAGACTTCCTTTCTACAAGCTTGACTGCTGTCCTGCCGTCTTAATGTGATTTTTCACAGTCTGCACTTATCAGAAGCCTAGAAAGATAATGAGAGCTGAGCTCACTCCATGTTTATTAGATCATCTCGGAAGGCACGTCCTGATGCTGCTGTCATTTCGCCTAAAAATCAAGAAGAACAGAGAACAATTTTATCCTTCTTCCTCTTCCTGTGAAACCCAGTAAGTTGCACGTTCGCCTCACCAAGCCCAGCTCTCACGGGAAAGGCTTTTGCCATGACCAGAGAGGAGCTTAGCACGTCAGTGATGACCAGCTGTGAGCAGCATTCACTTTCCACTTTGCCAAGCACTGCTGAAACCCAACAGGCAGGAAAGAGCTGGGACTGCAGGCTCTGGACCTCAGCCAGCATGGCAGTTCCACCCACACAACTCCAGAGACACAGAGAAAGAGATACAAATAAAATCTGCACAAAATAAATTTATCTTCAAGCACCTTGTCCAGTGTCGTGGGCTGTACAATGCACATTCCAGGGGCAGTCACCATAGGGAGCATGCCCAAAATTCCACTTCCCCCTCACCGAGTTTCCTCTCCACGTTCTGGTGGGTCTCCCCGGTACCAGCACTTGCAATGGGCTGTGCATCTTTGGTGAACTGTTGAGCAGCACCAGCCCATGCTGACTTCTGTGGGAGATGAGGCTACACAGGGTTACACAGAAGGGGTGAATCTACACTGGCAACTTAGGTCGACTTAAGGATGTTTAAGTCGACCTACACAAAGCCACGTCCACACTGGGCTTTTATTAAGTCGACTTAAGGGCTTCCTTAAGTCGACTTAATAACAGCTTAAGCCAACTTAATAACATTACCTCTGAAGGTCGACTTAAGCCTTAAGTCGACTTCTTAAGTCGACTTAAAGCCAATGTGGACGGGGAATAGCGCTAAGTTGACCTTAAGTCGACTTAAAGCCAAAGTGGACGGCTGTGTCTACTGTTAAGTCGACGTAACAAGATCAACTTAAGTCAACTTTAAGTATAGCCACTTTGTTAAGTTGACTTAACAAGGTTGACTTTAAGTCGACTTAAAGTCGACCTTGGCAAGTCGACTTAACAGAGTTACTTAACTTTACAAGTGTAGACATAGCCAACATGTTTGGTTTCTCACAGGACCAGGCTTTAATGGGAGAGTAGGACACTCAGCAACCTGCAGGAGCAGAACCCCCATGAAGAATATGTGGGCAAGTCAGAGTGCCCCACCAAAAATTCTGCCACCTCTGCCAGTGAGATCATCTCACATCATCTTTTTCACCATTACAAACCAGGAGTCCTGTGGCATTTTTAAAGACTAACTCCACCCGAAAGGTGAAAATCACTTTTTATAATGAGAAAGTCAGCCCATAACTCTATTCAAACCCAACTTAATGGTGTCAAATTTGCATACAATTTCTAATTCTGTAGTTTCTCTTTGAAGCTTTGATTTAGAATTAACCTGTTTAAGTACTGTACTGGAAATGTCTTTCAGAGAGTGAGCAAGGAGATTGAAGAGTTCCCTACTCGTTTTGAATGTTACCATTTCTCTTGTCAGATTTGTGTCCATTTATTCTTCTGGCTTTCTCATTATAAAAAGTGATTTTCACCTCTCTCACCCTCCTCACCTTCTTATATGTTGTTCCACACAGTTTGAATCTAAACAACTTGTTTGATTTGCTGAAATAGTCTGACCTGGTTCTATGACTCACACTTCACTGGATTCATTCCCTCCTTCCCCCCCCATATAGCAAGGTTTCCATTTTCAAGTATCTGACGAAGTGGGATTTCTCCCATGAAAGCTCATGCAATAAATAAATAAATTTATAAGTCTTTAAAAGTGCCACAGAACTCCTTATTTGTTTAGCTGAACTAGACTAACATATGTCATACACTCCCCTTCATTTAATTTCCTCCCACTCTGTAACTTTCCTATCTTCAAAGCGTCTGACGAAGTGGGATTTTCTCCCACGAAAGCTCATGCGATTAATAAATCTGTTAGTCTTTAAAAGTGCCACAAGACTCTGTTGTCTAGACTAACATAGTTACCCTTCTGGAATTTTTCACTATTGTTATTTCTCTCCATCACTTACAGGGGTGGGTGTGGAGGTGGAGATGTCACAGGAAAGTGGATCATCACTGACAAGTGCTCCTCTGTAGTAGGAATCTGATGGAATCCTCCCCTGGCATCTAGGCCATGGGGCACCAGTACAGTTAGTCTCTCATGCCCTTGGGCTTTGTGCCAGTGAATCCATGCTGTTCACGGCTCAGTAAATGAGTCCAAGAGATTCCTTTGACCCATCACTACCTCTCTGGGCCACTGCACAGGATGTCCAGGTCTGTTCCTTTTGAGCAGTTGAACTACAGCAAAGCCATTGCATTCAGGAGTTCCCTGGGTTCAGCTCAGCTGGGCATGTTTCCTCCTTAATCAGCAGGCTGAGCTCCCCACAGTCAGAGCTCAGAAAAAGGAGCCGTTAGCGAGATTATGGATGAGCAGCAGCATGTTTTAAATATGCATCTAACTAACCAACATATCTCCTTACACAGTGCTTCTGTTTTCAATGCCAACCCTCTGTTTCACACCTAGAGACCGTTTACATTCACTCTTCCCTCATCCCACCACCCCCAAGTTAAGCTTTCTGACAAAGAAAACATTTCTGCTCAAGACACAAGGAAAATCCTTTCCTATCACCTATGCAAATTTAGGATTTTTCCACACATTTTAAAGGTCCCCTTTGAGTTTAACTGCCACCAAATTTGACTGATGAAAGGTGACAGCTCTATTATATTAATTCTCCCAAGAAAATGAAAAGAGTCTTTCATGCCTTTCACATAAAACACGTTAAAAAGTCTGAGGTTTTTTTGGGAGGGGGGGGAGGATGTTAATCTGGCTTTATTCTGCGTAAAATATTGCTATCTAGTTGAGTGTTCCCAAGACTAGAAGATGTTCTTGTTCAACAAATTGTACATTTGCAGTTCCTTCCACCCTAATTTTTAATATTGTACGTACCAGTAAGGCCAAGTCGCCAATGACTGAATCTTTGGCTCATCCAATGAAATTGCTGCCTGCTACTTTTCAATTCTAATGAATTTGGTTAAATCTTCACTGTTATGGTGGGATTTTACACCAAGATAGCTAAATAATCCTAGTGGAGACAAGGAACAGATAGTTATTACCTCAGTGAAACTAGTGATTAAATCCGAAATTCAGGAGGAACATATAGCGCTGAGCCCAACTAACTAATCAGAGGTAAAAATTTCCTGCACCCTGCCTCCATTAGGATTTTACAGCCAGGAACTAACTCAAGTTTGCTACTTCATTGTAAAAACACACCTTAAAAAAAAAAAAAAAGATGAAAACATAGCCTTAGGCCTTAGCTAAGACTATGTGGTAAGGGTCTGTGCTTTCGAGCTAGATGTTGGGATTTCAACCTTTGCTGCCGACTCAGCCAGGAAGTTCTTACACATATGCATATATGTAGATGTTAAGGCCAGAAAGGATCACTATGGGTGCATCTACACTTACAAATTAAGTCGATTTAATTTAATCTGCGTCCACACTACATTTTCCTTAAGTCAATTTAAGCAGCAGCTTAAGTCGACTTAAGGAAAATTAAAGTCAACTTTATTAAACCTTGTTTTAAGTCGACTTTGCTGGCTAAGTTGACTTTATTAAGTCGACTTACCCACTGTGGACACAGAGTAGCCCTAAGTCGACTTTAAGTGGCTCCCCCACTGCCCTCCCTCCCAGGGTGGCTGGCACAGGCACAGCCTGGCATCCTCCTCCCCCCCCACCCCCCCACAGGGCAGGACAGAGCCCTGCCCACCCTACTCCTATGCCCTTCCAGGGTCCCTGTCCGGCTCAGCCCCCATTGTACCCAGGTACAATGGGGCAAATGCTGAGTCCCCTGCACTTGGCAAGGGGTGCCCCCCCGCCACCCTGGACCTGTCCCACGTCCAACTAGCTCCTACAAGTCAACTTAGGCATCCAGTGTGGACACTCTAAGTCTATTTGGCAAGGTCCCCTTTAAGTCGACTTAAAGTCGACCTTGTTAAGTCCACTTAGCTAAGTTGACTTAAATTAACAAGTGTAGACATAGCCCAAGGTCTTCTAGTCTGACCTTATATATAATAAGGACCACTGAATTTTACTCAATGATCCCTGCACGGAGCCAACAACTTGTAATAGAACTAAAGTGTCTTTTTTGGAAAGACAGCCAACCTTGATTTCAAATCTCCAGGTATCAGTTTCTATTTTCAGTAGTGGACTCCACTGTGTTCTCATTAAGTGGATACACAGCCCTTTTCTGTTCTTAAACAAAAAGGTTTCCCAGCACCTGAAACTTGCATCTCCAAATTGCCATGATGCAGAGCTAAACCCAAATAAAAACCTAAAACTTAAGGTGCCTATAACTGTTTTTTTTTCCTTTCAGTGACATTCTGTTTGCCTCCTGTCCCCTCCCTTCTTCAAAGTCCTCTGCTGCTAGTGCCCTTATGGACGCTTCTTACACCTTAAACACCAGCCTGATATCAACTAATTACACTGATCTATGTAAAGTTTCCCCAGGTAACAATCCTCCACAAACACTGGCATTAAATCTCCTCTGACAGACGTTTGCAATAGAAGATCTATCTTGCAATAGAAGTTTGCAATAGAAGTAATGCAGGCAAAACTCCCATATCACTGGAAGATGATCATGTGCAGGCAGGGCAGGATCGGAACCTTCAGTACGGAAGGTGATTTGTTCACAACACTGACTAATTTATCCATCCAGAAGTGCGCCCGTGCAGTGGAGAAAGGTAAAAGAACCACTCCTCCTTTGTTTCATTAGAATCACTAGTTCGCATCCAATTAGCCCTCACTGCGTGGGTGCAGTTTACCTTCTCAGCACTGCAATGCACCTTTCCCCTCCCCGCATACAACCTTGAGGACCAGATTCTCAGTTGCCCTGCACCTTGTGCCATCATTTACATTTGTGTAAAGTGAATGCAATTTGGAAAAGATTTACATTCCTTTTGCATGGCAATGGAAGATCCAGTGCTTGGGTATAGTGTTGCACCAGTAGCCCCAGAAACAGACACCTTTGTATTTAGGCCTAATTCATAGCCCACTGATGGCCACATTGTGGGGAGGAGAAGGGGGGCAAAGGGGATCATGCTCCTGGGCACCAACCTGGAAGGGGTGCCAGCCGGGACCTCCTCAGAGGAGCTACCCCCCGCCGACATCCCCAGTGTCTGCAACAACCCCAGCTCAGCCCTGCCGGCGGGCGAGAGCTCCCACTGTGGGGGGATCAAGCACCCTCCCAGCTCCTCTGCCCCTGTGCTGGATGCAACAAGGGAACTCTGAAGACTCCAGCCACACATAAGCCAGGCATCTGTCCATCATTCCCATTCCCTGCCACACCCACAGCAAGGCAGTTGAGTGGAGAAGAGTGGGAAATGGGCCCACAGACCCTCCCCCCCATAGGGTGCTGCTGCTGCTGCCATAAACAGGGGGAGGCACAAATACAAGTATTGGCCCCCGGGTGCCAGAGACCTACGGTACACCACTGACAGGATTCTGTAATGAAATAAATAGTAGAACCTGTTATTGTCCCTTTCCAGGCACAAAGAATTCCATGCACATGGTCAGGGTTGAACATCCTAGAGTTTGGAAGCGGCTACAAGAATTGCAGAAACAGCAGGTAGAGGATACCCCAGCTAATGTTAGAAAACGGGATATGGAGACTTCTCTCGCCATTTAGTATGGTAGCAGAGCTCAATCTACTTTGCCAAGTTTCACACCAGCTACCGCAAAATTAGAGACTTTTTGCTGAGTCCAGCCCAGGAAGTTTGGCATCAAGATCAAAGAGAGGCTGGTAACAGCCTGGTTCTGCATGCCTGAAGCACTCTTTCTTGGGGGAGGCCATTGCCCCAAAATTCCTCATGGGCCTTTTCCTTTCAGATGTGATTCAAAGCCAAGGGCAGGCAGTGGGAGTCTTTTTACTGACTTAATGAGTTCTGCATCAGGCCCTTCCTTAAGTAATAACCTGCATTCTAATTCTACAGCAGCAAGGAACAGAATGACATCGGGTCATGGGAAGCTAGGAGAGAAGTAAAATGAACATGGGAATCCAACCAAATGCATATGGGCCACCTCAGCCCCCATCCATGGGGGAACATCACAAACTGTCTGCTAGCTACGAGAGACTGTGACTGTCGACATTTGTAATAATTAGTTCTTGAAACCATATGAAAGATTGCCATCATCCCCCACCACAAAAAAAAAAAAAGTATGAAGCCAGTTTTCAATAGCTTCTCAGGCACAAGAGATGAAATGAGAGGTATCTGCATGGGAAAGTGCAGGGATGATAAATTGGGAGCTCCTGGCTACGCTTTCATAATGAGCTAGGACAGGTGACAGGCAGTGAAGTTAAAAGGTGACTGATTTAAAACTGATCACTACTGCCTTCTACACACACAAATGCACACCGCATTAATAGTTGAGACACTCCCATCCACTCTGCCACCCAGATATCCCCCATGCTGTGGGCCTGACTCCTCTCTCTCATGCCATCACATGCACTCTCACGCTATGCTTGTGAGGGCTCCATAGGTGCCTGGAGAGAGTGGGACAGTTAAGCTATTTGAAACTAAGAAACTCTCTCCCCTTCATTGGAAATTCCTCCTCTGAACTTTCCTGACACCCACATCACTCTCCTCAAATCCATACAAAACTCAGCTGCCACTATTCTCCTAGCCTGCCAGGCTGACCGTCGGCCCTCTAGCAAGAGCTGCAAGTGCTTAGTAAAGGACAACAACAAGCTTATATTTGCCCCATCACCACTGATTTCAAGGATGGCCATTTCAAATGGAATTACATTTCCACTCCCTCTCTGTACTTATATGGTCCTATCACCAGTGTATGCCAATGCATGTGGGTAGATGTGAGGATAACGTATTGTTTTCCTGTGTGATCCATACTAGCATGTGTACATTCTGCACCATTTTTCTTACGTGAATTTAATGATTGTGTGCAGTGCCAAATGGACCAGTGTGGGAATCAAAGTCTTAAGTATAAAGGGATTCAGAAAAGAAATAGATAGTTCATGGAAGATAGGTCCATCGATGGCTATTAGCCAGAAAGACACAGCCACATGCTCTGGGTGTCCCTAAACCTGTGGCTTCCAGAAACTGGGAGTAGACAACAGGGGATCAATTACTCAATAATTGCCCCAGTCTGTTCATTCCCTCTGAAGCATCTGACAGCAGACACTGTCCGAAGACTGGATACTAGGCTAGATGGACCATTGCTCTGATCCAGTCTGGTCGTTCTTATGGTCTCATTATTCATGAACTAGCTGCTGCCTGAACAACAAAGTACAAGTTTCTCTTCTCTGGTCCCACCCTGGCCTGGAGAGATCACCTTTAAAAGAGTAAAAGAATAATTCAGCTCCTCATCCCCAATGTTATCTCTGGGCACTTCTACAGAGTATGCCATCAAGGGTGCAAATCACAGTGGTGGTTTTGTGGGGGGGCACTGAGATCTCCAAGGCGCTTGCCACAGACCCCCCCCCCAAGAGTTACTGCATGATAACCTGAACTCACCATTAACCAAGGGTAACATCAAGTGACTCAGAGCCCCAGAATTTTGGATGATGAACCAACACTTACCTGAATTATTCAAACATCTGGCTCTGCCAGTTTGGACCTAGGAAGCCGGATGGACTAACCAATGAGGCACTGGAATAGGATTCAGGGGACCTGGATTTGATTCCTGGTTTTGGCACTGACCTACAGAGTAACCTGTGACAAGCCATTTGCCTTTGTTTCTCCACCCTGTTCCTTGCCTACTTAAATTCTAAACCATTAGGTTAGGATAGGGACTGTGTCTTACTATATTTGAACAGTGCCTCGCAGAGTGGTTGCCTGATTTCAGGTGGGGCTGCCCAGCGTTGCTAGTAAATAACAATACACAAGAACACAGATTTCCAGTGAGGTTACTGCTAGTCGAGCAATTAATCCCAACTTCTATTAGTGCTGGAAATGCCACAAGATCAGACTCTCCACCTATGATTTCATAGCAAATAAAAGCTAAGTTTAGTGACAGTTAAAGCTGTAGCATCTCATTCCTCACTTATGCCAAATTGTTAACAATAAACATAAGAAGAGGAAAGCCATATGCATTCCTTTCCACCTTCATATCTCCTATGATTGTGTTGATAACATATTTCCTACGGTGTTTATTTCTATTGCCAGCAGATATCAATACAAACCCCAACTTCCTCAAACTTGCACTATAATGCAAAACCTTACCAGTGATCTCAGATGCTTCTGTACCACTTATATAAGCAAACCAGCACATTGTCACCAATCCATGCACTTGGGAAATATTTTGCTTTAAGTCTTCTGAGGTCACTGTCATGGTGAGAGTGTTTGTTGGTTTTTCTAACGTGACCATACATCCCATTTTGACCAGGACAGTCCCCTTTTTAAAGCCCTGTCCCTGATGTCCCAACATTTTCGGCACAACTGGGCATTTGTTCCATTTGCTCTTGTTGCCTCATCAAATAAGCTGGCAAGAGCAAACAGGACAAATGCCCGGTTGTGCCAAAAAAGTAGAGCACAACCCCTTGGGGGGCCATGAAGGAACATTCGGGGGATGAATGGCTATGTTTAGGGGAGAAGGGGAACAGAAGACTGGCTGATGTGTCTCCACTATACCCTGATCCTCCAGTGAGGGAGTAATGAGGTGTCATGTGCCCGCTCTGCAGCCCAATCAGAGGTCAGTGCAATCAGGGCATGTCCTACTTCAAACTCTTCTCAAGCCAGGCCATGGAGACACAGCTCTACTGGGCAACCCAGCTATTAGTGCCAACCATGCCCTGTAGTAGTATCTGCTTGTGCCAGGGCACCAATCATGGCACGGCCTTCCTCCTGGCAACCTCCTGAGCAGTCCCTGGACCCACTCCCCACCCAGGTCTCATATCTTCCCCACCCACCATCCTTTGGGGTCAGTCCTCTGAGCCCTCTCCAACCCCCCACCCAACCAGCTTCTTTCCTTCCCCAGTTTGCCTCCAGTCACCTGCTTCTGCTGCATCCTGGCAGGGGCACCATTTAGGGAGGGGGACACCTGCCCCTCCCCCTGCATTTAATACCACTGGCCAGGAGTGATCCTATCTCCTGTTGGTGACTCCTCTCCCCATTCCCCTCAACAGCCAGAAGTTGCCTCCCCCTCATACCAAAATCTGAAATGGCAGCCCTGTACCCCAACCTTCCCTCACCTCCCAGGGCTGCTCTCTAGAGTCTCCTTGGTCCTTCCTGCTACCTAGAGCCTTCTTCCTGCCTGTCCGTTACCTCTGCCCCCAAAGGGGCACAACACTGCTAACTGGATCGTAACCAATAGTCCTGGTGATGAGCGTAAAAGTACTTACATTCATATATTACTTTGCTGCCCAGATCCCAGCCCGTACCCATTCCTCCGCCACCCTGCCCCCATCTCGGCTTCTTACTCCGTTGGAGGCACGGAAGAACATTTGTGGGGACATGGGGGACAAGCAGTAACACCAGGATGCTCAGACCAGCCCCGCATATCCAGTTTTCAATTTAGGGAAATGTGGTAAGTCTTCTAGTTCTGGGTCAGGGCCTTAGCTGATATTAAATTGCACTGGGATTTAACAAGGACATAGAAATAGTAAAGATTTGAATCCTGGTCTTTGCTTTCCCAACTCAGGGAACTTTCCCACAGGCAACAGGGGTATTTGGGGAATTAATGTCTCTCTTATTTTGTTAGAAGCTAATGACAGGCTTCACACCATGGCAGATACTCTATAGACAAATACTACCGATGCATAACGAGCCTGGCAGGAATCCACATGTGAGCAGCCAAAATATGGCCAGGGAACAGCTGTTCCAGAGTGTTTTTGATTTCTCACACAAGGAGTACAAAGAAAAGTGAGACAATCCAGTGGGGAGGGAGGAAATCACCCCAAAAGGGGTTTGCTTTTCTGAACTTTTAAAACTCTGTCTGTGTGAATTCATTTTTCATCAAGCCATCATGAAAAATTCACATCGTGTTCAAAGGCTATATCCTCTCTTTTAGATGTTTGCCATTTCAATGAGACCTTTACAAAATGGAGATTTAAATCTCTAGTTAAAACTTAACTCTGCAATGCAAACTTAATTATGGTGTAGCTACCACTGCCCCACAACACTGTGTCAATCACTCTAGTATCTAGGCAACAAGGAAAGGAAATTCACATTCGCTCTGGTCCCAACAGAACTATGATCTCGGTTTCACCCGTGATGGGATATTTGAACTCTTTATTTTCCCTCTATAACCTGGAAATATAAAAATGCCCCAAAATTAAAAGTATTTTCTTTGATACTGAAACAAAAAGATGATTCGAATTTTGAGTAAAGGTTTAGAAAGCTACTTATTTTTTCTAGTTTAGCCATCTCTTGGCACTAGGGACCAGGGTCTCCATTGTCTTACATTGCTTCTATGCTATGGTAGCTCCACTGATTTCACTAGAATAAGATTGATGTAATCATGTAGATATAGGCCAGATCTGTCTGTACAGCATTTGAACTGATGATGACTAACAGGCAGAAGAATCTGTATGTCCCATTAACATCCAGACACCCAATTTTGATGTTGCAAAAAATTTCACATCCTTTCTATATAGGAGGACTCTAATGAGGTGTATTGTCCTGCTTGAAGAAGATGTTATCTACCAGCAGCTGAAGGGATATTTCATTGGCCTTGATGAAATAAGCAGCATCCACAAATTTTTATGAGCCTCCTTACCATATTTTCAGTACCATGGTTATCATGTAGGGAGTCTTTAACTACTAACCTAAAGTGGTGTGCAAAGCAGCGTCACTATTCCTTACAGTACGTATTAACTTAGCTCCATAATGCCAGATGTATTTCAATGCTCAGAGAATTGAGCTTGAGCCAATCTATACACTGCGTCTCCTAACAACAGGCATGATGACTCCAGAGCAATGTTTTCTTGTTTCCAAGCGCACAGCTTATTTGCTGATTCTCTGTATGCTGAAGACGACAGGGGAATCAGACTAGAATATTGTCACACGTTTCGTGATGCAGACGGCTAATTGGTCATCTGGCTACTCGCCAATATATCAATTGAAAATAGGGCCCCACATCAGTCATCAGATATCTTTTGGCACATCTGTAGAACTGCCTCTCTAGGAGAACCTCCATGTAGAAATGTGTTTTTGGAGACAGATGATAAACAAGGAAGTCATTAGCCTCCAGAGACCATTTATGAGCAAAGGCCTGCCTCCTATGTATAACAAACAAGAAGTCCTATGGCACTTCTAAACACTAACACATTTATTTATCGCATGAGCTGATGCTTCCAAGTCAGATTTTTTCCCATGAAAGTTCATGCAACAAATAAATGTGTTAGTCTTCAAAAGTGCCACAAGACTCCTTGTTTGTTTTGCTGAACTAGACTAGCACGGCTCCCCCTTTGCAACCTACCATGTATTTTTGCCTAAACGCACGCCTACCCAAAGGGGAACAGGAACTAATAACAACAGGCCCAATGTCTCTCCATTAGTTTTAGCCAGCTGAGAAGAACAGTTTATCTGTCAGATGGATGGTCACAACTTCCTAAAACTAAAGTGAAAACGGAAGACTGTCAGCTACTGTAAGCAATAGAGTTATTCTGATATTCTGACAAGGTCAAAATGGCTCTTGTTGATCAGGGGAGCTTTAGAGACTGCACTAAATTTGCATTTACACTTTTTATATCATTCCTGCCAAAGTCTCATGGTGAAAGTGTCTCCTCTGTGTAACTTGGTTTGATTTCCAGTATGGATCTCGCATTTTCAGTCTTGTAGCCCACCTGCTGATACACCAGCCCTCTTATTTTACCTCTTTCAGAAGGAGAGCGGAAAGTGGTGAAAATGTGTCTCTGACAGGATTAACAAGGAGCAGATTAGTGTCATGTGTTCATATCTGTAACAAGTACCCTGCGCATATTCCACCCAGGCATAAATTTTCTAAACTCTACAATTCACCCTTATAGCTAACTTCCTGCATATGGTTAAGTCTGAGGTGCAGGAAAGCCTGGGCTCTCCCAACACTCCAGATTCCAGGTTAGTAACCCAAAGCCATGAAAAAGCTGTCTCTGTTCCCCAGATCACTTCTTACATTGATGGGGTCCTTCCCTAAACCTTTCTTACCAGTTAGTAAGGCCCACTTTAAGTCGACTTAGGAGTCCTGTGTTTATTTAAGTCGACCTAAGTTTCCCAGTATAGACATAGCTAACGAGAGTCAAGTATGTACTAATAACCTCTGTCCCCAGAAGGAGTCCTGTGGCACTTTTAAAGACTAACAAATTTATTTATCGCATGAGCTTTTGTGGGAGAAAATCCCACTTCATCAGATGCTTAAAAGATCTTCACAGCGCCTGACAAAGTGGGATTTTCTCCCACGAAAACTCATGCAATAAATAAATTTGTTAGTCTTTAAACGTGCCACAGGACTCCTTGTTTGTTAAAAGGAAGGCTGCATGGAATTTGGAGAGAGAAGCAGTTTGCAGGAAGTCAGCCTACGTGCCTATGGCTAGGACGTGCAGCATCTCCGTTTACAATTCTCTTAGTAAAAAGTTAGTGTAATTTTACAAGCATGAAGTGCTTTCATATTATCCAGTATGTGGTACTGGTACATGAAACATCTAGAAGTCTCCAGTGCAAATAGTAACCCAGCCCAGCCCTAGTTACCTTGTAAAGTCATGAGATCACAGCACAAACTGGTGCTGCTACTTCTAAGCAAGCACTTCAAACAGGCCAGGACAAACAGAATTCTCTCAGAAGTGTGTGAGGAAAATGGAAACTGCCTTGTAAGCCAAAAAAAAAAAAAGAGAGAGAGAGAGAAACTGGAAAATTGATTTATGGAACTTTCCTACAAAAAAACTTGCATCCATAAAGGAAACAATCAAGTATTGAAGCTGGAAAGTGGTACCAGGGGCAGGAGGACCATAGTAGCTGTATGGCCCCCAGGAGAAATCAGACTGCAGAAAACTGATAAATCACATTAGAGAAAAGAGCCAAGGTCCAAATGAACAGATGGCATCTCTGAAAGGAGTAGAGCATTTGAGGGCGAAAGAAAAGGGCTCTGCAGTCCTCATATGTCCAACTGATAGGAGAGAGAGAGCAACAGACATCATGAGCAAACAAGATTACAATGGCAGGGCTTTGGGCCCCACCAAACAATGGGTCCTGCGCAAAGGCAGCACACACAAATCGTCATATCTGAGGGAAACACATTGCACTTTATTTGATGAAGACAGAAATCTGACAATGAAAAAGGCCCTAGACACACAAACAGGGAGCCCAGCACGTCATACAGCTCTGACAGCAAACAGGAAATGCACAAAAGACAAGTGCACAAAAGCATCCAGGTCACTTATTAAAAACTATCTGCAGCTCATGACATCGCATCTTCCACTAGGGAGAGCTGGGGCAGACCTCTTTGCTGTGCAGGGACCCTTTTAAAAAATGGATATGCTTGAAGGCTCACGAGGCCACTTAGCCCACAAGCTCAGATATTACCGTGGTGTAAAACCCAAAACAGAGAAAGAGATGAGACTAGAATAGAAAGTGAGCTTCTGAAAACTCACGAGAGATGGACAAAGTGATCCAGGTAAAGGTCCTTGCACCACACATGCACATTAAAGCTTCACCCAAGTTTCATGTAAGAGCTCATGACCCTCCACATCCATTGAACTCTCCTGAGGGAAGTTAGTGCCAGTCCAACCATCCCCCAGTAACTCCCATCCCCATGCATCTCTCAAGTTTCCTTCTCTCCATAGATCCTCCATATACACTCAGGCCTGGTCCACACTTCTCTCCGTTTTTGGTGGCAGTCAAAGGGAGATACACAAGCTACGTCAAAATAATGTGTCTATCTTCCTTCAACTTTCTAACACCCACTTACCTCCATGTCTCCACTGCACTGAGTGGAAGGGAAATGCCATCCTTTCGACTCAGCGCTACTCTTCTTTCAGGAGTGGACTTATGGAGTCGAATTCTGGATTGATTGATTGATTGATTGATTGATTAATATTGATCGATTGAGTCTTTGCTCACCGCTCAATCAAACCAGAAAGATTGAACGAATGGTGTTGAATTTGCTGCCGTCAATGTAGACTTGGTCTCAGACTCCAGCTCCTTGCCTCGGGCTGCCATTTGTGCAGTTCTAGAACCACATCCATGACATGGGGATATTCATGCTGCTGTGCCCACCACCTCATCACCTGCATCAAGAACACCAAAATCTTTGTCAAAGCGGAGAGGGGGCACCCAGAACCAGGGAGCAGGGGACCCACTTTTTAATAGGGGCATAGTTTGGAGGCAAGGGGGAGACATTGTCCCTCCACCTTCCCCCACCCAAAAACTGCAAGCCTTGGGCCAGAGTGGAGTCGTACCAGCAGGGACAGTATTTTGCAGCAGGAGAGCCAGTGATCAGCCTCTCCATGTCTGCCCAAGGCTTGTAGCTAGGAGAGCACAATGCTACTCCCTGACCTTCCCAAACTACACCCATGTTAAAAAATAGACGGGAGCATAGCCCTTTGCCCTTCCAATGGTTCCACAATGGGCCTTCGCCCACGGACCCTGATTGCCTAAGGCCACCTGCTTTTGTCCGTCTCTCTTTCTCTAAGAACTTCAGTGCGACTGTCTTCTATTGGCCAAATCCTGCATTCCCAAGATTCCCTTCCTCACAGGCAGCACAATCTCCTTCAAAGGAGCCCACTAACAGAACTTTCCTCGGACAACAAAGACTTCTCAGGTTGAGCCTCATAGAGACTTGCCCATACACCCCTAAATTAACATATTCATCCCAAGCAATCTCATTGGCCAAACTCTGTCTTCTGATATGTGGGGGTTTCAAAGCATATCAGCCGAGGCTGGAATGTGTCTCACAGATTTGGCACAGACCGTCCAAAATACTGCAGGTTTCAATAATGTATAACGGTGTATGGTCAAGGATTAGGTTAACACGGGCTTGGGTACCAGAAGGGAGCATCCCTTGCTTATCCATAGATAGTGGTCACATGATAAACAGAGTGGTTACATGACTAACAGCTGGAACATGAACACAGAGTCTCCTTTCATTTAAAATACTAGTTGTCTATTTTGGCAGCACTCCCAGAAGAGCATTAAAATGGCTGCAGAGAAAACAGAAGCACAACGCACTTCAACTCTCCTTTATATTTATAAATCGCCTTAACGATAATCAGTTTCTCTCATATATATGTATCATACTTTACTTGTGATAGGCTAGAGGAGGAGAACGTCAGCAGGAGAAAAAAAACAAACAAACCAGCCAATTCATAAGTAAACACTGGGACCTCTTAGGAGGACATGTTCCCTGAGAAAACATCTGCAAAACAGATTCACCTTTTATGGGATGCAAGTTTCTTGAACACACATCTGTGCCTCAGTACATGCGAACAGTATTCAAATGTCAGTCATTATGGTAACATGATTTTCTTTTTCATCAGACCAGCCTAATGCCTAAACTAGTATGGAATTGTCAATACTGCAATTGTTTCTGCCATTTTCAAAACCAGCCTAAGCTGAGTTGGTTTGTTTTGGGAGAGTTTTATTTTTGTTTTTTCCCTCCACACAAATCTCTGGCTTCTTCCATTCATTATTGGGTCTTTAATGTCTAGGGGTGCGTCTACACTTGTAAATTAAGTCGACTTAATTTACTCTGTGTCTACACTACACTTTCCTTAAGTCAACTTAAGCAAGCTGCTTAAGTCAACTTAAGGAAAATTAAGTCAACTTTACTAAACCTGCTTTTAAGTCAACTTTTGGCTTAAGTCGACTTTCTAAAGTTGACTTAAGCCAGTGTAGACCTGGAGTAGCCCTAAGTCGACTCTAAGTCAACTTAGGGCTCTCCAGGACTCCCCCACTACCGTCCCTACCGGGGGGATGGCACCGGGAGAGCCTGGCATGCCCCCCCACAGGGCAGGGCAGAGTCCAGCCCACCCTCCCCCTTTGCCCCATTCCACCCAAGTACAATGGGGCAAAGGCTGAGCCCCCTGGCACTTGGCAAGGGGTGTCCCCCCTCCCCACCACCATGTACCTGTCCCAGGCCTCCCTAGCCCCTAGAAGTTGACCTAGGCATCCAGTGTGGACACTCTAGGTCGACTTTGTAGGGTCCCCCCAAAGTCAACTTAAAATTTAAGTGTAGACATGCTAAGTCGACTTAGCTAAGTCGACTTAAATTAACAAGTGTAGACATAGCCTAAAAGACAGAGGGAAGCTTACAGGATCATGTTAAACAAATGAAAATGGGAAAAATGAGAATGATGCATATTGCCTTCATTATACAAAAGGCAAGCAATTATATACTGAATGGGAGCAAGGTTATCACAGACATTCACGATGAAACACAAAGGTAGCAAGAGAATATTACTATTAGAACGTGCCATAGAGTCCATGGAGATTCAGTACACACAAAGCCTCTGACAAAGTGGGATTTTCTCCCATGAAAGCTCAGGCGATACATAAATTTGTTAGTCTTTAAAAGTGCCACAGGACTCCTTGGCTATATCTACACTAGAAAAGTTAAGTCGATTTTGTTAAGTCGACTTAATAAGGTTGACTTTAAGTCAACTTAAAGTCAACTTTATTAAGTCGACTTAACAAAGTCAACTTAACTTTTCTAGTGTAGACATAGCCCCTTGTCAACCTTATTAAGTCAACTTAATGCTTTAAGTCGACTTAATAAGGTCGACTTAGGCACTAATCCCCATCCACACTGGCTTTAAGGAGTCAATTTAAGGCTTAAGTCGACCTAAAACGAGGTATTCTTAAGTCGACTTAGCCTTTCTTAAATCGATTTAAGGAAATGCTTAAGTTGACTTAATAAAAGCCCAGGCTTTGTTTAGGTCGACTTAAGCCTCCTTAAATCAACCTAAGTTGCCAGTGTAGACGCACCCATTATTAGTACGCACAATGTAACTAGAGATAAACCTGAACCAAAATCCCAGGCCTAAAGCCCCCTGAATTATGAAATAGGGAGATTGAAATCCAAATCACAACCTGGATCTAGATTTCATCATGGTCTCAGATCGCAATAGTGAGCCAGACTCAAAGCCTTAACAGTCTTGAATTAAGGAATGTTCCAAAGGGGTAGCCGTGTTAGTCTAGTACAGCAAAACAAATAAGGAATCCTATGGTACTTTTAAAGACTAAAAAATGTATTTATCACATGAGCTCCTGTGATAAACAAATTTGTTAATCTTTAAAAGTGCCGCAGGATTCCTGAGTTTAGGTGCGTTTGAAATCTGGATCTAAAAATTGCAGCTTGAGCCCATCTCCACCCAAACAATAACTTATTATTTGACTACGTGAAACACACAAAAAGATCATTATAGCATATATAGAGTGGGACGTTCAGAGGCTCTCATCATAGTGCTAACTCTGCTCCCATTGAAGTTAATGAGAAACATACACTGCATTTATATAGCTACACAATCAGTATATAGCTATAAATGAATTGTGGTCATGTGCATGTGAAAAGATATATATTAGAGATTATCAGGAATTTTCTGTCTACTTTTTTGTTGTTCTTTGTTTCTTCAAAATCAAAATTAAATTTCAATTTTGCTGAATTTTTTCAATCAGGGAAAATTGAAGCAAAATATTTCATTTTGGGTTGGTTCATTTTCTCTTACTCTTCCACAGTAGCTGGTGTGAGTTGTATTTTGGTACTCTACATCCCCATTCACCTCCATAGACTGAGTGCTCAGGTTGGGCAGAATCTTCCATGTAGCACCATATTTTCCCCTCTGCTTGAACTGCCACAGTCCATTACGAGAGTATGTGGCCACAATGCATTATGGGAAATGCAGTCTGGCTGGGAGCCCTAGCCCAAAGAGAAGGCACTTGAAATACAACTCTATGAGGCACCAGCCCAGTTGAGGGAGACATCAATTAATGTAGAACCAATGTTTCCATTTGGTTCAAACATTTTGATTTGGAAATGACAAAACATTTCTTTTCAGTTGGAAGTGTCAAAACAAAACATTCTGACAAATCCAAATCCAGGTTCTTCTGAACTTTCTGCTCCATGAAAAATATTAACTTTTGATTTTTGATTGAATACAAATTTTGAGTATAACACAGACACTGTACTGGAAGTGAGTGTCCTGTACAGGACTCTAAAGACACTGCTTCCCCTTTCCTTTTTTTTTTTTTTTTTTTTTTTAATTAAATAACTTAGATGTGGGGCAATTTCAAATGGAAGCAATTTTTCCATTTCTCCTACCAGCTAATACTTCCCCAGTTGCTCCTTAGCTTAATCAGCCATGCCTGGTGATTCATGGTGTGGGACCAGGAGCCATTATAGATTTTTACATGGATATTTTCCTTATTTTTTGCATGGGATTCCTTTGTCTCATAAGCATCTCTAGTCTGTCCCCTCAGTGCAAAATAAATATATATTAAAAATGAAAAAAGTATGAAGGAACAAAAGCTTACTGTGCTATATAGTACTTCTTAATAAAACTTTACCTTTGGAGATAACTATTTTTCATTAGCAGAAAGGTAACAGTATATGAGAGGTTATGTCTATACTGGGGAATTTAGGTCGACTTTAATAAGTCGACTTTAATAAGTCGACTTTAAGTGGACCTTATTAAGTCGACTTGAGAGTCCACACAGGACTCCTAAGTCGACTTAAGGTGGGCCATACTAAGTCAACTTAGAGAGTCTACACTAGACTCTCTAAGTCGACTAGTTAGGTCCAGGGGGAGGCGAGGCTCCTTTGGAGCCTGGGCTCCCCAGGCTAGGAGGGCTTGTCCTGGGGAGAACCCACCCTGCACAGGTCTGGCTGTCCCTAGGAAGCAAGCCCCAGAGTGGTCCGGGGGAGAAGGGAGCGTGGAGCTCACTTGTGGCCCAGACCGCTCGGCTCCCTTCTGCTCGGGACTTCTCAGGTCCCGGGCAGAAGGGAACCCTCCTAGCCGGGACCACTCGGGTCCCGGGGAGAAGGGAGCCCCACGCTCCCTCCTAGCCAGGACTCTGCGGTCCTGACCAGGAAGGAGCGCGGGTCCCGTGCTCCCTCCTGGCCACAACCGCTCGGTCCAGCTAGGAGGGAGCGCGGGGTCCCTTCGGCCA
>ML685781.1:7944227-8002739 GCA_007922175.1 Pelusios castaneus
AGAAAGAAAGAAAGAAAGAAAGAAAGAAAGAAAGAAAGAAAGAAAGAAAATCCGTAAGCACATTTGTGAAAATAAATGAGGCTTATTTGATGTACTCATCCAGCTCCACCAAAGACATAAACAAGATATTTTCTGATAAATAACATTTTTCCCCGAGGCGGGGGGAGGGGGGATTCTTCCTGACAGCCTTTGGATGGAGTCCTCCATGACTGACTCTACCCTGCTAACTTAGGGCATGTCTACACTGGAGCTGGAAAATATAATTTCCAGCTCAAATACCCACACTTGTATCTTGGATGGGATCATTATTGGTGGGGCTAGTCCATCCCACCGCTGATACTACCACAGCTACACTCTATTTTTCTATTTTTTTTTTTTAGCCCTCTAGCTCAATCAGACCTAGCGCTGGTATGTCTCCTTGAGTTGGAAATTACACCTTCCAGCTCCACTGCAGATGTACCTTAGCCTAGGTCTGGCTCTCCCAGGTCCCTGTTAGAAGAACTGCTATATACCAGCTTACCCGCTGTGGTGCGTTGGCCATCATGTTGCTCTCTTAGGGCACTGCAAGAGTGAATGCTATGAGACTCGGGCTTCAAACAAGGCATTGGTCCCTACCTCTTTCCTGGTGCTTTGGGCAGGAACTGGAGAGTGAGATGGGACTCCATTCATTCTCCTCTGCTCTTGGTTGAGAAACGAGGATTCCATTCAGACTCCAAGGGGGTGGGTAGAAGGGTTTGGGAGCTGCTTCTGCTCAGCTGAGCCAGTGGCAGTTTGGGTGACTTTCTTTCTCCTCTCCCATTTGATTATGTAGCAGATAGGCGATGGAATTTTTCTGGTACCTTTCTAAAGCTTTGTCACCGAACCAGGCTTCACCCCAGCTGCAGAACCATGCGCTGTCTTGCCAGTCTCGGTCAAGGAGGTTTATTTCTTTAACAGAGGTTGTCAAATAAATAGAAAAGAGTCTTAACTCCATCCTTGGCTCAAAATCCACCCGCTCCTAGGGGTCTCAGGCATTTTAGCCACTGGCCACTTCCTATCCTTAGCCAGCTCTGCAACCTGGCTGGAGCAGCAGTCACAGGGCTGCTTCCCGGAGCCCCTGGCTCCTAGGATCCTCCACAGAAGCTAGCTCTACACCAGCATGGCTTTCCCTCCCCAAGGCTCACACTTCCTCAGCCAGCTGCTTCCTATCCAGGTTTCCAGTTAGGCACAGTAGGCCCATGCCTATGGGCAGTGGTTACAGTATAATTTGATGGGCCCCCTTCCCATATTGTCTGGGCCCCCTTTATGCATGTGGGGGCCCCAGCCCAGGTAGGCATTTGCAACCACTTCTCAGTACCACATGCAATGGTTATCGCTCCATAAAAATATATGGCGTTTATGTTTATAGCACTTATTGTCTCAAACTAGCAAACACTGCATAACACAATAAGTATTGTAATGAACAATGGTGGGGCGTAGGACCTGCCAGCAGTCAGGGCAGGATGAAACATGCATTCCGCCAGATTCTTCTATTTTTAGGGGCCTGGAACCCTGGCCCCTCAAATTTGTGGGCCCCGGAACTGCATTCCGGTGCATTCCCCCTTACTTTAACCCCTGCCTATGGGTACCTAAACAGTGATGGGTTACCACAGCCCAGGGGCCCCCACCAATTTGGGGGCCTCTGCAAGTGTGCCAGAACTCTGGCCCCACCTCTTGCTCCTCCACCTCTTTCCCAGGGCCCCGCCTCTCGGCACCTCCTCTTCCCCCTAAAGCCCCAACTCCTGACCAGGCTGGATGCCAGGGCCTCTCTCCCTCTCTCTCCCAATCACTGCTCTCCTATCCCTCTCATGGAAAACATGAAAGTCAGCTGTAAGCAGCAGCGCTGGATTATCACAGGGGCTATAGGGGCTATAGGGGCTTAAGCTCTGGGCCCCAGCCAAAAAGGGGGCCCCGGGATCAAGCCCCTAATCTCCCTGTGATAATCCGGCCCCGCTCAGCGCTGGGAGCACTCCTACCCTGCCGGTGCTGGGGGGGGCAGTGGAGCCCTAGATCCAGAGGCTGGGCTCTGTGCTCTGTCCTGCCCCGGACTGGCTGGCCCACCCGGGGGGACAGAGTGAGGTGGGCCAGCCCCTGTCGCTCTCCCCAGGGTGGCAGGGCTGGGTGGCTCGCAGTGAAGCCGACACACCGGTGCAGCCTTTGGCTACACCAGAGGCCATTGCGCCACGTGCCAGTTCGCCCCACCATCCCCCAGCACATTGGCCAGAGCAGGGTAAGGGCAGAGTGCCCCCTAGCCCCAGGGGACACACAGTGATGGGGGGGCCCCACAGTCAAATGGGGACAAGTGGGAAGGGGGCGTGGTCAGGAAGGCAGACGGGGAGCCCCACAAGCCAGTTAATCTGGCCCTGGTAAGCAGGGGCAGTGCTGAAAATGCTGTGTCTAGGAGGCACAAAAAGTATAGATGTGGCCCTGCTCCCATCAGCCCTTTATAGGCTCAGATGTACCCCGGTCCTCTTTAATTGATTACAGTGGGCTCGCCTGCTCTGGTCCAGGAGAACTGGGCTTAGTCTACCCACAGTTACCTGTGACAAGCTCCCACGTGAGCAAGAGAGGACCCAGCTGCTCCAAAAAGCTGCCCCTTTTTTATGCTGAATTCCATTTGGTGCATGGCACCTGGAGCCTGCTATGAAGCAGAAAGAACTGAGCTCTGACCATACTCTTGAGATGGACTGATCCCAAGTATGAGCTGCTGTTCCCTGTCACAAGAAGTGGACCCAGGCTATCCAGGGCCCTGTGCTCCAGATTCATTAATTCCTATTGAAACTCCTCTCCTAGATCCTGGATGGATCCATTACCAGAACCCACATACACGCCCCACAAATGCAAAATTGGCATATCTGGTACCCGAAGCAGACTGCCAGAGAATCAGTGAAGAATTTTCATTGCTGGAATTGTGTTCCCGCCATCTGGGAACCTTTGAGGAAGGTCAGTGTGATTTCCAGCCAGCTGGCAGAGACTGGAACCTTCACAAAAGCAGTTAGAATAACTTTCCTAAAGATGCCATATGCACCAAATTCACTCTACCAAGGGACAAATCCTTGTGAACAGGGGGCTTAAGAGAACAACGATGGCTTGTTCTCTCAAGATGCTGTTCAATAATGTATTAACATTTGGACAGGGCTGGATTATCAAAGGGGCTTTAGGGGCTTAAGCCCTGGCCCCCAGCCAAAAGGGGGCCCCAGGCCCTAAAACCCCTTTGAAAATATGCAGCCTCCCCACTCAGTGCCAAAAGGGCAGGAGCGAGAGCACTCCTGTCCTGCCGGTGCTTTGGGGAGGAGGGGGCTGAGACCCTGAAGTCAGAGAGGGGAGGGCCCTGTTCTCCCCCATTCTATTCCTGGGCCAGCTGGTCCACCCCCCAGGGATGAGGCGGGCAGAGCCTGCTCGCTCGCTCCACCTGGGGGACAGGGCCAGCTGGCACAGCCTGTGCTCCTGGCGAGCCTCTGGCACAGCATGGCATGATGCACAACTCTCCAGGGCCTGTGACCCTGGGGGTGCATGGGGGCTGCCATGCGTCAGCCGTTCTCCCCTTCTGCCCCCCAGTAGACTGGACAGGACAGGAGTGCTCTCGGGCCTCAGGGTGGGGGCCTCAGGGTGGAGGCCACACAGTGGGGGCGTGGAGCCCCCAGGAGGGGGAGGGGCCCATGGGGGTGGGCAGCCCGGGACCCCTGGGATGGTTAATCTGGCCCTGCATCATGACAGCCCTAGCAAGATGCACAGCTGTATATTACTACAGGGAGTGATGAAGCCCAGTAGGCTATATCTATACTTTACCCATCGTTGTGGATGGTATGTAGGCAATACATATACATATCTGTGAAACATGATTGTGGCAGAATTGTGCTTTCAGACTGATCCTTCTTGCCTGCCTGGTCAGAAAAAAAGTGATGTTCAAGAATCATCTTTTAACTAACACATTTCCTTAAAAAGGAGAACATGTTGGTTTCCTTCCACACAGGCAAGAAGGAACCATGTTCTGACACAGCTGGGCCATAGGCAGGGTACAGATCTGATTAATGTGATCTGGGCCACAGGCGGGAGTCAAACACAGCTGTACCAAGGAGCTGATTAGCAGATATGCTGCGTACCAGCTGTTCCAATTTATTTCAGCTAGAGTTCTAGGTGCTCAGTCCTTCTGAAAATCAGGCCCCAATGCCCATGTCCTTATCTACACTTAGACTCGAACTTGGTTTGCTTAACCTAAAGCATTAAACCAGCTCACTTTAACTTGGTGTAGACATGGTGTGGATGGCCAGTGTGGACACTTACTTGGAACAGTGGGGACCTGGCCTGGAACAATTTTTATTCCTTTAGATTTCAATCATAAAATGGCACCTATATAACGATTCTATGCATCATTCTGGGAACATACATGGTTTATGATGTCATTTTCCAGTCTGCAGCGACTGGATTAACTGTGTTAGTCTGAATTGAAGTGATGTTAAACCATGTGTTAGACCAATTCTTGCACAATGTAGACTTAACCAATACATAGTAACCAACAGACTTCAGCTTTACTGTAGAAAAAATAATAACATCTAGTACGTATATAGCACATTTCATCTTCAAAGTTCCTTCTAATCAGTAGCTAATTAATGTTCAGTGCCCCTGTGAGGTAAATCTATATGTATTATGCATTAACATATATACATTATATTTGATCTTCTTCTAACAAGTCTCCAGAAAAGTCACACACAAACAGCACAGGGAAAAAAACAACCTTATCTTTGAAATCTGTAAAGACTTTCATTTTTACGTCACACTTAAAATAGAAAAATACTTCTTTGGCAGTTTTATTCCCACTGATGGATTGACTTTCCTCAAAATATTTAATAAGTGTACCACCAAAAACATTTAATGCATACCATATAAATATGACTAGAACAACAATAAATACTATCCTGTGACTTTAACTCTTTGTGACTACTTCATTTGAATTTCACATTATACATGTAAGCAAGGTCTGAATGACTCGGCATTTCCCCTGCTCAGTCAGCTGAAAGATATGCACCTTATTTTCATGGGCTTTGTATTTGCATGAGAACAATTAAGCACTTAGCACCAAATTCACTGTACAGGATAAACCCACCCAGATGATAGGCATGATTGGAAATGTTATTGCTGGTTTGGTTACAAATCCTCTTTGTTTTAACTGAAGATACTTATGAGGTCCCTTCCAATCCTAAAATTCTATGATTCTATACAATGAAATGTTGTCTTTTGATTGTATGTTGCCCTTTGGCAGTTTGAACTATGTTTAGCCTGCTCTAATGGAAGAGTCAACCTCACCATAACAGAATTCAAAAAAGGGGCAGATGAAGTTTCAATATTGTAAGAGTTGGGGAGTTGGTGGGGAAGTGGGTGGCCGGCCGGCCGACCAACCAATTGAGGAACTTGTGCAAAAGCCCTAACAAACCTATGCCTCAGGCAATGCTTTATCCCGCCCCATTGTTAAAAGATAAAGTTAATGATTCTGTGTGGGGTCTCGAACCGGTTGGTGTTGTATCATTAATAGGAGCTGTTACTTGTGAGCTCTGTGTTCTTGGGAAACCAGAGCATAGTACCCAGCCTCTCTCACACACCTGACACCTCCCCGCCCCTACCCTCTGCTTGAACCAGAAACAAAAAGCAATGAAAAGGCAGTGAGAGAGACACCTATACCCCTCCAAACAATGGAATTAAGGAACTCCCTTAGCCTCCAAAGAGTGCTCCAAAGAGGAGGGAGCTAGGCTGTTCTCGAGGGTAACAGAGGACAGAACAAGGAGCAATGGTTTCAAATTACAGCTGGGGAGGTCAAGGTTGGATATTAGGAAAAACGTTCTCACTAGGAGGGTGGTGAAGCATTGGAATGGGTTATCTAGGGAGGTGGTAGAATCTCCATCTTTGGAGGTTTTTAAGGCCTGGTTAGACAAAATCCTGGCTGGGGTGATTTAGTGGGAGTGGTCCTGCTTTTAAGCAGGGGGTTGGACTAGATGACCTCGTGAGGTCCCTTCCAACCCTATTGTTCTATGATTCTATGATTCATCTACATTGAAGATGTGAGAAGGCATCTCCATTAGCACACCAAATGGACAGCAGAATACCTCATTTGCATCAAGGATGGAGCCAGAATTAGCATGCTGAATGAAGAACCAAAATCCAAGGCAGGAACCACACTGAACTCTGGGATTGATGAAGCAGGGAAACACTACATAATGGGGGATCTCTACTCCTGATGTTAACGAACTCACACCTGCACACACCCAGTCAGCAGTTATCAGACCAATTCTAATCAACAGATCTTTTATTGACATCCAAAATACTGAGTCTCTGCCTGATTGCATTGTGAGCACCCTCGAAGGAATACCACTCATAGTCAGAAATGATCAGTTCCTGCTACGGACCACCTAAAGAACAAAACAACTCTGGTATACTCCCGTAAGTCATTATTTACTCCTAAACAAACCTAGTGTTCCACCTTGAACCATTGTTTCTTTACTGCAAAAACTCTTACCCAAGTTCAAAACTCTGATCTGATGCCTGGATCCAAAAGTTGCATCACTTCCACGGGGATGTCACCCTTTCCTACTTGACCATGTTGGGGGTTCTGCCTCTCTCAACACTCTGGACCCTAAGCTGAACAGACTGTCTTCTGGGAAACTTTGAGCTGTGCTGAGTGGTGAGATACACCTCCCACAACACACACTCTATCTCTGAGGCCTTGTACACACTACAGCCTTATCACGCGGTAAGGAGCTTTACCGCACGATAAGGCGGTGAGCGTACACACTACAATATTGCCTCTTGCACAGCAACAGCCTTCTTGCCGCGCAACAGGTAAACCACCCAGACAATCATGGTAATGCTTACCACGGATCATCTGTCCTGCAATAGAGTGTGTGTGTACACTCATTGCGGGTTAGATGGCCTCCAGAAATGTCCCAGAGTGCCAGTCGAGGCCACGCTGGTTCACCAGAGCTGTCATACTTGTCAATTTCACTGCTCTAGCAGAGCTGTGAAATTGACAAGTAGGAGCGGAGCTCCAGCTGCCGTGAGTGCTGGCACACGGCACTGCTGCAACAGGGAGTCCCTCAAGCCACTGGGTGTCCCAGCTCTCTGCCGGGAAACCAAGCGGCTTGAGGGAATCCGCAGTGGGGCTCCAGCTGCCAGGGCTCCTGTCGGCTAGAGCCCCGCTGCCACGGGGAGTCCCTTAAGCCACCTGGAAACCGAGTGGCTTGAGAGACTCGATGTAGCAGCGGGGCTCTAGCCACCAGCCCGGAGTCCCTCAAGCTGCTCAGTTTCCAGGCAGCTTGAGGGACTCCCCAGGGCAAAAGGGCTCTAGCCGCTGACACCACCAGCACTCCTGCTGGCTAGAGCCAATCTCAGCAGCAAGAGAGTCCCATTGCCCACCTAAAGGCTGGCTGGGCAGTGCATGGTGGGATAGGTGCCCAGGGGAAAGCGTTACAATTTATTGCAGGACGAGTCTGTAGTGTGTACATAGCCTTAGTCTCAGTATACCTCTCTAAACATGATCTTCGTTATCAACTTGCGTTAGATTTCCCCTATACTACCATTAAAACTGGGTAATATTGTAACTGTTTGATTGTTTTTCTCTCCTTGTATGATCATTACTATTTGTGCAGTCAAAAATGAGATTTAGCGCTTCCAAAGTAGTATCCCTCTTTGTTCTTATTCAGAAAAGGTGAAGATCTCACAGACCATTTTGGAACCTTTATAGCTTGGTTTTCACTGGAGGATTTGGTACCTGGCAATTTTTTCTATCAGAAAAATCTGATGGCTATCTTTTTTTTATTAAGTTCTGAAATCTTGAGGCCCAATCCTCCTATCTTTACTCACTTGAGTAGACCACTAGCTTGTATGGGACACTTCGGCATTGCACATAGATTTAGACCCCCAGTTCAGGAAAGCACTTAAAGCATGTGCTTAATATTTAATTGAATGCTTAAATCTCACTGGGTGCATCTACACTTAGAAATTAAGTCAATTTAAGCTTGCTTAAATTGACTTAATTTAATTTGCGTCCACACTACATTTTTCTTAAGTCGATTTAAGCAGCTGCTTAAGTCGACTTCAGGAAAATTAAAGTCGACTTTCTTAAACCTCCTTTTAAGTCGACTTTATTAAGTCGACTTAGCCAGTGTGGACGTGGAGTAGCCCTAAATCAACTTTAAGTCGACTTAGGGGGCTTTAGGGCTTCCCCATTGTCCTCCCTGCCAGGGTGGCTGGCACAGCCATAGCCTGGCGTGCCCCCCCACAGGGCAGGACACAGCCCTGCCCACCCTGCTCCTATGCCCTGTTAGGGTCTGTGACAGGCTGCTCCCCAAATCCAGTCTGGTGTGCTGCTATGACCACTTGAACCCCGCTCCTGAACCCCAATTTACCCCGCTCTGCTGGGTGACCACTCACTCCTGAGTCAGTCCACACCAGCCACCAGCGTGTAATTGGTCCCAGGCAGTGGGTGTAAATCCACTAGCCACACAGGCGTTGGTCCCCAAGCGAGCACACCCAGCCCCAGACACTACACTGGGAGCCACTGCCTTACAGGGATTGGGACCCACTCCCAATCACCTTAGTCTCCAGTCCGTCCACTTAACAAAGAAGTGGATTGTGCCCAGCCTCCCACATCCACACCCTCCAAAGACCACACAGCTTTAGGTAAAACAACTACTAGTTTATTGATCAGAGTCTGATTTCAAGTGAGAACATGGCCAATCAAGGCAGAACCATACTATAAATGAGTCAGGAGTGACCACTATCAAATAAAAGGTATAAACCGCATACTACTCTAACGTCTTCACCTAAACTGACCTCAGAGTCCAAGATTATGCACATGGTGTTCGGCTGTTCGATGTTTTGCAGCCATTCTCTGCCTGTTCCCAGGCAGGGCCCCGCTCTTGCTTGAAGTTGGTTGCAAGATGGTGTCTTCTCAGGCTGAAAGCCCGCAGCTTCTCTCCCTTCACAGCCTCTGTCTTTGTTTTTACAAACTGCTGACAGCCCCTCCCCCTCACTGTCCTGTTGTGAGATTCTCTTCACTCCTACCTGAGCAGGGGAGGGCATTAGCATTCCCTTTGATGTGTAAATCTTCAGCCATTGTGCTAGAGACAGCCCTGAGAGTCTGAACCCTGTAACATGCTTCACATCTATACATACATGTCGCAGCAGGGAACATGGCACCCTGGTAATCACGTGGCACATGTTCTGAGCATTCACAGAGGAACCTGGTATAGCGTAATTGGCATCAAATAACACAATTATACTGCAAAACTGAACAGAAAGATTATACAGGTCACGCCCAAGGGCTGCACAGATGTGCATCCCGTCACAGGGTCCTTGTCAGGCTCAGCCCCCATTGTACCAAGGTACAATGGGGCAAAGGCTGAGCGCCCTGGCACTTGGCAAGGGGTACCCCCCCTGCCACCGTGGACCTGTCCCAGGTCCACCTAACCCCTACCAGTCGATCTAGGCATCCAGTGTGGATGCTCTAAGTCGATTTGGCAGGGTCCCCTCTAAATCTACTTAATTTTTGAGTGCTAAGTCGACTTAAATTAACAAGTGTAGACACAGCCATTGAAATTAATAAGACATAATGGCATGGTTAAAGTTAAGCATGTGCTTAAATGCTGCCCTGAATACAAATTAACTTAAGTACAGCATAGTGCTTTCTTGAATCAGGGCCTTCACCTTTCATTTGTACTTAATCTGATATTATACACAGGTAGCAGGAAAATGTCCCCATCACAGATATGGTGTCATATAAGAGAGATTTTACAACAATTATAAACAGTAGGGTTTGACTCTTCTGGGAAAAGTCATCATGCACCATCTGTCACGTCCACTGTACTAGACACTGGTCTTCTACTTACGAAACTGAACATATAACAACTTTTTCATCTGGCTGCACACTGGTTATATTAACCGGCTGTGGTCAGTTTGGAATCTCTGAATCTTCTTCTTCACGTTCTACACCCACGATCTGCAGAGTTTCCTCTACTGATTGTTTTTTCTGAAGAACAAACTGTAGAAGTTGATGGTTTCCACTGAATTCTCTACTTGTCAGTCTCAATCACATATGATTGGGGTGCTGAATTCTTTTTCTTTATGACAGCTGGAGTTGTCCATCCTTCTTCTCGATCCATTAGGGGGCGTCTACACTTGTAAATTAAGTCGATTTAAGCCTGCTTAAGTTGACTTAATTTACTCTGCGTCTACACTACAGTTTCCTTAAGTCAACTTGAGCTGCTGCTTAAGTCGACTTAAGGAAATTTTAAGTCGGCTTTATAAAACCTAATATAAAGTCGACTTTACTGGCTAAGTCGACATTATTAAGTCAACTTAGCCAGTGTAGACCCAAATTAGCCCTAAATCTACTTTAAGTCGACTTAAAGGACTCCCAGGGCTCCCCCACTGACCTCCTGCCAGGGTGACTGGCACCGCCAGAGCCTGGTATGCCCACCCACAGGGCAGGATGCAGCTCTGCCCACCCTGCTCCTATGCCCTGCCCCTGTCCCTGTCCTGCTCAGCCCCCATTGTACCCTAGTACAATGGGGCAAATGCTGAGCCCTCTGGCACTTTGAAAGGGGTGCCTCCCCCTCCCACCATGGACCTCTCCCAGGTCCACCTAGCCCCTAGAAGTCGACTTAGGCATCCAGTGTGGACGCTCTAAGTTGATTTGGCAAGGTCTAGTTTAAGTGGACCTAATTTTATAGTGTGGACATGCTAAGTCAACTTATTTGGCCAAGAGTAGACATAGCCTTAGATATGAACATGGTCATCAAGTTCTAGACCTACCTGTTCTCTAGCTGACTGCTGTCTGTTGTAAAAGTGTTTGTAAGCTTCCTTTGCCCTTTTATCCAGTCTGGATTCTCTTTTCATGTCTGGCCACTTTGGAGATTTGAAAAGAATCTAAGTTGGAACAATAGTTCTGAGCTGTCTTCTCATCAGGAGTTCTGCTGTAGTATATCCAGGAGCTGCTATTGGAGTTGATCTATAATTCAGAAGAGAAAGAATGGATCTTCCTGGCTTCCATTCGGAGCCATATTGTTGCAATTCTGCATCACTTATCCCCGGGTCGGCAACATTTGCTGGCCCCCCTGCCAGCCTCACCCACCACACCCTCTGTAGGTGCCAGGGTTGGGGCCAGGGATTCCTTTTCCCTGCTGCCTCCATGGCCACATGCTATGGCTTCTTTTCCCTGCTGGCCACGATCCCCAGTGGGGGAGCACAGCCAGCAGGGGCCAGGAGCCGTGGCACACACACAGCTCTTGTAGCCCCAGACCCCACTGGGGGAAGGGGCCAGCAGGGGGAGCCTGAGCAGTGCCGTGTGCCAGACCCCTGATTTATCCCATAGATGCCTACATCCAAACTGACCAGGGCAGGTTTTTTCACATGGTTGAGAACTAGAGCTGTTGAGATAATTTCCTTTACCTTTCTAAAGGCAATTTCTTGATTTGACTCTCGGAGACAAGATGTGTAGGACTTTAACAGTCCATTCAGTGGTATTCTCACTGTAAAAAGGTCTAGTGGGTTCTCAATCAACGTAATTTACCATCCCTTATCTTTGTCTTAGTTCTGCTGCATGAGTTGGTGCATTCAATTTGCAAATTGCTTTTACTTTGTCAAGGCTAGGATTGATTCCATCTTTATTTATCATCTGTCCCAAAAACTCAACTTGGGTGGAAAATGCATTTTTCCTTGTTTAGCATCAGTCCAGAATGACTGATTAGGCTTAGGACTTTGTTGAGGGTTTTGTTGCATTCTTCCATCAGAGATCCAATGTTGTCTATGAAAACTACATTTGCGTTCATTAACAGTTTTGCCATCTTTCTTTGGAAAATTTGAGTGTGCTTGTAATTCCGAAAGGTAATCTTCAAAAGCAAAATCTACCAATGGGTGTG
The DNA here is from genome assembly GCA_007922175.1 of Pelusios castaneus. Classification (NCBI taxonomy): domain Eukaryota; kingdom Metazoa; phylum Chordata; order Testudines; family Pelomedusidae; genus Pelusios; species Pelusios castaneus. The sequence goes on from ML685781.1 coordinate 7,956,155, forward strand.
ATGAATGTAGTCAGTTTATCACTTGCTTTGGCTAATGGAATTTGCCATAATCTGCTTGAGCCACCCAGCTTGGAGAATACTATAACACCTTTTACTTTGGAAAGGAAGCCATTCAGTGTTGGGAGAATATATTTTTCTTTTACACCTGCTTCATTAAGTTTTTTAAAATACACACAGCTTTGTATTTTCCCATTTTTCTTTATAACTGGTACCACTGGGGAACACCATACTGTTGACTCAGAAATTTTCTCAATTAAGCCAATGCATTCCATTCGCTTTAACTCAATTTCCACATTATGAAGTAATAGGAATCCTTTGAGTTGTATGTACACTATATGGGTCAGCATTGTCTCTTAAGGTTATCTGCAGTTGGTCCCCTTTTAAAGTCCAATATCACCACATATTCCATTGAGTTCTTCTACCTTTCTCACTAGGATGGGCTTCAGATGGCTGAGATGGTTGTTGGTCTGTGGTTCTTTGATCACAAACATTCTGACTGTATAGCTTTTGTCTTAATAAGTTCAGCTAGTCAAAGCTGTGGCAGGTGATTTCCATTCTGGGAGGAGTTACAGGTGCTTGCAAGTCCCCTCTGTGATGACCGTGATGTCAGCTACTCAGTCAATTTTTAAATCAATAGTCTTGCTATGAATATTCAATTTCAATCTCTGAGCAGGTTTGGTATTGTCACATGTAACAGATTCCAGAAACCATGGCTCTTGATTATCTGTAATATGAGTCAACTCCCTGACTGATTTGGTGCAGCAAACAGCTGCAAAATGTCCATATTTAATGCATTTATTACACCCTGTGCCTCTGGCTAGTTATGCATCATCTACTGGGATATGACTTTTTCTATACTATGGCCTTGTACACACTACAGAGTTATGCGCGGTAAGGCTCCTTACCGCATGATAACTATCAAAGCATCCACACATGAAAGCTTCTTGTTGCGCAGCAACAGCCTCTTGCTGCGCAACATGTAAACCACCCCAAACGAGGGTGGTAAGGCTTACCACGGAACAGTTGTTCCATGGTACAGATTGTGTGGACGGTCGTTGCGCCGTTGACAGCCTCCGGAAATGTCCCAGAGTGCCAAACCGGGCCACTCTGAGACATTGGAGCTGTCAAATATGTCAATTTCACTGCTCTAGCTGAGCAGTGAAATTGACATATTTAAATGGCCAGGTTCAGCGGCTGGGGGATTGGCCGGCTGGACGGCTAGTGCAGCTGGTTCGGGCCACCCCCCTAGCTCAGCCCCAGGGCTGAGCTAGGGCAGTGGCGTGGACCAGGTGGCCACCCGAAGCCCCGGGGCTGAGCGGGGGGGGGGGTGGCCCGAACCCTAGTTCAGCCCGGGGCTTCGGGTGGCAGTGGGAGCACCTGCTAGGGGGGTGGTCTGAACCCTAGCTAAGCCCCGGGGCTGAGCTAGGGTTTGGGCCACCACACCTGAAGCACTTCACTTCTTGCCTCAAGGGTTCTGTGCTGATGACTTTTAATTCTCAAGTACCTGTTTACAGTTTCCATGCTAATTTCTGGTTTTCCAATTTCATCTAGATTTTGCTGTTTCACCAGCACAGGCTGCTTTGTTCATTGTGTAGCTGTCATAGGATTAAATCTTTAGTTGTAGCTGCTGTGAAAAGATGTTAGCTCTTAACACAATAACAAGGCTCTCTCTCGTTTGCAATCCCCAGTCACAGTTTCAGCCAATATATGCAGAGCTCTTACAAAACATTCAAGATTTTCCTTCTGATTCTTGAATTCTCTGGTGGAAAAAATGCTCTTTCATAAACCACAGTTCTCTGAGGTATAAAGTATGCATCAAACATAGCCAGAACCCTTTCATCGTCGTCTTTGTGACTGTCTTAATCAAAGGATTGAAAGATATGCTCTGCTTACTTCCCCATAGCATAAATTAAAGAAGATTCCCGTATATCTCCAGTTTCTTTATGGTGCTTGTTTGCAATTTGAAAACTACTGCTTCCAGTCTGTCTGACCACTGAGATGGTTTGTGAAAGCTGATGTGCTCTGGGGCATTAAAGAGTGGCATGTTTGTTGCTGTTTTCCTCCTGTTCTTAGTTTACTTCTGACACTATTCCAAAGGGGTAGCCGTGTTAGTCTATTGTAGAAAGACAACAGAGTCCTGTGGCACTTTTAAAGACTAACAGATTTATTTATCGCATGAGCTTTCGTGGGAGAAAATCCCACTTCGTCAGATGCTTTGAAGATGGGAAACTTACAGAATGGGAGGAAATTAAATGCAGGGGAGTGTATGACATAGGATCAGGTCAGGCTGTAACAGCAAATCAAAATAGGTGTTAGGATTCAAACACTGGGGAACAGCACATAGGGGAAGGTGAGGTCAAATCACCTGTTGTAATGAGAGAAAAATCCATAGTCTCTGTTTAACCCCAAGACAACTGAATCAAATTTGCATATAAGTTCAAGTTCTGCAGTTTCTCTTTGAAGCTGTGATTTGTTATTCATCTGTTTCAACACAGCTATTTCCAGTCTGTTGTATGATCTGTAGTTGCTGGTAAGTATCCTTTTAAGGTTAGGGGCTCGTTCACCTGCTCATCCACCAATGTGATTTATGCCATCATGTGCCGGAAATGCCCCTCTGCCTTATATATTGGACAGACAGGACAGTCTCTGCGCCAAAAAATAAATGGACACAAATCTGACATCAGAAATTGCAACACTACAAAACCAATAGGGGAACACTTCAATCTCCCTGCTCACTCCCTTGACGACTTGTTAATAGCTGTGTTGAAACAGATGAACAACAAATCACAGCTTCAAAGAGAAACTGCAGAACTCGAACTTATATGCAAATTTGACTCAGTTGTCTTGGGGTTAAACAGAGACTATGGATTTTTCTCTCATTACAACAGGTGATTTGACCTCACCTTCCTCTATGTGCTGTTCCCCAGTGTTTGAATCCTAACACCTATTTTGATTTGCTGTTACAGCCTGACCTGATCCTATGTCATACACTCCCCTGCATTTAATTTCCTCCCATTCTGTAAGTTTCCCATCTTCAAAGCATCTGACGAAGTGGGATTTTCTCTCACGAAAGCTCATGCGATAAATAAATCTGTTAGTCTTTAAAAGTGCCACAGGACTCTGTTGTCTTTCTGACAATATGTCATGTTCCTCTGTACGAGATACGGATTGGCTACAAAGCTTGGTTAAACACATCAGATGTGTTCCTCATATGATCCTTTAATGCTCTGTCAGGTATTGCTGAGGTTAATGTAAATAATGCATTTTACACAGTGCCACTTAGTGACTTAATGGTATAATACAGTTTAACATTCCATTACACACACACCCCCACCCACCCACCCTCTACCTCCACACCACTGCCCCTGATGCTTTCCAAAGGTTAGGCAACTCAAAGCCAATAAGAAATTGCCCTAAGTGGCCAGCTGAAAAGTCCCCATGCATGAGGTGGCATAAAACCACTCCTTGTCACCCCACTCCTTGCTCCTCACTGCCTAAGAGGCATTCCAGATTTGGAGCATGGCCAGGCTGGTCTGTTCCATCTCTCCTGGGCAGGCAGAGTGGTTTCTAGAGGGCTATTCCAAGCAGCATTGCTTAGACCTGCTCTAGTACAATCAGAACCGAGTGATCCCCCATGTGTGTAAAGGTGGCTCAGAATCTGATCCCCTAGCTTTTACACCAAAATAGATTAGGCAATAAAATTTCATTTTTGTGAAATCAGCGTGAGAGGAGATTTGGGCCCAACAGTCTCCTAATTCTACATTTATGTCCTATCTATCCCAGCATTTAGGTGAAACCCATCACTATAGGTCAAGTAGATTAATTAATCAAGCAGATTAAATAAAACAAGCATCTGCATGCCCCTTCCTTTCCATGTGCAGCACTGTAAATATGGGTGGGGTTTGGAAGCTAGAGGATTGTTTGATTGTGGGTTTTATTGCTCTGAAAGAGTCCTTACTGGAGAAAATCTGATATAAAAAGCTGTGTTTAAATTTTGTTCTGAAGGCTGTAAACTTTCTGGGAAAGTGAGTTCCAAAGTCATGGACTAGCCCTGTACTTTCCAAAGTGTGGGACTCCTTGGCCTAGCCAGATGGGCACAGACAAGTATTTCAAATCTTCTTCAGCCTCCAGCTTTCATTTTAAAAAATAGAGTCCCTTGTTGTTATGTTTACAAGGAAACGTTCAAAATGCAATTTATAAAGAGACAGCTGAGTTTACAGAGAGCTGAAATAATTGCTCTGCAGCATGAGCTGCCCCACTTATCTGAATGGAGGTTAACCCAAACACCTATATGCTACATTCAATGTCAACTTTGCTAACTATTTCATAGTTCTTTAAGGCACGCAAGATACGAAAGACTATATCATACTCCAAAGAGCTACCTGAAGTAGGGAGGACTATAAATTAAGATACATAGATGTTTTATCAACACGTGGCTGGGATAAAGTTGGTTTTATTTTCCTGAAAGGGGACTCAACTTTCAAAAACTCAGTAAGGATTAACCATTGAAAAAAGCCCACAATCTTGTACGTGTGTAACCCATATGCCTGAAAAGGCTATCTCTGAGAGACCTGCTGAGGGTGGGTTACTGTTGTTGGGCAGAATAGCGACCCACAACTGGAAACTTCCAGAAGCAGGGAGTGGTAGCAATTTGAGCATGCTCCACAGTGTACCCTGCGGGTGTGATGTGATGTTGTTAGTCAGATGACTGGAGAGCAGCAGCCTGTGCAGACAGCAGGCAGGAGCTGCCTTGAGGGAGACCATGTGCTCAGTGTTCTGGAGAGGAGCTGAGCCAGGAGTGAACAAGATGTTTTCTCCATGTAAAGGAGTCATTTGCAACAGACCTTGCAGACATGCATATGGGACTGAGGGCTGGTTGCAGAGGAGAAGAGAAAGCCTGCATGGAATGCTACAGAGGATCCCAGCAAAGAAAGAAGAGGACAGCTATTTCTTGCCACTCAAGCCTCTACACTGGAACAGAGACTGTAGCTGAGAGTTGGGTGAACTCCACACAGACTTTGGGACTCTTGGGTATCTTTCATGCAAGGGATTGTTCTTGGTTAATTGTAGTTTGTTTTCTTAGGATAAGGTTCATTTAGTTAGTAGTTAATAAAGTTCATTGTTATGTTTGTTTTAGTAGTATTTTAATGTGTGAGTGTAGCTCTGAGCAAGCTTCGCCGTGAGTCCTGAACAGACTGGATCCTGGGTCTCCAGCTGCTTTCCCCACAGGGATTGGGATTGATTTCTGTGGGGCACTGGAGAAGGGCAACTGAATGAATTTTGGCCCACCCAAAGGTTACACGTGCACATTTAATTCATGGCCCAGTCAGCTCCAATGTTCTCTGATGAACGCAGTTCTTAGGTCATGGTTATGGAGGGGTGGTTTCTGAGATATTCAGACCCTGGACAAAGCTTTGAAATTTTTTAGCCTTTAAAGCACTGAAACTGAAGTATGGGATGCATGGTGTTAACTCTGGATGTACCCTTGGCATAAAGAATCAGAAACTGGTCCCATGCCTTCTGCAAAGTGCTATAAAAGACAAACGCTTTAAGTCAATAATTGTACCATTTACAGAGCTCACTCTGTACAGTGTCTTGCAGGACTCCACATCTCAGTTGCGGGTAGCAGATCAATTTCTCATCCTGGGTAGTAAAAAAGTAAATGAGTAGCTTTTCCCTAAAGGCAAAAGCCACAATCTGGTTATTATGCCGGTCTATTCATTGTAAAGAGGTTGCTTAAAGGAGGTACAGAGGACACTTTGTGCTTTCACCAGAGTCTGCACAACCTCAATTATCTGAACCTCACTTATCCCAAACACCTTGTTACCTGAAACAACAGCCTCACACACACACACCTCCAGGGTCTGTTTTTTACACGGAAAGTTACTTCTAGGAGCCAAACCCTCGATTATTCAACCTTCTTCAAAATCTCCCAACATTCAAAAACTCATAGTGGTATCACAAATATAGATGTGTTCAAACACCTCCTATAAATATGGAAGAGATTAAAAACTTCGTAGCAACATATAAAGTGGGGGGATTTTTTTAACGAAATCTCTGAGAAATTAGTGAGTCGGAGAACGGAAAGGAGGATGCAAGTAGAAAGCTGTGTCTGATGTGTTCTGCGGCAAGTTTTATTGTCAAATATCTTTAAGAAGTTTCTTTTAGAAGGGATCTCTTTGAATATTAGTTTGCAAATTCGTATAAGCATTTCAATATTTTCCAGTCTCAAAAGCAGTTCAGAAATCCACGTCTGATATACAGCAGCAAAAAACAGCAGCAAAAAAATGTCACTTTTGGAGCTGTGCTAAGCTCAAAACTAGACAGCTGTGACAGGAAGAGCCATTTAAGTAATGCAGTGTTTAAAAGGCCTGAGCTGACCTTCCATTTCCCGCAAGCAGTGTTCTGCAGTGCTGCCTCTGAAGTGCTGTGCAACATAAATAGCATCTGCCCTCACATTCTTAGCCTGAGTTTAGCAGAAATTACACTGCTTGCTGGCTGGCCGTGTGATGCACTTTCTCGGTGCTCAGTTGCTGAAGGAGTATTTTAGGTTTTCTGCCATTTTTGGCATATATTACAATGGGAGGCACTGCCTGTTTACATGGCTAGGGGGAGGCACTTTAATGAGGGTGACTACGGATGTTATTCCTCAGCAAACTTGTGTAGCAGTTAAGAATAGAGAACAAAGGAGCATGTGAAGCGGTGAAAGGAGAATAGGCAAATCTTTCAAGGTACCAGACTTGATACTATCCTGCCTTTTTAAGAGCTTCCTTTGCACATTTTGCTGTATTCCTAGAATTCAGGCAGAAGAAATCTTGTCCATATTTCCTCCAAGAAAGACAGACAATGTGAGAGCATGAAAAAAAATCAGATCAAGTCAGAGCAGCAGAAGAGCCAGCAAACATGGGGGGGGGGGGGGAAGGGGGAGAGGAGGAGAATGAGATAAGGCAGACAAAGACCTCACCAAATCTCTGACCTATCAGACAGACTCCCTAGCCTCCTTTGGCAACGAGCACAAGGAAAGAATCAGAGAGGGCTTTGTAGAAGGAGCGGATCAGGACTTCAAAGGAGCCTACAAAATTTTCTGCTGCTGTTGCAGATCCTGCTAACTCTATATTTGGAAACAAGAAATCACACACAACCTGGAAGACCCTGCAAAACCCTGTGGATGGGAAAATCTTGATCTCAGAGATGTCAGCAGAATTAAACACTTGGAGGCAGGCTGAGGGCCATTTTATTTCAGAAGGTAAAAGACCAAGCAGGACTGGAGCAAATTTTTATGCACCGAGCAAAGTTATGTCAATCCAGATATTTGTGTTTTAATAACACTTCTCTACATCGTCTCATTTCATCAACTCCTTTTTGGCCTTCTTGCAACATCATAAATTCTGTGGCCTCTGGACTAAAGCCAGGCTGGATACAGCAAATGAAAAGCAGTGCAGAAAAGCAATTGTAGATATTTCCCTGCATGTTGCATGATTCTGCTATCCAGCAGAATCATGGGGAAAATGCTGATGCTGAGAGGATCTGAAAGCCCCACTGAGAGACTGAGGGTACAAGAAGGAGTTATTTGCAGATAGTTAGTTGGAGAAAAGCATGTCAGGAATGAGGATGGGGAAAGCACATAGGAAAACAGATCAATTTGTGGACAGGAGGAAAGAAAGGTCACAGGTATCCTATTCATTAGGCCCGAAATAAAAAAAGAACATATATTCATAGGCCAAAAGGGACCGTTATGCTCATGTAGTCTGAACATCATCTCCTATATAGCCTATATAACCCGGAAGGAAGAATGAAATAATTTCTGTTTAAATTAGAGCATGTCTTTATTGGGAAAACAACCAATCTTGATTAAACATTGCCAGTGATGGAGAATACACCACCACCTTCAGTAAATGGTTCCAGTGATTAATTACTCTGTCAGAGGGTAGGACTGCCCTGTCGCACCCCCTTCTGGCCAAGTGTGGTTCTGCTCAGGTCTGCTTCAGTTTCCCCTTCACTCAGGTGCCCTTAAAAAGTCCATACAAGCCAGACATTCAAAACATTCCCCCATCTGGGGCTCAATTTAATAAGTCCCATGCAAAGTCTTTCAAAACAGAGCTTAGACTGGCACAGTTTTCATCCCAGTTTCATCTTCTCTCACTCCTCAAAGGTCTGGCCTCTCTTCAAAATGCATTTCATTTGCCCCGCCCCAAACTGGGCCCAGCCCAGCCTCTCTGGGGATCTGCCTTCCTGCTCCCCCAGCAGCTCCTGTCTGGAGCTTGGCCTCCTCCAGATTCCTTTTCAGCCAGTGTCTCTTCTCTGCTGACTCAGCAAGGAGTCTTGAGCAGAGCTGGATTAAGGGAGGGGCTTTTGGGGCTGCAGCCCAGGGCCCTGGACTAAAGGGGGGCTCCAGCAAGACCCATGGGTGACGAGGGGAGCCTGGCACCAGCCACCGTGGCTCTCACTTGTGGCGCAGAGGGCAGCGTGCCAGTTACAGAACCTTACCTGTGGGGGGAACCAGGCCACCTCTTCACAACATGCAGGGGACAGAGGCTGTTGACCCCTTCAGCCCACCCCCACTCCCCTGCACATTGTGTAGGGTTGGCCTGGCAACACCACACCCCCTCAAGTTGAGGGGTGAGGCTGCCCTGTCTAAGCTGGAGCAGGGTAAATGCAGACCCTCCGGCCAGGCTGAGCCAGTCTTTTAGGCAGGCAGGAGCTCAGGAACGCCTGTTCTGCGCTCCCACTACACATCATGAAGGCCTGTTTATATGGCTGTTTATATTTTGTAATATGATAGCACCAGAAGGTCCAAGTAAGATCAAAGTGCCATTGCGCTAGGCACTGTACATGTGCACAGTAAGAGACAGTTCCTGATCCACAGAGTTAACACTGTATGTAAACAAAGGGTAGGAGAAAGGTAATACCATTATCCCCATTTTACAGATGGAGAGCTGAGGTGTAATCCACAGGGCAGTGTATGTGTTACATGATGCCCTCTGTTTTCAATCTACAGAATGTGTGGGTCTGCCACAGCTCTGAGCTACAGACGATGGTTCTTTAGCTCAACCTGTACAGTATCATGATTTTATTTCTGGAATTCCACTGTTCAGTCATAGACTCATAGAGTCTTAGGCTATGCCTACACTTGAAAAGTTAGGTTGACTTTATGAAGTCGACTTAATAAGGTTGACTTTAAGTCAACTTAAAGTGGACCTTATTAAGTCAAGTTAACAAAAGTCGATTTAACTTTTCAAGTGTAGACGTGGCCCTTTTTTGGCCTTATTAAGTCGACTTAACATTTTAAGTCGATTTAAAAAGGTCCAACTAGGCACTACTCCGCATCTCCACTGGCTTAAGTCGACTTAATAAAGTCAACTTAAGCGCTAGTTCGAATTAAAAGGAGGTGTTATTAATTCAAACTAACTTTTCCTTAATTCAACTTAAGGAGCAGTTTAAGTCAAATTAAGGAAAGCCCAGTGTAGATGCGGAGTAAATTAAGTCGACTTAAGCCTCCTTAAGTCGACTTAATTTCTAAGTGTAGATGCACCCTTAGGGTTGGAAGGGACCTCATGAGGTCATCTAGTCCATCCCCTGCTAAAAGCAGGACCACTCCCACTAAATCATCCCAACCAGGGTTTTGTCTAACCGGGCCTTAAATCCTTGGTATCAGCCAAAATGGCAGCCATCACTGAGGCAGAAAGAAAGAGGGAGAGACTAAGTGAGCTGCCCAAAGGCTCAGAGGAAGTCTATGGCTCAACGAGAAACTGAATACAAGTTTCTATCACCATATCCATGGCTTTAACTATCAGCTCAATGGCTACAGAGTGCAAGCAATAGCACAGTTAAGCTACCGGCTGGAGCAGAGTTGCTGGCCAAAATAATCAGAGAATATTTACTTTTAGGTGGACCAATTTCCCTAAAAACGAGTATGAATCCAAGGAAAAACCCTAGGGCATGGGGGACTGACTGATTTCCTGCTTTATTCCCCAGCATACAGCAGAGGAAAGAGTTATCATTAAAGGCTTCTCCTGGGCAAAGCGTGACGACAGCCAAGCTGCGCATTTTTGTTTTTCTCCTCATTCGAATGGACACTTGTATCATTCTCTTCTTCTTTAGGCCAGCTGTAATATGTGTCTGATCCAAAACCAGTGAGAATTGGCTGTTGATTTTAAAGGCAGCCATATCAAGCCCCCTACGTCCCTCTAATAAAAAGCATGTTAAATTAATAGAACAATCAGGGAATACTCAGCATTCTCAACACATTTCTAAAGAATGGCATTTTCCCCCAGGTTCTAGATAGAATCCAAAGCAGTCAGCAAAAAGAAGTTGTAAAGTTTTTCATACAATTTTTATATGGTGCCAAATGTCAGCCAATTTGCCATCTGGGATGTTAATAATGCAAATAGTGCTAAAGGTTGCCTTTCTCAGAATAAGCCACAGGAACATGTCAAGTTCATTAGACTCACGCATTCCTTCCCTTGTCCTCCCTCTTCCCTGGAAATAAGGGGGGAAACCTTGCAGTCTTCTTTTGCACAAAACCATAGGGCTTTGGAAAGGCTTTTTAAAATTAATTTAATTAACCCACTCAGATTTCCCTGAATCAGGAATACTCTTATGACAGTAATGCCCCTAACCTGCTGAGTATCAGAAGGTGGAAAATAAAAAGCTCTGTCATATTAACACAGCCTCAGCAAAAAGTCTCAGGTGGTTGGAAAATATCATTTAGTCAAATGATCCTTTCTGTGGGGTTTTTTTTTAATTTCATGAAAAGGAAATAAAATTAGGTTTTTCATCTCTTCAGAAGCCAAGTTCTCAACCCTTTGCCGCCTCTGACCATGCAAGTAACTCCATGTGAACCCAACTCAGAATCATTGGTGGTCATATCCGATTATCCTTTGTGGACACAACACATAATCCTTTGCCTATAGCAAAAAACAAATGACAATAAATAACCCTATTATACAGCAAGGCTTTATTCGAAGTCCACCCCATGACTCACTGATTTGATACTGAAGTTAACAAGCAGAAATATTAGTGATATATTATCCCTCCGGTGCCACAGCATCTGGGCATTTTACATAGTTGAAAACAAAACATTAATCTCTGTCAGTGAAAAATCAATGGGAATTGGGCACCTTATTACTTTGGAAAGTACCACTCTTTAGTCATTTCTAATAATAAATCACATATAAAAAGAAAATATATCTCTATTAACAGATTGTATCTATTTCAATCATATCCCCTCTCTCTGAACTTTGTCATTTGTCTTCTTGGACTTCTTTGGGGGCAAGGTCTATGGCCTTCTATGTGTTTGTACAGCCCCTTAGAGACCTGGCTTTGATTAAGCCTTTTAGGTTCAACTATAATAGAAATAAAACAGTAAGAGTGTGCATGAAAAAGTCTGTAACACAGATTGGGAACCGATTCTCTACTGCCCTGCACGTTATGTATAGTGCAAAGTGTGTGAGAAACACAACCAAGTGCAGATGACAGAATTTCACACCCATTGGGCTCTGATGTAAATAACTACCCAGGAGGCTGTCAATGGAGAATTTGGCCCATTATGGGAAAGTTGCATATAACAGCAAGTCAAATGAAGTTGATATTTTAAGTAACCACAGCTATGGAACAAAAAGTCAAACATCAGGACATCCATAGCATGTTATTGGCTCAGTTATTCCACTCCTCACATTGTTCCAGCTTCTGGAAGTGTCTGGAACATTTGTCAAAATCACATTTGCTCTTTGGTTGGTACAAGTTCAGCAATTCAGATACAACTCTCTGAACAATTACTTTCATATCCAAGTTCTTTAAAAAATGCCCACAACATTCTGGTTATATTTTTTTCATAAGAAATTGATTAACTGCAGGAATCAGAGGATAATATTAGAGGCATCTGAGAGATTCAGCAGCATGGACATTTAACTTGTGTTGGATCCTACTCCTCATCATTTAGAAATGGACCAAGAACTTTTCAAGTCTCTTTCAGAGCCAACAAACCAGGGGTTAAAGTAAAGGGGAATGCACCGGAATGCAGTTCCGGGGCCCACAAATTTGAGGGGCCAGAGTTCCGGGGCCCCTAAAAATAGAAAAATCCAGCAGAATGCATGTTCCGCTCTGCCCTGGCTGCTGGCAAGTCCTAAGCCCCACCGTTGTTAATCATAATACTTATTGTATTACGCAGTGTTTGCTAGTTTGTGACAATAATTGCTATAGACACAAACGCCATATAAAATTATAAATATTTTAATGGAGCGATAACCGATGCATGTGGTACTGAGAAGTGGATGCAAATGCCTACCTAGGCTGGGGCCCGCACATGCATGAAGGGGGCCCAGACAATACGGGAAGGAGGCCCGGAGATTAGGAGGGTTCCAGGACCCGTCAAATTATACTTTAACCACTGCAACAAACTCCTTGTATTTGCCCAATCAGTCAGAGTCTGATCGCTTCTATTACTATGGTGAGCAATGCTGGTGAGATCAGCAGGAAGCTGGCTGTAAGTACTTATGTAAGCAGACAGAAACCTATGTAGGTGCACAGCCCTGCCATCTTGTTGTGCATAGGAGTGGACCACAAACCCTACACATACCCCATGCTCTACAGCTATGGAAGCCAGACTATTCCTGTCCACTGGTTGTGTTACCTATAAATTTAAGGGAAGCCAATTCTGTTAGTACGGGGTTACCCCTAAAAGCTGCTGGAGTAGTGCTCCATCCTACTGGAATCTCCAAGAAGACAAGTTACCTTCCCTTGAAAGGACACAAATGCAGACTTTCAATCAAGGTAGAACACATAAGCTGTGATATTTTGAAAATAAGTGTAAAGGTTTTTTTAGACGTGAGTGGTCACATTCAGTAGAGAGAGAGATGTAAATAACAACAATAATACATTTACGTTCTAACAATATATTACTTAACATTCTAATAAACAATAAACAATAGTATCTTAACATTTTATATCTCATCGCTATGTACTTATTATAAACATAACAATCTAACATTCAGCAAGTGCTAGGCCAGGCAATTGCTAAATGGGTAGTAGAAAGATGCATTCTTTCTACAACATTCAGCTTTATTGACAGGCATACTGATACACCCCTTAGATGTATATAGAGTTAGAACTTAAAAACCTCCTGTTTTCCCTCTATTTATCTGCAGGGATCCTTCTGCTCTGTCAAAACTGACCCTAGGATTACCTTAGGCTCAGGCTCAGAGTGGGGACTCAGTTAGTCCAGTTGCCTGTGGCCCAGAGGCACCTATGTATTTGTATTAGAAGTTGGTGTACAATTGGATGCAATAGAAGACGAAAGGGGGGTCTCAACTCTCTCATCCCCATGCTAGGATGCAGAATTTAATTATGAACAGGCAATGTCTTCTGTTTTGCCTTTATCATCTATAGTTGCTAGCTGACGTGTGCTTCAGCAGCCAGCATTCCCATGGACTTCCATTATGTTTTTCTTTATGGTCACATGGTGGAAGATGTAAAACTTCTGGAGTCACTGATGCCTGCTTGAATGCAGACCAAACCTTGTGACAATCTAATGATTCCCCAATGCCCTCAACTTAGCCATATCCAGTATACTAAACTTATCATCCCAAATGGCACTAACTGACTCTGGATGGGTGTTGAAGCAGAGATCTGTCATCAGATGGGTCAAGAGCTTATCCTTAGAGTCACTCTTGCCAAGTCAAGGTTGAGGAGCACTAATGGGGCAGTGAGGGAAGGCTGCATTTGCTTGTGGATAAAGCAAAAACTTCAGTCTTGAGAAACTATCAAAGCAGCACCACCACCACTCACAAGCACTAAAATCACACATCTCCCTTTTCTTTCATACAAGGGACCTCATTTTTACTAAATAGTTCCCTTGTATAGAAATCTTTTCATTTCACTCCATTGCAGAAGCATCTCTCAGGCAGGGAATCCCAGGTTTGTGACGCTAAAGGCCCCATCCATGTTCATTCTCTCCTACAGGAATCAGGAAAGACAGGCAGGAGGACATGTAAACCCATCTCTATGGAGAAAAGAAAGCACAGCCATGAACTTAGAACCAAGTAAGACTGAAGCGTCCCACTATATAGCAATGCGTCTGAACAGAATGGCCACTTATTGTTTTAAATACTGTGATTGCTGCTTGGGTCAAGGGAAGAGGTACTGACACTTCTGAGCAGAGAATGTAAAGCATTAGAAGGACAGATGTAGGTGAGGATGTCCCTCCTACTGGACGCCATCCACAGTGAGGAAGTTGCTTACAGCTGCACCTCCTCATCAGGACCAGATGTTGTACAGTCCCAATAGTGCAAATACATTTACCTCAGCAAATTTTCCAGTAGCCGGGAAGTGTAGAAAAGCCACATGGATCAAACTAAATAATATTGTTGATGATGCTTTCACTTGACAGATGCTGTCTCATATAGTCACATTAAACCTCCTCCACTACAGTGCTGTATTTGAATGTACGAACATTGAGTGTTAACAGCTTCTCGGTCTGTTGTGAAGAGACTGTCTCTCAGCAGCTGTTCTGAATCCAATCCCCCTTCCTTCTGATCTAGCTACATCTGAATCTTCCAGAGACCTCAGTCTGCTCTTGCAAGCGTGTCTCAAAGCCACTGTTCTCCGACAGCTACAACTGACTCACAAAATGAGACAGGTAATAGGGAGGACAGGGGACACCTTTCTTTCTCTTGCTGAGAGCATTCAGAATGAGAGGAGAGGGCAGCAAATGTACTAGAAATAAATGCTGATTGAAAAGACAGAAGCACTGAAAGTAATGAGATTTGCCTCCTCACCCGGTTCAGCTCAGCTCATTTCTAGAGGCAACCAGACTTTTATACATCCTTGCCCATCTAGAGCAAGAGGATTTCTAGTAAGCTGCGGCTTGACAAAGCCCTGGTTGGGAGAAGTTAGTTGGAGTTTGTCCTGCTTTGTGCAGGGGTTGGACTAGCTGACCTCCTGAGGTCCCTTCCAACCCCAATCTTCTGTGATTCTATTCACCAGCACATCTGTCCCCAGCCTTCCAATCTAATACTTCCCCCACTTCCCTCACTGTCTGCTGCACTATTAATTTCCACAGGCTTCCAGCTGAAGGATTTCAATCGCCTGCTGTGCTGACACACCCCCGAGTCCAACCCTCCAAGTTGAAATCCCTCCCTCAGCTAATCCTTGCTCATACCTACATGTTGTTTTAAGTAAACAGAAACAAAGGCTTGATATAGGCGTCAGGTCGGCAACCTTTGCCAGCCCCAGCGCCAGCCCCAGCCTTCCCCCAACCCTTAGCAGGTGCCGGGGGCAGGGCCAGAAGGAAAAAGGATTCCTTCTGCTGTGGCCCCAGCCCCATCTGGGAGCGAGGCCAGAAGGGGATGGGAGCCACATACAGGTGTACTCCTTTTCCCTGCTGGTACCACCCCCAGCTGGAAAGCAGGGTCAGCAGGGGACAGGAGCCACAGCATATGCATGGTTCTTGTAGTCCCAGGCCCTGCTAGGGACAGGTCTATCAGGGGAGAGCAGCCAGGGTGCTGCAGAATCAGGAGCCCTGCGTGCCGTTGTAAATAGGTGCACATGCCAGCTTTAGCACACGTGCTGTGGGTTGCCAACCCCGACATAAGCAATGTACACATCCCTGCCATCCCACACAGAAAAACTCATCTGTGCAACAGCTGATCACAAGCAATGACACACCCACCTCTCTTGTGTTGGGGGCGGGGAGTGATTAAGGCAAGTTGCTCAGTATATTCACAAAAGGGAAAAGGTGACATGCATATAAGGGAGGCAGAAAGGAGCAAGATCACCGGGTGACCTTTGCAGCTGTTACTCTGGCAGGTAGTCAAGAGATGCAAAGAGCAGGGAAGGGAAACAGTGAATGGGAAAGGTAGGAAGAAGGTTCCTGATCACTGAGTCAAGAGCCATTCTCCAAGGACCCAACTGGCCATAGCTAGAATTTGTCAGTGTGAGCCAGTTGCACCCAGTTTATCTTGGGGTATAATTTTAAACTACTTTGGTTCTAGCATAGCAGAAGACCAGGTGGGGGCTCTCAGTGCCATTTAAACCAGGAATGTTTCAGTTTTGTTTAAGTCGATTAGGAACCTGTTTAAGCTAAAGCAGGGTGAGCCATTCTTAAACTGAAGTAAGTATCCCCTCACAGGAGGTTGCCCCTATTTATCCTTTGCAACAGAAAAGAGGGCAACTTTCCCATGTAGACAAGGCCTCGAAGAGGTTTTTCTCCCCATGCTGCAGCCTCAGGTCTAACGCACTTAGTGCTCAATTGCATCAGAACTTTTTCTTGCAGGCTGCTCACGCACTCGGAGCCTCAATGCTCAGACCTCGTATCGCAGTGTCTTCAACTCCAGCCTGGCCTCCTCCTGCAGGCCACAGCAGCCATAGGAAGTCCTTTCCTAATACCCTCCCCCCATAACCCACTTAACTACACCTGCCAGATGGCTTGTCCCACCCTGTAGCATCATTGGCCAGTGTTTGTGTGACAGATAGGCCTGACTACAAGGGACAGAAAGATACCATTCTGATGTGCAGAAAGAACAGCAAATGTGGAAGGCGCCCAGCGTGGCTTAGCAGAGAACTCTGCAGTGAGGTGAAGCATAAAAGGGAAGCTTACAAGAAGTGAAAGGTTGGGCAGATGACAAGGGAGGTGTATAAAGATATTGCTCGGGACTGCAGGGATAAAATCAGAAAGGCCAAAGGACAATTGGAGTTGCAGCTAGCAAGGGATGTGAAGGGTAACAGAAAGGGGTTCTACAAGTATGTCAGTAGCAAGAGGATCAGGGATGGGATAGGTCCCTTACTGAATGGGGCAGGTATCCTCCTGGTGGATGATGCAGAAAAGGCTGAAGTACTCAATGCTTTTTTTACTTCAGTCTTCACAGGGAGGGACAGCTCCCAGGCTACTACGCTGGGTAACGCAGAATGGAGAGAAGAGCGGCCCTCAGTGATGGAAGGTCAGGTTAGGGAACACTTAAAGAAGTTGGATGTTCACAAGTCTATGGGGCCGGATGAACTGCATCCAAAGGTGCTGAGGAAGTTGGCCAATGTGATTGCAAAGCCACTGGCCATTATCTTTGAAAACTCAGGGTGAATGGGGGAGGTCTCGGAGGATTGGAAAAAGGCAAATATAGTACCTATCTTCAAGAAAGGGAAGGAGGAGGATCCAGGGAACTACAAATCCATCAGCCTCACCTCAATCCCTGGAAAAATCATGGATCAGGTCCTCAAAAAATCCATCCTGAAACACTTGGAGGAAAATAGAGTGATCAGGAACAGTCAGCATGGATTCACCAAGGGGAAATCGTGCCGGACCAACCTGATTGCCTTCTATGATGAGATGACTGGATTTGTGGATGTGGGAACAGCCGTTGACATGGTATACCTTGATTTTAGCAAGGCTTTTGATACGGTTTCCCACAGCATTCTCATCGGCAAGTTAAGGAAGTATGGGCTGGATGAGTGGACTGTAAGGTGGATAGAAAACTGGCTAGATCAACGGGCTCAGTGGGTAAGAATCAATGGCTCGATGTCTAGTTGGCAACCAGTAACGAGTAGAGTGCCCCAGGGGTCGGTCCTGGGGCTGGTTCTGTTCAACATCTTCATTAATGATCTCGATGATGGGATAGATTGCATGCTTAGTAAGTTCGCGGGTGACACCAAACTGGGGGGAATAGAAGACACATTGGAGGGCAGAGACAGGGTTCAGGGAGACTTAGACAAATTGGAACACTGGGCCAAAAGAAACCTCATGAGGTTCAACAAGGACAAGTGCAAAGTCCTGCACTTAGGACGGAAAAATCCCATGCACTGCTACAGGCTGGGGACCGATCGGCTAAGTAGCAGCACTGTAGAAAAGGATCTGGGGGTTATGGTGGACGGGAAGCTGGATATGAGCCAACAGTGTGCTCTTGTTGCCAAAAAGGCCAATGGCATATTGGGCTACATCAGTAGGAGTGTTGCCAGCAGATCAAGGGATGTGATTATTCCCCTTTATTCGGCACTGGTGAGGCCACATCTGGAATACTGTGTCCAGTTTTGGGCTCCCCACTACAGAAAGGATGTGGACAAATTAGAAAGAGTCCAGCGGAGGGCAACAAAAATGATTAGGGAGCTGGGGCACATGACTTACAAGGAGAGACTGAAGGAACTAGGCTTATTTAGTCTGCAGAAGAGAAAACAGAGGGGGGATTTGATAGCAACCTTCAACTACTTGAACGGGTACTCCAAAGAGGAGGGAGCTAGGCTGTTCTCAGTGGTAACAGAGGACAGAACAAGAAGCAGCTGAGGAGGTCAAGGTTGGATATTAGGAAAAATTTCTCACTAGGAGGGTGGTGAAGCATTGGAATGGGCTACCTAGGGAGGTGGTGGAATCTCTGTCTTTGGAGATATTTAAGGTCCTGTTAGACAAAACCCTGGCTGGGATGATTTAGTGGGAACGGTCCTGCTTTTAGCAGCGGGTTGGACTAGATGACCTCATGAGGTCCGTTCCAGCCCTGTGATTCTTTGATTCTATGACACTGGGCCATCGACAGTCCTGCTGGCCACAGACACCTCTTCCAATGGGATGGAGCGTACAAACCAAGCAAGAAGCACACACAAGGCAGAGGCAGTGAGGGGATCCAGCCAGTCCCAACCTGCACACTGGTGGGAACAGGGCAGCTTCTGTTACCCACCTCAGTCAAATCCCACAATTGCTCTATCTAGACCAGGAAAGCGGCAAAGGCTGTGAATAGCCACATACACATTTCTAGGACCCTCCACTTCTCCACAGAGACACAGACAACATGCAAGTAGAAGGGAATCCACCCTGGAAATGCCTAAAGAAAATAATAAGGTCCCCGCCCCATATTGCTCTTGCCCTTGGTCTCCTCTTAAGTGCAAGAGAATGGGTGAACTCAGTCAAGGTAATTAGCCTGAGTGATTAATTAGATAATTAATCACTTAGTGAACAACTTACTCTTCATTATCACCTCTCCTCACAAACATGAGCCAAACAGGCATCCCAGCATCCATGTAAGATGGACATTACTATTCTATTTTACCAATGGACAAACCAGGGCAGAGAGACGAGAGGACTCATCTCAGGCTATGTACACACGATCAGATTAAAGCGCAACATGGCAATCGCGCTATAAAAAACACGTGACCTTTATTGCGGGAGAGCGCGTACACACGTCGCTCCTTGCAACGCAACAGAATTCTTTGCAATATCGCGGTGTAGCGCAATGAATTCTGGGCACCTACCCCACAGTTCAATTTTCCCTCAATCAGCGCTTGGAATCCTGGGATGAAGGAAAGGAACGCAAAGCGCCATGGGTAAACTCTCAGTTTCCCGTGGTGCACTGTGTTCCCCTTGCGTCTTCTTCATTGCCAATAGCAACTCACGCCTATTTTCAACAGTGCAGTGACGCACTACTTGCAAGCAATCACAACTGCGATAGCATGGATCCTGCTCTAATCTCCATTGTCGCCTTCAGCATTCTAAATACATCTCGGCTGGTTGCTCAGTACACAATGAGCTCTGAATCGGACGAGGACGCTGAGGAGCAGAGGCTGATCGATGCCCTGCAGAGCAACAGCACCGTGTTGCTCAGCTCCTTCACCGATCATCTGCACACGGTGCAATGCCGTTTCTGGTCGCGAGAGACGAGCACCGAGTGGTGGGATCGCATTGTTATGCAGCTATGGGATGACGAGCAGTGGGTACAGAACTTTCGAATGCGGAAAGCAACCTTTTTGGAACTGTGTTCAGAGTTGGCCCCTGCCCTGCGACGTAAAGACACCAACATGAGGTCAGCCCTAACCGTGGAGAAGGGTGTTGCGATTGCTATCTGGAAGATGGCAACTCCTGACTGCTACCGGTTGGTTGCAAACCAGTTTGGAGTCAGGAGGTCCACCGTCGGATTAGCCCTCTCACAAGTGTGCCGAGCCATCAATCACGTTCTGCTACCGAGGATGGTGACGTTGGGCAATGTTTGTGAGATTGTGGATGGCTTTGCTGCCATGGGATTCCCTAACTGCGGGGGAGTCATAGATGGCACACACATCCCGATTTTGGCTCCATACCATCTCGCGACTGAGTACATAAACAGGAAGGGCTACTTCTCCATGGTGCTGCAAGCACTCGTGGATCACAAGGGGCATTTTACGGATATCAATGGTGGGTGGTTGGGAAAGGTGCATGATGCCTGCATTTTCAGAAACACTGGACTGTACCGGAAGCTGCAAGAGGGTACCTTCTTCCCAGATCAAAAAATTACTGTGGGGGATGTGGAGATGCCCATAGTCATCCTTGGAGACCCAGCATACCCACCGATGCCATGGCTCATGGAGCCGTACACCGGGAACCTGGATCACAGCAAGGAGCGGTTCAATTACCGATTGAGCCGCTGCAGAATGACTGTGGAGTGTGCCTTCGGCCGCTTAAAAGGGCGCTGGCGCTGTTTGTATGGGAGGCTGGACTTGGATGAGGACAACATCTCTGCTGTAATTGCGGCATGCTGTGTCCTTCATAACCTTTGTGAAAATAGGGGAGAAAAGTTTTCCCCGGGGTGGGCTATGGAGGCACAGCGCCTCGAGGAAGCATACAAACAGCCAGCCACTAGGAGTATTAGGAGGGCCCATCGAGGAGCTGCTCATATAAGGGAGGCACTCAGGGAGCATTTCAATGATACCCTCCCGTAGTTCACTTCAAGGACGCATCAAGTGCATCTTATGAAATTTTCACTGTGTACAAATAAAGCCACTCTTCAAAGTTTTTGTTACTGTTTTTAATAAAAGATAAAAGGGGGGGTGGTTGGGGGTTTTTGGAGGGGTTACAGGTGGGTGTAGCTGCGGGTCTCTAAAAAGTAGCTCTGTGAGGGACTGGATGTTGCAGTATACCAGGGGGACGGGTGGCCTTCAAAGAAATGCTTTGAAGGACTACGGGGTGTGGGAGGCAAATACGGCTGAACTGTCTGGAGTGGAGCCCGTACATTAATCACCTGGGTCTGCAAAGCAATCATGCTCTTGAGTAGTTCTGTTTGCTCCTTCATGACGCTTATCAGTTCATCTCTATGTTTCTGCCTCCTCTGTTGGGATTCCTCTCTCCAGCCTCGATTCTCCCTCGCGGATGCCTCTGTTGTTTTCAACAGCTCCTGAAACATATCCTCCCTGTTTCTTCGAGCACGCCGCCGAATGTTTCTCATGCGGTCAGCTGGGGTAGACACCAGCCTTGTGAAGGTCGCATCTAATAAAAAAAAGAATAATAAAGCTATTGTTAACACACAGCCTAGATAACCAATGTAACCTTCCAGTAGCACATTCCACTGGAAGGTGCAGGGCAGTCAACATCCTATGCTTTGCTGAAGCGGACAAGGTACGTCCTAATAGAAACCTTACTGGGGGCTAACATTCTGCACAGGGCAAACTGATGGAACCCGATATCTCTCTCCTCAGAGTACCCCTGACAGCTAGAATACATATCCTACATGCCACCGGATGCCAGCCAGGACCGTATGCTGCTGCATTGTGTGCTGCCATGGTTCCCAGGGCTGTGCTTTGCAGCTGGCAAGGCCGAGTATCCTTATATGGGAGCGTAGACACATACGCTATCCCATTTAACCTGAGTAGGAGGCTCTGGCGGTACATCGAGGAAACCTTTAGTGACCTAAATACAGATGATTTTTTTGACAATCACTGCTTGTGTTGATGCACTTCTAATGAATGCATAGTAAAGAGCGTGCACAGCGGAGACCGAGACAGCAAGCACCCCCGCCCCGGACAATGATTTTTTAGCAAGAGCCATAGCTGCACGGAAGAGAAACTTACCTGAACCACCCTCTGCCGCCTCAGAGGACACGCTGCAATTGATGTCTTGGATGGACGTCTCAGCGGGGGTGCAGAAGAGCTCCTGGCTACACGCTGTTGTGCTCTCCTCCAGGTCATCCTCCATCTCCTCCTCCTCAAGGATCACGTCCTCATCCTGCTCGGCTCTGGCATTCAGTGGATGGGGGGGGGGGGGGGAAGTGGTCCCCGGAGCATTTTTTGTGGGTGTTGGGGTCCTCACTGAGGATGGCTTCGATCTCCTTGTAGTACCTGCATGTAGCAGGCGCTGATCCCGGACAGCGGTTTGCCTCCTTCGCTCGGTGATAGGTTATTCTTAGCTCCTTCACCTTTGATCTGCACTGCATAGTGTCTCTATCATAACCTCTCTCTGACATGGCCCGAGAAATTATGCCATATCTATCGAAATTTCGCCTGCTGCCGCGTAGCTGCACCTGCACAGCAGACTCTCCCCAGATGCTGATCAGGTCCAGCACCTCTGCCGTGCTTCAAATGGGTGCGCGTCTTCCACGATGGGCCACCATTGCTAGTGAAGATCTGCACTCCACTCCACGAGGAAGAGAACAGGAAGTGAAACAGAGGAGAAATTTGAAAATCCCGGGAATCTGATCAGGGCGGAGACTGTTTCGTCACGGCCACAGAGCGGGAGGGGGGAAGACCAGAGAGGACGACTTTGGAATGCTGGGACACTTCCGGAGGCCAATCATTGCACGGTAAGCGTACACACGAGTCGAAAGGTGCAACAGCTGTTCCGCGTTAACTGCTACCACCCTCGTCGAGGTGGTTTTTGTATTGCGCTCCAACAAGGCAGTTAACGTGCAACAGCCCTATTGCACGTGTGTACGCTGCTGTTGGGATCGCGCGGTAATGACTGTTAATGCGCGATAAAGTGATCATGTGTACATGGCCTCAAGGGGAGTCAATAGCAGATCCAGAGCCACAACAGAGGAGGTCCTGACTCCTATTCCCACAATCAATCCAGTAGACCTTGGACCAAACCTCTCTCTCCAAATAGGCCTACCGTGATGCCAGTCATCTGCCCCTCACTGCCTAAGAATTAGGGTGCCTGAAGTACCTGTGAAGTGCCACCAACAGGGAACCCAAGGGATGGGGACTCCACCAACTAAACTCACCCCACACATTTAGCTGGAGTCATCAAGCATCTCCCCATTATAAGCTGAAATCTTATGTGGTTCCGAGAAAGCAGGGGAGTCCCAACCAGGAACAGGAATGGATTTGTTCAGGTGGCACTTGTCTCTTGCGTCGTCAGAACCCACGCTGGCCCCTCTCTCTCAGGAAATCTGCCAATTTACAGCTTAAAATATGGATCAGCCAAGATGTAGCGGTTGGCAAACAAAGCTGAGGACATTTCTGGTGGAGCTGAGGATGACCTGGCAAAAAGCATTAACTAAATGTTATCACCTTTCCCAGCCTCAGAGTGGCTTTCACAGCACATTAGCAACTGAAAACTTGCCTTGTATTTTTGCCTGACCATGACATCCAGCTCAGCCCTTGCCTTCTTGCTACATGACTATGATATCCCAGACTGTATCATGCCAAAAATATCACCATCACTATGGAATCAGACAGAATTATGGATGATGATGCTCCTTGGGGAAGTGTGGGGCAAGATAGAGGGGAGTAAAAGAAACTGTGCTAAAATGGGCACTCGCTCTTTAAAAGACACTTTCCTGATCCCTCCAGGACTGGCTCTGATCGTTGAGAGCCACAGCTGATATGACCTTGCAATAAGATGCCTGCAAGGAAATCACATCAAGTTGGAGAATGACATGCTGGGGAGAGAACAGATGCCATGCACCAAAAAGGAGGCTTGCAGGGAGATGAGATTTCAGTTGGTAAGGGAGCAGCATTCAATTCATAGTGTGAGAGGAGATGGAAATGCGTTAATTCCATTTGCAGGTCACTTTAAAGGGCCCTATTCTGCTGGCATTTGGCTGGATATTACGATGCCTAGGCACCATCTAAAATCCATACTCGACCCCAGCAAAAGAACGGTCGCACTAGCGCCAGAGGCATTCGCCTTCCTACATCCTGGGTGGCAGGATAAATCTCTCCCTGGAAGATTTCACTTTCCAGCTAGCTGCAGAACTCAACACGTTGATCAGTTGTGTGACCTGCAAACAGGGCCTTCCTTGAGGTAGTCCTGGCCCTGATGCCTTCTTACCGTGCACCAGGATTTGTGTATCTCGAGGACTCACTGAGGTTTTCTTTCCCTGTGCAGCTGCCTCTGCTATCGCATAAACACGCAGCATTCAGGAAGAAGAGTTTATACTCCTGGGCTTCCTTCAAACACCAGCAAGAGCATGACAAGCAAGTACAACAGCCCCGCAGCAGAACCCTCTATGAGGTTTCTCTCATGTAGCAACATATTATATGTTTCCTCGTTTGCAAAAGGGGAGCATACAAATTCCTTGTCCAAGACCGAAGGAATGACCAGGGGAGGGATGCCTGAATCCCACAGAAAGCAGCCCGGGTTCTGTTGCAGCAGACTGGGAATTCTGCATCAGCCTCATTTCATTTAAAAATAAAATAGGTTTTTATCCAATTCACTGGGAGCAGACAATGCAATTAACACGGTCGCTCCTGTGTCAGTTTTATATTGAATTTACCATGCTCTGGGCTGGGACCTGCATTTCGGTTTTACTTACATGCCAAAGTTTTTTGTACCGATGGCACCTGACCCCATCAGAGAAATTGTCGGGAGGGGAGGTTAGAGGTTTAGGCGGCCATGGAGGGGGTGATTGAGTTTTTGGCACGTGAGAAGGCGCAGGTGGCAGTTTGGGAGTGTTCATGAGCACATTAGGGTGCTTCTGCCAGACTGAACAGCAGTGAGACTGGTAAAGTTGGCATTGAATTGGTTAGGTCATCCAGTTTCAGATTTAACTATGGCAGGAAATGGGGCAGTTTGCGCCTGCCAGAGCTATTGTTTGAAGGCTCAGGAAGGAAAGTGCTGTGGTGGTTTACACTCCACTCATATTTTCAAGGTTTTCTTTGCAGCCAATAAGGGCTAAAAGCAATTGATTTTTCAACAAATGCATGGGTTCCAGGGCACAATTTTGCAATGAGGGGTGGACTCTATGGCAAATTGTGTCACTCTGGAATCATGACCCTGAAAACGTGTACACATGCCAATGGGGTCACCCCACCACCAATCCCTGTGCCAATGAATGATGCCTTTACACCAGGCAATTTGTCCCTGCCGGCACTGGTGAGCACAGCGCATTCCTTTGCAAGGTTCCGTCCTCTTGGAAATCTGTATACATGGGAATAAAGCTCTGAGAAGGTTGCCATACTTCGGATATTGGGTTCACATCCAGCATCAGCAAATGCTTTTACTGCTCTGCTCTTGTATATTACAGGTTTTTCTTTCGCCATGGCACTTAGCAGGAGATGTTACAGTGATGAAAATATCCAGAGATCAGGCGTGTTTGTCCGGAAGACAGTGAGTGGCAGAAGTGGTCTAAATACTTTCAGGCCTCTAGCAGTTCACAGAGCAATACCCCAGGAAAAGAAAAAGATATCTTGATTAGAATAATTATAATTGTCTTTTCCTTAGTTCTTGCTATACAAATTCCAGGCTAAATTATCATCTAATTTCAGAGAGCTCCATGACCGAGATTATCTATGAGTCATTTGTAATTATGTGCCAGATTGTATTAAAGCATGAAAATACAAAGGTTTCTCATCAAATACTAAGAGGGGGAAAGAATCAAATTACATTTGAGCGCAGTAACTGCTCAAACTACTTTCTGATTCATGGCACAGAGCAAATGCAAATAGAAAGGATAGAACGCTATGTTTAATAAGGGTGCAATTGTAACAAACTGACAAATTCCATGACATTCCAGTTCAAGGCTGACAGACCGTACCTTTCTGATGTGGCACTGAAAAACTAATGCGGGGAGTTTGTAAAAAACTCTCTGCATTTAATTCCCTAGGAATTTCCCACTGTAGCTTTACCCAGAGACTGGGATTTAGCAATGAGTATGTAGAAGTTGCTGTGTTGGAAACTTAAAGAAAAATGCCAGCAATAGGAAATTTGTATGCAGTGCAAACAAACCAGCTGCAGTTTATTTTGCCTGCATGTCACATGTTTTAAATTCTCTCTATTTGTCTCAAAGTTTCTGGGATGCCTAGCTCACAAGGCCATTTTAAATACCAAAGTTAGTTTCAGGGAACGTTGCTAAATGGCTTCTGAAACATTCCTGCTGCCTCTTTGTAACGTGGCAAACACTAAAACAAATTGTTAATCTAAGATATTTATGACGTAACTATTTACAAGGCACCATATATGTCGAAGCTGTAATATATTTAGAAGATCGTTGTGACTGTTCTGTGGCATGTGAAACGACCGTTTGTGGTTCATCGCTAAAGTGAGGCACCTGAATACCAAGCTGTTCAGCGCAGTATAAATATTTAGGTCTTCAAATTATGGCTCGGTGACCCCAGACGGCCTGGATTACTAGAGCTGAGCAGTGAATCCGGAGCAGTGAATCAGATTATGTATGGGGGAGACAGGACTGGCAAGCAACTGCGTGTGTGATACAAATTTTGTTGAGATGCCAGGGTAAAGATGATGATGGAAGAACGGGTTGCAAAACTCATGTTTTTGCCTGGCGAAAATTCTGACGAATCCTCAGAATCTTTTTGCATGAGCTGACGTCTGGGACAGATTTTATCTGTTAGTCAAGAAAACAACAGTCCTGGCATGAATTACCCACTCTGCTCCCAACACAGCGGACAGAGGCCAGTTGCATGCACCCTTTGTTCACTGGGCCTGTTCGATAAGTTAAGGCTGCACACTTAAGAGCACCACGCTGCGGTCAAAAGCTGCAGTCATTACAGGAACTTTCTCAGGTCTTGTAAAGCTGGCAGGGTGGAATCAAGATCCAAGGTTAACTTCGATCCTGGGACACTCACAATGCAGTCACATGGGCTTGAAAATGGTCCATTGGTCAGCTCCAGAGAGCTGCTGCATGGTGGCCCTAGTCTCTGAGACCTGCCTGGGTTTGAGGCCTGTGATCCCTCACACTTCTCACCCAGGTAAATTAGTCAGCCCCACAGCAGTGGGAAGAGTGTGTGCCCGGGGTTGTAAAGGGCTCCTAGCAAATTGCACGTTTGCATGTTGCTGCCTGGGGGAGCTGGTTCTCACTGGAAGTTGGAGAAACACTTGCAGAAGATGGCATTGCTTTCACTTGCAAAAACCTTTCCAAATCTGAAGCAGCCTCTGCAGGAACACCTGCTGTGGGGTATATGGAATAGGTTAGGGTATTCATGACCCTCTCTGATTGATTGAAGGCTCTAGCGCCAGGCACTGATCGATATTCCAGCCGGGATCCTGCCACAAATGAAAGAATTTTCCAGCTAGCTCTTTAATGTTCCAACAAGCCTCAGGAGCAGTCATGGGATGAGCTTAGCCAGGGTCTAGGATAGAGGAAGTGAAGCTTAATGGCACCTGAGGCGTATCAAGCCTGGCCCTCCATCACAAATGCCTTTGATGCAAAGGCACTTTTGCTACAAGACTCCTGCTCCTTCCCCAATGGTAAGCTTGCTCTCCCCGCCCCGCCCCCCCTGTCCCCTCCAGCCTTACTCACCTGCTTCTCCTCCCCACAGAGCAGTTCAGGAGGTGCGGGGCAGGTTGTTCAGTGCTGGTTCCTTGCTGGTGTCAGGATCTCGAGCCTCACAAAGGTTTGATCTTGAACTCTCTGTAGCAGCTGGACAAATCTGATACCCTTTGTGCCTGCGGTGGCAATCAAAGCTCTGGCACCTTTATCCCACCGGAATGAGAGGACAGTGCATGGGGTGAGGAGAATATCTTGGTATCTGTGCTGGGGGCCTAAGAGAACAAGAACTTTTCTGTCAGCACTTCTGATACATCTCTACATCGCTGTGTACATATAGGGCCTTTCGAACAGGCCATCACCTTGGTCTCTTGCTACCATCCTTAGAGTTCCTCCCAGCTCTTGCTGGTGTCTAAAGTACAAATATTGTCTACAATGAAAGTGGCAAGGAATTTGGGTTTTTTTTTAAATGACCAACCAGAGTAGGGTGTCTTGTGTAACGATGTTCCAGATCGGGAAAGTTGCTTTCCTTATAAGACCAACACTAAAAATCTAGAAGGCAAAGATCTACTGGAGTCTTAAAGGCTGTTGTAGTAGAGAGTGCTCATCAAATGTAAATATGGGGGCGGGGGGGCGCATGCTAGGGGAAGTATAAATAGGGTAATACACCTATCAAGTGAGGTAGGCACTTGATCATTCAATTTTATTTGCATTTGTCAGTCTTGTTCCAGCCTTAAAAGTATTTGAGGGATAGCTGATCAGTTGGCAACATAACCGAGCATCTGTGTGTCGGAAACATCCTCAGTAGCCAGGTAGCCAGAACTGGCCCCATCTCCTTAGCTTCGACCAACCAAAGCCAAGGATGTGAAAGACATAAATGAACCCTTGCAGGATGCTTCTTGGCATATCAGCCTCCCGTTCTTAAGAGAACACAAACTAGGATCCAGAGATTAGACCGGATTTCAAATCTATAAGGGATATAAACCTTCATGCTTCTGACCAGCCATAAACTCATGAGGGCTAAGGAGACATTTCTTATGAACTGGTCAGGGGCACAGCCAGCCCTCATTTTCTGGCCGGGCCCTGACTCTCCAGGGTGGGCCTGGCCAGTCCTGCTTCCAGTCATGTGACCCGAAGCTTCCTGACAATGCTTGTTGCCTAGCAACTGGAGCATCAGGAGGAGGAGGGAGGGGGAGAGGCAGCCGGTCCCTGCCATATGAAGGCTGCAGCAGCTGCCTGAGGCCGGTGCTGCAAGGCAGTGTGGGCAAAGAGCAGTCCACTCCTGTCCGTCTGCCAGCAGCACGACCGCCCACAGCTGGCCAGTCCGCCGTTTCCACGGTGACGTTTGCACCGCTGCTGGACACTGCAGTGGGTGGAGCTGGGCGAGCCTGCTGGCCACGTGGGTGGGCCTGGGCCAACCGGGCCCACCTGGAGCTGCACCCTGGAACTAATTAACGCATAACCGTCCATTCAGAGGTGACCTGCAACTTCCTCTGAAGCACGTGGTGCCAGCCACTCTCAAAGAGGATATCAAATAGGACCATTGGACAATTGACTTGACTGGCTCTGGCAATGCCTTGGTCCCTCTCCGCATGAAAAGGTTATACTGCAGAAACAATGGGACATTTCGAATGAGGCTAGAGATTTACAAGGTGGCTCTTGAATGACAGGATTTCAGGATTCTTTTCTTATTGGCACTCACTGTTACTCATGTGTCTAGAAACAGAAAGTACTGCAAAGCTCAGCTGGGCTGCTGACCTGCCAGCAAAATTACTAGATATGATGGCTAAAAAATGAAAATGAAACGGCGCAAGTACATGAGAAATGTAACATTTCCCTTGGATCGCTCAGCAATAATGACACTCAATTCTCTTTCCACCTCAGTGTAAATCATGGAGTGACTATTGAAATCAGTGATGCTACACTGATGTAAAACCACTGGCGAGAAGAGCTAACCTTGCATAAATCTATCCATTCTGTTTCCTTATATATAATCTTGTGGTTCCAAAGCAAACCAAGCTCTGCCAGAAAAAGGGGAATAAAAGAAAACCCTACGATTTTATGATGCCAATAGTACGCTGAAGTGTAATGCAAAAAGTCTGTCATCAAAGTTTCCTTTATCATCTCATTTAAAAGATTTGCAAAACCATCTGCTAGCTAATAAAGACTTTTTTTCTAGTTTTAATATTGTATTCCATAATGAAATATACTAACGGAAAAACAGGCCATGTATTTAAACAGACAGCACAGCAACAATCTGCTGTTCTTTCACTTAAGTTCAACCATGTTCACTCCCAACACTAATTAAAGAGACTCAAAATTTCAGCCCTTTGAACATTTCTGAAGAAATCTCATAATTCCTCATTGCATCTACATTTTTATTCATCATGCTGGTTGACTGCAGAGTTCCTGTTATCGCAAGGTTTTCAAATTAAAAAGGAAGGATTTCACTTTCATCCGTAAAGCCAATCCATTTTGTTAACATTTTAAAAATATTTATTCTACATCTTAGGGATTCCAAAGCGTTAGTTTCCAGTTCGCTTCTTCTCCAAGTGCTTAGTAATCAAAAGATGGACGCAATCAAGAGATGGGACTTCCACCTAGCCCTAAGCGAAGGACCCAGATCCTCAAGTGGTAAAGTTCAGCAGCACTCTGCTGACTTTACTGGAGCTCTGACTACTTACACCCCACTGAGGATGCGGCCTTCTGTGTTTAAAACCATCATTCCAAAAGTAACAAGCTGCAAAAATGTTAAACCATTCCCATCTGCCACTGGTTAGGCAAGTGATGGCCTGTGACATTTGCTTTTTGGCTAAACTGTGTTTGCTTTCTGGCTATTTCATCCTCCCAACCCAGCTCCGTCTACTTGTTGGTTTCATTCACCTGTTGCATTCTAGTTCCAAAGGGGTAGCCGTATTAGTCTATTGCAGAGAAACAAACAGAGTCCTGTGGCACCTTTAAAGACCAACAGATGTATTTATTGTATATTCATTCAAGGGCAAGCTTGGTACCATCATGATTGACACATTATATGGACCTAAGCAGGAGACTCATGGCGGTTTTGGGGGCTACAAACAGCCACAAGCAGCACAACAGCTCCCTCTCTCTACTTGCTATAAAGACCGTTGCCATTCTAGGATCTCCTAATTCCCTTGCTGCTTCAATGAGTTATTCAGTAGAAATTAAACAGGAAAAGACCTATCATATGACACATGAAAGCAGGAAGCATTATTGATGTGCTGGACCCTATTCAGTTATGTAGGTGTAAATCAGGAGTAACTCCACTGAGCTGCCCAAAGTGAATCAGAAACACATCAGTTCCTGAAGATTTGGCCTGGATTGAGCCAGTAGAACATGGCATGATCTCGCTCCAGGGACAGTAGCTTCCTCTGCATTGTTGTGGAACTCCAGCTGAGCCTTGGATTTAGGCTGGCATCTGTCTGGCAGTAGGTGAGTCAGATTCTTAGACAGAAGAAAGCTACCCAACCTCCATACCTGTACAGTAGGAAACTGACCACCAGAGCTGAACCATCCATCACTTGTTGTGAACTTAGCCCATTCCAAACCCACGGGTTCTCATTTTCACAATGGAGAATGTCAGGACACAGATTCCATTCATGTAGCACGAGCTCTATACCTGACCATATCCAATATGAGAGGTCGCTACTCTCCTGCCTGTCATGAGAAGCAAGCCGCTTCTTGCCACCCCTACTCCCTCCCACCATCTCATTTCAAATCTCATCTCACCTCTCTGCCTGTCTCACTGAACGTCTCCCTCCCTCCGTTATTTTATTTATCACTGCAAAGTGTTTGGGGTTATAGTTTGTATGACCGATGCAACACCAATGTAGGTAGGATGTACACAGACCCTGTACTGCACCACCCAGCTTCTATGTAGGAAATACTGAGAGCAAAAAACTATAATGGTGGGTTCACTTGGGATGAAATTCACCCCTAGGCAGATGGTCATTCCAAGGTCTATGTCTGGTTTGAAGCCCACTGGAGCCTTACTGGGAAAAGATGGTTGTTAGACTGTAGATATTGTCTGCTGGGAAGATAATACAGCAGTGCACAGGCAATCCAGGAAGTTTTTGGAGAATATTGAGGACAACTTCCTAGTACAAATGCTGGAGGAACCAACTAGGGGCCTTGCACCTCTAGACCTATTGCTCACAAACAGAGAAGAATTGATCGGGGAAGTAGAAGTAAATGGCAACCTGGGCAGCAGCGACCATGAGATGGTAGAGTTCAGGATCCTGATCAATGGAAGGAAGGAAAGAAGCAGAACACACACCCTGGACTTCAGAAAAGCAGATTTTGGATCCCTTAGGGAGCTGATGGGCAGGGTCCCATGGGAGGCTGATCTAAAGGGGAAAGGTGTCCAAGACAGCTGGCTGTATTTTAAAGAAACCCTGTTAAAGGCACAGGAAGATAACATTCCGATGTGCAGAAAGAACAGCAAATGTGGACGGCGACCAGCGTGGCTTAGCAGGGAACTCTGCGGGGAGCTGAAACATAAAAGGGAAGCTTACAAGAAGTGGAAGCTTGGACAAATGACAAGGGAGGCGTATAAAGAGATTGCTCGGGACTGCAGGGATCAAATCAGAAAGGCCAAAGGACAATTGGAGTTGCAGCTAGCAAGAGATGTGAAGGATAACAGAAAGGGGTTCTATAAGTATATCAGCAACAAGAAAAGGATCAGAGGTGGTGTAGGTCCCTTACTGAATGGGGCAGGCATCCTCGTGGAGGATGATGCGGAAAAGGCTGAAGTACTCAATGCTTTTTTTACTTCAGTCTTCACAGGGCTGGCCAGCTCCCAGGCTACTACACGGGGTAACGTGGACTGGAGAGAAGAGTGGCCCTCGGTGATGGAAAGTCAGGTTAGGGAACACTTAATGAAATTGGATGTGCACAAGTCCATGGGGCCGGATGAACTGCATCCGAGGGTGCTGAGGGAGTTGGGGGAAGTGATTGCAGAGCCGCTGGCCATTATCTTTGAGAACTCGTGGCGAACGGGGGTGGTCCCGGAGGATTGGAAAAAGGCAAATATAGTACCTATCTTTAAGAAAGGGAAAAAGGAGGATCCGGGGAACTACAGACCGGTCAGCCTCACCTCAATCCCTGGGAAAATCATGGAGCAGGTCCTCAAGGAATCCATCCTGAAACACTTGGAGGAAAATAGAGTGATCAGGAACAGTCAACATGGATTCACCAAGGGCAAATTGTGCCTGACCAACCTGATTTCCTTCTATGATGAGATGACTAGATTTGTGGATGCGGGAAGAGCCGTTGACATGATATACCTTGACTTTAGCAAGGCTTTTGATACAGTTTCCCACAGCATTCTCGTCGGCAAGTTAAGGAAGTCTGGGTTGGACGAGTGGACCGTAAGGTGGATCGAAAACTGGTTAGATCAACGGGCTCAGCGGGTAGGAATCAATGGCTCGATGTCTGGTTGGCAACCGGTAACGAGTGGAGTGCCCCAGGGGTCGGTCCTGGGGCCGGTTCTATTCAACATCTTCATTAATGATCTTGATGATGGAATAGACTGCGTGCTTAGTAAGTTTGCGGATGACACCAAGTTGGGGGGAATGGTAGATACTCTGGAGGGCAGGGACAGGATCCAGAGAGACTTGGACAAATTGGAACACTGGGCCGAAAGAAACCTCATGAGGTTCAACAAAGACAAGTGCAAAGTCCTGCACTTAGGACGGAAAAATCCCATGCACTGCTACAGGCTGGGGACCGATCAGCTAAGTAGCAGCACTGTAGAAAAGGACCTGGGAGTTATGGTGGACGGCAAGATGAATATGAGCCAACAGTGTGCCCTTGTTGCCAAAAAGGCCAATGGCATATTAGGCTGCATCAGTAGGAGTATTGCCAGCAGATCGAGGGATGTGATAATTCCCCTCTATTCGACACTGGTCAGGCCGCATCTGGAGTACTGTGTCCAGTTTTGGGCTCCCCACTACAGAAAGGATGTGGACAAATTAGAAAGAGTCCAGCGGAGGGCAACGAAAATGATTAGGGGGCTGGGGCACATGACTTATGAGGAAAGACTGAAGGAACTAGGCTTATTTAGTCTACAGAAGAGAAGACTGAGGGGAGTTTTGATAGCAACCTTCAACTACTTGAAGGGTTGCTCCAAAGACGAGGGAGCTAGGCTGTTCTCGAGGGTAACAGAGGACAGAACAAGGAGCAATGGTTTCAAATTACAGCTGGGGAGGTCAAGGTTGGATATTAGGAAAAACTTTCTCACTAGGAGGGTGGTGAAGCATTGGAATGGGCTATCTAGGGAGGTGGTAGAATCTTCATCTTTGGAGATTTTTAAGGCTTGGTTAGACAAAACCCTGGCTGGGATAATTTAGGGGGAGTGGTCCTGCTTTTTAGCAGGGGGTTGGACTAGATGACCTCGTAAGGTCCCTTCCATCCCTATTATTCTATGATTCTATGATTCTATATTTAGGCCTGCTTGTGAGGCCTATGATTTCCAAGTATGTAGCTAGCTACAGTGGTGCAAACCAAAGAATCAAAACCACAAACTGCTTGACAGGCTGAGGCCCTGTACTTTGGTTAAGCAAAGGCAAAAAGTACCAGAAGCAGCCATAAGCTGGGAAGCGTGGAGTCCACGACACATTCCAAACAAAGGTGATAGCATCCTGTCTGGTTTGCAAACACTTGTGGTAATAAAATCTACATTTTGCATTGTTTGGTCATCCTGGTACCCACTGCTCTGGCTGAGTCCTTGATTGTTTCTGTCTGCCCTATAATTAGTTGCAAGCAGGTAAGGTTGTGGGGTATGATTGGTTAGAGAATTATGTTACAATTTGTTAGGATTGGTTCTTAAAAATAATATTAAAGAAATGATTGGTTAAAATACATTTTGAAAAACAAGGGAAACCAGGAAGGAGAGGAAGGAAAATTTACAGGGGAGGAGGATTTCCTGGAAGAGGAATTTATTGGGGCGGGGTGGAAATTTACTGGGAGGGAAAACTTATTGGTGTAAAGGACTATGGGGTCCTAATGGATGCTTGTGTGGAAAAGATCCCAATAAGCCTGTTGTATTGCCAGCTGCTAGACTCCGCCTTCTGCTCCTATCAGTGAAGCAAGAACTGAAAGGACTTGGGAGGATCCTAACAATGGTCTTGTGGTTAAGGCCATGGACTTCTTATGTAAGCTTAGGCAAATCCTTAAATGTCTCTATGCCTCAGTTCCCCACCTATGTTAATACTACTTCTTTCTCCCCCCTTTCGTCTGACAGATTGTGAATTCCTGGGGTGGCAATAGCCTTTCACTATGTTTGTACAGCACCTAACACAACAGGGTCTAGTCATAGGTGAGGCCTCCATGAGTTACTGTAATACAAACTAATAATAGGATCTATGACTTTGTGTGTGACAGCTGCACAGCCCCCAAATACTCAGAATGGGATTCCCTAGGTTGGGAATTGACGCTTATCTGGAGCTTAGCTATGGTGCTTTCAGATAGTGGCACCTGGCTTCATGTTTCCTGGCATATTTGCTTGTTACAATACAGTTAGCTCCTACATCCTGTCGAAAACAATTGTGGCGAGCTGCAAGATGAACGATGCCTGCCTATGGCACAGGCCACTGAGAAGTTTCCCATTGCTAAGTCTAGCACAGGCCAGCAGTGCAGTGACTGAGATACCTGCAATTGCAGTAAGTCCGAGTTAGTGCAGAAGTCTGAAATTGCAAATAATCGAGCTTCACATAAGAGTCTGTCTGATGCTAGTGATTCAGGGATTTGAAAGCATTGGCTTCAGCTTTCTTACCCGGTGTTATACTGTATTGTTTATTGCCTTTGTTTGCGTATATGCCCGCTCTCTCTCATTCTGTCAGCATTCAGAGAAAGGGGAGACATCAGAGCAAAGATGAGGACTAAGCATTTCCCAAGATATAATGCTCTAAAGACTTGCTATTTGATCTCTTACAAACTAGAGAACAGCCTATTCTCATAGACCGTAAGGTCAGAAGGGACCAATATGATCATCTCGTCTGACCTCCTACACAATGCATGCCATCTAGTCTTTTACGACCTAGAGAAAGTTTGGACAGCCAGGGCGATTTCCATGCCCAGAGTTATAGAATTATGACTATGTCTACACTTGCAAATTAAGTCGACTTAAGGAGGCTTAAGTCAACTTAAACAAAGCCGCAAACACACCAGGCTTTCATTAAGTCGACTTAAGAAATTCCTTAAGTCGACTTAATGAAAGCTTAAGTGGACTTACTAAGAACTGCCGGGTAGGTCAACCTAACCCTCCTTAGGTCGACCTAAGCCAAGTGTGGACGCTTAAGTCCACTTTGTTAAGTCGACCTAAGGGCAGTTAGGTCGACTTAACAAAGTGGACTTAGTCCACGTCCATAGACACCACTTTGTTAAGTCGACTTAATAAGGTCAACTTTAAGTCGACTTAAAGTCGACCTTATTAAGTCGACCTAAGAAAGTTGACCTAACTTTTTGTAGTGGAGACATAGCCTATGTGGTTTGAATTAGAGATGTGTCATTGCAAATGTGGATTCTCTAATTTACTTTAACATCAGTGGAAGAGGCAATTCTACAGTGTTAATCAATTAGCAAAAACAGCATGATATGCTGTACAAGTAGAGGGTGCGTCTACACTGGCAAGTTAAGACGACTAAAGGACACTTAAGTTGACTTAAACAAAGCCGCGTCCACACTGGGCTTTTCTTAAGTCGACTTAAGCATCTCCTTAAATCGACTTAAGGAAAGCTTAAGTCGACTTAATAACACCTTATTTTAGGTCAACTTAAGCCTTAAGTCGACTCCTTAAGTCGACTTAAGGCCAGTATAGGTGGGAATTAACGCTAAATCGACCTTATTAAGTCAACTTAAAGCCAATATAACGGCTATCTCTGCTGTTAAGTCGACTTAACAAGGTCGACTAAGTCAACTTAAAGTCAACCTTGTTAAGTCGACTTAACAAAGTCAACTTAACTTTGCAAGTGTAGACATAGCCAGAGTGAGCAGCACTAAGGTTTGGCTCTGGATAATATACCACAATGTCAAGAACCACTGCTACTGCTATCACCTTTTGGGGCTGCTGCTGTGGGCCAGATGCTCAGCTGATGTGACACAACATTGCTCCATTGACTTAAATTAAGCCAATGGAATGAAGCCAATTCATGCTAACCAAGGGCACCTATCTTGGATAATTCCATATAGTCCTATTTATCGTTCCCATCTAGTTCTGTGCATTGGAACCAATGAGCTATAGGGTCTTTACCATATAATGACATCAACTTAGCAATCTTTTTGCAAGGAAGTCTCTCCAAATCCAGGGACTTATTCAAAAAATGTTATACCGAAGTCCTTGTGCTCCTAAAGAGAGCTCAGCTGATAATGTCCTATTTACACATCTCTGCAAGACAAGACAGCCAGTCTGTCTGGACTCTCCGGGTAAGACGACACTCCAAGAGCTGCAGTGACACAGCCGTGGCGCTCCAGTTATGCCGCCGAGGTGTAGAAGTTTATCACAGTGATGGAAGCGGTTCTTCGGGCACAGTAGGCAACCGAGCGGCGGCTGATGGAAGGATTCTCCCAGCAGTCTAGTGGCATCTAAAGTGAGGGTTAGGTCTACCTAACTACATGGGCCAGGGCATGAATTTTTTCACAGCCCTGAGCAATGTAGCTAGGTTGACCTAAACTTCAGGTATAGACCAAGCCTGAGACTTAAGACATTAAGGGACCTACATCGAAGAGGAAACTCCTTCTCAGTGTGGTATTTTGAGGGAAGCTGCCAATTACAACATATGTTGGACTGCTGGCAGAAGACTGAATCAGCCATCTGTGACAGAGGTAGAGTATTACCCTCCATTGTATGCGACTGCCCGTTAGGCAGATGATACCACAACACTCACCTTGGCCATGTGTCCAACTTTTTAACAAGTCAGCTCAGTATAAAAAGCCAAGCGAATGAGAAATAAAAGTCTTAGTCTTTTGAAATTCTAGATTTCATTCCTGTTCAGGTTAAAAAAAGATACCAAGAATTTAAATGAGGGGATGGAGAGATTTGTACCCAAAACATGCCTAAAGCACCTAACTGGAAATGGTTTGAACAATTAATTAGTTCTACAAAACTGTAGGAATCCTAAGGATAAAGTTAGAAATCCTGATTACAATAGAGAGGATATCCTAAAAGCTGGTCTGGCTATTTCCATTTCATAATTGCAATAAAAACTAACTGGATTTCACAGAGATGCTAACGGCCAACTGGGTCCATACAACATATTCCATGCTTTGTCCAGTTTAGAATAGGAAAGAGGATTATCCATTAGGCTGTGACTCTTCCACATTCTAATGGACTCCACTGTTAGTAAACATTTCCTGCTCTTTAGTCTGAATTTCTTTGAACAGTTTTACTCCTTTACTCATTATAGTCCGCCAGGCTACCTAAACAATTCTTTTCCGTGTAGTGTTTACTCTAGTCAAATACATGTAGAGCTCATCATCTTCCCCTGCTTAGATGTTTAGTCAAGTTAGAAATATTACTTTTAATTTCTCTCAGTGACCAGTCCTTTCAATCTTTTAATTTTAAGGAGAGGTATGATCTGGGTCTTACTATAGCACTACAAGACAGGAATTCCTAAATTAGGAAACTAAAAAGGCTATCCACCTGTCTCTCGTGTCGAATCGTAACCTCCCTCCTTTGTATTTTCCACCTGTAAAATAAGTAACATTCTATTTCCCTTCCTCACAGAAGAATAATGAAGATCATTTGTCTGGCAAGCACAAAGTTTGATACTATCTTTTAATTGCTCTTGTCTGAATTTCCTGTAATTTGTCAACATTTTTCTTGTATGGAGGAACACAGAAATCAACATTGTTCTAATTGCAGTTGCACCAGAGCCACAGAGCTACAGACTGCCACCATCCTAGCCTTAGACATGTTATTTACGGGGCTTCCAATTCTTACAATATAAAGATGAATCTCATGGTATCTGGAATTCTTTAAAGCTCCAGCTCCTGTCGTGCTGAGAATCTCAACTTCCATTTTTATTTTAAAAAAATAATAAAAAACAAAAACGTTTCTAGCCCATTATTGCAGAAAAACGTGAACCCTAAGAACCTTTAAAAAAAAAAACCCAAAGGACAAAAACTCCTTCCTAAAGTATTTATCTTTGGTTCTTATGATTTTTAAGTTAATCTCATGATTTAGGAGGTGGGAGTGGGTTCATTCATGGTTTTTGAATGTTTGGTTTGGCAATACTGGCTAATGCTTGAGAAGGGGCAAATGGGCTCAATGAAGGAATTACTGGTAAAATTTTATGGCCCGTTATATAGGAGGTCAAATCAGATCCAAGTAATGGCCCATTTAGTCTTTTGAATACATGAATTCATGAGCAAGTCAACAGCAACTCAAGCTTTAAAAATGTTTGCAAAGAACTCAGCAGAGTTTCTGAGGCATTTCTATGAGATTTTGTTTGTTTTAAATAAGAGGATCGGGAAATACCCTCTAATTTAGGAGATGTGGGGAGAAGAACTCATAAACATTATCATATTTTTCTTGATGACCTTATAACCTAACCAGACCATGCCCAGAAGAAGGATGTAATGAAGGAGTGGCATGATTGCTGTTAAACTTCATTTGCGGTATTAGATTCAGATTTGTTGTTTGTTGTTTGCTGGGGAGAAGCGGTTTGCAGGCCTTTTGGAGGAGGTATATTAAGGAGGAACTTAGTGGAAAGTACAGGGAGGATTTTAGGGAAGTGGGACCAGAGGCAAGAGTTGGACGACACCAAGATTGGTGAACTGTGCAGTTTGGGGAGAGTAGAAGAATGAGCAAAAAGTGACCAGAATTTTGCAGAAGCTCAGTTGTACAGGTTCCCATGGGAAGCTTAAATGTTATGAGGATGGCAAAAGAAAGTTAATAACAGGAAATGAAGAGGAGCTATTCACCAGATGAACCAATTTTTACTGCTGGTAGAAAGTTGCTTCAGCCGAGAAGTAACCTATATTAAAAAAAATGTTTTGCAAACCTGAAAGCTGGCGATAACCTAGAGTAAATTGCTGGAGCAGAGTGGAGTACTGGAATCTGCAATAACCAGTGTGTAAAAGCAGTGTGTCTTATTCACAATATGTATGTTTGCTTAGACATTTTTTTGGAATGAGTAAATATGTGCTTAAAGCACTTTTATAGCATTGCTTTTCATGTTACTGTGTACCTTAATACTTTTCAGCACACCTCAGTGGCAGATGTTCCTCTGGGTTCAAGTTAACTCCACATTAAAAGCTCAGCAAATAATAAGAGTAGGATGGTAGTAACGGTTTTTACTCCCAGACTGTGGTATCCAGATGTTGATACAATAGAATGATTTTAAAGTCAAGGCACATCTTGTTTGTCAAAATACAACTCTTCAAAAATGAGCGCTAGAATAATGCTTCTATTGAGCAAACATACCACATTGTTCCTATTTGCACTAAAATTACATGATTTGATAGAAAGATCTTGTTAATCCTATGCAGTTTACAGAAGCTATCTACACGTACAGATAATCAGCAGAATACTATCTAAAACACACTTGTCTGATTAGAAATGCCCTCCATTTTAAACAAAAGAAGGCTCTAAATTACAGATTTTGTCCACTACAACCAATCACACAAAAAAAGCAATCAAAAGCAAATATTCATAAGAATCAAGAGATGAAGGACTCAGAAATTTGCAAGAATGCATCATAAAAAAAGGGATATGTAAGGGTTTTTTTAAAATTTATTTACAGCAAATATATTACAATACAAAAGCTGAGCATGGCTCATATTGTGGTTGTGTAAAGAAGATACATATGCGTACATCAAACAGCTTTAATTTTCTTGGAACTAACTGAACCAACTGTGTAGACTCAATGCAAAAATAAAAAAATAGTACACCTATTGGGCAAAGGAGACATTAACAGCATACATCTGTGGACAAGTTTCAATACCATCCAAAGAGAATACAGACACAAGCCCTCAGTATGGCAAAAACTTTTTAGATGAGCATGTAACCCACACGATAAGGTTCTCTGGCACCATTTAAGATCTGCTGTATTGAACAGAGTGTTTTTAAAGGAATGTCAAACAAGATTAAGACACAGAAAATACAATTATCATGGTGAACAATCTCATTACTTTCATTATTCCTCTTTTATATTTTATTCCCACAAAAGTTGTGCGCGCTAAGGAAGCTTCATGGGAGACAAACACAATGCAACAGCTGGGGGATTCTGCCTGTCAATTAAAGTGATCTGCAGCAAGAGACTTTTACGCCTTATACAGATATGTAGCTCATGTGGGTTCTAGTTCAAAGATCCAACCACAATAAATGCCGAAGCCTTATAATCTCTCTTCATTATAATTAGAATCATGGATAAAAGCAGGGTCCAAATAACCCCTAGGGAATTCAGGCTACAACAAAGCAAAACGTTTTCTGCAAAGTCACTGTGACACAGTAACAGTAGTAAACAGAGCTAATGCTGCGTTAACCTTTCTACATGCTCATGGTTATAAAAACAGAAAGTAGCATCTTCTAATCTGTTTACATTTCCTGAGCTTAGTAAAATCACGAAGGAAGGAACATTATAAAAATCCCAGCTAGTCATCAGTAAATTAAAAATGTATGCAACTGGTTTGAAAACCCTTCTCTAGTCAGTGTTATGTCTCTCTATGTGACACTGTGGATCTTCCCTTTTCATTTAGTTTCCTATACAAGAGTATATGCAATTAACTTCACTAGCAAGGCTGGGATGCTGTGGAGCTGCGGGTCTTTTTGTCCTCTCTAAGGGTGCGTCTACACTTGTAAATTAAGTTGACTTAATTTACTCTGCGTCTACACTACACTTTCCTTAACTCGACTTAAACAGCTGTTTAAATCGACTTAAGGAAAAATTAAGTAGACATTGTTAAACTTACTTTTAAGTCGACTTTTGGCTTAAGTCGACTTTCTAAAGTTGACTTAAGCCAGTGTAGACCTGGAGTAGCCCTAAGTCGACTTAGGGCTCTCCAGGACTCACCCACTGCCCTCCCTGCCAGGGTGGCTGGCACAGGGGGAGCCTGGCATGCCCCCCACAGGGCAAGGCAGAGCCCTGCCCACCCTGCCCCTATGCCCTGCCAGTGTCCCTGTCCCCCTTTGCCCCCTTGTACCGAGGTACAAGGGGGCAAAGGCTGAGCCCCCTGGAACTTGGCAAGGGGTGCCCCCCCTGCCACCGTGGACCAGTCCCAGGTCCACCTAGCCCCTACAAGCCGACCTAGGCATCCAGTGTGGACGCTCTAGGTCGACTTTGTAGGGTCCCCCCAAAGTCGACTTCAAATTTAAGTGTAGACATGCTAAATTGACTTTAATTAACAAGTGTAGACATAGCCTAAGTGCCTTTATGGTAGACTGTGAGATAGCACGTTCTGATTGAATCTTTTGAGGCCGCTGAAAACCCCTGCACATATTCTCCCCTCTGAAATGGAAAAGCACCCCTTGCCTCCAGTTTGGGACATAAAGCTCCCAGAAACCTTATCCACTAGTGAAATTCCCATTTCTTAGTTGTTAGCCTTTCAAGTGCAGTGGATTCTGCTATGCCCCCCAGCTCCCAGATCTAATGAGCCACTGCTCTGGCAGCTGGTTTAGTATTCTGCTGGGTGGAAAACAACCAATGAAAATCTACACCCAAAAATGCAGGAGAGAATTTCAGCAATAAAGAACTCATCCTAGTGGCTTTGTCAAGAGCCAACACAATCCATTTGAAACAGGAGGGTTTTCTACCCGCTATGAGTCAATCTGCATGTTTATTTCCTGCATATAAAATAAGTTGTACCTTGGAGTAAAATTCTGACAATATACAGAGAGTCTGGGTAGTATTGCAGTATTCAAATTCAACCTAACTGACATAGGCAGGTATACCACAGATTTGCAGAGGCGTGAAGGTTGGTATTTTTAAAGTTATTATTTGATGACAGTGTGATTTTGCATTCCTGGCGCAGACAGAAAGGTTTAACCCCGTAACTTAATTCTCAGAGCAACATTTGTGGAGCTACCAAAGCCACCAGAAAACATCAGCAGCTTACAGAGTGACCAGCTTTTCCCATAAGAATTATACTAAATCTGCTCTTTGCAGCCCCCAAAATCTTTCCAGATCCCAAACTCTACAGACAAGTAATCCAAAGCCTAATGCGAAAACAGGTTTTGATTTTCCACCTGCCCGGCAATTCACTTTGTTACCCAAACTCTGCAATAGCACATGCATTTTCACAGCCATTGTAGAAACAGGGCTCCAAAATCTCTAGCAGACACATACAAGCCAAAGCATTACCTTAACTACACCAGTATTAAAATGTGGCCCCCTCCCACCACTCCTTTTTACTGGTGGCTGGGAGGAAAGATCAAGTGCCTCTGCCTTCTTTAATGATACCTGAAGTCTGGGCAACACCCTTTTCACCTCTGTCATCCCAGCTGGTGACAATCAAGGGAGCTGCCCAATCTCCTCCCCCCAGGCTCCTAGGAGACGCACCAATATCCAATCTCTCGTTCTGTGTGCAAGATGCGTTCTTTCAGCTCACCTGTCAGAGTAGGGTGGTGTTCCTGTGATGAGTGCTCTGCCTAATAGGAAATAGGATGCTCCTCAACGGTGTGGGAAAGAGCCCCACACAGGGAAGACTGTTTTGCTAGGAGATGTGCAGCCAATCTTCCCTGAGTGAGGCTGATGTTGGTAAAAGGCGTAGCTTCCGTGGCATCAAGAGCCAGGCCAGAGAGCTGAAAATGTCAGAACTCCTGTGACTCCTGATATTAAGGTCTTGACCCAAAGCATCTTATTGTCCACAGGAGAGTACAATCAGCTTTGGCTGAGGCCCTACAGGTGGCAATGATCATGTTATTTATTGGACAAAATGAAAGTTCAGCTGAGCCAATCAGGTTGCTGTCTGGGTAACCTTTAATTTACCAATAAAAAAAAAAGTTAAATAAATTAAATTAAACTTCAGTCAAAGCAGAAATTAGCTTATTTATACAAAGAGTAAAGATTTTCTTCTTTTTTTAATTAAAAAGCCCCTGTGTTGACACACGCTCGTCCCTGCGCGGTAGAACCTCAGAAGAGGTCTGTTCCCAAACCAGTCAGAAAGCAGCAGGTCAGCAATAGTGGAAAAAGCCATCAATTGCCACATCCGTATCAGCCCTAGGACACCACAGCAGTACACTCAGAGGAAATGAATGTGGCCGCAGCAGAGTCTTCTGCTTTCCCAATAAACGCCATGCTTTTGTCTAAACATTTTTTTTCACCAATATTTCTACAGCATTTACACAGAGCGGACACAACTCTTCTGTGACACTGTTGTCTTCCAAAGTCAGCTTCTCTTGAGGAACACGGGACTTTATTATTAATGCATATCAGCACATATTTAGCTTCTGAGAATTAACGGAAAGCGATACTGCATAGAACTATATCATTTTCCTTAATTTATTTCCTTTTAGGACAGTATCAGGTAGGGAAGCTTGTATATGAAGGCAGGCTCATATTTATAATAAAGATTAAAAATATTCATTTTTCTCCTTATTGCATTATGAGAGAATTAATCCTGCTATAGTCCAAAAATTTATGTGGTTTTACTTCCTTTCTAATTTATTCCTCTTCTGTATATTCCTTTTCAGCAGCATGCCTGAAGCAGGATCAAATATGAGACATGTAATTTCTAGCCCCAACATACTGTGTACACAGGTTATTTTTTTTATTTTTCTTTGTTCCCTGGAAATATTACTTCCATTAATTCCTTCCTCAAAACATGATCCAAAATTTTTTTTCAAGTACTATAAACCCAAACTTTATTGTTGGGTTATAAGTCAATGTAAACGGACCAAAATC
The DNA here is from genome assembly GCA_007922175.1 of Pelusios castaneus. NCBI lineage: Eukaryota > Metazoa > Chordata > Testudines > Pelomedusidae > Pelusios > Pelusios castaneus. Next base: position 8,000,400 of record ML685781.1, read on the forward strand.
AACACTCAACTAAAATTTCCTTTACAAAAGTCAGGATTGTTCAGTTATGTTTGCTGATCTCAGACAGCTTCTTTCACCATTCATAAAGTCACTGGAACGAAAATATTACTGCATCTCCTTCGGAAGCGAATGGGACTAATAACCGTCATCATCGTCCATATCACAGCCATAATCTGAAATATCCAGAGAAACAGGGTTATAGGAAAGAAAATGTTCCAAACAATAAGAAAAGTACAATGCAAAGATTACAGCTGTCAAACTCTAAATTCAAGCAGTCTCTTTGCTGTGTAACAAGTTGGTATGTTTTTAATTAAGTAAACAGTAAAGGCATACGTTTTCTTAAGACTACGGAGAAAATCTTCTAAATGGTCTCCTTAATGAAGTCAAAAATACTTGTGAACATATATGTATCTCTTTATCACTGCACTTATTAAGAAAGGCCCTAGAACACGTACAAATCTATATGAAGCCTGATTTCAAGGAGACGGCACATGGATATGTGAAATACTCAGCTTTGTTCAGAGGCAAATGAGATGAAACTTGACTGTCAAAAGTAGATTGGAACGTGGAGGCACAGTACATAAATTGCAACGTGTGTTTACACGGGGGCATGATTATTACATAATCATAAGCAGGAAAAAAAAACCCATGTGTTTAAATCATTCAAGGATTTGTAAACTGAACCAAGCCAGGTTCAAAGGAAGCGCCAGAACGCCCGTCTAGGCCACAGGATTTCCAAGAAGCAAAATGCTGCTCAGCAATCATCTGCAAGTAGGACATCTGTCTTCACAATTTCCTTATCCAAGAAGAAACTCTAAGGGCACGTCTACGCTGCAATTCAAAATTCACAGCAGGCTCGTGTCAGCTGACTCAGGCTACCGGGGCTTTAAGTGCAGTGTAGACTTCTGTGTTCGGGCTGATGTATGGCCTCTAGGTCAAGACCTGCAAGGTGGGATGGCTCCAGCCTGACCCCGAACTCCCACAGCACTTAAACCAGCCTGCAACCCGAGCCCCACAAGCCTGAGTCAGCTGCCAGTGTCTGCATAGACACGCCCTAAGTTGTGTCTCTGCCAATCGATGCCCAGAACCCTTTCTGTGCACAGCTATTTCAAAACACCAGGAGTTAAAGTAAGGGGGAACGCACCGGAACACAGTTCCGGGGCCCTCAAATTTGAGGGGCCAGAGTTCCGGAGCCCCTAAAAATAGAAAAGTCCGGCGGAACACACGTTTCCTCCTGCTCTGGCTGCTGGCAGGTCCTACGCCCCACCGTTGTTAATCACAATACTTACTGTGTTACGCAGTGTTTGCTAGTTTGTGACAATAATTGCTATAAACATAAACGCCATAAAAAATTATAAATATTTTTATGGAGCGATAACCGATGCGTGTGGTACTGAGAAGTGGTTACAAATGCCTACCCGGGCCAGGGCCCACACATGCAAAAAGGGGGCCCAGACAATACGGGAAGGGGGCCCGGAGATTAGGAGGGGTCCAGGGCCCGTCAAATTATACTTTAACCACTGCAAAACAGTGCTGGTCACTGAGGTCTAGGGGAAAAAAACCAAAAAGCCTTCACATGCTTCTGGATATACTCGTTTCTTTTCTGCATACTTCACAAATTAACCAGACAAAATGGTTAATTGGTTGCAAAATGGACCCAAACTTTTACTCTTATATGTGACTGTTCACTAAATCTAATCTTTATCTTCTGCCATCAATGCGGGGAGGTGTGGTGTTGCGTTTCATGACGGGACACAAGCCAATGAATGCTCTGCAAAGGAACCAAATGGAATCTGCTGTGATTTGTACAGAAAGGGCGAAGTTCATCACTTCACTCTGCAGCAGTGTTCCCTCTAAGCTGCGCGGGTGCGTGGCCGCGCAGCGGCCGTCGCACCCCCCGCGCAGCAGTGAGGGACCCCCGCGCAGCCCGGCAGCCCCCGCTGCTCCCTCCAAGCCCCGGGGCAGCGGCTCTGCCGCGGCACACCCGGCCTGCGCCCGGCCTCTGGGCTGGCCCTCCCCGCCCCCAGGGCGGGACAGGCAGGCTCAGGCTAGGGTCAGGAGCGTGGGCCTGCCTGCCTGCTCCACGCGGCCAGGGCAGCGGGGTGGCTGCGGCTGCGGTGGGCTCCCGGGCTCCCACCCGCCAACCGCCTCGACTTCCCGGCCCGGGACTGGGGCCGGGCTAATCCACGGCCTCGGCCTCCCAGCACGGGGCCGGGATCAGCCTCCGGGGCTGGGATCTGCTCAGCCCCACCGGCAGCTTCCCAGGGCCGCGGTAGGGTCCTCCCCCGCCAGTGGCCTTGGCTTTTCTTTCTTTCTTTCTTTCTTTCTTTCTTTGCTTCC
>ML685781.1:8002839-8015661 GCA_007922175.1 Pelusios castaneus
TTTTTTCCTTCTTTGTCTTCCTTTTTCTTTCCTTCTTTTTTCTTTCTCTCTCTTCTTTCGTTCCTTTCTTCTTTCTCTTCCTTCTTTCCTTCTCTTCCTTCTTTCTTCTTTCTCTTCCTTCTTCTCTTTCTTTTTCTCTTCCTTCCTTTTTCTCTCTCTTCCTTCCTTCTCTCTTTTTCTTCCTTCCTTCCTTCCTTTTTTAAAAAAAACTTTTAAAAAATTAATTTTAAATAAAAACCTTTCTAAAAATTAAATTTCAATTCAAAATTCATTCAAATTCAATTAAACCAATTAATTAATTCTATTTACAATTACTTTAACTTCAATTAATGCCTATAATTTCTATCCTGTGAGTTTACACAAAAATTTTATTCAGAAAAAGTTTTGCACACGGCTTGAAAATTTTGCACACAAGCCGCCAAACCTTAGAGGGAACACTGCTCTGCAGTATTCCTGCCAGTCATCAGGGAGGTCTAAGACCCATGATTAGACAGACAAAGAAGTTCTTTTGCTGTTAATCCTCGCTGGGACCTCCATTTTAATTCTGGCATCATTCCTAACTTATTTTGCCTAATCATGAAAATACTCAGATCTTTCGGGTGAAGTCCAGAATCGGACAAGAGAGTGACGCAATGTTCCCAGAAGGGTTTAAAAATAGTGACACAAAGGGGAAAAACGCTCAGTGACTTTTAAACTATTTTTGTGGGCTTTTATTGCTATTATTTTTAAACACAGATCCATCCACTCCCCTTTCCTGGGAACATAACCCTAATAATAAACATTAGTGACAAAGTGTTTTTCCTATGGTTCAGACATTATTTTCCAGTTGGAAATCAATCTGAAAGCAACACATTCCTTTACAATCCATCCATAGACATGCCAAAAAAGACCATTTCCAGAGGGGTGGCCGTGTTAGTCTGTGTACAGCAAAAGCAACGAGAGACCTGTGGCACCTTAAAGACTAACGAATTTGGTGCCACGGGACTCTCATTATCACAGAAATCTTAATTAAAATCTGCAGCTGTCTGAATAGTGATGGAGGGCACGCACAATAAATCAACTCTCCAGCACAAACCTTCTTCCCACTTTGCTTTAGCACACCGTATCATTAGTGGCTTCTATTTCAAGATAATATTTGAGCATGTCCAAAGTTTTAATTTTAAACGGGAAGTTTCAAATAAAGGATAAATCCAGATGTGTCCAGCTATGAAATCCCACTGCTGAGAGAGTATCAATGTTTCATGAGCACAGAAACATGTTTAGGAGACAGCTTATGGATAACACGAAAGTTGGGAGTCACAATGGGGGTTTAGGAACCCAAATACCATTTAGGCATGCAAGTCTAATATTTACATCCTCAAAAACCCCACTCAAGCTGCTAGCTACCTAGCCTTGCAAGGGCCTAGGTTACCACTGACACCTATATTTCTGCTAGTGGACAAGTGTACAGTCACCTCATTCACCACCAAGCAACTTGGTGCCTAAATTTCAGTCGGATTCACAAACTATGCATTCACCTGACAGATCGGGCCCAATGCAAACCACAGCTAGTGATGTTGGGGGTGCTACCATCTTCCCCCCTTTTCATGTAATAGCGCGGTGGTTACAGCACTCACCAAGGATGTGAGAGCCCCAGGTTCCCATCCCCACTCCGTCTGATGTAAGGAAGAGACTTGAATGCAGACCTCACACCTCCCTGGTGAGTGCCTTAAGCCCGGCTTATAAAGTCACACACACACCCCTAACCCTCGGCTTATAAAGTCACACGTCCCCTGGCACAATGAAAATTTAGTTATTCATGCAAAGTGAAACAGCTTGAGGTTGAAAAACAACCACTCCCCAGACTGCCTCGTAACCAGGTGCATGGTTGGGGCACACACCTGGGCTGGGGAAAGACAAGGCCAAGCCCTTGGGGATCTGAACACAGGTCTTCCACTTCCTGGGTGACTGCAGTAACACGAGGTTAGTCAACACCATCTCCTCCTCGGCTGGTCGTGAAGCAAGGACTGAGCTGGTTTATGTGTCCGTAACTCCAGGCCAGGTTCAAGACTGTCACTCCAGCGTGGAGGTAGCTTAGGCAGTTCTATGTTCATGTTGCTGCCTTCTGTGAAACCCCTTTTCAGGCCCTTAACTGTCCCTGTGTGCCCTATAGGGAGCCCCAGCGCCTACCTCGAGGTTGGAATTCCACTCGGTACCAGGACATTGAAGCATAGGTGGTGTGATGCTCAGCCTCCTCTTTGCAAAGCCCACCCAAAGACCTTGCGGTTTAGTGAACAAGATATGATCGGTGTGATTCCCACATCACGAGAGGTTTGGTAAAGAAGTCAATTCTCATGACATTTAACCCAGAGATGACGTCTGAAGACTCATCTAATGCGGAGCTGGAGTGCCAAGTTCTTAGGGCTTGTCTACTACACCTGAGAGTTACTGCAGAATAAGATAGGATGTGAATTTAAAGTGGAGTAGCTATTCTGGAGTAACACATGTTTAGACACACTGGTATCCTACAGCAGTGGTTTTCAAACTTAGAGTCAGGACCCAGTACTGGGTCGCAGACCCTCAGGCACCAGGTCACGGCGGTCCCTGCTGCAGCTGCCAGAAGACTGGAATGGATTGCTCAAAGATGTAACTGTTGGATCGTGGGCATAAATGAGTTTTTTTCAACTTGGTTTTGAGAAAAAAAGTTTGAAAACCACTGTCCAATAGGCAGGATCCCAGGACTTTATTATGGGAAGTTGTCCAGGAAGTTCCACTGTGGCACTAAAGCCTACATCTTGCTGTGTGAGGCTCCAGAAGAAGTGCTGCGTGGGAGAAATTAGGGCGAAGAGAGCAGAGCGACTGAGAAGAGAGATTCTGCACATCCAGAGCTCTGCAGTGACACAGGCCACCGGCAACTGTTAAAATACAAATCCAAATTAATTTGTTCATCTATTAATTTGGACAGAAATTGTATTTGCAGGTATAATTTGAAAGAAAACAAAGAAATATATTTATCGAGTGTGAATCACTGTGAGCCGAATCCTCGCGCTTGGTGTCTGATGTGATGCTTGGTTGCTTGCTAAAGTCACCTTTTCATTATGAAAGGAGAGAAAACATTTTAAAATGGCCACTCAATTATACTGCATTTGCAGGTAAAAGCCCAGTAACAAAGAGGGGCCTATGCAAGGTTCCTGATCCTCCTAAACCTCACACAGGGCCTGACTCTGCACGGGACGGATGGCGGAGCAGCTGCCCAGGGATACTGGAACCCAAACATGTTCTGGAAAGGACCTCCAGAGCTCACCATCACACTGCAGAGTCCACGATCTCCCTGATTAACACTATTCTAATCACACCCATAATCATGGTGAGTTATTACACATAGTCTGTTACCTCAGACTAACACTGCTGAGGCCTTCCCTCCGCTCCCCAAAATAGCTATTTTTTTTACAACTCCAATAGCTCCTTGAGTATAAAGATACAGAATTTGGTCTGGTAATTGGCGTATGTTCCAATCTGTGCCCATAGATCCAACTCTCTAAAATCAAAACCTACCATTTCCTCCCATTAACTGAAGTGCACTCATGCAGTGATCGTCCTCTTCTTCTACTTCTACTTCTTCTTCTTCAACTTCTTCATCGTGGTTATAGGACACCGGCCCACTTTCTACCAGCACGTTCACTGGTTTTTCAAGCTCTGGCCCTTCCGTTTGTGAATCTGGAAAGGTTACCTGCAAACAAGAAAGGGAGAGACTGGAAGTATGCCATTTCTCATAGCCAACTCTTCCCCCTTAAAATCTCCAAATGAAAGGCCCAGAAGAGCAGGCATTATTGTCCTCTAACAAAACCCAAGCCCAACCTAAGAAGCTTAACTATTCTGGGGAATATTCAACTTCCACAGTGGAAAATACCAGGAATGTCAATCCGAGAAATATATTCAGATTTTAAGTATTTCAAAGCCAGGCAAATACTCAACATGAAACAGTCAAACACAGTGAAAGGAAAAACACAACCCACTCACAAGCCCAAGGTAAAACTAACTGGAAGATGGAAGTGAACTGACACAACTCTGTGGGGAACCTTGCAGTGTTTTTCTTCATTATGTTTGGTTCATACACTATTGGGTTATTACGCAATGACTCTATTATCACTTTAATAAGAACAAAATGTACTCTCCTATCAGAAAAGAACAGACATGTATTAGTGTTGACAGATCTGGCTGGATTTATTTGGAAGCAGAATCAAAAGCGTGAAATATTTCTCATTAGGTAAGACTGTTAATAGTGTAATAAACAAACATGCTGACTACACGAACTAGCACGCTCCAGTTTATCAGAGCAGTGGGTCCCAAACAGTGGTTAGGAACTGGTGAGCCCAAGAGCACTTGCCAATGGTCGGCAGGGAGCTGACTCTTCACATAGTACTGGTCTGTACTCTCTCTTGCCAGGGCTGTCTAAACTTTTCAGAGATGAGAAGTCTGTCTAAGTGCTAGGAAGACTCTTATTCAGCAAGGTGCTAATTAGAGCTAGGCAGGAAACGGTTTCTCTATCCTGTGAAAAGTTTTGACATTTTTCCCAGTCAGCACTGGGATGGAAGCGAAACAGACAGAGACCTACGCCAGAGTAGCCAACTGCTGGTGGCCAAGGCACTCACCTGGGAGATGGGTGATCCAGTTTCAAGTCCCTGCTGCGCAGGAGGGATTTGAACCCAAGTCTCCCATATCTCAGGTGACTACCCTAATCATTAGGCTTACTGGCTATTCCAAGGTCAGTCTCCCAGACTCTCCTGTTGGAACTGTTCCATGCTGTATCAATAATGGGATATGAATTGGAGCAGAGGCCTTCAACCTTCCCACATCACAGTCCAGGAATGCCTGACCACTGGCCTAAGTCGCCCGAAAGAAACAATGAGGCAGTGTTTCCAGGGTAGCAGAGGAAAGAAAGACCTAGCAACTGTGGAGACATTCCAAGGAACAGAGTTGGGGACCAAGCATCAGTGAAGCACATGCAGTACAAGATGAGGCTAGGAGGCATTTGTAGAGATGATGAAGAGAAAAGGGGTCAAGTGGGAAAAGAGCACGTGCAGTGAAGCAAGGAGGGAGGGAGGGAAACACAGGAAGGAGTCAGAGACCAATGAAGAGCAAAAGAAAATACTGTTGCTGATTCTCTTAGGTCACAGCTGTGGAAAATAGCAGCCACGTGGAACTGGATACAGCTCTGATTCACCACCACCTGGTCTAAGCCTGAGCAGGCGCAGCTTTGCTCTAACGCCAGGTATCAAAGTACTTCCCCATGCAGTAGTGGAAAATGGCACATTGCAGAGCTCAGTCCTCCCTCTTCACATTGGAGGAACTGGCAAAGAAGACAGCTATGCAGTCTCCATCAATTCTAAGGTGAGGGATTTTCCCTTTTGTAGAGGGGGTTTCCCTGGCTTCAGTACACCACAGAATCTGGCGCAGCAACTTTTTTCAAAAGGACAAAACCTGTGTTGCTTTAAAGAGAGCTCAGCATTAAGGTTTTATTAATAGTTCTGTCTCTTCATGTGAGCCACTGTGGAACTGCGTGTTTGTAACGTCCCCTAGCACTAGTCATCACCAGGAGACACTGAAAAGATTGGGACTGTTTACTTTAGAAAGAAGATGTGTAAGAGGGGATATGATAGAAGTAAGTAAAATGATATACAGTAATGGAGGAGTCAGACTGGAAATTTCTATTCTCTGTCCCTTTAAGTCAGAAGGGGAATGTCAATTAAATTGGAAGGCAGCAACTTCAAAACTGATAAAAGGAAATACTTCTTCATACAGTGCATAATTGAATAGTGGAACCTACTGCCACATCATGCTACTGAGACCAAAAACTTAGCAAGGTTCAGAAAGACATTACATATTTATATAGAATCATAGAATTGGAAGGAACCTCACGAAGTCATCTAGTCCAACCCCCTGCTAAAAGCAGGACCACTCCCCCTAAATCATCCCAGCCGGGTATTGTCTAACCGGACCTTAAATATCTCCAAAGATGGAGATTCCACCACCTCCCTAGGTAACCCATTCCAATGCTTCACCACCCTCCTAGTGAGGAAGTTTTTCCTAATATCCAACCTTGACCTCCCCAGCTGTAATTTGAAACCATTGCTCCTTGTTCTGTCCCCTGTTGCTATTGAGAACAGCCTAGCTCCCTCCTCTTTGGAGCAACCCTTCAAGTAGTTGAAGGTTGCTATCAAATCTCCCCTCAGTCTTCTCTTCTGTAGACTAAATAAGCCTAGTTCCTTCAGTTTCTCCTTGTACATCATGTGCCCCAGCCCCTAATCATTTTCATCACCTTCCACTGGACTCTTTCTAATTTGTCCACATCCCTTCTGTAGTGGGGAGCCCAAAACTAGACACAATATATAATCCAGATGCGGCCTCACCAGTGCCGAATAGAGGGGAATAATCACATCCCTCGATCTGCTGGCAACAAGAATATCCAGAGTTACAATGGTTAATGGCAGACAACTTGGGAAGGGACACTAAGGTCTGAAACATGATGTTTAAGCCAAACTAACTGCTAGGGGTTAGGAGAAAGGCTTTTGCACTTTCTGAATTATCCGGTGCTGAAGACAGTATCTGATACAGGTCTGGTCTATACTTACCAGGAAATTTGGTAGCAGTTCACGGAAGTTACACAAGCTACACAGAGCAGCTCACATAACTTACATCAGCTTCCTAAATCCTCCTCTGTGGTGTCCCCATTATGGTGCACTGAAGGGAAATATGTACCCATTGATGCAGCGCTATGCTTTTTTCGGAGGTGGCCTTACTGAATTGACTTCTGGATCAATAAGCAGGTCTTCACTTCCGTTCAATCAATCTGGATGAATTGATCTGACGGCAGCGAATTTGCTGGCCTCAGCGAAGACATACCCTCAGTACGGCAATTCCTCTGTTACTTATTTGTTCTACAGTACCTCTTACAGGCCACAAACAAAATCAGGTCCCCATTGTCCTATGCTGTATGTATGAACACATCAGAACAGAAGGCCTCTATCCCAAACACAACAAATTACTCACACATCAAACTCCTCCCAAACCCGTCAGAAACCAAGCTGATCATATAAGCAAACTAAGGATTCCTGTTGAGAATTTCTAGGGGCTTATCTCCATTTACAATAGTGCAGTTGCATTGTACTAGTGCTTAGTGAAGATGTTACTTATGCCAAGGAGAAAACTTCTGCTGCCAGCGTGGGTGGTACTCCTCCCAGAGAGCCGGTAGCTATGTTGATAGGAGAAGCCCTCCCATAGACAGAGCATGGCCTACAATGGGAGTTTGGTCGGTAGAACAATATCACTCAGGGGTGTGGATTATATTCATTTCATAAATTAGTAGTGTATGACAGGGCAAAGTTAAGTAGGACATTCTTCCAATAGCTCATTTATTAGCTACTCAACATCCATTAATTTTAATGGGTGCCCAAATCACACAGAAAACAATCTCTGTGTAGAAATAAATCTTATTGTTAGATTTGAATTCCTTTCCTTTCAGTGTATCTTGTTTCATCCATCACACTTTCCCCATATAGAATTATCAAACTGACAACTCCAGAGGTTTTCGGCATGAGACGTAACAGGAACAACAGTTTTAGGAAAAACATCATCTTAATTTATACTAATTTTTATGCTAAAAGTTTCCATCTGTTCTGAAAATTTTCACTGAAGAATGGGTGAATATAAAGGAGCTACAACTGATTCATTATTTTTTAAAATTGCAGCATACTAATTAAAATGTGACCTCCTTCTAATTATCATGTCCATTTCCAGGCTGTTTCAGCTCTAAAAATGTGCAGGTTTTTCTAATGAGCACAGCATAAAAAGTGAAAATGTATTTCCCCAGGCAGTCTATCAAACTGTTTCTGAAAATCCATAGTTTTTAATCATTTTTAAAGATGGATGTCAAACAGCTCTTTCCACCAAACTTCCTGAATGGGTCTCGAGAAAATTTGAACTTTTAGCATAGCCTTTAAACTCAAGGTTTTTTGTTTTTTTAAATGGGGGCATGAATGGTTGTGGAAACATGTTAAATGATCCAAATTAACCAGAACATTTTCAAAATGTCAGATTTCACACACACAAAGAAGTGAATGACTGACTCATCTTATAAATTAGCAAAATAGATGCTACATTGTTATATAGCAGTTTATTCTCTGAATATGGACAATTTATTTACTGTATATGTATACATGTGTATAAATGTACTGCACAGAGACAGAATATGAAGGAGAAGAGTTAGTGAAGGAATCATGACCCACATTTTGATAGAGAAAGAAAGTGCACACCTATATGTGAGAGAGAATTACCTAATGAGCATCGTGAATACCGTCACAGAGCTCTTCCTCTGCAATATTATAGTCTCAAACCAAAATACATAAATATTAAGGTTCATTATTTAGGGTGAGCTGTCACTTCTTCCTCTGCCCCAAGAGCAGACCAGGAGGGAAACATAATACCACAATTACAATTCTCTCCCTGGCTACCTGCTTGCATCATGGGGAAAGTAAACTACCTCTGGTCCACAACAGAAGTAGATTTCTCCATCCAGTGTGCCAGTTCTGCTCTGCTGGATAATACTGGGACAAACTCTACTTATTCCACATCCCTGCTCACTTACTCAATTTGCTATTTTTTAGAAGCTAGTGGATTTTATTTTCCCTCTCCCCAAATTGGAATTCCTGTTGAATATATAAAAAGCAAATATTTACCTGGTTATCGATAGGTTTGTGTTCACAGCTTCACTCACCCCCTTCCATTTTGGATCCCTAGTTTTGTAAAAGTAAATAATTCCAAATGGAAACCATAGAGCCTCATCCTTACAAAGATCCCCCTTATCACGTCTGGCCTCATCAGAGGAGCCAGTCCTGATCTCTTTGGCTATGTCTACACTGGCAAGTTAGTTTGAATTAAGGAAGCTTAATTCAAACTAACTTAAGCCTTGGCCACACTAGGCTTTCATTAGTTCGAATTAAGGGTTTCCTTAATTCGAACTAATAAATTCGATTATACCTTTCGAACTAACCCTTAATTTGAACTAGTTAGTTTGAATTAAGTCAATGTGACCATGTTAGTTCGAACTACCTGCTTAGTTCGAACTAATCGGCACATTGAGCTTAATGCAACTGACTAATTCGAACTAATTCGAACTGCCATGCATGGCGCTTGCTTAGTTAGAACTAAAATTCCAGTGGGGCCATGCTAGCTCGAATTAACTAACTAAAATTAGTTCAAATTAGTTAGTTCGAATTAACTAATTCGAACTAACTTTAGTAAGTGTAGACATAGCCTTTGACTCTGAATTCACATCCACAAAACAGAGATCAGAATCTGGTCCACTGAGGTTTGTGGTAGCTTCCATAACCAAGGATTAACAATTGTATTATGAGTTAAATCAATATTCATATTTCAGTCATAGAGAAAGGTTCTGGGGTAGGTGGTCAACATCACATACCTCTTCAGTTGCAGCCTTTTTAGCTAGTTGTGCAGAAATCAGGGGTCTTAATCTAGAGAGAAGGAAAAAAAAAGGTGTTATCAGAAAGGTTATATTGTAAATTTCTAAACACAAGACTAGCTTGATGGAATACATTCACTTGTTCTCTAGCCAAGAGACCGAATTCGTAATGTCATCATGCTCTTTATTTTTTATCCTTTCAATTTAAAAATATAAAAGGAAGCCTACGTAGAAGCCCTCCACACAGTTTAACAGTAATTAACATTTATTATACTCAATGAAACTATCACCTAATAACTCAATACAATAAAGGACTGTCTACACACGAAAGTTGATCCAGAATAAAGTAGGATGAGAGTTTAAAGAGGGTTATCTATTCATGATTAACTCTGTGTGTGGATGCTGTTGTCCCCAAAATAACAGTGATTTATTTTGAGTAGACTTAATCCATTTCCAAAGTGGATTCATGTTATTTGGAATACAATTAATCAGAAATTATTAATTTGGGCAAAGCTAATTAGAATAACAATGTCAACAAGCCCTTAAAAAAAAAAAAAAAAACAAGCTAGTAAGCCCTATAGAAAGATTCCACCCAGAGATTTCCTCAGAGGCCCTATCTAGATTACTTTTGCCATATGCTCAAAAGGACAAAAAACGTCTGCCCATTGCTGGCCCTCCCTTTCCTGTTATAGTGAGAGGGACAGATTCAGTCAGACAAACTCTGTTCCTAATTATACCAGTACAAATCTGGAATCATTTCCCTTTATTTCAGTGAGGGGATTCCTGACTGACACGGGTGTACCAAAATGACATCAATATGGTTTTAACATCTTATATCTAATCTTGAATTAGACAACATCAAAGAACAAAGGATCTTAGACGATCTGAAAGGAAGAAAGGCTGAAAGCTGAACTTGAGCATATTTTTTGAAAGTATTGCATAGGGGGAATAAAGGACTGTAGAGACACATTCAGACATAAGAGATGAGTCTGTATTATTCTGCCATTCAAGTGCTCAGTATTGTTATTGCTAGTCATTTGAAATCCAACAGTGTTCTCAGCTGTTTTAATCTCGTTCTGGTTGCTCTGTGTCCCTTCTCCTCACTCAGATATAATACCCAGCAATGGAGAAATGACTTGCCAGGTGCCTATATTCAGCTCACACAGGTTCCCAGGCATACCTTTGAACAGTGTCTAAGCAGAATCTAAGTTTCATTAATAAAGAGGTGCACCTCCAGACCAGAGCTAAGCATTTGTTTAGAGCAGTGGTTCCCCAGCCACGGTGGCCCATGGGGTCTTTCAAAGTGGCCCGCTGCTTGCCCTCCCATTGCCTGCAGAAGAGAGCCACTGTCTAGGGATCCAGATGGAATGCACGGGGCTTCAGGGCACATGCGGTTTCCCTGGTACAGTCTGGGGACGGGATATGAGCAAGGAGGCAGCCTCCTCACTGAACAACTTCCACCTGCCTGCAGTGGGGGGCTGGAGAAGACCCTGCTAGCAGAGACATATGGCCCTTCAGGGTTGTCGCTGGGGCTCTCGAGCCAAAAAGGTTGGGAACCACTGATTTAGAGTAAGATGCTTCTTTCCCTTGATGCATCCATCCATTGGTTCTGGCATTCTCTAGCATACAAGTAGAGAAGTTGTTCTCCAATTTAAAAAAGACACTAAATCTGACTCTTCTACAATAGGAAGTGAACCCCCAGAGAATGAGTGCAGAGCTTTACTCTTCACTCTATGACAAAGAAAATATTGAAATTCAAGAAACAGGCATTCAACTGCGAATTGTCTTTGCAGCATTTCAGAATGGTTTCAGGACACTTGGATGAACCTGATGTTAGGGTAGCATTTCAAAAGGCAGTCTCTACATTTGCACCTACAGAGTGATCTAGAATGCAGTAGCATTCTTTCACAACTATTGTCTATTGTACTTCAGAATTATCAACACCAGGGAAGAAAAAGGTATCGTTAACCCAGAGAAGTTATTCACTAAATAGACTACCCAATGGACCTTGGACATAAAACATGTAAAGGCACAGGTACAAATCTTATTTTGTGTCCGACTTCCTCTCTACGCTGCCCCACCAGAGTTAAACATTCTTCCTAAAATCTGAACATGTGCATTACACTGTTAACGATTGTTTTCTAATACAGCGTACGCCCAGTCAATTTAGAAACACACAGACATGAGAATGCAGTAACATCATCAGTAGGTCAGATAAAAGAAGGTTGCTGGTCACTGAACAGGCAAAACATCCATGTTATCCTGAATTCACACATGGGAAAAGCAGTAAACAAGACATTAAAGCGCTCTAGTTTAAATCATCAGTAGTGATTACTGCAATGAGCAGTCTAGTCAGAGATGAGACTGGTCCTCACATGTTTCTGAGCCACCACATAGCTCCCAAGAATACCTGAAGCCTGGCCTCTCCCTAATTCGAATCCAGCTGATAAATAAGCCCAGGAGGTACTCAGTATCTGCTGGCACTTCTTTTAGAAGCAACAGTGCATGTGCCTATGCTGAACATTACAATCACTGCTACACTGAGTACACGGTAAACAGTCAAATGTCATTTAACTACGAACGTTCCCATCATGAAGAAAAAAGGGATTCTCACTTGTGGAACCCCTATCTGTAAACTAACAAGGAGTCCTGTGGCACTTTTAAAGACTAAAAAATGTATTTCTCGCCTGAGCTTTCAGGGGAGAAAATCCCACTTTGTCAGACGCTTTGAAGATGGAGAACTTACAGAATGGGAGCATAAGGAGCCATACCATTGCACTTTACAGCAATGAGTGACTAAAGAATTCAGCTTAATACACTACAGGATGTATTCCTGCGCTATGTTAAATGGACACTTTTAAAGACTAACAAATGTATTTATTGTGCCACAGGACTCCTTGGCTGCGTCTACACTTGTAAATTAAGTCGACTTAAGCTTGCTTAAGTCGACTTAATTTACCCCGCGCCTACACTACAGTTTCCTTAAGTCGACTTAAGCAGCTTGCTCAAGTTGACTTAAGGAAAATAAAGTTGACAATGAAAATTAAGTCGACTTTATTAAACCACCTTTCTACTCGACCTAAGGCTTAATTCGACTTTTTAAAGTCGAATTAAGCCAGTGTAGCCCTGGGGTAGCCCTAAGTCGACTTAGGGCTACCCCAGGACTACACCAATGCCCTCCCTGCCAGGGGGAGGGGGAGGCACAGGGGGAGCCTGGCATGCTCCCCAAAGGGCAGGGTATGTGGGCAGGGTGTGATGCTGTCTGGATTTAGGGAAGCATTTATGATATTATTTTCAATGGATATCTCATAAATGCTGTAATCCATAGGAACTATGTCATGTTTGGTATCAATAGAAAGGTAGTA
>ML685781.1:8020661-8040745 GCA_007922175.1 Pelusios castaneus
TCAATGTCAAAATAGAATACATTTTATTTCTAACCAATTTTACTGACATTTTAATTTATTTAGGGATTTACTGACTGTTAAAATGGCACTTTTTTTACTGACTGCCAGTAAATTTAGTGACGGTTGGCAACCAATACTACCCATATTAATATTATAGACAGAAGGACGGACAGACAATGAATACCTGATGGCATGATGTGATACAATGGGTTTAGAATGATGAGTCCATGATGGCTGTGTTAATCATGAGTGAAGAATTATGCAGGTCATCTGAGACAAGTGCCTACATAGCCAAGCCACTCTATCATGCATTCTTTATATATGCTACATATGTTGCAGAAAATCTACTCTGAAACGCACCAGAGAGTTTTGGGTTTTTTTAAAAATTGCATTGGTGCTATTTTAGCATCCTTCCCACTTGTAAAGCCCAGCTGTCTTTGCACCAGGAGTCCAACTAACCAGCTATCTGCAGAAGAGTACACATCTCCAACAAGAGCTTTTGTGGGAGAAAATCCCACTTCGTCAGACGCTTTGAAGATCCACTTCACGAAAGCTCATGCGATTAATAAATCTGTTAGTCTTTAAAAGTGCCACAAGACTCTGTTGTCTTTCTACAATAGACTAACACGGCTACATCTCCAACAGTTATACATAAATTGTAACAATTGTACACATAAATAGCTTTCCAGGTTGAGGCTTTAATGATGTGTCCTGAAAACCTGGGATTCTCCTCTTTCCAATAGCATAAAGCTCCTCTTAGGAGCAAACTTAAAGCCTGCCATTAGTTCCAGACTGAATAATTGGCTGTCCTCAGCCTCAGGCCCATGGTGGGCTGTTTCTTTTGCAGGAGGTGAGAGACTGAAGGTAAAAAACCATATTCTGAGGACAGCAAAAAACATTTCTCGGGCAGCTTGGAGTCAATGTTACTAGAGCTATGTAGATGGGTTGCAGCCTGCGCTGTAAGCCATACCTCAGCTCTGCAAGTGAGCCCACTCCTGCACCTCCAAACACAGGTCAGAGATTCTTCTGTGTGGACAAAGAGCGGAGCGGGGAGGCTAAAACCTAAGTAAAGAACTCAGGTTAAATGATGCGTGAAGACACACCAACTAAAGAAACAGTAAGGTATGTAGGTTTTGCAGTGGGTTGCTCGCACCTGAATTAGGCTAGGCAGGGTGGCTCACAGCCAGATGCTGATCACCTGGCCTAGCCGTGCAATGAAGAGACGCCCCAAGGGAAACATTTGTTGGTGAAGAATAAAGTTAGGCGGTGCTGTTTTCCTAAAGCCTGTTGCATCTTCTTCAGAACAGACAAGTATTCTGCTAATTAATATACAGGTGCCTGAACACATTTTCCATACCTACTCTTGGGAGTGAGAAGACAGGAGTGGACAGGGATGAAAGGGAAGACTGGCTATTTTACTGTGTAACTGTGGCACCCACTGATCTCCAAGACCTCACGTGAATGCTGTAAAACATCAACGTGGTGTTTTTGTCACTGACCACAACAAGAAATCTACAATCACAAAAATGGAGGGAGTTCAAATATAAAGCTACCATGTCACTGAGTCCCAAGCAAAACTTAAGACAAACAGCGGATCAAGAATATGTCACTGATTCTATAGGAAATTACTGCAGACCATAGGAAATTGCAATTGTTCTGAGTCAAGAAAGGCTGGCTCAGGAAACTTTACTGCCTTGGGCAATGCACCTGACACTATAAAAGTGGAAGACTTTCCTTTGTCTGGGTTGTCAATATGGATGCTGATGAACTCACCTCGAAAGCTGACCATTTAAGAAGGTATTTGCAATTAAAAAAAGGGAAAAAAAAATCTAGACTCGATCCAAAAAGAACAAACCCCAGACCAAAAGATGCCCCCTTTTCACCTCAGCAGCTCCCTGCCCAAATGAAATGGTGGCAGTTTTGCATGTTGCTAGAATAAGCTACTTGAAATAGAGGAAGCTATAAAGTTGGGTTACAACTTCTTCTGAAGAGTTTGTACTTAACCACACTACAGCCTCAAATCAATAAGACATGTAAACCTGTGCCTCACTTTAAGCATGCAAATTGGTGCTTAACTACCTTTTTGAATTGGGACCCAAAACGGTACATAAGGCACATATCTTGAGAAAAGGCAGAAAACGTATGGGAATTATATAAGGCAATCTAAATACCAATCATTTTTACATCCTGTGCTTAGAACTATGGATAGACAAATCGTTTACATATCTAAATTAACAAGACGCAAACACTTCTATAATCTGAAAAGAGCTAAATTGCGTTGTGAAGATATGAATTTCCAATGGCAAAGTTCTTAATAGTAGTGCGTTTGCCTTTAACTCTGGTCCAAATGTACTATCCCAGATGTGACCAATGAGGTTTACAAATATTTGCTTTTAGACAGGTGTTTTTGATCAAACTCAACTTCATAAAAACAGATAATGAGACCAAAGATGAAAAGGAAAACATCTAGTAACCTGCAGTCTCAGAGAACAATCCACAGAGATTACTATACCCAAAGGTGATGCAAGATTTATTGTTAGATCTTTCCTGTTTAAAGTATATGACATTACAAGGACAAAAATCAGACTAGACATAATATTAAATTACTCTTCCCCCTCCACTACCTCAGATAATACAGCAGTGTCCAAATGCGGTGCCTCTTGCAGGTATATGCCGAGAAACACATTACTTTAAGATTCAGGTAACTGTAATTTCATACAAGTAACTCATCAAGGCACAAGGATGTACAGTAGAAGTTTTTTCCCCCGTGTCTTGTATATTATACATCAAAGCACAATTTCATTGCCAACCATCTGGAAATCAATGTATTCCAAGTTTTATTTCATGATTACCAACATTCGTCTTCGTAACTCATTTCCAATTATAAGCAATAAATCATTCCTTCTTGCCTCTAATTTATAACAGCCAATTAAGGGAAATCTCTTATTTAAATAGCAAGTATATTTAAGTTATCACATATTTTGAGGTATGCACTAAACATGTCTAATTGAACAGCCTAATGGCAATATGGTGGTACAGAACTACTCCAGCAGCTACTGTGGAAGAACATACAAAGGCAAACACCATACTTTATACTCTCGTGACATGTGTACCCCACAGCTTTGCACAATTTACATAACTGACGGAGCTTAGATGAGACCAATATTTTGCCGTCCATGAAACAGTACATCTCAGGGAAGCTTTAAAAAGAAATTGCTTTAAAAAGGATGAAATGGACCAACAGAAGAAGTGGCAGGGCAGTCTTTTAACAGGCTAATTAACTTTTTAAGATAGAGGTAGGTGAGTTAAAGTTGAGTCAAGGCAGCTTTAACTTTCATGTGGGAAGTCTGTGATAACGTGTACCCCTGTATGCACACCTCCCACTACTGTAATAATCTATGCATTAAGTATGCCTTGTGAGCTTTTATTTGAAAACTCATAATTTGCTGGTCGTTATTGCCCTGATAAAATGTATGTAGCAATGCTCTATGTAAAGTTAAGATTCCACACTATTATGTTATTATTACATATTCCAAACTGAGGCTGGCAGACGGGTCACCCTCAAAAGGAATGTAGGTTCTGTTTAATTTGCATTTAAACAGTACACTCATCAAGCCAGAAAGGAAACAAAGACAGTCAAACAGGGGAGGAAAAAACAAGAGGGAATATCCTTCCTCATAGACTTTTTCTCTCCTAGTATCAGACTGAAAATGTTTTTCAAGGGGAGGACTGAAACTATAAAAAGGAAGGGCAAACACCCCAAGGCAACACATCCTCCCCCCACCACATTGCATTCAAGGCACCTGATCTGACCAAGGAAGCATCCGTTGGATTGTGGAATAAGAAGTCCTAACCCAAGTTTGGTCAGTAAGAGGGCTGAAAGCAAGTGCTGAGAAAACTCTGTTTTAAATTTAACAGTTTGTTAACGTAGACACTGGTTGTCTTTTATCTTTATTTTCTTGTTACCTTCTCTGACCTTCATGTCCCATTACTTGTTCCCACTTAAAATCTCCGTCTTCATAGTTAATAAGCTTGTTTTACCTAACCCAGTGTCTTTGTACTGAACTGTCTGGGAAGCTCAATTTAAGATGACAAGTTATTTTCATATTATTTCTATTTAAGAAATAACAGTTTGGATAAACTTGTACTGTCCAGGAGAGGGCAGGGCAGTATGGAACCTACATTTCAGTGGGATGCTCTAGGACTAGAGGTGTATTGAGGTCACTCTGACCATGATTGGCAAGAGCCAAGGTGCAGCTGGCTGGCTGTAGTCCACGCACACAGACATAGCTGGGAGAGACTTACATGACAGAGTCTGTCTGTGAGCAGTCCAGGGTGGAGGCTAGAGCAGCAAAGCATTATAAAGGGCATCTCAGGTTAGCCTGGATTGTGCCCCACTATGTCACAAAGAGACAAGATTTTTCACCTAAGGAACAAGCAGTTAAAGAATGAACCACTCTTACTCCTAAAGGTAGTTCCTCCAAGTCAGAATCAAGGTGATACATTAGGTGGCCCATTTGATGCTGCTAATTCCTGTCTGTTCTCTGGGTTTAGAGAACTCGCAGTGTGGTCCATCTTGAACGCATTGGGAGCTCTAGATTCGCTCAATTCATGTCATACCAGCACTGATCAGACAGGTAATTAGAAATGTGTATTACTGATTTCTGAGATTATACCTTTTATTTATGGCAATACACCAGCCAAGTTCAGCGACATCAACTGTGAGAGAGCAGGGCAGGTACAATTTGTGAAACTGTCTGTCCAGAAGAATTATTAAATAAACCCAATGTGTATTTCAGGAAGAGGTGTCCACTTGTAACTCTCAGCCACTGACCTTACTGAGTGAATCATTTAAAAGAAGAAAAGCTCAAATATTCCAGTTTATGATGCAAGTGTGCAAGAGAAAAAAAAGAGTGAATCAAACAACAGCATGTCACATGCCAAGCTAAAGCTTGGCATAGATATGGTCTTTGGTCTCACCCATGCTAATTACTGTGCAAGCATCAGTGGAGTGGTAATTTTTAAAAATGCCTGTCCTGCATTTGTCAGAAAGAAGAATGAGCTATAATTAGAAGAACGTTTGCTACAATTCTGGGTATAAAGTTCTGAATACAAAAAACTGGTTTTGGGAATGTGGAAATGGTCCCTGTTGAGATTTCATTTAGCCACCATAGCAACCTAAGTCTGTGTTCCAGTTTTACCCCTTGCCATCTGCTGTGATTTGTTGTAGGGGTGGGCACAACTGGTTCTGGAGGAAAACACAAAAATTGGCAATAATTCTGACAAAACTTTTGGATGAGGATATAAGACAACTTTGTCCCTGTGCAACATTGTAAGAATTATCAGATATCAAACCTGCTGCTTAGTTTTGGGAACACGGAGTAATTACTATTACATTTAGACCATATATTATAATGGTAAAAAGCTTTTTCTAAGCCACTTCTAAGCAAGCTTGTGACCAATTAGAGACCTGGTTGGCTCTAAATAAGGTTTGTGCAGATCCACAGCATAGCTAATCTTTTGTTAATAACCCGACAGTGAATCACGTTCAGTTGATGCCAGAAGCCTAGCTTGGCATATGGCTGTGTTGTAACCGCATCAGCACTTTTGTTGTGTGACCAGGGACTGAATCATACTTGTGTGGCTGGTCTGTCAAGTCCTCCCCTTCCTCCTCCCAGCTCTCTGTCCAGTAGACTGTTCAAAGGTGCACCGCTGAATGTATTGCTGGTGCTCTTTTGTGGGTATGTCCCAGACACTCTACCTCCTTTCTAAGGAAATATGGGACATAAGTCCAGATTTCACAGGAATGCACTATATAATCATGATTAGGCAGCATGAGTACAGATGTACTATGGGTACAAACAATGGATAATGGAGTAAAATGGTACAAATCACAAGAGAAATGCAGTATATCATGAGGTATGATACGTGTTTTACTCATACATGATAGATGCATTACTACACACAAGCGCCTGCAGTTGCCCAAAGAATGTATTAATGGGTCACTAAGGCCTGCCTAGGATATCTGAATGCTGTTGAAATGTGTGTCCTCTGAGAGATGCATCAGATTTGGTGAGAACAAATAAATTAGTGTAAAAGTTTTATTATATTACCTTATAAGAAGAAAAATTGTTCACAGTAAAGCTATATGTGGAAACCCTAGAAAGGAAAATTAACATTTTCATAAATAGGAATGGTTTTTCTTTTCCTTTGACTGGAATAGGATAGATGTAATTACCTTTTTTTTTATTTTATTGGCATCTTCCAGATGTAGACGACAGTCTGAAAATGTTGTGTGGCTATTTCCAAAATACGTAAGTATCTGGTGGGTTGGTTTTTGTTTCTCATCACACACATCTGCCCTGATTTAATTAAACCAGCTTAGTTAAACCCATGCAAACTCGTGTGTGGATCCTCTTAATATGATTTAAGACTGGTTTATTTCAGTGTAGCCTAAACCAGATCCTATTAGGCTTAGGCCACGTCTACCATGACCTATGCAAATTACATTGGCATAAAGCTTAGTGTATCGCTTGTGTGGGTTCATATTTGGCCTTATGTCAGCACTGCATGCATTCACCACGAGTTTATTTGTCAACGCACAGTGTGGTGCACCATAGACAGGTTATACCACTATACAACTCGCCACCATCCCGCGCACTCTTTTGGAAAGTTTCAGTAATGCACTGTGAGGGAGAAATTACTTACATGGGTGACTGGAAGCCAGGGGTTAACTTCCCATCATGCAACTTTCCTCCATCACATAATGTCACCCATATCCCATAGTTTTTATGCCTTTTTCCAAAATCCCATGAACTTGTGTGGGCCTCCTCACTGTCCACCAACTGAGAGAGAATCATGGAACCTGCACAGCTCTGCGCTATTCTGGTGGTTGTTGCAAGCTCAGGAAACATGATCCTCTGGTACTTGCAAAGCCACTGAGTCAGCAGAGAACATGATTTCCTGAAAGACAATTTGTTGTGGGACATATTGAGAACTATTCAAAGCTATTCATAGAGCAGCTGCACATGGGAAGAGCAACTCTTCTGTGCTCAAGAAACTAGCACTGACTGATGGGATCACAGTCAGTTTTGGGATGCCAAGCTGTGGCTGCAGAAATTTTGGATGCGTAAGGCCACATTACTGGAGCAGTGTGCCAAGTTTGTCAAGCACAGGGACAGCAGAATAAAACCTGTACAGACAATGGAGAAGTGAATTGCAATCATATGTAGAAACTTGCAACATCAGATTGCTACTAGTCAGCAGGAAATCATTTTGGAGTTGGAAAATCCACTGTGGGGGCTGTTATGCAAATTTGCAGGCCACTAATCAACTCCTTTCCAGCAGGGCTGAGACTCCTGGCAATGTGCAGGGTGTAGTAGATGGATATGCAGCAATGAGATTCCCGAACTATGATGGGGCGATAGATGGCACGCATATCCCTCTTTTGGCACCAGACCAGCTTAGTTCAAAGGACATCAGCAGAAAGGGCTACTTTACTATGTTTATGCAAGTGTTGATGGATCGCCAGAGTTGCTTCACCAACATCAGTGTTGGCTGGGCAGGGAAGATGCATGATGCTCATGTCTTTAAGAACACAGGACTGTTCAGAAAGCTGCAAGCAGGGACCTTTTCCCTCACCAGTGGATTACCATTGGCAATGGGAGACCCGCTCTACTTCTTTGCTCCCCTAGCTGCTAAAGCCACACCTCAGCCACCTCAACAGCAACGAGGAAAGATTCAGTGACTGGCGCAGGAGATTTGAATATTCTTTTGATAGATTGAAGAGACGATGGTGTTGTGTACTCACAAGACTGGAACCCATGAGAAAAATATCAATGGCTATCGCTGCCTGCTGTGTCCTGCATAATATCTGTGAGGCAAAGAGGGAAATGCTGCTGCCAGCATGGAAGTGGAGCTGTTGTTTAAGCAGCTAGACACGAGGACTATTGAAGAGCGCAACATGGAGCTACATGGCTCAGGGAAGCCTTGCTAAAGCACTATCAGTGAGCCACACTAATGTATGGTGGGAAACTGTGCACTACTCGGCCGTGTTGTTTTGGGGCCGGTTAGGAATTGCATGGTGCTTGGTGTACATCTATGAATATAAAACTGTCAATGCACTTACTAATTTTGTGATGCTTACTGTGCGTTTATGATTATTGAACTGTGTGTGTCAATGATCCTCTGAGCTGCATCACACTGTATAGAAACAAGTAAGTGGGTCCTTTCCGTAGCAGCAGGCATTCTGCAGAATATATGGAGGCTTTCTCTGTATAAAATATCATTCAATAAAGTTAAATAAGCATTAACAACAAGCAAACAAGAACGACTAAAAATCCTTTTCCCTATTTGCTTAACTTTTCTTTAGCTCTTGTGATGTCATTGAACTAATTCTCCAGTCATTAAAAACATCTTCCAACCTACAAATGATCTGAACTGTGAATGAAGAAAGCAAGCACGTTAAACAAAACAGAAACATGAAGCTTGCCATCTTTATCATAAAAAAGAAAGAAGTCAAAAGCCCAATTTTTCTCCTTTGCAAGTCAACATTAACGAAGTTATTAAAATACAGGGCTAATAATTCTGGTGTGCTAATACAATCTTATGTCCTGACCTTGAAAAAAACACATGTACATTCTTGACTTTAATACATGGGAAGTCCCACTGAAATTAATACAACTACTCAAATGCTTACAAGTTAAATGTGCACAAACATTTGCCGGACTGGGGGACTTCCATATATATGGAATTGTAAAGTGAGGGATGCATCCATTTCATCAGAGAATACATACAGTATAAGCTATCTTATTATGGGGATATAGAGCAAGGAAAGTGAGAAAAAGGTTAAATTGACTAACTAGACACAGTGAAATTCGTAAAAAAGAATATAAATAGTTACCTCTATCCTGCTTCACTTATATAAAAAGGATTTTTTCCTATGAAAATCATTTTTGTTTCCAGATTACTCTAATATGTCAAGAAGTTTTCCATTATAGTTATGATACTCAACAGATACTAATGGAACTATAATATGGATGTGTAAAACATGAAACAAATGCTAGTCATTTTAAGTAAATCCCTATTTCTCCTTTTGTACCTCAAAGAATTTTTCACTATAGCTAATTCAGTTACTTGAAACAGGTGCTGTACAAACCAACGCAGACCGTAAATTCCCCAGTGTAGTTTAAATCCTTCTACACACTGAGCAATGTTTGAAGATCAATAAAAAGATACTTTCAGGTTAATCCTCCTGCATTTTTTATTTTGAACTCACAGTCCAGGAACACCAAACTAAAAATTCACAGTGAAAAGAGAAAAACTGATATTCCTTAAAGACCTCAACAACTTAAAGAAAGAGGCATAACGTTTAATGGGGAGGCTACATAGACACAGCCTCTTTTTTAACGTTTTGTGGTGTATACATCCCTCTCCAAACCAAAAGGTTTGTGCTGCACACATCAGAAGATTAACCCAGGCCTGAAGTCACAACTTCAAAGTCCACTAGTAATAATTTTGCCAGTTTGATTTTCCATTAGAACAAATGTCAACTTAAGCAAAATGCATACCTACATTATAGCAAGGGTGACCGAATTTACTGAGATGCCACTCCTCGCTGAGCAGAATCAGCTAGCCCAGTGGTTCCCAGACTTTTTGAGTGAGAGCCCGTCCTAAGATAACACCAGGTAAAACATGCCCCCTCCACACCAGACCACCTCCCTGGTCATCAGTATATATAGCCCTTATAATCACAGAGAATGGTAACAATAACAAAACAACCCTAAATTACATCATCATCATCTTCAATGACTCTTACTCGAGTAAAAAACAAAGCTTTCCCTGGCATGCTGCCATTGCATGCCCCATGTGGCCCCACCTCCTTCCATTCCTCATGGACTGAGAGTCACGGAGGCGGGCTCTTGTGCATTGGCTGGGGCTGCTCCAGGCCCTTACCAGCACGGCACGGCTCTCCTCTAGCTGGGAGCCTGGCCAGTGCAGAACTGGTGAGGGGAGACAGGTCTGCTCCTCCACTCTGGCTGGGGCGGAGATCGAGGCTGCTGCACCCAGCACGGAGCTCAGGGGTTAACTGACCTCAGTATTACTGATGTGTGGAATCTTTGGGACCCCACCCCCGAGCTGCTCCGCCCCCCCAGGCTGGGTACCGCTAGACTAGCCCCCCACCCTGCCACAGGGCTATAGCTCTGAGCTCTCCACCCCTAGGGTATGTCTACACTGGAAGTTCTATCAAGTCGACTTAGAGAGTCCACACTGAAAACTCCTGTCGACTGCCTGCATCCACATTGGCAGATGCTAGGTCAACAAAGGAGTGGTGCATTGTGGGTAGCTGGGAGGGGCCTGGAGGCCAATTAGGTTAATTTAAGGCTTTCCCTGTCTACACTGGATGAAGTCAACTTAATAAGGTTGATTTAAGCGTTAAGTCGACCGTAAGAGGTGGTGTTATTAAGTCGACTTAAGGAAGTTAATAAAAGCCCAATGTGGATGCAGGAGTCTGTAGGTCGACTTAACCTTCCTTGAGTCGACCTAAGGCTCTAGTGTAGATGTACCCTTAGTCAGGCAGGTGGAGATTGAAGGATAGGGGATTTCACAAACCAAACTAACTGTAAAAGAGCCCCGCGCGGCTCATGAGCCACAGTCCATCCATGTCCCCCCTGAATTACAACATATTGAACGAACAGTTGGAACGGTGTCATATTAGGAAAGTAAGGAAAAGCAGTCTCCATTATCATTAAATTCCATTTTCAGCCAGTATAACAACTTGCTATTTTTGTTTTTCTTGTTGTCACTGTGTTCATTTTGTTCTAGAGATTTGAAGAACAAGTTCTGAAGAGTCAGCCAACAGCAAATGCTCAATTAAAAGGCTGGAATAGTCTTTTTTTTAAAAACATATGTCCTGAATCTTTCAAGTTTAGATCTGCTCCATTCTGTATACACGTAAAAATGCAACAAATGTTCCAGAAGCATTTAGACCAGCGGTCCCCATACTTTTTCTGCCACGCTTCCTCCCAATCTGATCTCCTTCCTCCAGCAGCCAGGGCCAGGGTCAGAGTCAGGAGCTGGGAATGGGACTGCAGTCGGGTAAGAAGCCACTGCTTGGGCTGGAGGTAGGGGTGATGGTAGGAGCAGGGAACTACAGGGTGCAGTCGGAGCTGGGTGCTACGGGGTGCAGTCGGAGCTGGGGGCTGCAGTTGAGGTTAGGAACTATAAGTGGGGCTGCGGTCGGGGTTGGGGGCTGTAATTGGGAGCAGGGCCATGGTTGGGGTCAGAGCAGAAGCCCGAAGCAGAGGCCAGGGCCGGAGGAGTGGCTGGGGGCAGAGTGGCACTGTTTGGTGTTCCCTCCCTGCCCCTCCTGGCCCAACTGTGTGGTTCCCCCTCCCCTGGACATTCCTTCGCAACCACCTAGAGGGGCACACCCTACAGTTTGGGGGCCACTAGTTTAGACCAAAGGGACAACCATCTGTTTTGGACTAATCATAAAAGCCTTCCTTTCTGGTGTTTTAATCCCCGCACAACTGTATTTTCCTTTATCAGAAAGGCAGAATCATTCCAGTTGCATCTATAGAGTACCATGGGAACATTAATACTTGGCAATGCTGCATTTAGCTTTCAGACTGATGATACAAATCAGTACTTTCCTTTCTTCAGTTGTGTATTGCAATATTCAAGTAAATGAAGAGCTGAAGGAAGTATTTATTTAAAAATATACAGCATGAACTCTTTTGGGCATTTCATGGAAGCTTATGTTTCTCCAAATAAACCATTTTCATGCCATTGAATCAAATTCAAACATACATGGTAGACTTAGGGCTTGTACACACTGGAGCTTTACCGCGCAGTAAGGCTGGGAGTGTACACACTACAATCTTGCTTGTTGCGCGGCACAACCAGTAAACCACCTAAACAAGCCTGGTTAGGGTTACCACGGAACAGCTGTTCCGCAGTCGAGCCAGTGTGTATGCTCTCTGCGCTTTTGACAGCCCTCAGAAATGTCCCAGAGTGCCAATCGAGGCCACTCTGGGACACCGGCGCTGTCATACCTGTCAATTTCACTGCTCCAGCAGAGCAGCTCTAGCAGAGCAGTGAAATTGACAAGTAGTGGAGCTCCTGCTTTGCTGCTGTTGGAGCCACCAGGAATCGTGGTGGGTCCAGAGCGGGAGCCCCCAAGCTTGGGCGGCAGGCAGCTCAGCTCAAGCTGCCCATGCTTGAGTCTCCTGAGCAGGAGCACCCAAACACAGGTGGCTTGAGCCCAGCTGCCTGCTACCTGGGCAGTCAGTGGGGCTGAGCCCGGGCGGGCGGCTCCCGCTTGGGAGCCATCTGTCTGGGGCCGGTGCTCTTGGCAGCTGGAGCCCCACTGCCCTGTTTCCCAGGGCAACGGGGCTCCAGCCACCGAAAGCATGGCCCCGGGGACGCCCTGCGGGAGTGGGACTCAAGCCAGGGAACCCCCAGGCAGCCCTACAACCCTGGTGGGGAAGTGGGGGGTGAAAGCAGCCCCACTGCCAGCCCAAAGGCTGGCTGAAGCAGTGCATGGTGGGATAGGTGCCCACCATGCACTGCTCCTTGTAACGAAAATTCAAAGGAGCGTGTGAACACTCCTTTTCGTTACAAGGAGTGCTGTGTGGACAGGGGAAAGCGTTACAGTTATAATGCTTGCTTGTCCCGCAACAACTTTATTGTGGGACAAGTCTGTAGTGTGTACATAGCCTAAATTTAGGAATTAGCTCTGTAGCAGTTTCTGACCCTTTGCTTTGAAGTCAACCAAAGCACATTATATCAAGAATTTATTAGTCTAGAACTATCAAGTTTGCCGCAGTATCAAAGTGCAAAGTCAAATAAATGTTCACTGTTACTGCTAAGCGTCTGAATATTTGAAGAACTTATTAAACTTTAAAAGGAGGCTATAGGTATTTGTTTATAGATAAAGTCTCATAAGCCCAAGGTATCCCAATGAACAAATGTAAAAGCTACTCACTTGAACCTGTATGCCTCACAAAGCAAGCTATACCTGCCTACTGGGGCATTAAAAATCATCAAGGTTCATCTATCCAAAAGATTCCCTAAGACTGGTTTATGACAGATATATTCCATGTGGATTCTAACACCGATGCTACACATGGCCAAATTCCGATAGGCCAAATTCCACCTCCCTGCTCACTCCCCAGGATACAAATGCAAACGCTGCAAAAGGAGCATGAACATGGAGTTGTATTTTTGCCAACTGCTGCCCTATGCAGAGAATCCTTGGCTATGTCTACACTGGCAAGTTAGTTTGAATTAAGGAGGCTTAATTCAAACTAACTAAAGTCATGGCTACACTAGGCTTTAGTTAGTTCGAATTAAGCGCTTCCTTAATTCAAACTAATAAGTTCGAATAGGTATTCGAACTAAGGGGTTACTTCAAACTAACTAGTTCGAATTAACCAATGTGGCCATGTTAATTAGAACTAATTTCTTAGTTTGAATTAACCGGCCATTGAAATGAATGGGGATCGCTAATTCGAACTAAGCAAATGCTTGCTTAGTTCGAACTAACGTTCCAGTGCGGCCATGCTAGTTCAAATTAATTAGTTCGAACTAACTAATTTGAACTAATTTTAGCAAGTGTAGACATAGCCCTTGTGTGGATTATCCCTGCCAGAGGCAAGAGCAGGAAGTGAAAACAAACGGCGGCTGGGTCAGAAAGATTGCAGACTAAATCACACTGACCATGCACCAATATTCCACCTTCATGGCTTCAGCCAGGATTGCCATGCACACTCCAAGCTGAGCCCTGTAACAATTACATCCCAATCTTGCCCTCTGACCCACCAATGGTACCTATCGCGGCCCCCATTACCATAGCATCTGTGCTCCTGGCAATCCTTCACAACACCCTTGTGAGGCAGGGAGGTGCTATTTATTCCATTTTTGCAGATAGGGAAGTGAGGTAGAGAGATGAAATGATTTGACAGAGGTCATACAGGAAGTCCTACGCTAACCACCAAACCATCCTCATTCTATCTTGTCTCTGTGCTTCTGTGAACAAAACAGATGACCTAATATAATCCTATTTTCAATCAGCCTCCCATCACTGGCAAATTTTCAATCAGCCTCCCATCACTGGCAAATTTTCATTATTGACACAACAAGGTGCAAATAAAGTTTATCACCTCTAAGTTTTCCTGCAAAGCACTTTGGCCTATGAGCCAGCTATGTACTGTATGTTTGCTATTCCATTTCAGCACCTTTGTGGATCCATTTTTCTTTTTTCTTCATAAGCAAATTTTAGTACTGGAAGTCATAAAGCATGATTCACAAACTATTTTTTCAGGATGACATCACAGTAAGTTGCACAGGACTCTTCAGAAATAAGAGCCAAGAAGCTAAGTGTACAGCATTTATCACTGAAACACTAAGTTAACTCTAACTACTAGTATAAATAGCAAAAAAAAGACTTATATTTATTAGGAACAGATTAAACAAGTTCCAATTCTTTGCGAATGCTAGGACTGTGGTAGAGACCTAGCAAAGACTAGCAGAGCAGAAGTTTTAGTTGTCTATCACTGTACATTTAAACACCTGAGGACTTTGCAATAAACGCAGAATTGAATTCACCATCAAAAGACAAAATCCATGTTCTAGCTGCCAAAACCTTTAGCAGCCTAAACAGAAAATGTCACAACTGATTTTCAGTAACACTATAAAAATAAAACACAACATTTCACAGTCTTGAGGGAATGGATAGACAGACAGATAAACAGAATGACAGATAAATGGATTTCCAGCTATGATTTTTTTTCTAAAGAAGAATTGTATTTCAAATAGATTGATAAAGCTAAAAAAAATTAAGAAAAAATCTAATAAGCAGTTTTGTTTTTAAACTCTGCAATTCTGTTAGGTTCATCAGCCGGAGGGATAAAGTCATCAGAGAAATTTTTAAAAAGCAGTTCTGTTTTATTTGTATTAAGGTTCCTGGAATCTTGACTGGTGCCAGATAAAATAAAAACATTTCAAAGGAAAAAAAGCAATGCAATTAAAAGTGTTGTTTTGGAGGCTCTTCTATTCTCTTTTTGACAAAGTTATAAATTAAACGGCGCATGCGCCACACACAGACACAAAGTCATGCATAGACTATCACTGCATAGTGATCCAGAACCAAAGACAGCTTTGATGGCTGGTGCTGGTAGCAGTCTGAAATTCTTGCTGGCGTGGGTGATGTGATTTTGTGGGAGAACGGAGTTTGTGTACTTTGAGGGTCTTTCCTCATTGTGATTTTAACAAGCACTTCCATGCTCCTGATAAAAAGAGAGTCTAAAAAGACACAGTGGCAGTAAACTCTCTAGGTTGCAGGGGCTGGTTTGCCAGATATGAATTACTAGCAAGCAGTTTATTGCTGCTGAGCTGAAGCAGTTTGTCTGCTATGCTTAGGGATATTCTTGTATATATGAAAGGATCAAGAAACGAGCTGCTTTATAAAGCACCTATATGAACCAATACGAACATTTCAAAAATGGCATGCACATCCCTATTCTCGCTCCGGAGCATCTTGCGACTGAGTATATTAATAGGAAGGACTACTTCTCCATGGTGCTTCAGGCACTCATGGATCACAGAGGGCGTTTCACGGACATAAATGCGGGGTGGTCGGGTAAGGTGCATGATGCTCGCATTTTCCGGAATACGGGCCTGTACCGGAAGTTGCAGGCAGGGACCTTCTTCCCCGATGATAAAATTACTGTTGGGGATGTGGAGATGCCCACAGTCATCATAGGAGACCCAGCCTACCCACTGATGCCTTGGCTCATGAAGCCCTATACTGGAAATTTGGATCCCAGCAAGGAGCGCTTCAATTACCGGTTAAGCCGCTGCCGAATGTCCGTAGAGTGCGCCTTTGGGCGCTTAAAAGGCCGCTGGCGCTGTTTGTACGGGAGGCTAGACTTAAATGAGGACAACATTCCAGCCGTCATTGCGGCGTGCTGTGTCCTGCATAACCTCTGTGAAAATAGGGGAAAGAAATTTCTCCCTTCATGGGACGTGGAGGCTGAGCGGTTAGCGTTTGCCTTCCAGCAGCCAGCCACTAGGAGTATCAGGGGGGCACAGCTGAGAGCTGTCCGCATAAGGGAGGCACTTAGGGTGCATTTTAGTGATGGGGACTCATAGGACGCATTGCATCACTGTGCAGTAGTGTTCCCAAGCACTATTGGGTGCTGATTGGGGGGTGGAGGGACGGTGCCGGTGGGCGTGTACTGTACTATGCTCGAATGAGTGAATGCTAAACATGCAACAACTAATCTTATTGTGTATCAATAAAGACACTGTGCAAAGTTCAAGTGATTCAATTTTATTATTATAAAACATTAAATATTTACAGTAAGCAGTGCCTGCAAAAGGGGCTATAGATGCGTGTAGGTGTGTGTCTCAATGCCATAGCTTGGTGCAGGAGTGGATGTAACATTGTACCAGGAGGGTCCCTGGGCTTCAAAGAACTGCTTGGAGGGAGAATGGGGCATGGGGGACAGAAAGTGTTGCTGTGGCTGCAGGGGGGGGCGAGCCTGGAGCAGCTGGGTCTGCAGACCAACCATGGTCTTCAGCAGTTGGGTCTGCTCCTGTAGGATGCTTATGAGGTCATCCTTCTGCTTCTGCCGCTTCACATTGTTTTCTTTGCGCTCCTGCCGGCACTCCTGCCTCCATTGTCTAGTCTCCCTTGCTGATGCCTCGTTGGACTGCATCAGCTCCTGGAAGATATTCTCCTTGCTCCTGCGAGGCCTCCTCCTTATCCGTCTCAGCCGGTCAGCTAGCACAGACCACCGACCGGCGAAGGTCGTTTCTAAGGAAAAATGAATCATCATAAGTAGTGCTATTGTTCTCACTTTGGTTAAGGAGCTGGTAATGTGCTCTCCCGCCACATTCCGCTGTGCCCACGGGACAGGGCACTGCCGGGAACTGAAAGGGCTTTTGCAAAGGGAGGTTCGGGTTGCCGAGACAAGACACACAGCTCCGTGAACTATTTGCAGTGCTTTGGGCAATTAGTTCACATACGGCACTGCCATGGAAGCCGATATCTCGCTGCTTAGAGTGCCTCTGCAAGCCAGAATGCATATCCTGCATGTCACTGGTTTTCAGCCAGGACCGTACGCAGCAGGCTTGTGCGCAGCCATGGTTCCCCGCTGCTGTGCTTTGCAACTGGCGAGGGAGAGTATCCCTCTATGGGGGAGGGGAAACAGTTGCTCTCCCATCGAATTTAACTAGGAGGCTGTGGAAGTACATCGAGGACACCTTCAGTGATCTCAATGGAGAGGATTTGTTGCAATTACAGCATGCATTGATGCACTGCTCATGTAATGCGGGGTAGACCCCACCCCATCCAAAAAAGAAAAGAAAGGATGAAACTCAAAACGCCTATTTCCTGCCTGCTCTTCATTTGCCCTCAAAGCTTATCCAGCTAGCATAGAAGCCACTTCTGATGAAACTTACCAGAGCTCCCCTCGACTGCCTCTGAAGACAGTATGGAGAAGGAATCTGGGCAGCACGGGTCAAGTGGCGTGGAGAACAGCTCCTGGCTTCCTAGGTCGGCTGCACCGCTTTCACCCTCCAGGTCATCTTCCACCTCCACGTCCTCGTCGACGAATTGCTCGTCACCATCTGCTCCGGTATCCTTTTCATGGGGGGGGGGGGGGTGCTGACGTGTCCACAGGAGCTTTTGGGGTGGTTGTGGGATCCCCGCTCAGGATTGCTTCCAGCTCCTTGTAAAATCGGCATGTAGCCGGCGCTGAGCCGGAGCGCCGGTTTGCCTCTCTGGCTCTGTGGTACGTAATCCGCAACTCCTTCACCTTCAACCTGCACTGAAGAGTGTCTCTCTCGTACCCCTTTCTCTGCCATGGCCCGAGAAATCTGGCCAAAAATATCGAAATTCCGCCGGCTGCCACATAACTGTACCTGCACAGCAGACTCTCCCCAGATGCCTATGAGATCAAGCACCTCGGCTGTGGCCCAGACTGGAGCACGTTTGCTGCGCTGAGCCGCCATTGCTCTTGGAGTACACAGCTGCAGCAGCACTCCACACCAAGCAAACAGGAAGAGTGAAGAATTCAAAAATTCCCGGGACTGATGGGAGGATGGGTACAGTCACGTCACAGCCACAGAGTGCAGAAGGAAGTGCAGAAGGGATGGAATTGGAATTCTGGGACACTTCTGGAGGTTTCATACTGCGCGGCAACTGTACACACACGAACTATCGCGGAACAGCTGTTCCACGGTAGCCGCTACCACCCTCGTTTTGGTGGTTTACATGTTGCGTGGTAAGACGGCTGTTACCGCACAACAACATGGATTTGTGTGTGGACGCTGTGCCTTTTATTGCGCAATAACGAGCGTTATCGCGCAATAACTTTGCAGTGTGTACAAGGCCTTAGATTTGTTTCTGTAAAACAAACAATTTCAAAAGGTTCAATGGAAGCAATGTCAGGAAAAGGTCAAGCCAATTCTCTTTCACACTACGGACAGCTGTTGCAATTCACAGTAGTTTCTCTTTGTTAGGAGAGAAGAGAAATTACTGCAGTCTTAATACATGAAGCAGTGTCTGAGAGCCAAATGCACATGCAAAGTCAGTATCTGATTTACAAACTTCTTTAAAACGTCTTTTCAATTCTGTTCTAATTACTAATATAATTAACTGAAATTGAATTCTCAGGAACGAATTTGGTCCTGATATAACCAAGTACAACACCCCAAAAATCACAAGTTCTTTTACACAGGATCTGTACTTGGCCCAAGATGCTCTCTATCAGCAGCAGTAATTACCAAGGCCCATCCAATCGACCTACATTTTCCCCAGAGACCTCCACCCACAAAGCCCTTCAGCTCCACTTAAACATTGCAAGACAGATTTTCCTGCTATCCCAATGAATTTTTCCCTTTCTTAGTTTCATCCTATTACTACTAGTTCTACCCTTCCATACAACCCTATATCATTCTTCTCCGTCTTCGGTGGTGAAAACCGCTTCCCTCTCCCAGTGGCATGGTGTGGGAAGGGGTGAAACAGCACCCTTGGCTTACAGGGAACAGCGCAGACCTTGGCTTCTTTTTGCTGTGCATTCCGACCTTTAAGACGCAATACAGACACAAATCTTAACAACTGAGTATTTACATGCTGCGAATAAGCCAAAGTTAAGAATTAGAGCCTCCAAATTTGGATTGATGTATTCCTAGCATCCTCCACCACCACCACCACCAGAAGAGAAACATTGAACCTGATCTGGTGAAAGAGGTGCCTTGCCACAATTTTAAATCATTTTAATATGTGCCTATAAGTCACCGTTTCCAGATATCATTACTTTTCTCCTCTGATCACCCTATAATTTCTCTATATCTTGGTAGTATTGACAATCACACAACAGAACAAAACATTCCAGACTCAAAGTTCTACAGAAAAGTTCTGTTCTCCTCCATAATTCCTGATGGGATGTTTCTTGCAGATGTGGCCCATCCTTAGCATTTATAACAGATGCATAACTAATTTACTGACCACTATCTTCCTCCTTGTTTCTTCCAGTATTATGGTTTTTACAGGTTCACTCCCATTTAATATCTGTTTTTCAGATTTTGGGGTTTTTTTGCGTGCATTAGATTAATTTTTTCCAAAAAGAATCTCACTTTATTTTATGCCTTTATTTCTGAGATCTCGAGGTGCCATTGGTTTACATCTTATTCCCCAATTATGTTCACAACCACACTCTATTCTTTTCTGCTAATTTCATTATGGCACTGTTAACCCATTTTTCCAAATAATTCTTGAAGACTAGATCTCACACATCACTCCAGTATTCCAAACACCTTTCTGCAACTTAATACCACTGCTTACTGTTTGTTTGGGCAACAAAATGTAGCACTAAAAAAAATAAAGGACTTGAGTGAGAGAAATTGCCTGAAAAATCAGTTTCCTCAAGTGCTGTCAGGAAAACATTAAAGAAGGTTTTTTTAAAAAAAAGCCATATCTGTTAACAACATTAGATCCTGAAAGATTCTACTTTTCATCATGACCTCTTTTTTTTTTTTTTTTTTTTTTTTTTTTTTTTTTTTTTTTTTTTTTT
>ML685781.1:8040845-8066595 GCA_007922175.1 Pelusios castaneus
TTTTTTTTTTTTTTTTTTTTTTTTTTTTTTTTTTTTTTTTTTAAGGTATTTGAAGGTAACTTCTGCCAAGAACAGATGGTTTTCAAGCAGACAACTGGTAAATGATCTAGAAGACAGCACTGAGATGATCCTGTGTGCAACTCTGGTCAATTATCCAAAAATGATATGAATAGGAATGCAGCTGCCAAAAAAGCCTTTGTTTCAAAAAGGAAACGTAAGTAGGACAAAGAGTAACCTACAGGCCAGACATTTTAGGATAAAGAGAAATTTGAGTTTAGAATAAACACACTTCATCCCAACTGAATCCATCTTCTCAATGCAGGTATCAAATAATCAATCATTGGACCTTTCAATATTAGATAAAGTGGGTGTATGACACACATACACAAAAAGAGAGTTAGTGGATCTTTCAACATCTGGTGGTGCACCTCAAAAATTGAAAAGGGGTATTAAAATTGAGATGACCCTGCTCAGGAATAAAAACACATCCTAAGAGTTAAGACTGAAAGAATGGTTCAGTGGAATACAGCCAACATCCAAAAACTGTATTTCATTTATGAAAGATTTTTACCTTTAAAAACCCTGAACATTAGAAAATATGTGACTGAACGGTTATGGGGATCCAGATAGTTAACAATGCTATAAACTGACACTTACTGTCACCCATACAAACTTAGCATTGCTTTCTAATATACATTGCAAAAATGTACTCTGAATTGAAAATAAATTACTAGGAGATTGTTCTCCAAAGGAACTATTTTTGGTAATCTAGTAATGTGGTACCTTGACCTTTGCGCAGATCTCTGCACATTTGATTAGGGGGCGATGTTAAATGTGAGTAGGCAGTTTAAGTCGGGTGGTGTCATTGTGATGTTAAACAAATTTATGAGGAAATCATTATTCCATTAACTTGATATGTCAGTAGAACTGTTCCATATGTGCATCCAAGACTTCAAAGATATCAACCTATTTGAGATTTTAAATGTATATTTTATGATTTATTTAAAAAATATAGACCAATTCAATTCTGTTTAATGAAGTTGTAACATGCCGACACAATTTAGACCCACAAATAGAAGGAAATCATATTTAATGCTGCAACTCAACCCTTGCTTCACCTTTCTGCAGCATGAAGTTAAGATTAATCATTACAAGGACCACTGCAAAATCTAGACCTGAGAGGAGAATTAAAAATGGTATGTCGAACCTTCATTTTGAACTGCTTTGTTTGGGGGGGGGGGGGGGGGGTTGCTGTAGATGGATTCAGCAGTGTTAGATCTTGGCTGTGTACCGCAGCAGAAAGGCCATATTAAGCTGTTTATCAAAGATTGCCCTGATACACTATTTTTCACCCATGTATTCTGGGGACAGAGCAGCTGGTTAGGTTCAGATAATGATGTCATCAGTGTTGTCATCAGGAACTGCCCTATAAGCCCTGATCTTTCACTGTTCTTTGAAGGTAAGCTTCAGACTTCTTTCATGTCATCTACCATTTAATGGACATTCAGACCTTCCTAGATTGAGATGTGGTTAATAATCTGTATTTACTTCATGTCGCTTAAACTTTCCTCCTTGATAACTTACTTGCAATGATTTTCAGGTTAAACTCAAATGCTAACAAACTTCTTCAATTAAAGCTGTAGGGTTTTTTGCATAACTACCATTTTGTAAGGCCTTTCCATTTTAAAAACAACAAACTTTCACTTCTTCTCACCAAAACATAAATGCTAAAAAAGAGACAAAAACCTAAAATATAACAGTTATGCAACATTTATTCAGTGTGTATCTAGTGAAAACTATTAGTGAAAGTCTAAAAATACTAACAAATATTTAAAAGAAATTACATACTGACTCAAAAGTAATATTTATAAATTCATATTACAATAACCAGTCAAAAAGAAACTGAAAGTAACAAATTTTTGGCTCATCTGGACATTGGCAAAAAGCCCTCAAGAAACCTTGTAATTTTTCTAACAAGATCCTAGCCCATTTCAGAAGTCAGGCTTCTCTCTGCCAGATGGTCGATAGAAGTGCTAATGGAAAGATTGAAGCTGAAATAAATCTGCCACTTTTAATCAATCACAGGCAACCATGTCATCGATAAGCGGCTCATGTTATGACAAACTACCTTGAATCAGTTATAAGCAAAAGCTGATAAAACATTACATCTACATATTTATTGTCAGTACAATATAAATTTAATGAAGGCATTTTTGAGGGTTAAAGACCATTTTTATTCACCAGTGATTTCATGAGTCTCTGAAACCCAATGGAAAGAAAAACAATTTATAGACAATGGCAGCTACACACCTAGGGTTTCACTGCAGGAGTTGAAAACAGTCGAAGTTCACAAGATTCTCTGTCATTAACAAGTTTTCAAACAACAGCCCCAATCCTGCAACCAGACTTGTGTATGGAAAGCCTCTGCAGACAAAGACAGTCCGCAAGAGGCACCCATGTAGAACTTTATTGACCTCCAAGGAAGTCCAAGGATCCATTACTTTTGATTCAATCCTAGGACTGGACCCCAAAACAAAATTTATTATGTCTACATGCAATATCATATAGCTGAAACTCACCCACTATTTACTAAACACTGCTCCCTATTACCCACATTATATACTCCCCATAACTTAAGTTATACATGAAAAGTACCTCACTGAGTTTCCTTGTAATTTCATATCTTCTATTAGGTAAAAGCATTTTGACAAAAGATATTCCCTTGTCCACACTGCCCTTATCCTAACAGGGCTGAAACATTTGCAAAGAACGAAGTACAGACTAGAACATGTCCTAGTCAATCCTTAATGTTATTTATTCTTTCTTGTTTTGTATTTACCTTGAGGGCATCTGTGTGTGACTATACTGGGGAGTTTTGTTTGAATCAGGATAGCAGGATCAGCCCTGCCATTCATTTTAAAGAATATTGACCTGTGTGCGTGCATGGGGAAAGCACTGCTGATCCATTTTATGAAATGATAAATGCTGAGATGGGTGTCTTGATCTCTTGAAATTTAAAGGACTGCATTTTTTATTCTAGTAATAATACTCGGAGAGATAATAACTTACAGTTATTGTAGACTGCTACCGCACCATAGATTAGCCTCAGAGTATTGATTTTCACGAGACCAGGTGGTAGCTATGTGCATGTTCCACACAATTTAATCAGTGAGTATTTTAGATGTGTCTGAATGATTTTTCCCTTTTAAAACTCCTTATCATACTTTGAATTTCTGAGTACAACAGCAACAACAAACAAAGAATACTTATTGTCCTCCTTTCCCAGTAGAATGAGAATCTTGTCTGTATTTAAAAGAAATGATGTCATTGAAACAACACCTAGGTCGCAGCTATGGTAAACACAAAGGCAATAAATAATATTGAGACCTTAGGGGAAAAGATGAGGGCAAAGGGTACGGTGCCACCTTTAAAAATCTCACAACTGTGGTAAAAAAGAACAATGGCAAGAGTTAAAGACAGCATGTTAGCTAACCGCAGTGAAACTTGTAACAAAATACCGATGTTCTCAAGTAACTGTACTATGCGCTCCTGAACAAGTAAAACACGTATGAAGTCCTAGAACACTTTCATTCAAGAATCTGCCAAGCTATATGCAATATTTCTGTATTGCTCTGTGGCACTTCGATACAAATTTCAGTATAACTTGTTGGGAGCAAAGGCCCACAAGAGTCTGTTCTGATCACATTTAACACTTCTGCATAAGTAAAGCTGTGCCTGGGTAAAAAAGATGCAGAGTAATCGTGTTTGTGAGGAAAACAAAAGTTAAAGTACCTGCAAAGCCAAAAGAAGCTGGTTTATATGCGCAGTAAAATCTTTTCTGATACGGGAGGAAAATGTATATAAAAACAAGGAACTAATACGTATGTATAAAAATGTATAGGTAGCCTAACGAGGAGAAGCTGAAGCTGTGTATTGTCTGGTGCTGGAGGTGTGTGTGGTGAGTCCATAACAATGCACTTCTCACTTGTAATTAATCATTGCTTGTTAGTGATTTCCCTTAAAGTCCTCTCACCCTGATCCACTGAATGGTGAATTTCAACTCAACATTCACTCTTCTAAGGGTGTGATGCTAAGCCCATTGAAGTTAATGAGAAAAACTCCCATTGACGTCAGTGATATTTGAATCAGGTCCTGATATTTAGCTGCAGGTAGGAAGAGACCGTACTGGATATCTTTCTCTTTCTAAACAATTGTAAACCATATACACTGGGACGAGCACTAGTTTTATTATGGATGCATAATCTGGGTAAGCGTATCCCTCATCTTTATTTGCTGCTTTCCTGCCTGTCACGTCCATTAGACTACATCTCATTCTACATTTTTTGATAAAATCTGCAGGTATTATGGATGGCATCCCCTGAAATGTTACTTCAATTCCAGATAGGAGGGAAACCCCAATGCTGGGCATTATACAACATCAAAACCCTGAAAGGGTGTGATTTATGAGTCGATTAACATACCCACCCCACACAGGTGGTTAAAAAGACATCTGAAACATACCATGTCATGTCTTAATACCATTCTAATGCAGCTAGGTTTAAATGATTCTTTAAGAATTCAATGGAAAATTAGTGCTTCAGAAGATGCTGGTACTTTGCCCTTTTTCTGACAATGGTAAATTGAGAAGATATAAAATCACTCCTGATTTATCCTATGACATGAAAGTAAAATGAAAGGAGGCCCGACACCTCTGAAGCACTGATGAGCACAGCAGCTGGACTGATGCAGAAATGTGGTGTTCTTCACAGCTCCGGTGCTTGAGAAGCACGAATGAGCAGGCAGCACATCAGGAAACAGTCACGCCTCCCCTTGTGCTCAGCCACTACGCTCAGCAGCTTTCTGGTTGCTGTAAGTGTAACTTGTTAATTATAAACTAAATTGGGATTACTATAAATCCCAATTTAGTTTAAAGCTTGAGAGCGTTGGTTTTTTTACTTAGCTTATTTGGACTGTGTCTAGTGACAACACATCATTCTCCCATCCAGGAAATATCCAACCTGGATGCTTCTGAAAACATAACACTGCACAATCCAAAGACTACCTGATTAAAGGTGACAATCACTACCTATTTCCATTGACCCACTTAGCCCCACCTCTCCACCTCAGCACCACTCCCCTCCATCAAAAGCTGAATTGTAAAGAAGCACAATCCAGCCCCCTCTGCTATTTAACATGCACAGCAGACTACTGGCACCCACTAGACACCGTAAAACAAAATATGAAGGAGACATTACATGTTTCTTTCTGATCTGGAGCAGACTGTGGTAACACCCAGGTGCACCAGTGCCTAAGAGCAATAAGCACTTGGATGAAAGGCAGATAATTCAAGCTAAACCTTTAGTGGGTACTGGGATGGAGAGGAAAGCACACTGACAAATACAGTAAAATTATATCAGGGTTGGCAATTGGAAATCAACTGCAAGGGAAAGGAGACTGAAAGTAATCAAGAAATACATCTGAAACCGATGCTGGCTTCAATGAGAGCATTCTCTGTGCAATGCTTGAACCACCTGATGTCACTTCTCACCCCCTGGACGTTCTTCCACGCCAACCTTTGGGGGGGGGGGGGGGGGGGCCCCCCAGTTTAAAAAAAACTGTTTTAATGGAAGCAAAAAAAAACAGATGCAGGCCGGGAGAGGAGGCAGTCACATCAGGACTGTCCGTTGTATTGTATTTCTTCTACTTATGCACGAAGCGAGTAAACACTGTAAATAGGAGAAAACTACTGAAAGTTTCTACTGAACAGTCAACAGTTGCGCCAACCTTCCGCACCTAAAACCTGCATGTGTGCATGTGAGTTATTATGTAAAAACCCCTTGGTGAGCCAAATCCGCACTGCCATGCCACGTGAGAAATCCCACTGAAATCAAGAGATGCTTGCGTGAGCAAGGCATACAGGATTTGGCCCCAATTCTTAAGTCAATTAAAACCTCACGGTGCAATTCTGCACTGCAAAATAACAGTCAACTTCCATGTTTGTTTCTGAATGAACAGAGAAAAAGAAAATGTGCTCCTCTCACGAATAAAAACGTGTTTTTTCCTAGCTGCCTGCCCTGCACCCTCAGCTTGTGATCCAACTGTCATGCATCATGATCAGTAAGAAGTTTTGAAAGCTAAATGACGCTTCCAGTTTTACTTGTGCAACAGTGTCAGGAAATAGAGGCCCGAGTTCCCTCAGCCGAACCCCGAGCTAGCTGTCTGCGCTCTCATGCCATTTAATGAGCCCAGCCAGGCTGCAGCACAATCACCTGATTGACCAATATACTCACAGCTGCGACTGCTCTTATGCCAGCTTTGTTTGCATCCTTGCTCCTGCCCTGTTCGGTTTCTGACTCCAACCAGTAGGCCTGACTACGCATGCCCTGGTCCATAACAGAGGGCTTCAAGTTATTCTATCAGGGAAAGAGCAACCTAACTACACAGATGTAAATGACTGAAATTTACAAAGAGCTTGTCTACACCAGACTACGTACCGCACCGCAAGTCAGGATGTGACTCCATAGCGCACTGCCTTGCTGCACAGTAAGTCCTGTGTCAACACTGCTCCAATGCACTCGAGTTTCACAGTGCAGAACATCAGAGTGTGGCAAGCAACTGCACTGAGGAGTCACGACCTGGCTTGCCCCACTGATATGTTCCAGGTAGAAAAGCCCTCAGTCACTCTGTTGAGGGGGTGAGAGCCAGAAATTACTCTCTCAGTTGTAGAGAGTCCCGAGGCACCCTAGACTAACAGATTTTCTTCGGCATAAGCTTTCGTGGACTATAACCCACTTCGTCAGATGCAACCAGTTGTATCTCAGTTGTGCTGGCTCTGCAGTGCTAACCGAAGGAAAGTTATTTTAGCCACTGAGGTGAACAGAACTGACTCAGAAGTCCCTCTGGCTATTCCCTCAGGAAGCGAGAAGAGGGACTTTCCAGGAATGGAGGGCTCTGGTGGAACAGTTGTACATAGGGGTGGCTGCACTTCTGTGTGCTCCACCCCACTACAAAATACTGCGGTCTATAAAGAGGTACTGGGGCAGGGTTAGAAGATGAATGGTTACAGAGTGTTTGGTGCCTAATGGATCGATCTATAGGGAAGGGTCACAGCAGCAGTGGCTACTACCCAGCCGACTTGGATTGGGGCAGGTGGAAAGTGAATTACTTTGGGTGCGTGTGGCAAGAATAAATTCCACTCAAGAGCTGGACCCTTACAATCCAGCCTACCTAAGAGACACCACATAGCTGCACTTCATCAGAAGCAGGAGGAACCACCAGACTGGGGCCCTGGTCCCTGCTCCGGTGGGTAATCTGCAAATTATGTCCCTTCCTGCGCTGGGGTCTCAGTGCGCTGGAGTGCCGGAGAAGGGGCATGAAGGAGGCTCCTCACACACCTTACACAGCCTGGAACAAGACCTAACATCGAGCCCAAAAGGATTAACTAGTTAAGAAAACACAAACAAGAAGATTAAAATATTCTTGCCCCGTCTCATTGTAAACTACTGAAACAGGAAACAAAATTATCATAACAAACTCTGACTACTCCTACGAGCGCACTGGAATCCTTGAATCTCAACATTTCCCCAAAGCGTTCCACACTTTGGAAACTGTTTCTATTTTAAAGGCAAATTCCAGCTCATAACCCAATTCTCGGGGGGCAGAGAGGGGTGTGTGAAAGTAGAGACAGAAAAATGAAGCCCAACAGTTACATACTTAGCAATAATTTCAGTCAGCCAGTTCTCCTGATGACATATATAAAAACAGATCCATAAAACAGCCATGCTTTCCAAATAGCAATGTTAAGAATTTTTATTGTAGACAGGTACTACACCAGATTTTGCGTATAGTAATGTGCTCAAAGACAGATATTTCATGTGACTTCATTATATTCGTATTCAATATATTTGAACAAAAAGTTAA
The DNA here is from genome assembly GCA_007922175.1 of Pelusios castaneus. Classification (NCBI taxonomy): domain Eukaryota; kingdom Metazoa; phylum Chordata; order Testudines; family Pelomedusidae; genus Pelusios; species Pelusios castaneus. The sequence goes on from ML685781.1 coordinate 8,048,766, forward strand.
TAATCCATCCTTGGAGATGGAGGAAAACACTTTGATTTTAAATGAAAATCCTGATTCAATGAAGACAGCAATTCCTCAAAACATGTTCAGGCTAATGAAATAAAGAGTCAGGTTATTAATCTATAGAATCAGAGACCTTGTTTGTTTTCACAATGCTAAGTTTGTAGTCTGCGAGACTGACCTACAGCAACATGGCTCATGCTGCATTGTTTCTGCCAGCGGGTGAAGGCTCCTGAGTAGGGAGGCTGCTATGTCCTGCTAAATCATTCCAAAATACAATGGGACTCTCTGAGACAGAAATCTGTCTGCAATTCCTTTTGATGTTAAGGACTTTCCTAATCTCTCCAGGTTAGACTGATACAGACACAGCCAGGGTCCTGAAAGGTCAGCGAGATGAGGTTTATTTTTAAACAAATAGGCACCTTCCAGCTAAACCCCTCCAGCTAGCAAGTTATTTGATACACCTTTTAGCTTTTGCAGATTTTTGCATTGTACGGATATTGAGATTTGTTACAGACTGCCTCCACCTCAGTTTATACTGGGTACTTCTGGATTAGTGTGGTAACGGGGAACATAGTAGCGGCTTTAAATCAATTCTTTCAAAAGAAGAAAATGGAAAAAGTCCCAAACACCTGTGACTGAGGAAAAACATGTTTAGGAATATTTAGATGCCATACAGTACACAGTTTAATTGAGCTATCAGAATCTATGTTTTATAAAATCAATTTAAAAAAAGGTGCTGGTACTTGGCCAGAGGACCTGGGGACACCGCCGGCAGTACTCAGTACCCCTGAGTACCACCACAAAAAAGCCCCAAGTATTAGTAATGTTGTAGAATATATCTCAAAAATCCTGAGATCATTAAATATTCTGGTGTGCTCTCCTTTAAATAATCACTGCATATAAAATTGTATATGTTTCTTTTACACCAATATTCACATCTATCTATACAGATTCTTTACCATGCTCATTACTGTAATATCTGAGCCCCTTCCAGCAGTGCATTACAGCAACACCTATCATCTACCACGTGTCTGAAAGCAACCGAGTTAGGTCACATTGGAGGCTCCTGCAATGCGGCCTTACGTTGTTTTATCCATTGTTTTACTTCAAAGTGAATTGAAACCGCTTTGGTGCAGTTGTTGGAACGACTGATGCCTTCTGACAGCACAAAGAAGAGCGGAAGATCTAAGGTTCCCCGGCTGCTGCTGTATCTCCCCTCTGGGATACGGATCACTTGTGAGCCGCTTTCAGGGTCATGCGCTGAACCTGCATATGTGCCTCCCCATCTCCACCTTGCTCTGCAATGTGGGCTTGTCGTGCACGCCCCATGTGAGTGTAGAAAGAACATGGAGGGAGAGAAAATGCTGTGCCTAGACGAAATCAATCTTTTAAGTACTGTAATTCCTAACTGCCTCCTTCCCCTTTATTCCTGGTCGTAAGAAAGTGGGCTCCATCAGGGAAGAGATCAGGGCTGGATTAATGCCCCTGTGGGCCCGGACTGATGGATTTTGTGGGGCCTCTGGGGGTAGGGCAGTGGGGTCTCCGGTGCCTGGCTCTGGGGGCCATACTTACATTGGCATCCCCCCTTCCATCAGCGGCAGCACCCCGCAGGGGGCGGAGAGGTGTGTGTGTCTGCAAGCCTGCGTCCCGCTCTCTCCTGCTCCACCACCATCGTTGGCAGCAGCCAGCTGCAGCATCGGTGGGTGTGTGCCCCGCTCATTTTTCATTCTCCCGCTGCTGGTGGGGGCTGTCCTATGGTGCAGAGGGGTTGGAGGAATGGTCTCTGGTCCTGCAGCTCCCTCTTTGTGCCCAGGGCAGGGGCGAGGGGCCGGAGGATGCCCAGGCTGCGACATGAAGCGGCTCCTCCGCAGCCTGGCACCGGGGTTCCGGCCACCCCCTGCCCCAGTATGGCGGGCCAGCCGTCAGCCAGCCTGGGAGCAGGACGGCATTCGGTGCTGGGGTGGGTCCCATGCTGGGTTGCAGGGCCTTGGCACATGGGCCGGCCAGTCTGGTGAAGCACGGGCTGGCAATCCTGCCACTGTTGTAGGGCTGGGCACCCGGGACAGGCTGGGCTTGGCCCCCCACCATAGCCTGGGGCCCTGGGCTGCAGGGTCTAAATCCAGCCCTGGAGGAGGTAGAGAGAGATGTGGCTATTCAGCAAAACTACCTTCTCCTTCACACCTGGCCTCATAACCCTCGCACAGCGGGTGGGTTGTTCAAATACTGCATAGGAAGGGCAAAATATGATTCAGAGTTTGATGACTTATGAAAAATAATGAAATAATGAGCAGAATCACAGCTATATTTTCTGCATCAATCTTCCCAAGTCATATTCTAGTAACGATTTCAAAATGTTGTATTCTATATTTAGTAACAAACACAGCAACTTAAGATAGATATCAGTTACCAGAAATGCATGGAGAAGCGTTACTAGGTAATGGAATAGCACTTTTATAATGAGTGAGCTGCAGTACTCTAGCCAATTTACAGCTCATTATCTAGATGCTATGAAATACTATGTGAGAAACCACACACGCTCCTGAGTTTTGCAGCAGATCTCTCTAATTTTCACCCCCACATGAGCTACAGTTTAAGAACTGCAGTCACAGTTACGTAATTATTAGTAATTCTCTGCACTGGACCTGTATGCAGTATCATGAAACAAAACTCTTTGTGAGACCTCCTGTCTCATTTGATTATTAATCTTTGGGGGAATAACAAATATTATACTGTATTTAGCAAAAGTTTAACTTTTTGTATGTCTTATTCCTGGATTTAATATGTTAATACCTCCTTCTCCATTTTTCATACTATGCAGACCAAAGATACTTCAGCCACATTTATGTCCAATTTCTAATAAAATGTAAGTTTACCAACATCATCTGAAAACTTCCAACATTAACTGGTGCGCACATGGGCCCGCTCCCCTTCATTAAGAAAACGTAACAAATATACAGGCAATGTGTTCTAAAAGTCAACAAAAGGGGTCTACTAAAATGGGGGCCAAGGAGAAGCCAATTTAAGAATGCAATTCCACAGAAATCTAATAAAAGTCAACTTGAGCACCTCACATGATCTCCTGTTACAGTATGATATGCGCCTTGAACTTCTAATAACGAGAATATACAATATTTTCTAGGGTTTTGTTTGTTCTTCCCCCAGTTTCCCCAAGAAAAAATTCATATACGATTGTTTTCTCCTTTGAAGTACAAAATCCTATATTATATGTGTACACACTGACACACAGACACACGCCTTTATAGTAAGCCTCCTATCAGATGAATTGAGTGAAATTTGGAATAGAAAGTCACAAGACAATGCTAAGCATTTTTTATCTAACACTAAAACTGAAAATGAGACAAAGCTAATATGAATGGAGGGGCACCAAACTCAACCATCCTACAAAATTACCTTGTGGGCTAGAACTCTCATACAGACTTTTCAGTTCAGAAAGAAATTACTTTATAGACCGTCTTTAAAATCCATTCTGCATTTTTGAGCTGCCTGCCTGACCCCAAACGGGACCATACAAGGAGACTACATCCTTGAGGGGAAGGGGAAAGTGTGATCTCTAGTGTATACTAAATAAACAAGAAAGATGCTGTAGAAGTAAGTAGACATGATCCAAGTCTAGGCTCACAGATCAGCCAAGATCAATACTTTTTAATTTTTAAATTAAAAATGTTTGAATTACTTTGGACCATTGAAGCCCACTATTATTGAAGGGTCACACTTCCACATATCCTCAGAGGTTTCTTTACCCAGCTTTGAAGGGATTATTTTATAGTTCACAAACAGAGTTGCATTTCACGAACAGCATGCATTTGGCCATTTTTAATTAGGATATTTCAGGGGGCTTCTGCTCACTCAGATAATTTGTTCTCTAAGAGAAATGGAGAGAGGTTTGCCATGGAATTTTCTTCTCTTAAACCCAATATATTCTCTATCAAGGATTCCAAGACCCTTCTATCTTCAGACTCAAGACTGGAATCATTAAAAGGAATAGTCAACTTTAAAAATAAAAGAAGCCCCAAGATTAAATAACTAAATTCCACACCATTAACTAACCAGGAGAAAAGGCATCAAAAGGTAGGAAAGAGTCCTGAGACCCACTGCCTACAGCAGGGTTAGTCAATTAATTTTTGTTAAGTCCAAATTTTTTGGTCAAGGTATAGACAAGGTCCAGACGCCAGAGAAAATAATAATAAAAGATTTCTGGGTCCGTTCAAAAGCGTCTGGCAATCCAGATTTGGCCTGCGATCCCTATTGACTACTCTGTCCTCCAGCATGTGGAAAAGAACTGAGGACAGCAAGACAGCTCTTTGCTTTCCTCACCCTGAACGTCTGATCCTGTGCGACAGAAACATACACTGCTGCAACAATTACAGTTTGCAAATGGTTTTGCACTCTGTGGTGCAGAGGCACTGTCTCTTGAAGAACGGAGATCTGCAGACGCAATACTTAAAGACGACCCAAAAATATTTCTGAACTGTCAAGTGAAGAACCACTCTCTGTTCCATGTAGTACAATAACTGGAAAGGAACTAATTTTCTGAAGTTTATAGAATATGTACAAGTGATGGCATGGGATGCTACTCAGATTTTAGGATAACTGTATCCCAGTGGGATTATTAACCCCATCTGACTGGAAAGGAGAGGTGCTGTATTCCTATTACAAGGCTATCCCCAGACTGTGCTGAAGGGTCCGTCTGTCAAATCAGCATCTCAATATTAGATTACAGCAACGTGCCAGCAATGCCATAGTTAAAGTTTGGACCAGTTTTCCATTTAAAGTTAACTTTATAAGTGGACTAAAATAGGCATGGTTACTCACATAGCCTTGAAATTTGGTGTGCCTCACAGGGGCATAAGGTTCAGTTACTGTATCTAATTTGGGGCCATTTGACCAAGGAGTTCCCAAGATACAGGAACCCCTCATTCCCACCAAAAAAACAGCTTTTCTTAAAAATTGATATGTTGGTAACAATTTTTTGTACACAGTTAGAAATCAAACAAAGGCTGAGGCCACTGCATCAAGGTCTGAAATGGCTGAGATCATCCCAACACAGCGCTTGCCACTATTAGCCATTTGGGGGCAATCAAATTACAACTTCGTTAGCCAAAGAGTTTGTTTCTCCAGTTAGGCGAGCTGCAAGCAATTCGATTAGCTTCCCTGGCAACCTTGTACTTGCACCAAACAGATTACACCGCACATTTGCTGGGAGAAGCTAAAGTCGCTCTGACTCACAGGACCTGACTAGCTCAGAGGGGAATGGGGCCATGCAATCTGAGCAACACGTAGGCACTTTGTGTTCATATCCAACCCTGGAGTCTCAACACACGCCCCCAGCAGGTACTGGCAGGTAAACAGAACAAAACAAACCCTTCCCCCCACTGGGCTGCAATCTCCTGAACAACAGTGACCTGCTATTCTTCCCTCTCCCCAGCCCAAGCTTTTCGGTTGCTGCGAGTTCTGGCATACTCTGTTGTAGCTACTCCAGTCACATGGCGCTGGTAGGAAGAGGAGTAATATCTGCTGCTCACCTCATTTTAGGTTAAAAACATAAAATTAGCTCAATACACCTTAGCTGTACTAAATTTATTTCCCATTTCTCTCCTCTCAACTATCTCCCTGACAGCATTAGCTGGTCTACATCATGACTAGGGATTTTACTAGATCAGCTTTTTGTCAATTCAATTGAGAGAGAATGAACGCGTGCATCAGCTTCTTTCAAGGTCATCTATAAAGACCTCCCGCATGTAACGATATTTAATTGCTTTAGTAAGAGAGCAGGGCATGGGTCGAAAGCAAAGGCTGAGGAGTGGCTGAAGCCTACTTCCTTGGTTAAGCACCATTTTTTTTCAAGTTTGTTTGTTTTTTGTAAATGAAAAGAAGATTAAACTAATTTATAGAAATGTGTCCCCACTGACGGTTACCAAGTTGGAAGAGATTGGTAAGATTTTAAATAGACATAGTTGTCAAATGCAACCGTTTTCCAAAGAAATCATTTTTTATTACACTGTCCCTTTACTTGGATCTAAATTATAAAATATAGAAGGAAACTTGAACACATACAAATTACACTAGACTCACAAAGGAGAGATTGCAGAAGCATTTAGCTGCCCGTCTCATGAAAACATTCCAGGGTACCTATTTACCGGTTAGCTGATATCCAAACCAAAAGCCAATTCTATATAGCACATTCACATGTGACAAGATACAGAACAAAATCATTTTGAGTGGGTAAAAAAATTAGACTTTAGGCAGACAACCAATTAATCATTACTAGCCTGATTTAAAAGAGAACACACTCCTGTCAAAAGGACAGAACTAACCAATATCAAAGAAAAATAAACCAACTGACCCAGAGAAAGATCTTGGAACTAAAATCTGAATACGGTATTGTCAGTCCCAGCCTCTCGTCTAAAAGAGTGTTCTTCCAAAAGTGAATTTCATGCCAGTGACCCTGTGCTAGTCCCCACGCAGAAGTAAAGTCTGTAGCACAGTGGAAGATCAGTAATAAAACTTTACATCTTTTTCAGTAATACCTATGAATTCCAAGCCATGTAGCAGACTTCAAAGACAGAGAGAGAGAGACAGGGAATATCAAAGGTAAATTATACAAAGAGCAGAAGACAGTTCTGAGAAATAAAAATAAATGGTGGGAAAATTAAAGCATATAACACACACATGGAAAAGACTCACAAGAGCTTCAAATCTGTCCAACACATGGGACTTTACAAGCTCTGCTCTCACACAAAATCTTTTACCATAAGGGAATTCCTGAGGATATACATCTACCAACTGTACTCACTCCTTTCAGCTGAACATGTAACTGCTAAGACACCAGACTTTGAATTTTCAAACAGCTGTTTTAAATACTGTTTTTATCCCAGCACCAGAAGCATAGCCCTAACAGACCAACTCTTTGCTTGAGACTATAAATTAGCAGTGCTTTGTTAGCGTAAGAATTACATTACTCATTGTTAGCATAGTTCATGAGGTTAATTAACAGTGCTGTACGTAGAGGTACCCTGTGTGTGTGAGAGAACTACGGTTGTATGTCTACACCGCAATTAAAAACCCCTGACTGGCCCATGCCAGCTGACTCAGGGGGCTCTGGCTAAGGGGTTATTTAACTGTGTTGTAAACATTTGGGCTCTGGCTAGAGAGTAGGCTCTAGGACTCTGCAAGGTGGGACAGTCCCAAGGCTTCAGCTGCAACCTGAGCCCGAATGTCTCCACGCAATTAAAGATTTCTTTAGCCTAAGCCAAGTCAAAGTGGCAAAAGCCAGCCATGGGTGTCTAACTGCGGAGTTGACACACCTTACGTATCATCTGACCTCGGCTTCCCAATTCTCACTGATTCACCATCTAAGCAAAAACACGACAGGTTAACAAATTCTACTTTTTCAACCGCCCAGAAATTTCCTGGATTACTAAATGGAAACTTTATTTTGGAATAAACCAAGTAATTGATTTGAAGTGTCCTTGATTTGGAAAACTTGAACTCCACGCATAGTACCAATACCTTACACAGCAAAATGCACGGGTCATGTCAGACATCCACTTCAAAACAGCTGCTGATTGTTCTGAGTATAGAGAATAAATCACTAGTCATGACAGTAGCAACAGAAGCTATAACGGACAACCACATCCAGCATCTTTACTTAGCGGAGCCTGAAGCATTTCCAGTGTTGAAATGGTATGTTACGGAATGTTCTAGTTTTACGTCAATTCATTCCCGTTCCTAAAAATAAAGGGCAGAGCATGATTTGTTCCATGCTATCTATGGTCCTGAATCTGTGGGAAATCATTTCTTTCCAGTAAAAGAACGTACATATTTTACTAATCAATCACAGTGCCAAAAAAGCATCTGATAGGCAATTAAAGCAGATGAGCGGCCTTTAAGGCCTGCTCATTCCTTGCATATTTTTGCATGTGTCACCTTTCAAAAGATCCACTGAAATAAAAGGACCTGTGAAAGGTGCTCCCAGCATTTTTTGAAATATTTTGATAAAAAATAACCTAGAAGTGAGATATTTAAGTTAATCAGATCAAGAGGCAACTGTCAAACTCAAGACAAGTCCGCAACAGAATAATGACTTAAAAACAAGTAGCAATATGCCTGCCCAAGCAACGGAGTAGACGTTAAGTGTATATTTTAACTGGGAATTGCAACCTCTTTTAGTGAGAAAGGGAATATTGTTCAGGACACGGGGCCATGAGACAAACTTGGAAACCCAACACAGACAGGAACAGAATAGATGCTAATTTAACAAGCTGCCCCCAAGGCGCTAAGATTGTAGCACATCCCTAGTACTGCAATGCAATGTCAGTAGGAAGTAGGCCATGGATCTATGGATCTTCTAACTCAGTGGCAGGCTTGTTACCAACTGAGCTAGACTGGCATTGGTTAGCCCTCAGCTAACAAAATGTAGCTCCTAGTAGGCTCAACCATTACAAGAGAGGAGTGAGGCTATACACAATTTTGGAAATAAATTTCAGATACACTCATTCCAGAAAACTCCACTGACGGCTTTTGATACCTTTGCAATAAACAGAATTTGGTTTTCTATTATACATTCACATCCTTTGGTTCAGAACAACCTTATTTTATTAAAAAAGAGTCCGTTGCAGTCCTGCTTAATTTTTTCTAAGATGAGGTTTGAGAGACATTCACAGTTATTCCCTTGATAATATAGACTGTCCTTTCAGACATCATTGCTGATTTCCAGCACATAGCAATAAATAGGCTTACATTTTTTAAAAAGTAATGATTTGAAAGGCCCTTCATTTCCCACACTTTCCTGGTACAACAGATTTCACTTCAAAAGTAATGTTGTAACATTTCAACTCAAATAAAAGTAAACTATTAAAGCTTCCACCGGACCAAGATCCTCTCTTCAACCACACTTAGCGAATTCAAGGATATCATTCAATTCAGAACTTTATTTCATATTAAGCACATCTAAAGTGCAAATTATTTGTTTAGCCTTTAAAAAAAAGAATTAACATGCTATCCTTGTGTAATTATGAATCCTGTTTTATATTCAAAAATACATTACTGAAGACCAACTGTGCAACTCGGTAATTAAAATTAATCTGTAGCAACTATTTGGATAGCATTCCCTATAAATCAAACAATTGTTCAGGCAAAAGAAGATCCTAAAAACCCAGGCATACTAAATAGGAGGAGGTTATTGAACTTTCCACTCTGTCAAAAATAAAATTGACTCTCCATAAAATGGACACTCCAACCAGATACCAGTCTTGGTGCTCATTGGAGACAAAAAATTATATGTAATGAGTAATTTAAATTAATCTTATTTATATAAACTCTCCAGAAATTCTTTCTTCATTGAGTTTAATACTAATGTTGATGGGCATATTAAGTACAGCTCTAGCATATTTCTTGACATGCATTCAAATAAAGTATCTTGTTTTCTAAAAAGCATGCAATTCATCCAGTTTGTGGTAAAGCAAAATGCTCAAAAATCCAGTTAGCTTTTGAAAATACTGACATATTTCATGATGCTTCTTTACTTAAAAGCTAGATCTTCTTTTAAAACATGTTCCTTGAAATTACTATCCCATCAAAAATCCAGAAATAGCAAAAGCAGCTTTCAAATCATTGTTTGCTTTTTTAAGAAAAGAATAAAAGCATAGATAAAGTAAATGCTCTTTGGAATTCAGTTTTCCTATTAATTTAATAGTAATTATTTGATCACCATTGAAGCTCTATTAAAAAGGCAGTTTACCAAGGAAACTCTTTCTATGAAACTTTCTTAACACTCCACCTTCTTAAATATTCGTTGGGAATCAACAATTATACAACATTATAGCATTTAAATTACTTATCATTGTGACAATAGTGAACAAACCATGGAAGACCTTTATTTAATACTGTCTTTCTACACACACACACACACACACACACACACACACACACACACACACACACACACACACACACACACACACACCTCCCCCCCAACATAAGAAAATACAATTTTATAATTGCAAGTAAATGACTCACTTTTATATGGGATTCAGGGGATTCTCTTTTAACTATAACTGATACTATCAAGAGAAGTCTTCTGATAATACATTATAGCTTACAGTGTGAAAGATTTAGAAGGGTGGAGAGTGGAAGATGTGCCACTTACTTCCTTGCATACAGTAAGATGACCTCTTCCTATACTACAATGACCTCTGCTACTCTAATCATAGAAGGCAAGTAGGCATGAAGAACAGTTTCATTTGAGAATGGGAACAAGAAAGATTGCTCCATACTGAAACTCTGCTTCGCATACAAGAATTCTGCTTTAATCACCTACCACCAATATTTCTTTCCCTACTTGTCAAGTTCCCAGGAGCTTGGTCTCAGTACTTTTCAATTAAGCCATAGAAATGAATCAGTGCATCTTTAAGACTTAACTATCACTCAGCCTAATTGAAGTATTGGATTAAAACACACTGATCTCATAGATGCTTGTGGTGCAAACTACTGCTGCAGAAAGATTACTAAATATTTAAGACCTCTGAAGATAAACTAACAGGATTATAAATCACTGAAAAATAAATAGTTAGCAAAATCTCTGCAAACGTCTTCTGGATACAACCAAATATGCTTCATTCATTTTCTAATGAGAAATGTGAAGGGTTTTTATTATTAATTGCATATAAATTACCATGATTATTGTATCACAGGAAAGGTATTTATCCTCTCAAAGGAACCATGTTAAACAAAGGAATATATGGATGCCATATAAGATGTATGGCACTTAGAGTAATGGAACAAAAATCAAAAGGAGTATCATCAATCTTTAATTATAGGAAATCAAAATAATCTATTTCCTTGCCAAGTTCTCAGTATTGTTTTAGCAGGAACATTGATTTTGAAGTGCAAGTTCTCCTTAACATACATATCTGTATGTAACCCGACCCTACCCACCCCATGCAACTCCCGCAGATTTGCTGCAAAATTAATCACATTTGAAAAGAGCTAATCAGTGACAGAAAACTCAGCAAGCATCCGAGGATGTGCTTTGAGTACTCCAGAGGAAAAAATAAACATGGTTTCATTACCTACTTTCAGAAAACAATTATTTTTATTTATCTAGATAGCTTTTCATACTGCTATAGTGTTTATTTAAATATGTAGGTGTTTTCTTCAAAAAAAGTGCTTAGAAGCTGAAGGGATTATTGAATTCAACTCAGCTACAGGGACTCAACATTTCTGAGAATCAGGCCCCGAAAACAATGATGTAATGATGCAGAGAAGCAGTCAAAAACGGTCAGGGTGTGTCTAACACAGCAGCTAGACACCTGTGACTGGCCCATGCCAGCTGACTTGGGCGATGGGACTATTTCCTTGCTATATAGACTTCTGGGCTTGGGCTGAAGTCCAAGCTCTGGAACTAACTCACCAGATGTCTACAGAGGCACAGGCCAGCCCAGGGTGTCTAGCTGCTGTGTAGGCATCTCCCTAGTGCTAAATGATCTATGCAATTGTTTCAAAACCAGTAATGCCACCACCACACAAGGCAGCTGCTTTTCATATCAGCACTGACTATCTGACAACAGAATCAGAGCATTATTTAATTAGAATATGTAACTCCCGACTTAAGAGTCAAAACATTTGTTAAACTTAAGTATCTTCAGGGTGATGTGTGTGAAATGCTATTAATGAAAGCATTAATAAAGTGCATTTTTGCACGTTACTTTGCTAACAGAAAAACCGTTCCTCTTGGGTTTCTAGAGCTCACCATTATCAACATAAAAAGAGAGACTTAACCATATTCTCGCTGAAGTAAAAGGGTCAGAAGGGAGACAAGGAAGTAAGAATGTTGTTACTAAGGGTATTTCTATTATCTTTCTAGGGAAAGGCATAAGCCCGGATCATTCATGGTAAATAAAAAACAAAAGGAAAAAACAGCAGATAAGGGAGAAAATCTTTGCTATTACAATAGCATACCTTACCGAATAAGTCTCCTAGGAATATCGAGAAATTTAAACAGGACAGATCTCTTTATTTATACACCTTTTCCTAAAGTTTGGCTCAAATGGCCAAAATACGTGTCAACTCTGTAGACTCCCACTATACTTTCTATACTTATTTTTGGGGTCCTGATCTCCACCTGTCGTCTCTGCCCCTTTCCCACGCTGAATGGCCCGTGACCTGGCTCTCCTCCTCCCTCTGCTATGGGTCAGGCTGCCATATAATGGCTGCTTCCTTCATTTCCAGGTGACAGAATCAGTGATATTAGACTCACATTTTTGCACTACTGCTGGCACTAAGCTCCCCCTATTTCTCCTCATACACACCACCTCCTCCATCACCTCCTCCAAAGTACATGCATCAGGCTCTTCTCTTGTCCCTGCATCTGTGGTAGATCACTAGTCCATCTTCCTCTGATGGGGCTTTGATTCTTGGCCCTCTCCCTTCCTCTTTCCTCCTAATTGTCTACCCACAACTCTTGGGGACTTCATCCTCTACATTGATCACTGGTGCTGATGCTTCCTCCTGGTTGAACTTGCCACCGTGGATCAACTATCTCATTCACCTCACACCTTGGAACTTGTCTTCACTAACAATACACGAACGAACACCACCTTATTGTCTCATTCATAATCGTTGTTTCCTTAGCCCTTAACATTTTGTCTGGTATCAACTGTAATGTTATGCCTGAACTTAGACTAAGCTCTTTGGAGACAGGAACCATGTCTTTTAGGCACCACATAAATATACGACAAATGAGAAATAATTATGAACAGAAGCAGTTCAAATGATTCTGCCATGATTTCATAAACTGAAGCTGACTAATAAGCCATTGAGTATTGCAGACAGCACACCTCAATTTCCTTGAGTGCTTTACAGCATACTCCAAATCCATTCAACAAAAGTCTGTTATTTTACTCATTAAAATAGTCATTTTCATCACAGCCTTAAACATTTGCAAGTGTAGCCCAGAAAACTGGCGCACACATTTATTGTAAGGTTTTATGTTTCTTTCATCAATGAACAACAAAAGTTCAGAATAAAGCTAAAATAAAAGTTATTCAAGATAGCTAGCTGTCATAACAGATGGGAACTATCTACTCTTCATATTAACTGGAAAAGCCAAAACGTCAGCTTTTTTTTGTGTGTTGTCTGTGAATATGAAGAAGCTAACTCAGAAAGGAAGGACAACAAATGTCAGAATTATGTTAAGAATAGATGTCTTTAGCTGAAAGATTCACACGTGATGGTTAATGATGGCTAATCAACGCAGAAGTTGTCAGATGATATGTGGTCTGCAAATAAGGTTTCCTTGTGGCATTACATGCAAAATAAATAAAATAAGAGTCCCAATGTTACTTCAGCCTCAAACAGGTGTTGCAATATCTACACTGTCTACCCAGAAAGATGCATAGACAGTCTCACAGACAAAGATATAATTGAACAATTGCAATACCTTTTTCCCATACTGTTTACGGAATTGGCGATATTCTTACTGGCGGTAGATTTTCTTCTTGACAGCTTCTTGGTGTGGCCGCTGTCATCACTGCTGTCCTCCTCTTTCTTTGGCGTGCTACCTCCCTTGCTGTTCAGGTCCTTTAGCACATTATAATTAATTTTACTCGAGATTTTCTTCTGCTCCAACATCTTTTCAATTGCCTCTCCCGCTGTGCTGGCTTGAATTGGCTCCCGCTTTTTTGCAGATTTCTTTGGCTTAATTAAAATATAAAATTAGTGATTTAGAGGCACTCAAAATAATTTTACTGAAACAGAAGGGCAATCTGCAGTTTGACTGTCATTCTCCTGGTGCTGCTGCCCTTGGCGTCAGATGGCCCAATGGTTCACCTGGAGTCAGTACCAAAGCAATACCCCGGAATGGGGTTTCAGAATATTGCATTGTTGCCAGGATTGGTATTAGCTATCAAATGGAGACTCCGGACATCTTAGAACCTGTGTCATCTCTTTTGCCAGATGCCACCACATCATTACAATTTCTCTACTAAATTAACCCCCGAGTTTCTGCGTTGTTGATAAAGAGAAACACAGGCTCTTTCCCAAACATCGTCAGCATAGGGGCAGGGTTGTTCCAGTTACAGGACAGAGGGTTCCTTTTATAAAATTAACCAAAAAGTAAATGGACATTTCCCAAAAAATATTTGTCCAAAACTAGATCCCTCTAGTTATAACTCTCCCCAACATTCATTTCTGCCAAGCAAGGCTCAAAGTTACAGCAACATTATATTCAGGAATGCCCACGGGACTCTTGCTCCATGAATCAGTAAAGAAGGACAACTGTATTGGCAATCTGGGTAAATGGATTGGCATTAATGTTGGCCTCTGAGAAATGATGTGTTCCAGTTAGATGCTACGTGTCATGGTGATGTTCCGCTGGAGGCCCTCTTGTGTGGATCAAAACGTTGCGAGCCCAAGTCTTTCACTGACACCGCAACCCAGAACTAAAGGATGAGAGGTTGCACTGGAGGATCCTTCCATCCACATCTTGCAATTTTTCAGGTGAAGAAAGGCCCCATTAAAAAAAAAAAAAAAAAAGTAGGGAATAACTTTGGTGTCTTGCCCAATATTTTCCTTCTCAAAAGAAGGTTGGACATCTACATCTGCAGGATTAATTATTTTTGAATGTGTAATAGCTGCTCTGTTTACCAACATAGTTCTTATGGTACCTCAAAAATGGCAGGCAGAATGTTAACCAAGTTCTAGCCTAGAGCTGTCAGCAACAGTAGGGAGTCAAAGAAAAACTCTACGCTGTCCAACAAAAAGATGGTGTTTGGGCTACGTTTCTATACCAGTGGGTTATGCACTGTTTTGCTAGTGCAATGTCATTTGTGTGAACGTTGCCTGGACAAGAAACTTTCAAACATGAAACAGTTCTTCATTGTCTGCTTTACTTTTTGTTATTTAAGGATCTTGGGGGCACCGGGCAATTGCGTCTTTTTCATTAGTCTGTAAAAAAAAGACTAGTGGAACACACATATTAAAAACTAATGGAGATCTTATTTGCGTGGCGATTATGCACAGACTGCCTTGTTACTTTGTCAATTACACAAAATATTAATGCTATAAATTGTGAATGTATGACCAGTTTGACTGCTTTAAACCGCTAAACTCAGAGAAAACAAGCCACTTGTTAATATAAATGTCACACGCTTTATGAAAGGTAGAACAATAATATTCCCTCAGATTGCTATAATAGAGATTTGTTCAGATCTTTATACAGAATTAATGCAACAACATAGCAAAGTACTGAAGTTGCAGCCATCTCAGAACAAAAACAACATGAATGTCCAAAAATCAGAAATGTTTTAAGAATAGTATTTAAAGAGTCATAAATGCAATTGATCAGTCCATGGGGGAAAAAAATAGGCCAGAAACTGCAGTGCACAGATGTTCCCTAACTAACACAGTTCAGGGGGACGTTAAAGTATAGTATTTGGCTAAAGATGTAAACAATGTTCAGGCATGAAAATGTTACACTCAGCATGTGAACAGCTGTGCTGCAGAACTGTTTCATTAACATTAGAGGGATGCTAAAAGTTATTTCCAAAGGAGTAGCCATGTTTGTCTAGTTCAGCAAAACAAACAAAGAGTCCTGTGGCACTTAAAGACTAACACATTTATTTATCGCATGAGCTTCCATGGGAGAAAATCCCACTTCAAGCATCTGACGAAGTGGGATTTTCTCCCACGAAAGCTCATGTGATAAATAAATGAGTTAGCCTTTAAAAGTGCCACAGGACTCCTTGTTTAAAAAGCTATTGTTAGGCTAACACAGAACTGAATTGTTTCTTGGATTGACCCCAACATCTAACCACTGTACGAGGCATTTGACCAAGAAATGTAATGAGTTTTCGGTAAATTTGCAAATGACCACTGTGAAACACAATTAGAATATTTAAGTTGTATACCTTGTGTTCCTTATAAATCCCAAGCTCCTTCTCTTTTGCTATTCTTGCTTCTTTCTCTGAAATACGACATAAAGGTAGCCAACCATGAAGGACAGGTATCAAATTGCTTTCTATGCAATGTGACTAGAAAAAGCATTTCAGTTACTATGCTTCTTACCCTTTTGTTCCTTCAAATAATCTGCATTTTCTTTCATCCACAGTTCTGCTTTTATTTGAGCTTCTGTTTCATCAAGTATATACTAAAAACAAAATAAAGTTCATTTGTTTTCAGCTGCTGACCTGAAAATCATAGTAACACACACTGAAAAAACCACAGGTAAGAGTAATTCACATTCAACCTTATTGCAATATGAAAGTCGCATAATAAATCGCATCTTAGCTTTCAGTTATGCAGATTACAGTAGCAGACCAATATTAGGTTCAGTGCAACTTGTCTTTGTGGAACACCGGTTCCCGGCTGAGACCGCACATTGGAAATAGGGAACATTGGTAGAGATTTGAGGAGAAACTAGGGTTAAGCCATTATCAATCATCTTTCTCTAAACATTTAAAAATAACATTTTGTAGATGCATTTAAAGAGTAGAGCCAAGTTATATTAGTTTTCAGTGGTAATAAAACAGCCTGATTCTCTAGCATCTTTTGCCTTTTTACCATTTCAGATTTTCTTCAAAATAAAATATACATTCAAGTATTTTATAAAAGAAATTATTCAGCTCAAATGAATGTGCTGCAAGGATTCGTCTTTCACACTGGGACAAACTTGGAAAAAAGAAATGTTTGTTCCAGTACTTGCTTACCTGGCTCATATTTCATTTGCTTGTATTAAAGGTGTGAAAAAACACTCACTCATATCTCAGCAATTCATCCTGCTTACACCTACAAAGAATCCATAATCCTGTGTTTGTAAAATTACAGTCAGCTCCCAGGAAAAGGAATGTGAGGTCATAAAATCAGAGTTATGACTTCACTGCAGCATCTAGCAAGGGAAGATGGGTTCATTCATAGAATCATAGAATAATAGGGATGGAAGGAACCTCACGAGGTCATCTAGTCCAACCCTCTGCTAAAAAGCAGGACCACTCCACTAAATCACCCCAGCAAGGGTATCGTCTAACCGACCCTTAAATATCTCCAAAGATGGAGATTCTACCACCTCCCTAGGTAACCCATTCCAATGCTTCACCACCCTCCTAGTGAGAAAGGTTTTCCTAATATCCAACCTTGACCTCCCCAGCTGTAATTTGAAACCATTGCTCCTTGTTCTGTCCTCTGTTACCATCGGGAACAGCCTAGCTCCCTCCTCTTTGCAGCACCCCTTCAAGTAGTTGAAGGTTGCTATCAAATCTCCCCTCAGTCTTCTCTTCTGCAGACTAAATGAGCCTAGTTCCTTCAGTCTCTCCTCGTAAGTCATGTGCCCCAGCCCCCAATCATATGCCCTCCGCTGGACTCTTTCTAATTTGTCCACATCCTTTCTGTAGTGGGGAGCCCAAAACTGGACACAGTATTCCAGATGTGGCCTCACCAGGGCCGAATAGAGGGGAATTATCACATCCCTTGATCTGCTGGCAATGCCTACTGATGCAGCCTAATATGCCATTGGCCTTTTTGGCAACAAGTTGGTTCCCGTCCAGCTTCCCGTCCACCATAACCCACTGGTCCTTTTCTACAGTGCTGCTACTTAGCCGATCGGTCCCCAGCCTGTAGCAGTGCATGGAATTTTTCCATCCTAAGTGCCAGACTTTGCATTTGTCCTTGTTGAACCTCATGAGGTTTCTTTCGGCCCAGTGTTCCAATTTGTCCAAGTCTCCCTGGATCCTGTCCCTGCCCTCCAGAGTATCTACCATTCCCCCCAGCTTGGTGTCCTCCGTGAACTTACTAAACACGCAGTCTATCCCATCAT
>ML685781.1:8071595-8116011 GCA_007922175.1 Pelusios castaneus
AGCAACAAGAAAAGGATCAGAGGTGGTGTAGGTCCCTTACTGAATGGGGCAGGCATCCTCGTGGAGGATGATGCGGAAAAGGCTGAAGTACTCAATGCTTTTTTTACTTCAGTCTTCACAGGGCGGGCCAGCTCCCAGGCTACTACACGGGGTAACGCGGACTGGAGAGAAGAGTGGCCCTCGGTGATGGAAAGTCAGGTTAGGGAACACTTAATGAAATTGGATGTGCACAAGTCCATGGGGCCGGATGAACTGCATCCGAGGGTGCTGAGGGAGTTGGGGGAAGTGATTGCAGGGCCGCTGGCCATTATCTTTGAGAACTCGTGGCGAACGGGGGTGGTCCCGGAGGATTGGAAAAAGGCAAATATAGTACCTATCTTTAAGAAAGGGAAAAAGGAGGATCCGGGGAACTACAGACCGGTCAGCCTCACCTCAATCCCTGGGAAAATCATGGAGCAGGTCCTCAAGGAATCCATCCTGAAACACTTGGAGGAAAATAGAGTGATCAGGAACAGTCAACATGGATTCACCAAGGGCAAATCGTGTCTGATCAACCTGATTTCCTTCTATGATGAGATGACTGGATTTGTGGATGCGGGAAGAGCCGTTGACGTGATATACCTTGACTTTAGCAAGGCTTTTGATACGGTTTCCCACAGCATTCTCGTTGGCAAGTTAAGGAAGTATGGGTTGGACGAGTGGACCGTAAGGTGGATCGAAAACTGGTTAGATCAACGGGCTCAGCGGGTAGGAATCAATGGCTCGATGTCTGGTTGGCAACCGGTAACGAGTGGAGTGCCCCAGGGGTCGGTCCTGGGGCCGGTTCTATTCAACATCTTCATTAATGATCTTGATGATGGAATAGACTGCGTGCTTAGTAAGTTTGCGGATGACACCAAGTTGGGGGGAATGGTAGATACTCTGGAGGGCAGGGACAGGATCCAGAGAGACCTGGACAAATTGGAACACTGGGCCGAAAGAAACCTCATGAGGTTCAACAAAGACAAGTGCAAAGTCCTGCACTTAGGACGGAAAAATCCCATGCACTGCTACAGGCTGGGGACCGATCAGCTAAGTAGCAGCGCTGTAGAAAAGGACCTGGGAGTTATGGTGGACGGGAAGATGAATATGAGCCAACAGTGTGCCCTTGTTGCCAAAAAGGCCAATGGCATATTAGGCTGCATCAGTAGGAGTATTGCCAGCAGATCGAGGGATGTGATAATTCCCCTCTATTCGACACTGGTCAGGCCGCATCTGGAGTACTGTGTCCAGTTTTGGGCTCCCCACTACAGAAAGGATGTGGACAAATTAGAAAGAGTCCAGCGGAGGGCAACAAAAATGATTAGGGGGCTGGGGCACATGACTTATGAGGAGAGACCGAAGGAACTAGGCTTATTTAGTCTACAGAAGAGAAGACTGAGGGGAGATTTGATAGCAACCTTCAACTACTTGAAGGGTTGCTCCAAAGAGGAGGGAGCTAGGCTGTTCTCGATGGTAACAGAGGACAGAACAAGGAGCAATGGTTTCAAATTACAGCTGGGGAGGTCAAGGTTGGATATTAGGAAAATCTTTCTCACTAGGAGGGTGGTGAAGCATTGGAATGGGCTATCTAGGGAGGTGGTAGAATCTTCATCTTTGGAGATTTTTAAGGCTCGGTTAGACAAAACTCTGGCTGGGATAATTTAGGGGGAGTGGTCCTGCTTTTTAGCAGGGGGTTGGACTAGATGACCTCGTGAGGTCCCTTCCAACCCTATTATTCTATGATTCTATGATTCTATGAAAACAGATGCCTAAACTGAGAATGACAGAATTTGCAGGGGCAGAAACTTATCTTCCTAGATAGTTATAAAACACTCTGCAAAAAGGAAGTGGAATGTTATCATATGCTCAAGGATTATGTTGGAGAAGGAAGATCGTCATCCCCCCACAAGTTTCATCAGGTATGGGCAATCGCTGACTTAGCTAGTTTCCAACGAACTGTGTGGGGAAGTCAGTTTTACCATTCAAAGAGACAGCTTATAGCAGCAAAAGTAAAAACAAAATGTTGAGGATCATACAAGCGACTGTGGTTCCTGCACCACACTAATTCTCAAGACACCTGAGTTTGACTCAATAGACTAATGTCTCACTCCCAGACCTCTGGATATTGAGAAGTGCAGAGACTGAAAATCAACACCAGAAGGAAGGGAATTCCTGTATGGCTGATGGATTCCAGTCTGTTCTCTTTGATAGGTTCTTATAATACAGGGGTCTTGAGAGTTGTGGGGAATTAAACAGTGTAAACAAACAGGTAGGAATCATCAGTGTTCCAGAAAGAGACAGAGGATCCCTGAATTAAAAAATAAATAAATAAACAAACAAACAAACTGGCCACGTGTCCTATCTACATGAAATTAGTGACAGGAGCCCAAAGCAAATAGAGATTTGTAAATTTGACAAAGGGTGAGATTTCAAAGTGACACATGGGAGCTGGGTGCGCAACACTTCTATGCTTCTTTCAAGATCCCATCCTAAATAACCAAAATCAGGTGTTCCCTCCTTTACTTAAACCAGTGGTTTTCAACCGTTCCAGACTACTGTCTCTTGCACTGTTCCCCTTGTACCAGTCTCATTTGTCTTGCGTGCCCCAAGTTCCACCTCAATCAGAAACTACTTGCTTTCAAAATTAGATATAAAAATACAAAGATGCCAGAGTCCACTATTACTGAAAAATTGCTTACTTTCTCATTTTTACTATATAATTATAAAATCAATCAACCGGTATAAATATTGTACTTACATTTGTGAAGAGTATATTGAGCACTATAAGCAAGTTATTCTCTCTATCAATTTTTTGTTTGTACTAACTTCACAAGTGCTTTTTATGTAGCCTGCTGTAAACTAGGCAAATATCTAGATGAGGTGATGTACCCCCTGGATACCCCCGAAGGGTACACATACCACTTGTTGAGAGCCACTGACCTAAATAACCATACAGAAAGTGAGTCTTCCCCTCAATTAATAATATTGATTTGGAAATTGTTGCTATCCCAAGGAATCTCATAATGGCATGCTTTAACTTTCTTCCAAGACTGCCTTGTAAATGAAAACATTACGCTGCTTTAGATGTTATGTAAAAACAATGACTGAACATGCCTTGAGAAAGGTTTCTTATCACTGGGCTTGACAAAACCTGGGCTCCAGCTCGCCATAGCGACCAGGGTTTGTAGCCTAGCTACTAATTCTGCTGTGGAAATGCAGTGGAGGGGCGTCCTCTTGGTGACCAAAAATAAAACTGCTGGTGCCTAGCTGGGAACCAATTTTGTCGAGCCCTGTTTTACCACCATAATATTGTGATTTTGAAATTTATGATCAATTCAGCAAATACTATAAAGGTCTTAGGTCTCAACATGTGGAAGATTTACAACACAACTTGAAAAGACATTTTAAACAATATTTTAGTTTGGTCCATACTAATATGTATAAACATGCTTTTCTCCTATTCACTGCATCATAGTACAAGAGTGACATTTTAGTTGCAGAATCACAGAAATGTAGGACTGGAAGGGACCTTGAGAGGTCATCTAGTCCAGCCCTGCACTGATGCAAGACCAAGTAAACCTAGACCCTCCCTAACAGGTAGTTGTCTAATCTGTTCTAAAATATCTACAATGATAGGGATTCCACAAACTCTCTTGGAAGCCTATTCCAATCTTAACTACCCTTATACTATTAAGGCTTAATCTCTAACCTAAATCTCCCTTGCTGCAGATTAAGCCCATTACTTGTTGTCCTACTGTCAGGGAAAAACAATTGATCACAGTCCTCTTTATAAAGGCCCTTACTGAATTTTAAAGCCTTATCAGATCCCCCACTCGGTTTTCTTTTCTCAAGACTAAACATGCCCAGTTTTTAAATCTGTCCTCATAAATCAGGTTTTCTAAATCTTTTATCATTTTTGTTGCCCTCCTCTATGCTCTCTCCAATCTTTCTTAAAGATGTCCTAGAACTGGACACAGTATTGTAGATGAGGCCTCACCAGCCCTGAGCAAAGTGGAACAATTAACTCCAGCATCTTAAACAACATACTCTTGAGCAATGTACCCTAATGATTTAAGCCTTTTTTGCACATGCATCAGACTGATGACTCATATTCAATTTGTGATCTACAATAACCCCCAGTATTATCAGCTAGCCAGCCATTTTGTGGTTGTACATTTGATTTTTCCTTCCCAATCAAAGTGCTTTGCTCTCGTCTTTATTGAATTTCATCTTGTTGAATTCAGATCAATTCTCCAATTTGTTAAGATCATTCTGAATTCTAAATCTGACCACCAACCTCTATTAAGTTGGTGTCATCTGAAGGTTGTACAAGCACACAGTCCAACCCAACATCGATCATTAATGAAAACATGGAACAGTGTCGAATCAAAAGTATCCCGTTAGATACTGATCTCACTAGATATATTCTCCCAGTTTCAACAGCAAATTGCTGATAACTATTCTTGGAGTAGAGTCTTTCAACTAGTGGTACACCCACTTTACAGTAATTTTATCTAGAGTCTAGACCAGGGGTTCTCAACCCCTGGCCCGTGGGGCTTATTAAAATGGCCCGCGCTGCCCAGGAGCCCTGCTACGGCCTCCTGCCTCCTATCCAGTCCCGGGCAGGGCTCCAGAGTCAGTGGGCAGGGCCATGGGCCGGTACAGCTGGAGGGGACAGGGGGAGAGGGGAGTGGAAGGGAGGGGAGGGGGCGGGACAGCATGGCATGGTAAGGGAGTGTGCTTTGGGGTGGGGGGTCCCCGGGCCTGCATGGCAAGGCTGGAGAGGGAAGGGCGGGCCAGCACAGCTGTGGGGCAGGCTGGCTGCAGGAGGCGGTTGCACACAATGCGGCTTGACAGGGGTCCGTGGGCTGACACGGCTGCAGCGGGAGAGCAGGATCGTGGGTTGCACTGTTGATAGCACTCCCACACCTGCCCACATGGGCATCAGCGCCCATCCCCCTTAAAAAAAACTTAGTTTTTTTCAAAAAAAATTTTAAAATCTTTTTAGGTCGAGAGCCACAAATATAATTTTTACAACCCTGAACGGCCCCTAGTTTATTTAATTAAAATTTTATTTACATTTAATTAATTGATTTTAATTAAAATTGAATTTGAATTTAATTAATTTAATTTTAATGTAGCTTTAATTAATTAGACTGGTGGCCCCTCAGGGTTCTTAAAATTATATTTGTGGCCCTCGAACCAAAAAGGTTGGGAACTGCTGGTCTAGACCGTATTTCCCTAATCTGTTTACGAGAATATCACGTGGGACTGCTTCAAAAGCCTTACTATTAAAATTAAGATAGATCATGTCTACAGCTTCCCCCCATCCAGCAGACCAGTAACCCTGTAAAAGAAAGAAATTAAGTTGGCTTGGCATGATTTGCCCCTGACAAATCCATGCAAGCTATTCTTTATAACCCTATTCTCCATCAGGTGCTTACAAATTGCGTAATAATTTGTTCCAGTATCTTTTCAAGCATCAAAATTAGACTGGCTAGTCTATAATTTCCTGGGGTATTGCTGTTCCCCCTTTTTAAAAGAGAGTTACTGTGGTGGTTTTTCTCCAATCCTCTAGGACCTCACCATATTCCATGAGTTCTTGAAGGTAATAACTAACAGTTCTGACATTGTCCCAGCTTGTTTCTTCAGTACTGTAGGATTAATTTCATCAGGCCCTACTTGAACCGAACACATCTAACTTACCTAAATATTCTTTAACCTGTTATTTCTCTGCTTTGGCTTGTGTTCTTTTCCCCTTCGCTGTTAATACTAATTGTCCTAACTATTTAATAATGATTTATCCTTTTAGGGAAGATCAACGCAACGCAAGTATGAAACATCTTAACTTTCTTGATTTCTTCTGTTATTAGCTCCTCTTCCTCAATAAGTAGAGGGTCTAGACTTTCCTTTGCCTTTCTCTTCCTCCTTATGTATTTACAGCTTTTCTGCCTGAAATGTTATTAAAACCCTTATTAATAAAAATGTGGGCCCAATTCTACCGTTTAAACAATTCCAATGCAAATCAGTAGACGTCTGATCCATATCAATGAGGGCAAAATCTACTATAGTATCTGAGTCACATCAGTGCTTTATCCATACAGGTCACTCCCTCAAAAATTATTAACCTTTTATCCCTACTCTCCAATACCACATCAAAGAGTAGAGAGTATAACAATATAGAGCTATCCAACACTCACTAGAAAAGAAAATTGTTCTCTGTGTTGCAACCTCTTCACAACATTTGTGATGCTGGCGTATTTGTGATGGGCATTTGAAGAAAATGCTTCTGTTTTGATTACTTTTTATTAGGTCCCTAACTAAGATATTCAAATAATTAGTATTCTGGGGTGTGCAACTTACTCTATATTAAAAGGGAATGACTTTTAGAAAGTGCTGAATACCCAGTCTCTGAAAATCTAGGCCGCTTTCATGTACCTCAAATTGGGACCCAAAATTGAAGTAACCCAAATCACTGGTCAGTTGTGAAAATCTTGGCTAATAAAATTAGACTGTTTCAGAATTTTAATGGTGCTAACTAAAGCCCAATTGTTAACACAAAATTCTGTGAATTACAAAACCTTTCATTTAAAAATATTATCACAGCATATTACAACCGGTAGATAAATGTGCATGGAAATCAGAAAGCAAATGCCTTTGTTCAGTACTGAACACTTCAGCTTCCCTGAATTCTGCTACGCTTTTGGATCAGAGATTTAAGGCTTGTCTGCACATACAGTGCTGCAATAGCACTTACTGATGATTTTACTTATATCATTGGGAGGTCTTCCCTTTGTTGGCCTTGGTGGTACTCCACCCTCAGAGACAAATCTGTCTGAGAGCTAGTCTACACTGATGGCAAAACTCCGTGGCAGTCAATGGGAGTTACATAAGCAACTCTGCCTAGTTTGCGTAATTCCCGCCAACTTCCTAACTCCCATTTAGCTTGCTGTCTTCACTATGATGCACCAACAGGAAACATGTTCCCATTGATGCAGCACTACACCACTTGAGGGGGTGGTTTTATTAAGTCAAGTTCCAGATAAACTAAGCATGTCTTAACTGACCGCTCAGCTGATCCAGAATAATTGATCCGATGGTGACACCGTCACCACTGTCAGTATAGACATACCTTGAGGGTTGGTCTACATAAGGAAGATGAGACAGGAGAGAGAATCGACAGGGAAAAGTAGGGCAATCGGCCCGGTATTTTAAGTGTCTGTACACAAATGCGAGGAGCCTGGGAAAGAAGCAGGAAGAATTGGTAGTACTGGCACAGACAAGGAACTATGATGTAATTGGAATAACAGAAACGTGGTGGGATAACTTGCATGACTGGAGCGCTGCCATGGATGGATATAAATTGTTCAGGAAGGACAGGCAGTGAAGAAGGGGGGGAGGGGTAGCGCTATATGTAAAGAGCTGTATGACTGCTCGGAGCTCCACTATGAAAGTGGAAACAAGCCGGTGGAAAGTCTGTGGGTTAAGTTTACAGGAGAGTGCAACAAGGGGGATTTCGTGATGGGTGTCTCCTACAGACCGCCAGACCAGAAGGAGGAGGTGGATGAGGCGTTCTATGGACAACTAACAGAAGTTTCCAGATCGCAGGCCCTGGTTCTTATGGGTGACTTCAATTATCCTGACATCTGCTGGCAAGGCAATACAGCAGTGCACAGGCAATCCAGGAAGGTTTTGGAGAATATTGAGGACAACTTCCTAGTACAAATGCTGGAGGAACCAACTAGGGGCCTTGCACATCTAGACCTATTGCTCACAAACAGAGAAGAATTGATCAGGGAAGTAGAAGTGAATGGCAACCTGGGCAGCAGCAACTATGAGATGGTAGAGTTCAGGATCCTGATCAATGGAAGGAAGGAAAGAAGCAGAACACACACCCTGGACTTCAGAAAAGCAGATTTTGGCTCCCTTAGGGAGCTGATGGGCAGGATCCCAGGGCTGATCTGAAGGGGAAAGGTGTCCAAGACAGCTGGCTGTATTTTAAAGAAACCCTGTTAAAGGCACAGGAAGATAACATTCCGATGTGCAGAAAGAACAACAAATGTGGATGGCATCCAGCGTGGCTTAGCAGAGAACTCTGCGGGGAGCTGAAATATAAAAGGGAAGCTTACAAGAAGTGGAAGCTCGGACAGATGACAAGGGGGGCATATAAAGATATTGCTCGGGACTCCAGGGATAAAATCAGAAAGGCCAAAGGACAATTGGAGTTGCAGCTAGCAAGATATGTGAAGGATATCAAAAAGGGGTTCTACAAGTATGTCAGCAACAAGAAAAGGATCAGGGGTGGTGTAGGTCCCTTACTGAATGGGGCAGGCATCCTCGTGGAGGATGATGCGGAAAAGGCTGAAGTACTCAATGCTTTTTTTACTTCAGTCTTCACAGGGAGGGCCAACTCCCAGGCTACTTACACAGGGTAACGCAGAATGTAGAGAAGAGTGGCCCCTGGTGATGGAAAGTCAGGTTAGGGACTACTTAAAGAAGCTGGATGTGCACAAGTCCATGGAGCCAGATGAACTGCATCCGAGGGTGCTGAAGGAGTTGGCTGAAGTGATTGCAGAGCCGCTGGCCATTATCTTTGAGAACTCGGGCCAACGGGGGAGGTCCCAGAGGATTGGAAAAAGGCAAATATAGTACCTATCTTCAAGAAAGGGAAAAAGGAGGATCCGGGAAATTACAGACTGGTCAGCCTCATCTTAATCCCTGGGAAAATCATGGAGCAGGTCCTCAAAGAATTCATCCTGAAACACTTGGAGGAAAATAGAGTGATCAGGAACAGCCAACATAGATTCACCAAGGGCAAATTGTGCCTGACCAGCCTGATTTCCTTCTATGATGAGATGACTGGATTTGTGGATGCGGGAAGAGCCGCTGACGTGGTATACCTCGTCTTTAGCAAGGCTTTTGATACGGTTTCCCACAGCATTCTCATTGGCAAGTTAAGGAAGTCTGGGTTGGACGAGTGGACCATAAGGTGGATAGAAAACTGGCTAGATCAACGGGCTCAGCGGGTAGGAATAAATGGCTCGATGTCTAGTTGGCAACCGGTAATGAGTGGCGTGCCCCAGGGGTCGGTCCTGGGGCCGGTTCTGTTCAACATCTTTATTAATGATCTTGATGGTGGGATAGACTGCATGCTTAGTAAATTCACAGATGACACCGAGCTGGGGGGAATGGTAGATACTCTGGAGGGCAGGGACAGGATCCAGGGAGACTTGGACAAATTGGAACACTGGGCCGAAAGAAACCTCATGAGGTTCAACAAAGACAAGTGCAAAGTCCTGCACTTAGGACGGAAAAATCCCATGCACTGCTACAGGCTGGGGACCGATCAGCTAAGTAGCAGCGCTCTAGAAAAGGACCAGTGGGTTATGGTGGATGGGAAGCTGGACGGGAACCAACTTGTTGCCAAAAAGGCCAATGGCATATTAGGCTGCATCAGTAGGCATTGCCAGCAGATCGAGGGATGTGATAATTCCCCTCTATTCGGCACTGGTGAGGCCACATCTGGAATACTGTGTCCAGTTTTGGGCTCCCCACTACAGAAAGGATGTGGACAAATTAGAAAGAGTCCAGTGGAGGGCATATGATTGGGGGGCTGGGGCACATGACTTACGAGGAGAGACTGAAGGAACTAGGCTTATTTAGTCTACAGAAGAGAAGACTGAGGGGAGATTTGATAGCAACCTTCAACTACTTGAAGGGGTGCTCCAAAGAGGAGGGAGCTAGGCTGTTCTCGATGGTAACAGAGGACAGAACAAGGAGCAATGGTTTCAAATTACAGCTGGGGAGGTCAAGGTTGGATATTAGGAAAATCTTTCTCACTAGGAGGGTGGTAAAGCATTGGAATGGGTTACCTAGGGAGGTGGTGGAATCTCCATCTTTGGAGATTTTTAAGGCCCAGTTAGACAATACCCGGCTGGGATGATTTAGTGGGAGTGGTCCTGCTTTTTAGCAGAGGGTTGGACTAGATGACCTCATGAGGTCCCTTCCAGCCCTATTATTCTATGTGTCTATGATTCTAAGTGGTTCTCAACCTTTTGCGAATCGTGACATGCTTGGTTGTGTGCGTGACCCTAGAGGACACACCAGCCCACCTCCCCAGGCCTAATGCAGCCTCTGCCTTGGCTCTACGCGACACACTTACGGCTGTGTGGCGACACAGTAATGTGTCTCCACTCAGTGGTTGAGAACCACTGGTCTACACTACAGATTTACGTTGGTATAACTATGGCACTCAGGGATGTGGAATCCACACCCCTGTGCAATGTCTTTATAGTGCCCAAACTCCCAGTGCAGACAGCTTCTATGACTTCTCCCATCAACATAGCTACCAACTCTTGGGGAGATGGAGTATTTTCCACTGGCATAGATAGCATCGTCACTAAGCACTACAGTGGCACAGCTGCGGCGCAGTAAGTACAGAGAAAACCCTTAGAAATGTACTAATTACAGCACAGTAGGTGTCCATTTCCTTAGGGAGTCTTATTGCGCCAGACTGAAAACGATACCATTTCAGGCACCATGTAAAAATTCATGGTGTCATTTTCAATGTAACTTGTTTCAGAAGTAGGTGCCAGTTGTTTTTACTAGTTCAATTAGTAACCGCGACAGAAAACTCATTCGCCAACTGTTCAATTGCAAGGAAGACTCTGGAAGTAAGTTATTTACAATAAGCATTACTTATGATGTATAACAGCAGTACAGGGAATAAATGGAGGATTCCTGTGGTGCCAACCAATAGTCCCTCTTCTGCCAATTTAACAGGGATTCCTTAAATGCAAAGAGTTATTCAGAATAGGAGGTACATTTGATTTCCTACCTTAACGTTCTCCTTAAATAAAGTGTTTTATTACAAAATACCAATTGTAATCTTAACTTCCAAACAGACAACAGCTATTCTAATACAAAACTTCCATGGCAATTCTCTATAAATCAGTAGATCTTAATAGCAGTAAACATTCATCTGTTATATATTATGCAACTTGCTCTAGAGCTTAGTCAGTCATTTGCCCCTTCCCTCTTTTTTTTTCTTCCAAACGCCAGAAAGATTTTCCCACAATGCAAAACTGTCCAAAATAAATCTCTAAGTGAATTTTTTTCATAAATACAGACGTGACTAGCATTGGGCCCCAGATCTTCATAAGTTAGTTAAAAGCAATGCTGTGATTTGATGTCATTCTTACAAGTTTGAGGTTTCCTCTTTTAAAGGAAAATACTGCAGGGTCCAAAAAGCAGAATTCAGAGTTTAAAATTTATCAGTTTATTATATTTTAAGCCACAGAAAATCTGTCTTTATAATAAACAGAACATGCAGCAGTCTTCCCCTCCCTGCTTAATGTCTCCTGCAACCAGAAGAGAGATCACTACTTCCAGAGCTTTCAATCATGGCTCTGAATCAATTACTGTTCTGCCATTTGAAACTGTCAGTCACCCACCCAGGTCCCAGAATATACAAAAAGCTTTGTCAATGGCCTTTGTGTTCCCTCCAACCTACTTTAATAGACATGAGGGTTGCAAATATAGACACGCTGGATTAGGGTGGTAAATCTGTACAACTATTTACTGTTATCTGCAAATAAAGGCACAAAAAACCACTTATTAAAAAAACCATACAGCACCTTTGTATGCAATTTTATTTATTAGACAATAATAAAGTTATCTGATATACAAAAAACTACACTAATAAAGACAAAGGGTAAGAACATTTTTTTTCTGTTTCTAGTACGGGAGGCAAACCTATTTACTGCATGGTCCAGATAAGAGGATTTCCTTACTGAGAGCAATGAAGACTGAGTGGTTCTCAGGAAATCCTCTGAAGCTTATACAGTGGAAGGCAACTTGATTCTCCTGTACTATACTATAAAATATATCCTCAGTCATATGCTTTCATAGTCAGAGAATTAAAAACAACAAGAGTCCTGTGGCACCTTAAAGACTAACGAATTTCTTTGGGCATAAGCTTTCATGGGCTCCAACCCACTTCGTCAGTTGCAGCCCATGAAAGCTAATGCCTGAAGCAATTAGTTAGTATAGTCTTTAAGGTGCCACAAAACTCTTGTTTTTACTATACACAGACTAACACAGCTGCCCCTCCAGAGAATTAAAACATGTTAGCTCAAAAAATCCTTAATTCCCACAACACGGCATTAATGACCTGGCTCTCGATTCATTAGAAATACTTTGTGTGAGCAATATGGCGAAAATGAGGGGGGCTCTCTTACACCTGGAGTCAGGTTGGCTACTCATAACAGGCATTTTCATGATCAAAACTTGAAAAACACTAAAAATAACTACTTGGGCAACATGAACTAAAATATCAGATAATCCCTCTGGAGAGGGGGATCAACACTTCACAGTAGAAGTGGAGCAGTCTGCAAGAGCTGAAGAGCCTGTCAAACAAAGAGAGGTAGAGGTGCTGAGGAAACCTCTAGAGCAATGGTTCCCACCCATTTTGGCTGCAGGGATACAGATATCATCATCCATCTGTTGAAGACCCCTGTGAAAATCAGTTTGCCTCCTCACTTGCTGATCTCCTGTCTCCCTTCCTGCAGCAGGAAAACCGCACACATCCTGCAGCCCTGAGCATGCTGTCTGGTTCCCAAGGCAGTGGCTTCCTGCTGCAGCCAGAGGGACAGAAGATCAGTGGTTCCCCTCCCTCTGGTTTCAGCACGAATCCCAGTACATATCAACCTAGGCAGAGCACACTGCATTGCTCCCTACAACAGCCAGGGGGAAGGAAGCACTGATCTCCCATCCCTTTGGCTGCTCAAGGAGCCTGCACTGGTCTTTTAGCCCCATGGAAACATGCTCCACCTGGGTCCGTAGGCAGTAGCTCCATTCTACAGCCAGCAGGAGGGGAGCTGCAAGCCACTTTGAAAGCCCCTGAGGGCCACAGGTTGGGAACAACTGCTCTAAAGCTTTAAAGAGCCACTACCGAGAGAGAATAATTCAGAACAGGGATGACAACAGACAGATCTAGAATGAACGGGGGAGAGAGAAAAGGAACCAATGAATTGGAATGGGAGAGACTAGATTAACTGATGTGGGGTGAGAAGATACCTGGAAGGGAAGAGAATTTATGATGAGGGTAGGGAAAGAGAACGGATGATGGGGAGTGAGGATAACTGAACAGAACAGGATTAAGTCAGAAGGGTTGAACAGTGCATAGATGGTGGGTGTAGTGATCTTGTTAGGAACAGAAAGCTCTGAAGACCAAGAGTCAGTCAGGTATAAAGTGTTCACATGCAAAAGTCCAAGAGTATGGTTGTATGAGAATTAACCCAAATCAAGACCAGGTGTGTGCACATGAAGACGGCCAAGGGATGTCTGAGAATTAGCCCAAATCAAGACCAGGTGTGTGCACACAGTCTGAGAGTCTGCAGGAGCATGTTGCTGTTTATGCTAAAGGGGGCTAGTTGGTTTTGAGTGGTTTGGCAACTTTTCTTGATAATTTCATAAGGCAGACTTACCCTGTCAATGATTTCATCGCTGACCATTTTAGACGAAACATCCAGATAATGTGCTTTTCCCACAATCCCAATCCACCTCCCACACCTCTCTGGCTGCCAGGAAGACTCAAACTGCCCCCTAGCCAGAAGCCAAAACCTCCATCTTCTTTTAGTCAATTTAAATAATGTTACTGTCAACCCAAAAGTCTCTCACAAACTGGAAAGCAGAAATGTAGAGCTAGAGCAAAATGTACATCACAAGAATTCCATGACTGATTTTATTTCCATATTTAAATTAAAATGTGTGGCTTTTATGAAGCCTCCAACTACATAAAAAATTCCAGAACTGCAGCTGCGTGCCAATTCGGTGCTAGAATTTAGGTCCACCTGGCCACAGACCCCATGACACTGTGCACGCAATTTAAACAAATTATGTGTGCAATTTTCTGATGCCGTGTCAGAGCTGACTACAGCCTCAAAGCTGTCCAAAGAGGGCCGGATTTAAGGCAGGGGCTTTAGAGGCTGCAGCCCATGGCCTCAGCCTCCAGAGTGGCCCTGTGTACCCTTCCCTCCCCACCCCTTCCAAAAAAAATCCAGCCTGGCTGCTACTCGCCTTCAGTCAGCCTGCCCCACCCCTGGGCTGGCTGGTCTGCTCACCAGCCAGCCCAGTCAGGGCAGGAGTACCACGGCCTCTGGCCCACTCCTCCACAGCCTCCAGCAGCAGCCCCAGCTTGTGCTGGCCTGCGCCCCCTCCCCCACAGCAGTGCAGCCCATGCCCCCCCCCAGTAGCCACCCTGCAGTAGCACTGGCCACTGTCCCCCTCAACCCCCTCCGCAGCTCTGGTTGGGGCTCCAGAGCCCCTGACCCACCCCCAGCACAAGGGTGGGCATCCCCAGGCCTTGATCCAGCCGTGTCCAAAGGAAAGAAAAAACACTACACCTCAAACGGAGAGCAACTGCCTCAAGGGCCATTCCTGCTAACGAAAGACAGCAGAATAAAGAACAGCTACAGGGCCACCTGCTCGCACAACGCTGAGTGCAAGAAGAGCGAACATTAACAACTCCGCACTATGGAACACCTCATGACAAACACCTCACACTTGGGACTGAAAGGAGAAGTGTGTGGAAAACGCCTTTAATGGATGTATTTTAAATTTTAAAAAACATCAAGTCTAACAAACCAGAGGAGCATCTTTCACCAGCCAGAAGAAAAGAGAACAACTGAGCAGCGTAAGCCTGCCAGGTCTCTTGCTACAGAGGAGCGATATCACAAGAGTTTTGCTTTCTTCTCATCTCCATTCCCTGGTAGCTGTCACACACTGGGGTGTAGCCGGTGTGACCTAGTGATCGGAAGAGAAGTCTGGTCTGGTAGTCGGAGCAGAATCAGAAAGCAGAACCTGTGGCAAATTTAAAGACTAATAAATGTATAATCTTTGTTTTGCTGAAATAGACTAACACGGCTACCCCTCTAGCGGGATGGTCAGGAGACAAGCCAATGATTAGAGCAGGAGTTCTGAGGAACGGCATCCACAGAGGAACGTTGGAAAATGAGCCTTAATAGCTGGTTTGCATTCACTGCTTTAGATCAATCTTATTGTCATGGTACAGTACATGTTATGTGGTTTATTTTCCCTTATTAAACTGAGCTCTTTAAAATTCCAAATTAACAGCATGCACGTGCAGAATTATAAATACGTTTTTTACAACCAAGTATCACACATTCGGTTCTGAGTTGCGTGCTTCTTCTGAAACAGCTGACGGACAGCTCTGATTTGTCTGACAGCATTAGCCACTTTCACACAGTGGTCACATTAAACATTTTCCCATCAAGAAATTATGATTTTAACGTACATATTTAATGGTATTTATGTGAAGCAATGAGTAAGTGGAAATGATTTACCTACATTCAATCTTCTCTATTGAAGTTTCTAATGAAGTACACATTTAGCCCACCCTAAAGGTGCTTTCATCTGCAGATAGTTAAGAATTTTGTTTTGTGAATGAGTTACAAGGGGCTTAAAAAAAAAGAAAAGAATTATTTGGACTATCTTTGCCCATGACAAATATATTTGTGTTGTTTTATTTCATAGTTCATAGGGAGTCTAGTCAAAATGCACATGTAAATTTCACGAATCAGGTTAAAAGTTTAGTGCCCAGTTCTAAGCTGTTCAATGCGTGCTGACCTATGAGCTTGCAGGATTGGGCCTTACAAAAAAAGCAGACTCTTGAATGAGAATTCCTCACCTTCCTTTTCTCCCCTCAAGAAAAATAGTTCTCTGAGATTCTTGCTATCTTATTGCTTTGAAACCAGCCGCTAATAAAAGAAAATGTTTTTCTGGTGCTATTTTGACTCTGCAGTATTTTTAAAAAGAGAGGCCATGCTCACTAGGGTACATTATTTACAGAAAAAGGGTCCCAACAGAACCAACCTTTCACCCCAAAATAAAAGTTTCATATTAAACTCTCGCAACTAAAGAGTCTCTTACCATGGTCATGAAAAACAACAGCAGATTTTTTCTGCTCTAGATGTATTCAGACCCACACTCCACCCCCTTAAAAAAACTGGGGAAAAAGATCTGCTCACGTAAATTATCTGGAAAAAAAGAAGAATCATTTCAAGACCAACACTCCGCTGAGAAGGCCCTGCCTGTAGAGTTCAGATGGTTGCTCTCAACAACATGACAAAAGCGATCTTTGCTGAGGAAGCTCATGCTCATCAATGGATAGCCTGACAGTCATCCAGAGATACTAATCAGCTATCACAAATGACATTCTGCAGCACTAGCTCTGCAAGACTGACAAATGTCTTCTTCAACTTGTCATTTTTAGATCTACAACAACAAATACGACAGAAAGGCACGTAACGGCAGCTGTTCCCGGTACAAAAGAATCCTGAGAGCCACAAGGAACTAGGCAGTTAGTCATTGTCCACAAATCAAGTCCCCCACCCTCCCCCACCAATAAGAATGAAAATCTCAGAAGTAAAGAAATTTTAAAAATTGGGATAATAAGAATATTTTTGCACTTTTGGCTTTTCCTTTAATTTGGAACGTCAGACCTTATTCCTTCTATCTTTCCCTCCCCCTCCTTTTTATGTCTTTTTGGTCGTCTTTCCTCCCTTCTCCCTCCCCACCCCTCTTAAAAATTTTGGTGCATTCTGGGTCCTAATTTTATGTGTATTTTAAGAATCTCTGCAAGGGTAGACAACAATAGCACATGTGCTGGAGAGAAGAGAAAAAAGGAAAACTGACTAAGATCTCACACTCCCAGTTAGTTTCTCTCTGCTGCCAGAACACTACGTAAAACAGCAAGCACTTTACACAAAAACTAGCTGTAAAAGGAGCAGCTGGTTCCATGTTTAAAATGCTGAAGCATTGTTTCTGCTGTTGTAGATCTTGTGTGGATACTGTGTTCTGATGTCCAGCACAGCTCAGGGTCCTCACTTGGTTGACACTCCAAGCAGGAGAGCATCTGTATTATTTAGAACTATATCTATTCCTCCAAATAGCCAAGAATGGATTTGTATTTCTGAGCTTAACACTTCTGCTTTGAGAACTTCAGAAGATGTTGAATCTTCCTTTGATCATTTTATTTTAATTATGAACAAAACATCAGACCCACAAAGGAAATTATACACACACACACACACACACGCACAAAATCACAACTACATTGTGCATTAAGTAAGTTGCTTAAGTAACATACTTAATACAAAACCACAAAAGAACAGATGTTAAATGTTAAGACATCTAACAATACATACCACCTTTTACTCCTCCCTGAAGACCACACCTCATCCCTGGAACTGCCAGACAACACCCCAGGTAACACACCACTCCCAGTAGAGAAATCAGCCCTCCAGCAACCCCACTCCCCACCCACCGTGAACAGACCAGGTTTCACCTTCTAATACCCATTCTGCACAGTTCTGGAAAAATCACACTCATGTCTGGGGAAGAAGGTGCTGAAAGGCTTGCATCCATACTGGAGCCACGTTAGAGTTGTGCTATGGATGGTGTATGGTGGTGAATTGCTTCTTTCTGGCTGGAGGCGCAGAAAGGGTACACTATTAGATTTTTCATTTAGACTTTTCATTTTCCTGCTTTTATGCAAGATACATTAGCTATGTAATCTTAATTTAGACAAAATTTGTGTATTTTGTGTATTAGCATCCCAAGTTCCTTTGAGATTAAGGACACGCCTTCACCTCATAAGCACTCTTTTCACAAAGAGAAGAATCCTTCGGAAATTGCAGCCAGCTCAGGAGTTCCACTGCCACGAAGTTCCTTTTCTTTTTTGGTGAAAATAACTGCTGCTTTGTCAAAGATCATCTATACTGCAATACAAATGCTGCTGGACAAGGAAAACCTCTTCCCCAACCACACCAGGCCCCAGTTTTGGACAGAAAACCCATTATTGGGAGCATGTGATGGTAGGAAACATTGTACTGCTCTCCTAAAGTGTTCAAAAGTAGAGCTAGTCAAAATATTGAAGACACTAAGCTTTTTACTTCCCTTCACAAAAAACAAAGACTTTTCATGTTCTCCATTAGCTGATGATTACTGTGCATAAGGCTTCAGTTCTGGCACATAATGCTCCTAAATTAAGAAAGGAGCCATTGCTGTGTTAGATCGAGATCCTTCATGAAAGACGGGAGCTGCCTCTGAGCCATCTGGGCCCTTCAAGAATCTGCTGTTCATTAAAACTGCTGTTACTTGGTCACAGTTTCTATTCTTCAAGAAACTGCTGAGCCGGCTCCAGAGCTCTGCACCTGAACTGTCTGAAAAGCTTAACAAAGAACAAACATTTCCAGCGTTGCTAGCCCTTTCCTTCACTAAGGCCAGGAAACTCGGGAGCTGGATGAACAATTTCACAAAGAACTCCTGAACCAGCTGAATAATTTCATAGAGTTCCTGGCCTATAACAAACCAGCAACTCCTGAACAGGCTGTCATGGCCAGGTCATAGGCAACTAAACCTAGTGGCTGGAGCCAGAGTCCACAGTCACCGGATGGGAGTCAGGCTGGGACAGGATCCTGGGAGATCAGAAGAAAGAGATAAAATGGGAGATCAGGATAATGTGTCAGAGCGGGACAACAGAAGTCGGAGACAGGAGACAAACTAAAAAATCAGACCCACAAATCAGATACCAGGAAATCAAGCTAGGGGAGAGGCAGCAAAAAGCATTGAGTCCAGTTGATAGATCATCCTATTTCGGCTGCTGGCGTTAGTAGGCCACGGATCAACCAGCTGCTTTGGGACTCTGCCAACTTCAGGGCCAGACCCTCAAACTGGGACTAGGCTTTATGGATCCCAAGTGAGGGGGTGTCAATAGGCACGCAGGTGGAGGGCTTGAGCAAGGCCACTCCTGCAAGCCTTGCGGACCCAGGTTTGAGCCCTGCGGGTCATGATACAGAATAGACAGGTCTTGGGTTTCAACAATGCAACAGCTACTATAGGCAGAAGACTGTGGTGACTACAAACCTGTACCGTTTCACAAAGACATAACTTACTACTTTATAGAAGAATCCTGGTCCCCATAAATGTTGCTCTTCATTGGCTAACCACAATAACGTTTCTTTCTGAGCAAAGCAATGACACAGCCTCACAGAGCTCACTGAACTCTGCCCATGCTTCTGATTTTCTACAGTTTGTAGTTTTCAAAGCAGAGGGGTGTGAAAAATCATGAGATTCAGATTGAAAACTTTTTTTTTGGTGGGGTGGGCAATTTTTGGCAGGTTGGAACTCAGGAGCTAAAGAAGGACTATTCTTGAGACTCCACAGAAAATGTAAGCTTTACTCAGAATATGGGCTGAAAATTTGAGGTAGATACACTGCACTTTTCATATAAATTAAACAGACTGAACTCCTACTTTAAGAGCAAAAGAGAACACAAACTTATTATAGCGGTGCTACTGTGACATCATAGTTACTATACATATTCACACAAACGTCTATGAAATCATTACAAATTTTCTTTCGTCCACTGACTCCTTTACAGAGCGGCCACCAACAAATCCAAAAGGCTACTTTATAAGGTAAAAGAAAAATCCTGCTATAAAAGCCATATAAAATTAAGAAAAAGGAACAGAAGAAAAGAGGAATGAAAAATCTCTTATCTGAAAATTGTCTTATCAACTAAAAACTTCCCTCCTCATTCATCACTAATGGGTTAATGTCCCCACACATGAGGCACTGGGAGACAGTCCAACAGTGTCACTGGAGACTGCATGACTAAGCCCCATCCTTCAACTCAGGCCACCACTAGAGCTCTTTCTAAGATGCAGAAACACTCCTGTAACTAATTACTAGCATTGTTGTCTTAATGTGATATAGTATATTAATGAACCTTAAAACAATTATATGCTTAAGTCTCCCATTACAGAAAAATTTCCATTTGCATTCTGGTCACTTACTAAACTATCAGGATGGGTTGAATAAGAAGAGAAGAAAATTATCAGGTAAGAAATTCCTCATTCTGTGGCAGCTTCTCTTCTCATATATCATTAATAGGAAGCAGCAAGCAGTGAATCATAGGGAAGAGGAAGGCAATGGGAAGAATAAGAACTTTATTTATTCTTCTTCTAGGATAACAGACAGGAATGGACTTCCCACCCATCCTAAATAAAGTGAGAATATATGTGGGACCCAAATTAGAAGCACCTTCCTACCAAAGGATGCTTCTGAAAAAAATGAATGAAAACTTACTTTGCAAATCTGCATGAGATGACATTCATATACTTTTTCCCCAGGTTCCTAGGGATTTTTGTGAGTAGTTTCCAGCTTTTCTATCATGCCAACTTTTGTAGAATTTTAAGATCTTGCCTGAAGTAACTTTAATGCCCTAATGCTTTGGCATTTTGGCTAGAAGATGAACAGGGTACAACTGGCATGTGTACTTCCATGCTATATCTATCTCTCAGATATATCTTAGGAGGAATTTTCATTTATGTCATATTCTTCCAAAGGAGGAATAAGGGTTAGAACATCTCCCAGGAACTGTGGAAAGAAAAACTTTCTTTGAACAGAAAGTTTTCTGAAGCTATATGAAAAAATCTTTTCCTCATGATGAAAGCAGTGGGGTTCTTGTAGAGATACAGAAACTAATTCCAAAATTCCTTTTCAGAGGTAAGAGCAACTAGAAAGTCCAGCCACAAGCTTGTCTAAAGATGTCATTCAGATTACTTTTTGCACCTGCTAATACTCAAATGGAGGATCCTTCCTCCAGAACTCTGCTAAGGGTGGCACCCAGCTTTCTATGGCGCTTGGTTGTAGGATTCCAATCAACAATTCCAGAGGAATTCTAGTGTTGTGGATATCATCAGAACTTTGTGGTGATGATGATGATGATTATTATTATTATTATATTTGTATCACATTAGACTCTAGGGGTCAGGGCTCCACTGTGCAGGGCACTGCATAAACTGAGATGCAGACCCTGTCCCAAAGTGAGCTTTTGTTTCCCTTTGCACCAGAAAATTTGACCAGCTCGTGAATGACATTTCCTGGTTGACTTTTGTCTGGCTACCAAACTGAATCAGAAGCAAATGAAGAAACCATGCTGCACTATACTTCTCTTCTGACAGCCAGGCTTCTAACTGAAGGTGCTCCTAGTCCAGATGAAGGAATCCTACTTCAAGAAGTCTGGTCTTTTGTGCAAGTGCAATGTGGGGTCCTTGACTCTACAGAAGTACTATAGGACAGCAGGACTTCAGTTTTCCCTCTTCCTCTTATCTGTGTTCTTTATGTCCACTCTCTGGAAAAGGGGCAGTTTCCTCTCTGCCCAGAATATTTCTTCTATTGATGTAGAGACACTTTGACCTCTGACTCCTCCCTGATTTTGGAAGGAATATGAATATTCATATCTCAACTGAAGTCAACTTTCAATGGTACAAGACTTCCCCTGTATACATCATGACTGTATACTATACAACTTCCTACATCATGCAAACCTTCTATTGATACAGCTGGTACTGGTTACACCCTAGACAGGATCCTGGACTCGATGGACCAATGGTCCAATTCAATGTGGCCATGATTGTGGAATTCTGAAGAGAATGTGAAGGATGTGCAAGCTGAGATTTTGGAAATTTGTCTTCCAAGCACATTCTCCACACTCAGAGGCTTGCTTCCACAGTACGTATGCAGGAGTCTAGAGCGAAAATTGGATTGGCTTTCAACATGCTGTTTGTAATCACTTGCCCAGAAAAAGACATGCAGACATGATGATCTGTGAAAGACTTTTTTTTAATTGTGCCAGGTGTAATATTCTACGCACTGAGAAAGAATTTCTGTAGGTACATTGTGCGAATTCCACTCAGGGTGATGCCGATGCATGGCAAGAGCTTTCCTCTCCATTGAGGTAACTAGCTATGTAACTGATGCAATGAGGTTTGGGATCCATGCACATCTTTATTGGGGTAGTAAAATTATGGTCAAAGCCATGTCTGTTTTGACACCTGGGAGAGCAATTCACTACACTGGGTGCAAAGCTTTTCTTGATTTTGAAGAACTGGTGTTATGGGTCCTTTCCAGCAGTCATCCAGTTATGAATAAGTCTACTGCACATAGCCCTGACTGGCATATTGTCGACACATACCTATAAGATTATAACTTGTAGCCTGGTGGTTAGGGTACTCACCTGATATTTGGGAAACCCAGGTTCAAGTCCCAGCTCTGTGTGATTCTCTCTCTGCCCCTAAGACTATTTAATAAGTCCCTGATCTATCCAATTCAGAACCTGAACATAAGTTTCTAACATACCAGGAGAATATCCTAACCACTGAGCTGTTGGCCACTCACGGTATGTTTTGTTTTGAGAAGAAATTCCATTGTGCACACAAGAAACCTTTAAGGTTACTCAAAACCATCCTTTTTCTGCAAAAAAAGTTCCTGTTTTGAGAAATCTGCATTTTCCACCCACCCACCTCCAAATTAATCAAAAAATTCCTGACCAGTTCTGCTTTCAGACACTGAGCCCATTTCTCTGGCAAAGTAAGCATTTAGGGCTGATGATCAAAAAGCAGCAGTGAGGCCCATTCTGCTGCTGCCTGACATCTGAGCCTCTTTGCCCGGTAGAGTGAGGGTCCTTGGGCTGAAATCCAGACAGACATAGCTCCCATTACACCACAGCCTGAGGCAGGGCAGCACAGGAGTGATAGGCTTCTCAGCAAAGCCAGACATGCTGGTGAGGGAGGGGGGCAGTGAGTGGGATACAACAGAGCATTGTGAGAGCCTCTGCACACAAGAAAAGCCACAGCAAACACTCCACAAGGGTGGAAGTCAAAGAAGGAGGAGTTTAACCTCTGATTTTTACCCCCACTTGTGCATTAGCAATTCTAGTTACTGCTTTGCGAAGGTAACACATGCTTTTGCCTTCTGGCAAGTCTTGGGGCGGCAGAAGGGGGCACCACGACCCAGCACCTCAGAATCTGTGACCCAGTACTGGGTCCCAACACATAGTCTGAAAATCACTGGGAATACCACTTGATTTAGCCAGAGTAAGCGTGACAGCTCTGCCATACCTGAGAGAGGTGGGTGGGTGTGTCAAACCATTGTGTTCTTAATGTTTAGGAATGTACCAGGGACTAAACTGATGAGCCATTAAGGACATAAGGAATACACCCATTGTGTCCTTAATGGCTCTTCAATTTAGTCCCTTGGACCATTATCCCTGGTACATTCCTAAACATTAAGGACACAATGGTTTGACACACCACCCAGCTCTCTCAGGTATTTCAATAAAATAACATAAGTTAAAGTACAGATAGAATACCCAATTCCTAACTTCTAATCCAAATAGAATTCCTAGACATAAACTATATAATCATTCCCAGCAAATTACTACCTTTCTATTGATACCAAACATGACATAGTTCCTATGGATTATAGAGCATTTATGAGATATCCATTGAAAATAATATCATAAATGCTTCCCTAAATCCAGACAGCATCACACACAGGGCTCTGCCCTGCCCTTTGGGGGGCATGCCAGGCTCCCCCTGTGTCCCCCCCTGGCAGGGAGGGCAGTGGTGTAGTCCTGGGGTAGCCCTAAGTCAACTTAGGGCTACCCCATGTCTACACTGGCTTAATTCGACTTTAGAAAATCGAATTAAGCCTTAGGTCGAGTAAAAAGCAGATTTAATAAAGTCAACTTAATTTTCATTAAGTCGACTTTATTTTCCTTAAATCAACTTAAGCAAGCTATTTTCCATTAAGTCGACTTAATTTGCCAGTGTACACGCAGCCTATAAATGCAAGTATTAGTTTACATAGTCATCCATTTCCTTCTAGTTAACCAATTCAGTAAATCTCCAGGAAATTACTACTAACATTATTAAAAGATTTTGAGAGTCCTGTGGCACTTTATAGACTAACAGATTTTCTTCAGCATAAGCTTTCGTGGGCTATAACCCACTTCGTCAGATGAATGAAGTGGAAATCACAGTGCAGAGGTATAAATACACATGTCAGGAGGGAGGGCAAGTGTTAGCAAAGTCAGTTCAGAGAGCAGATGGGGCCTATTCACACCAGTTGATAAATGTGTGAACGGAACAATCACTTTTTGTAGTGGGATAACCATTCCAAATCCCTATTCAGACCCAGTCTGATTGCGTCAAGCTTGCAAATCAGCTGCAGCTCTGCAGTTTCACGCTGAAGTCTGGTTTTGTAGTTTCTTTGTTGAAGTATGGCAACTTTCAGATCAGCTACTGAGTGTCCATGGAGGTTGAAGTGTTCTCCTGAAGGTAAATTAATGTTGCCATTTTTTATGTCGGATTTGTGTCCGTTTATCCTTTTGCGCAAGGATAGTCCGGGTTGGCCAATGTACATGACAGAGGGGCATTGCTGGCACATGATGGCATATACCACCTTAGTGGATGTGCAGGTGAATGAGCCCCTGATGATGTGGCTGATGTGGTTGGGACCTATGATAGTATCACTGGAGTCGATGTGCGGGCAGAGTTGGCAACGGGGTTTGTTGCAAGGATACGTTCCTGGATTAGTGTTCTTGTTGTATGGTGGTCGGTTGTTGGTGAGTATTTGCTTCAGGTTGGGGGGTTGTCGGTGAGCAAGGATAGGCCTTTCTCCCAGGGCTTGAGAGTGTGTGGGATCATCTTCTAGAATAGGTTGTAGATCTTTGATGATGTGTTGGAGAGATTTTAGGTGGGGACTGTGGGTTATAACCAGTGGTGTTCTGTTGTTTTCTAGGTCAGGTCTGTCCTGTAGTAGGCGGCTCCTGGGTACCCGTCTGGCTCTGTCAATTTGTTTCTTCACTTCCCCAGCTGGGTACTGTAGTTTTAGGAATGCCTGATAAAAATCTTATAGGTGTTTGTCTCTGTCTGAGGGATTAGAGCAGATCCAGTTGTACCTTAAGGCTTGGCTGTAGATGATGGATCATGTAACGTGCGCTGGGTGGAAGCTGGAGGCAT
Source organism: Pelusios castaneus (assembly GCA_007922175.1). NCBI lineage: Eukaryota > Metazoa > Chordata > Testudines > Pelomedusidae > Pelusios > Pelusios castaneus. The sequence goes on from ML685781.1 coordinate 8,096,510, forward strand.
GTAGGTATGTATTGCGGTCAGTTGGTTTCCGGTATAGGGGGTGTTAATGCGTCCATCCCTTATACATACGGTGGTGTCCAAGAAGTGGATTTCTTGTGTGGACTGGTCTAGGCTGAGATTGATGGTAGAGTGGAAATTGTTAAAGTCCCAGTGATATTCTTCCAGGGACTCTTTCCCATGGGTACAGATGATGAAAATGTCATCAATGTAACATAGGTAAAGGAGAGGCAGTTCTGGACGAGATTCGAGGAAGCGATGTTCTAGGTCAGCCATAAAGATGTTGGCATACTGTGGGGCCATGTGGGTACCCATAGCTGTGCCACTGACTTGAAGGTATAGATCATCCCCAAATCTGAAATAGGACAAAGTCATAAACTTCAGTTACCAGGTATGCCGCGTCATCATTTGGGAAACTGTTCCTGATGGCTTGTAGTCCATCTTTGTGAGGAAGGTTGGTGTAGAGGGCTTCTACATCCATAGTGGCTAGGATGGTGTTGTCTGGGAGATCACCGATGGATTGTAGCTTTTTCAGGAAGTTGGTTGTGTCACGGAGATAGCTGGGAGAGCTGGTGGCGTAGGGCCTGAGGAGAGAGTCCACATAGCCTGACAATCCTGCTGTTAGAGTGCCGATGCCCGAGATGATGGGGCGTCCAGGATTCCCAGGTTTGTGAAGCTTGGGTAGGAGATAAAATACCCCAGGTCGGGGCTCTTGGGGTGTGTCCGTGTAAATGTGTTCCTGTGCTTCCTCAGGGAGTTTCTTAAGCAGATGTTGTAGTTTCTTTTGGTATTCCTTAGTGGGGTCAGAGGGTAGTGGCTTGTAGAATGTGGTGTTCGAAAGTTGTCTGGCTGCTTCCTGTTCGTAATCTGACATATTCATGACGACTACAGCACCTCCTTTGTCGGCCTCTTTGATTATAATGTCGGGGTTGGTTTTGAGACTGTGGATGGCATTGTGTTCTGCATGGCTGAGGTTGTGGGGTATGTGATGCTGCTTGTCCACAATCTCAGCTTGTGCACGTCAGTGGAAACACTCTATGTAAAAGTCCAGTCTGTTGTTATGGCCGTCAGGAGGAGTCCATGCAGAATTCTTCTTCTTGTTAACGTTGAAAGGAAGATGTCTGTGGGTTAGTGTGTTGTTCAGTAGTGTGGTGGAAATATTCCCTGAAATATACCTCTCCACTGTGATTTAGACTTCATGCATCTGACGAAGTGGGTTATAGCCCATGAAAGCTTATGACGAGGAAAATCTGTTAGTGTATAAGGTGCCACAGGACTCTCGTTGTTTTTGCTGTACACAGACTAACACAGCTTCCCCTCTAAAAGATTTTGACATCTGTAAACACACATACACACGCACGCGTACATTTAGGACGTCAAGAGGATCATGAAAAATTTACAAATCTGGGGTGAAATGACAATCCCAATGAAATCAGTGGCATAACTTCCATTGATTTCAGCAGGGCCAGACTTTCACCCAATACATCTGAAAAATCTACAATGTATTCCCATCAAGATCCACATGCCAGGTCTCAAATGACAGCTCCCCTCCTTCTCCCCACAAAGCTTTTCCAGCAACTCTCATTTTGTACTTCACATATTTAGAAAAAAGTTAAGACCTTTAAAATTGTAAATCAAGAGGTTACATTCTATTCATTTTGTTTTTCTCAATTTAAACCCTGTATGCCACTGAATGTAATTAATTCTTAATTCTATTCAGATGTTCTAGGCACCTATTTAACACCAGTGTTACCAAGGCTGCTAGAAGGTCAAAAGCTATGACTCATCTCTTGTGTAATGAGAAAATAAGATTCATCAGTCTGACTAATACTTCTGTGCCATGCATCCATTTTATTCTGAAATGTATACTGCAGAATTAAAGTTGTTTTCCTTTTTTTAATTGGATAAAGACTCTCTCCCAAAGGGCTTATTACTAATGACGTAAACTGTATCAGATAGAGCACTTTATTATGGCAACAATTCTCAGAAATATGGCTATGAGTTTTTAAACATTTTCTGAATGCTAAATATTTGTTGCACATACCTGATTTTAATGTATTTGGTATTTCATTCACAGTTGATTTCTTTACGATGAGAAAATATTTTAAAAAAAACCACACCATTGTATTCTGGTAAATTTGGCCACACCTTCAATATTACTTCTTTACAAAACAAAACTAAAAAAAGCGTTAAAAAAATTTTCAGCCTCTTTTCAGAATGAAGCTGGTTTCCTTTTATAAGCTACTGATCTTTCTTTTGAGAAGAAGGAACAGATTGTTATGTTAATTTTGATTAGGCAAACTCTTTCTGTGTGGGGTAAGGGGCCAGTTATCCTTTGCGGTCACTGAAATAAGCAAGAATGAAAGTCAGTTGAGATAAACAAGTATAAAATCCAGTATTTTAAAAGAATGAACAGATGAGATTTGATAGCCCATGTTATTGGCTAAACATGGTTTAAAAGAGGGCCAAAGGTACAAACTAAAAAGTTATGTACCTGCTCCAGTATTGCCACATAGATTCAAATGCTACAGATCAATGTGGAATACAGTATTAATTATACTAGTACTTAAAAAAAAAAAAAAAAGGAAGTTTCCTATATTGTAATAAACCAAAGTAGAAATATCTGAATATTAAAAGAACACCTAGCATATCAATGCCATTCAAAATATGCAGGTCAAATGAAATGATTAACCTGAGCTCAAAGTATTTGCCAACGACATATTACAGAGAGGCTGTCACAAAGATTAAATAGATTGGGCAGCCAGCAGGCATCAGGAATCGCCCCTCACTTCCTGTCTCCTAGGAGGAGATACTAAATTTCTGAAAAGGAAACTTATTCTTGATTTCATAGAATCATAGGGCTGGAAGGGACCTCATGAGGTCATCTAGTCCAACCCTCTGCTAAAAGCAGGACCATTCCCACTAAATCATCCCAGCCAGGGTTTTGTCTAACCGACCCTTAAATATCTCCAAAGATGGAGATTCTACCACCTCCCTAGGTAACCCATTCCAATGCTTCACCACCCTCCTAGTGAGAAAGATTTTCCTAATATCCAACCTTGACCTCCCCAGCTGTAATTTGAAACCATTGCTCCTTGTTCTGTCCTCTGTTACCATCGAGAAGAGCCTAGCTCCCTCCTCTTTGGAGCACCCCTTCACGTAGTTGAAGGTTGCTATCAAATCCCCCCTCAGTCTTCTCTTCTGCAGACTAAATAAGCCTAGTTCCTTCAGTCTCTCCTCGTAAGTCATGTGCCCCAGCCCCCTAATCTTTTTCGTTGCCCTCCGCTGGACTCTTTCTAATTTGTCCACATCCTTTCTGTAGTGGGGAGCCCAAAACTGGACACAGCATTCCAGATGCGGCCTCACCAGTGCCGAATAAAGGGGCTGCATGGCCTTCATCTTTGTATCAGCCTTGGTTAGAAGACATGGGGTAAATATGGAGCTGCCATTTTCCTGGGCTTCTTGGACTGGGAGCACATTATCACTCACTTGCAATGGTACACTTAGGCATAGTAGATTCAAGAAGGCCTAATCAAATGACCTTTTTTGGCACTGAGAATAGGGAATCAATGACTCACAGAGGTAATTGGCTGTTATTCCTCAAAGGCTTTATAAGTCAATGCTATATGCACCTTATCACTAATATCAAACTTGACAGGTAGCCAGGACAAGTGGGCCAAGACTGGTTGTGCATGTGTGCGCCAATGAATAAAACAAGTAGGAATGCCAATAAATAAAACATCACAAGGATGTATTTGTGAGGCCAGAATCTCTGCATGCACAAAGGATTAATTCAGGAAATATTTCTCAGGTGAAATAAAAGTGACTTCATCACTGCGGTGACATGGGCACCGAAAGCAGAGTTTAAATCATTCTCAATGTCAAGACCTGACTGAAAGCAAGGGCTGTATATCTGAACTAAACAACGAGACCAAGGAAGCTCGCCAAAACTGTGGGAAAGTCAACAGATGTGAAGGAATATACAATTCAGACAGAGATATTCCTTAGGGGAGGATTTATTAAAGGGAATATGCTATATCCTAGCAAAAAGGAGAGGACAGACATTGATAAACTACAGATTGGAACTGAAGAACAAACAGTCAAAGAAATCGCCATTAATTCCATCACAGGAAGGCAGGCAATTAAATATTGACAAATCTTATGACTGCTCATATATAAATGCTAGCAGTCTAACCATTAAGATGAGGGAGCTTGAGCGCCTGTATTAAATGAGGATACTGATATAACAGGCATCACAGAAACTTGGTGGAATTACAGTAATCAATGGGACACAGTAATACCAGGGTACAAAATATGTAGGAATGACAGAGCAGGTTGCATGGGGGTAGAATAGCACTACACATGAAAGAAAGCAGAGTCAAACATAGTAAAAGAAAATTAATTAAACTCTACCGAAGACTTTCTATGGATAAAAATTCCATGCTTGAATAAATAGAGTTTGGTTGCAGGAATATATTACCAACCATCTAACCATGAGGGCGATAATGAGTGTGAAATGGGCAGGGAGATTAGAGAGAAACAGAAAACCCAGTAATAATGGGAGATTTCAGCTGTCCCCCTATTGCCTGGGAATATGCCTGGGAACAGGATGAGATTCAGAGTTAAAATTTCTAGACACCATTAATGACTCCCTTTTGAAGCAGCTAGTCCTGAAACCAAGAGGGGGAGTGGTAATTCTTGATCTAGCAGGGGTCCCCCTGGGATCTGTACTGGGATCAGTACTGCTCAACATATTTATAAATGATCTGGAAAACAGGGTAAACAATGAACTGGCAAAGTTTGCAAACAACCCAAAATCACTTTAGATAGTGAAGTCCAAAGCTGACTGTGAAGAGTTACAAAGGGATCTCAGTAAACTGGGTGACTGGGCAACGAGCATAGGGAAGTACTACTTCGCACAATGCACAGTCAACCTGTGGAACTCATTGCCAAGGGATTTTGGGAAGGCTAAAAATATAACTAGGTTAAAAAAGAATTAGGTAAATTCATCTATCAATAGTTATTAGCCTAGATGGCCAGAGATACAATTCCATGCTCTGGGTGTTCTTAAATCTCTGACTGACAGAAGCCGGAACTGGATGACAGGGTGGAACACTCAATAATTGGTGTTCTGTTCATTCTTGAAACAACTGGCCTGGCTGCTGTTGGAAGACAGGATACTGGGCAAGATGGACAATTTGTCTGACCCAGTGTGGCTGTCCTTATGTTTGACATTAACAACATAGTTTGATTCAGCAGCATTTGAATTTCAACACATTGTAAAACTGACACAATAAGGGTCTACATGTGCTGAACCCCAATGATTTCACATCAGATCAGTTCAGCAGAGAATTTTTTTTTTTAAAGTGTGTATTTCTTTTTCAATTGCCAGTACTACAAATTTACCCCTCCTATTTGAAAGTCAATCTAGGTTCTTTCTGGACCGTGCATTCTCAGCAGCAATAAACATCCTGCAACTGGAACTTCAAATCAAATGACCTTCAAGGATATGTCTACAGAGGAATAAAAATTCCATGGCTGGCCTGTGTCAGCTGACTCAGGCTCCGGGACTGGGCTGGGACCCAAGCTCTGGGGTCCTGTCAGGGTGGAAGGTCCCTGAGTTCAAGCTCCATCCCAAGCCCTAAACAGGAATTTTTAGCCCCAGAGCTTGAGCCCTGAAAGCCAGAGTCAGCTGACCCAGGCCAGTCACAGCTATGCTGCAGAGCTTTTATCCTTGAACAGACAGGCCGCAACTACCTGAAAGACCTAGATCAGTGGTCTTCAACCTTTTTTGGATCAGCACCCAGTTTTTCAATATTTTCACATTTGCAGTAAGTTTACCGCCACCTACATAAATTGTTACTTTTTATAAATTGCCACTGTCGTTAAATTAATTGTTTGTAGCGCCCACCAAAAATCACAAAACGCCCAGTAGTGGGCGGTATCGCCCAGGTTGAAGACCGCTGATCTAGACTTTGCTGATGATGCTGCATTACTGAATAACACCCAGTAAAAGTTATAAAGACAAACAACTTGGCAAAAAGGGGTTCAAAACTAGTTATACTAAAGCAATGTCCAGGAAACCCAGATATCAAGCAGTAATATCATATTAGAAGACAAAAATATTAAATAAGAAGAACAGCTCACCTACCTGGGCAGCGCCATATTAGCCAATGGAGGCATCAAAAAGGAAATGACACCAAGGATAGGAAAGGCATCCATGGTATTTACTAACCTCAACAATGTATGGAAATCAAAGAGATAAGGTACCAGAACAAAACTGAGAACCTTCAGTTCCACTATAATCTCTGTATTAAGATTCAGCTGTGGGAGCTGGAGACAGGCTACAACATTAGATGAAACTAGATGCCTTTGAAAATACGTACTTACAAAAGATTCTGGGCATTGGTTGGAAAGATTCCATCAGCAAAAAGTTCCAAAGGGTAGCTGTGTTAGTCTACTTCCAAGACATCGCCAACCAACAACTTGTTTTCATCAGAATCACAGGATATATTTGGAGCACGGCCTTTGTATGCCAACATACAGACTTCCACATGAACCTGCCAAGTGATGTGAGGAAACAAGAGCACCCCAGAGAAATCTTAAGAACCCTTAGCTGGGTGGGCAGAACAGTCTATCCCACCACCACAGAGCAAACAGAAGCAGCAACAAATGACAGAGAGGAATGGAAGGGACTATTTCCATTTTGTGCACCAACACTGGAGGAGGAAGTAAAAAGTACAAAAAATGGAACTTAATTTTGACAATGCATGGGCCAGAAAAGAGTGTAACTCATTTTCAATAGCTGTATTCATTCTACAAGACCAAAAAGAGTAAAAGGTAATAAATGCTTTTATCACCAAATCTACTCTGCAACCTGATCTCTTCAGTAAGAAGATGCATGTTTTTTCACTGGTGCTTTATTACCATACATTCACTGATAGATTACCCCCAGTGCTTGGTCAGGAGGTGGTAATGCTTTAAAAATTAGACTATTCCAAGTTTAAATGTATGTAATTCATTAAATACCAGTAGCTAGATTTCATATTGTCTACATTATTCACTTTAAAAAAAAAAAGGCATAAAAAGTCAAAGAACAATTGCAGCCAAACACTAAGCTTTATGAAGCAGACAAGAAATTGAAATTGTCAAGAAATTTTAATATGGTAGAAAGAATGAACAGGGACATCTGTACAGAGAGTAAGTTGTAACTGGCTTGAGGAATTATCAATCTAATGCTAGTAATGTGCCAGCTTTCTGCATTTCAATTACTGCTTATGCCATATCATAAAATTTGTTTGTAATAAAAGTGAAATGATGACTCTCTAGATCTTTATGCCTCCCACTGATATTTTACACAGCTTTATGTATGGACTGCACTATTCCAAATACAGTAATGTTTGATAACCTGGTCACAAGTTTTTCTGCGTTCAGAACTCCTCAATGTTAAATTTTCTCTTTCAATGAAGATATCTGAAATACTCAGCTTCCGCTTTCAAAGATAAGATTACATGCAAAATCTGTGAAGTCTAATTACAGCAATACATTTAGTTTTTAAGAAGAAAAATAAGGGTATGTTCTTGAACTTTCTCTTCAGCTTGTTAAACAAAGGATCCCCTTTGCTCAGAGGTGCTCACACTCCATATTATGCAAAGACCAGAGCTGGATTTCAAGTACCAACCTTTGCTCCCTATACTGGGAAAAGCTATGAAGGTAGCAACCTTACTTCGTTCTGTAGGTATCCTGAGGCACCAATGTGTCGAAGGCTCCCCATGGCATGACTACTTCGGTGCACTGGGGCAGTGGTTCTCAACCAGCATGTCAGACACAAACGTGTGTCGCAAAGAGCCAGGAGGTGTGTCACGGAAAATTGGCAGGACAGCTTGGGGCTCCTGTCACCCACCGCTCTCTGCTGCCCTCAACAACCTGCTCCTGCTGCGCAACACAGAGAGCAGCCAGGGCCAGATCAGTAAAGGGACTTAGGGGCTGCAACCCAGAGATCCTGGGCTCGGGGTCGGGGGGACGCTACCATCTGCCCCACAAAAACAAACCCAGTTCCATCAAGGCAGACCAACAGGGCACCAGCCTGCGCTTGCTTGACTCTGCCCAACCGAAGTCCCGCAGCGCTGCATCCGCCAGAGCGCCACAACCTCTTAAGCGCTCCCAGCCCAAGCGCCACCGCCACATGCAGACTGTAGTGTGTCACGCAGGGGATCACCATCTGTCAGGTGTGTCGCGATAGAAAAAAGTTTGAGAACCACTGCACTAAGGAACCTTTCAAGCACTGATACCCCTCAATGCAGAAAATGTCTTCCCTCAACTGCAGCCAGTTCTATTTTTTCCCTATAACAATAAATTATTAAGAAACATGTATATAATCGGACAGAAGCATTATTTGGGACATGTACCCTGATGCCAACATAAAGACTCCTACATAAAGCTATCAAACGGAAACCAACCGGTGTGAGAAAACATACCACGAGAGAACCCGTAGCGGGGAGGGAAGAGCAGTTTATCTTAACGCATGAGAGAAGATGGAATCAGCAGCAAATGACAGAGGAATGGAAGAAACCGGTTTCTATCTTATGTGCCGACATTGGCATGGCAAGGTTTTAATGGAATATAAAAATATAACCACCATCATCAATTATTCACCTGTTGCTGTGGTTTGGACACAGAGAATTCTTTTGCTCCCTTCAGTCCATCTGTAAGCCCATAGCAGCCCCACCACAATCCCTAACTCAAATAGCAGTAGGACTAGTAAATATGCTGAAATGTGTCCTTCCAGCTACTATACCACCTGCAGAGTTCTGTAACTATTTCATAAGCTTTGTCTATTGCTCCAAATTATCTTCCTGGCACTATCTAACGGTATTTATTTAGACTCCCTCATTTCATATCCCTTCTCTTAATATCTCTACTGAACCTGTAAATATATATGTTTTTCACCACACGAAACCACCTCTCCAATCGTATCTACATAGAAAAGTTTGTATCTGGCAATTGAAACCTTATCTTAACTAATGTACAGCTATCCCAATTTAATCAAATGTCAGAATTACTACAGCAATATCTTTTATGAAAAAGTAAGAACATATTTTTAGCTGTTTTTTTAACTAAATTGAGCAGCAAGACATGAAAGGAGCAAGCTCCTGGTTACCAACCAGCTCTCTGTGGACCACTAGCTAGTATTCCACAGACCACCGTTTGGAAACTCCAACTTAATACAATTCCACATTCCATGCAAGTAGCCCACAGCAAAAGATCCTAATTATTACTACTTTAATCTTAGCCAACCTAAAATCTGGTTTTATTGGTCAATCTACAGTTTCTGCTGCTCTGCACCACTGTAATTAATGAACATAGGAATATTCTAAAAGCTAGGATTTCAATGTTATCAAATGCTTTCCACTAAGTACATTGAAACGAAAATTAAATAGAAAATCTGAAGATTACAGTACCCTCAAATTGCCTGGCCACACTGAATCCAGGTCAAAACATATCTCTGTTTTTACATACTTTGATTTTAATTGCTTCAAGTATGACTATCAAATATCTGATTTTCTACTCTTCCACACCCAAATACAAACCATTGTAAAAAAATTAAATTTTGCGAATTATTTTTAATTTTCAACAAAGCGTCAGCATTAATTACACTGCTCTACAAGTACATGATTTTATTTGATTTTTAAAAGAAATGCACTTTACAAATTAAAAATACCTGACTCCTTTCATACAATGTAACTGCTGGCTGTTTCCACCAATAGGCTGAAAGCCCTTAGGCAGCAAGTTTGGCGGCAGTTAACGGGAGTTGCACAGAGCTATCCCTGTTGACTTCATAACTTCCCTTCTATTCACCATCACTGTGCTGCATTGACAGGAGATGTGTTCCCGTTCACACAGCACTACTCCACCTGACGGAGTGGTTTTATTAGCTCAACTTCTGGATCGACTAAGCGTGTCTTTACTGACCGCTCAATTGACTGGGATAAATCGGTCTGGCGAGGGTGAATTTGCCACCGTCGGTGTAGACCAGGGGTGTCAAACTCATTTGCCGTGGCGGGCCAGATTTGATTTAAATGTACTTCAAGTGGGCCGTACTTACCATAAATCAAAATACTAGGGCACTCTGCAGCATCGCGGAGCGCTGCATATCTGAGATTGCGCTCTGCGAGACCACACTCTCTCTGTTAGTCTCATGGAGTGCAGCCTTGCATGCCCAGTGCTCCACAATGGCAGGAGACTCAACACTCTCCTGGCATCGCGTAGTGCTGGTTATGCGAGACCTCTCTCTCTCTCAGGGGGAGTGTGGGCCTGCTGAGTGTAGTCGCAGGTTCGTAAGTGTTTGACATGCCTGGTGTAGACACTGCATTAGTCACAGGAGTAATCCCTACTCCTACACTTACCCGGATTCTTAAATTTACTACACTGATAGTCCCATTGATTTCAGCAGGACGACATGGGGCAATAAAGTTAAGCATTGCATAAAATCTCTATTAAGGACTAATTTATGTGGCAAATCTTGCTAACGAAATCCAAACTTACTTAGCAAAATAAAACTGCTAAGTCAAAATAAAAGCACACCAAAATATGCAAGCTTCATTGGAAACCCACTTAAATTGGTTACTTCTGTGGCTTCCTTTTAAACAGCAGCTTCCATAAGCAGTTGGAGAGAACATGTACAAATACCACTCTAAGGTAAACCACATTAATTGGGGATTATTTTAACATTTTCATAAAACATAAGGCTGATTCAAAATACCCAAGATACTTTGAAATGCTGCACATTGATTTATCATTCATCATACTTCTCCTCCAGTACTTAACCCCTGCAAAATATTGCTTGCCCTCTTATATTACCTTCTTCTAAGAGCAAATTTTGTGGCTTCTTGACCCAAGTTATTAAGTCTTTATTTCCAATAACAACTGAGATCATGAGGACTCCATGTCCTGAATTGGGAGCCATAATCTTGACATTTCAGGTAACATGATGAATTGTTCAAATAACATTCTTGTAACCAGTTATATTTTCATGTGAAGACAATGAAACTTCCACTCAGTGTCTATAGCTTTTCTATGATCCTCTAATGAACAATTTTGGTTTTAATTGTTTAAGTTTAGAGTTTTTTCGAGGCAGATTTTAATATGGGGGGTGGGGGGAGAGTAAGAGATGGTAAGGCAGAATATACATACACACAGAGCTGGGAGTGGGGGCAGGAGACAGTATATAATCTATAAATTAAGTCTGAGCTATTCCACTTTTTTCCCCCTAACCTTTCTCCTGATGTCCAAGTCTTTTTATGTGCCCCTCCCACACCCCCTTAGTGCTCCATTCTATTTGCAGCAGTACATGGCAGCTCTCTTTCTCATATCCTCCTTCTGCACAAAGAATAGCAGAAGGGCACCAGCTCAGCTGGTTCTTTCTTCACACCTCCTGAAAGCTGTACTGATGCAGGCATGGGCAGTGAGGCATACTATCTGAAGCAGGTACCTCTTGAGTGCTTTGTGGGGACTGAGCTGAGGTCCCCATTTGGAACAGGCTGGAGGGAGAAAGAAAGGAAGTGGTGTTTATTCCTTCTCATAACACAAAAACTAGGGATCACCAAATGAAATCAATAAACAGTAGGTTTAAAGCAAAAAGAAATATTTCTTCACACAATGCAGTCAACCTGCAGAATTCCTTGTTAGAGGATGTTGTGAAGGTCAAGATTATAACAGGGTTCAAAAAGAACTAGATAAGTTCATGGAAGATAGGTCCATCAACGGCTATTAGCCAAGACAGGCAGGGAATTAGCCAAAAGAAGCTGGGAATGGCCGACGTGATGGATCACTTGATGATTTAACTGTTCTATTTATTCCCTCCAGAACACCTGGCATTAGTCACTGTCGGAAGACAGTATACTGGGCTAGATGGCCCATTGATCTAACCTAGTATGGACATTCTTATTTTCCTTCCCTTAATTTTACCTCAGTGACAAACCTTTAGTCCATCCAACACAATCCATCTTTATAATCATTTAACTTTCATGTCTCTTTGGCTGTCTTCTGGCCAAGATACATTTGCAGATATTTAGTGTGCTTTCCTCATAAGTTATAGCCACTCATATAAAAATTGAACCTGCTTATAGTAACATTTCAGTCTTCCAGAAAAATTTACGATTCTTCAATAAAAATGGGCTTACAGCTGTTTGTGTATCAAGGAGTGCACTCATGTTTTTAGTGTAAAATTATGTAAATACATCGTACACAGGACTTGCATGTGACTGACATAACATGATTTTTCTTCCTTAACCATGTATCTGAAACTTAAAAATTCCAGGTATCTGATATTGAATGCAAAAACATGGTGGTCTCCCATTAGCCTGCTGGCTGCAGCAAGTTCTCCACATCTCATTAGCAACACGATGCTAATCCCAGATAGAATCACAGAAGATTAGAGTTAGAAGGGACCTCAGGAAGTCATCTAGTCCAGGGCTTGACAAAACCTGAGAGCCAGGTCACCATGGCAACCGGGGTTTGTAGCCTGGCTCCTAGCTCCACTGCAGAAATGCAGCAGAGGAGTGCTTGCTGGCAACCAAAAATAAAATTGCTGGCGCCTTGCTGGGAGCCAATTTTGTTGAGCCCTGATCTAGTCCAATCCCCTGCTCAAAGATACAACAGTCTATCGAAGACTGACAAATATACAAACTATAGAAGTTTAGATTCGAAAGCTTTGCTTGCAGGAAGACAAATCAGCCACTACTCAAAAACTGTAAAGATAAAAGTTCTTCCACAGAAAAGAGTTTCCAATGAGATGCTGGCATACAGGGAATACATTAAAGGCAAATTCTTAAAAAAGATTTCCCTGTTTTATACAGCTAAGCTGGCATTTGTGCCCCTAACTGATCACACATTTTAATGATTACCACAGAGTGTGCTTAAAGCCATCAAAACAATGGCATGCCCACATCAGAGATAAGAGAAGAATAGCTGGGACTGAGAACATACTTGCTCAAATTAATGTCCATACTGTATATTTAATATGATTGGGGGCAACGAATTAGTTGCTTTATTTTTCTTGTATAGGTAATTATGGTTTAACAACACTTCATAATGTTTCATTCCCTTTAACTACTAATCTATTTTAATTTTTAAGTATTTTTAGAGAGTTTCCTTTGTATAATATTTATACAAAATGAAAGAGAGACAAAAAGCTGATAGAAGAAAACAAAATAGAAAGAGTTAATACTAGTTCATTTTTGTAACAAAGGCCATTGTTACGGGAAGCTGTTTACATAGGGCCTTATTCAACACCCACTGAAGTCAACAGAAAGGTTCTCTGACTTTAGTGGGGACTGGATGAGATCCACAGTACAAATGAAGGCACAAATACAAAGGGAAATGTATGGTAATGAGCGAACAATTGAGTATCAGTAACAAGGAGCACAAAAAGCTTGATGTGGAACTTCTTTTTTTTTTTTAAATCAATAGTTTACGCAGTCACTTCACTGCTAGGATAGGCACAAGATGGTACATACGAAAGTTATGGAGCCATACAATGACTGCACACGATTTACCATACATGAACTAGCTTACCAAGAATAATTTTATGAATCTGGCATACAATGTAAGCCCTGCATTTTCCCTCTACCTCAGTCCTTTTTCCACTTTCCATCTTGGTCAAACTATTTTTCACAGCTTAACTAAATGACACAAGGGGAGGACAGGATAATAGCCCACAAATAGGTGAAGACTCTAAATACTAAGGAAGATGATGAGTTATTTTGGGTGGTACATGGGACTTAAATAGGAATAATGGCAAAAAAATTACACAGGGAAATTTTATACAGAATATCAGGAAAAACTCTTTGAGAAAAAGTCAGTGGCATTTGACTATGACAATCTTCCAGAGAATACTGAAAGCCCTATTATTTGGGATATTTAAAACCAGAATGAACAAAATTCCAGAAAATATGTTGCAAGTGAAAATCCTGCCCCGGCAGGGAAATGTACAGGCTGACCTAATAGATCTTCTCTGTCTCCAGTATCTGTTGGATAGCTATGATACAATATAATTCACTCAGGACTTCAAACCTCGTGAGTATTTGCAGTAAACTTGTCTTTACGGCATAGAACAGCATGATCAGCATTTTCAAAATATAGTATCTCTTTCCTTTGACTAATTATAAGTGTTTCACTAAAATAGATAAACAGGATATACATAAAGCCTCATCTTGGGTCAAATTCATGTCTTCACTTAGTGCACAGAAGCATGTACTCAGTTGCTAATGATGAGCTATTCCACAGAGTCTCTCGTTTTCTGAGGAACTTTTTAGATAATTAAGATAGCCAGATCTGAAGCAAAAGAATCAGCCTCAGGCAAGATTCTATGATTAATCCCTTGTATAGTATAAAAAAGAAACACAAGACAGAAACAAACTGTAAACACTCTAAAAGAAACCCAACTGAAACATCCCTGCTAATTAAAATCCTTTTAGGGAAAATACAATCTAATATATCGCTTCTACTGAGTATTCTATAGCCTCTTAAACTACATTAATCCAGTCCCCTAATGGGCTCTCTCTTTGTGATGCAAATTCACCTAAATATTGTGCTTTCCATAAAACATTCATACACATACTACATTGGCAGTTGCAGCTTGGGGAATAACCCTAAACATCCTTCAGCACCTGAGACAGCGGTTCTCTATCTTTTTTGTGTCGCGACACGGTTGGCAGCATGCCCAACCATGCATGACAGAATGAGGCAGCAGCTTCCCGGCAGGGGAGATGGGTTTGGACAGGTTTGTTTCAGCAACAAGGGGTTTCTTTCGGCAGTGGCCTGGCTCCTGGCAACACACTCAGCCATGTGCCGCAACAGACGAATGGGTCACGACATGGCACTTGAGAACCGCTGATCTAACCGTTACATTTAAGTCTTTTCTATACTAGCAGCTTTTGAGGAATCTCCTACTGCTCCTGCTCCAGCAGTAGTGCTGGGCGAGAGATTTCCTCAAACTGTTGAAACAGATACAATCATAAGTTGCTATATCACATGCAAAAGCCAAGTAAAAGGATTTTATCAAGGGGACCAGAGATTTTTGGAGAAGGAAGGTAATTGGTGTGGACGAGGGGAGAAATCATTCCCTTAAAACAAGAGATTTACATACAGCACCTGCAACTCAAAAGAATCAGCTTTGGGCAGGACCAAAGATCACAACCAAAACAATAATCAGATGTATAATCTAAACTTGATCTTTTATTTCATCCTGCTTATTCCACATAGAGGACATCTGCATTCCCATCACCATGGAACTGTGATTTTTCCAGAGAGATAATTTTTTAAAATAAACATACCAAAACCCAGCTGATCATTTGTAAAAATTAAATGAATCTGACAGCCCCGAAGACCAAACACCTCTACTTTTCCACAGAACCGGTACAACACAGGCAGTCATAGAGTAAGCTGTCATATATTTCTTTACCCACAGGCCTTAAGCCCAATTTAAAGTGACAGATTAGTTGCATTTTTAAGTTCATGATTCTCCATTAAAATCACGAATGAAAGTGCCAAGTGAGATTTTCATTATATAGACAGGTCCACTGCAAACTGGACTGAAACCACCAACTTGTTTTTTAGAGGTCATTGAACAATCTTTGGACAGCAACAATTTTCAGTTACTTCTCACCTCTGTTAGCTCCGAACCACTGAGTGGGGTGAAATTCTGCATATCCCAATAGCGTGAGCCATCTATTCCTCCCACCATTAATTTTAATTAAACAATCAACTTTTTCTACATGATTTAACCTGAGCATAAAACAGAAAAATAAATAATGCTACAGATCAGCTGCTGTTCTGTTACATGAGCAATAACATGATTTTGTGCACTTCTTCAGCCTAGATATGGAGTAGGGTAGCATCATCTATTTTGAATAACTCACATAAAGTGGTATAAGAGCTAAATTAAGATACAGTCCATTTAGTTGGATCTACTCAATGAATCTGCTGAGTAAAGAGATTCAAAAACAGAGCAGCTTTATGGAATGGAAATGGACTATAATATAGAAAAGAATGAGTTCTCACCAGATATATTCAGATACGAGATTCATAAAGGGAAAGAAAAGCTCCATGGAGTTTCAGCTTACATGTGAAAAGGCAAACACACCTTCCTGAGTCATTGGCTGTTTGCAAGAGCCTTCTGTGACTCTTGCAAAATTGAAAATTTCAATTGATTAATGCTGCCAATATGGTTCATTTGAGTGCCTTGCAATGAAGTATTTTCAGGGATCAGAGACAAAGGAATGGAACATGCCAAAGAAGGTATTCACAGAAATGCCTACCAAGGGAAAGGGGGGAATAGGGGAGAAAGAATTTTATGCCAAGTATTTTGAACATTTGAAACTTTACAAACCACAGAAGAATGAATTAAATATAATAGATTGATTCTTGGCTAAGAGCAAAAAGACACAGCCTTCTTGTCTGACTCCAGTAAAGTATTTCCTGCAAAATGCTGCCTCTGTTTCGAACTAAAAAAGGTTACCTGGAAAACTGATACTTAAGATTTTAATGTCCAATTATAAGAAAAATGCATTTGCTTCACACTGCTAACTGGAAATATCAACTAAAACAAGGTAATGGCTGCAAGGCTTGAAATACCCATATCAATTATCATAAAGTAAATCTATTTTACTAAGTTTAAGAGATATAAATCCTCATGCTTTAGGGACTGGCCATTATAGGTTTTCTTCAAGTTTCCTGAGAAACACTTGGTACTGGCCAGTGTCAAATATAAAATGTTGGACCATTGGTCTGATACAGCACTTCCTATATCTCTACATTCCTGTAACCCTTACATTTCACAGAATTCTTATGTCAGTAACCATGCAAGTAAATGGAGATTAAGCAGTGAAAACACAATAGTTTTCATGTGTCTGCCTTTTATTCATGTACTTACTGTGGTCTCGATCCTTAGTGGATATACACTCTTTTATAGACTCTGTTATCCCTAGGCTGGCAGCAGTAGGGAGTGGACCAAGCAGAGATTCAAGTGCCGGTGGCCATACAAAAGCTTCATTTCCATTTTTGCATTCCTTCTCTTCATTCTTCTTTAATCTATCTTTATCGAGAAGTTCAGTGCAAAAGTCCTTGTTTAAATGATTAGCAGCTGCTTCCAGTTCTTCATCTTCTGCCTCCTCCTCTCCAAATACACTAGAGCTATTATCTTCTATAGATTCTGTAATGGGGGAGGGGAGAGAATCAAATAACTTCTTACCATCTGCTACAAAAACTAAATAAATGAAAAGCAGCTAACTTAAAAGAATAAAAACCTTTGGAGAATAATCTGCAGAAGAACAGATAGCATTTCTGTACAGTGTATTAATATATAAAGTATCCAGATGTGCTTTAAAATCATTGCCTTGGTTTTTAAAATATGCCTGGTGAAAACAGTAATAAATTTAAAATTGATTTTATTATGTTATCAAAATACTGCAAGTAAGTAGTTCTAGTAATAGGAGCTAAATATTTGTCAGGATAATTAAGGCTAATTAACATTCAACCTGTAAAGAGCACTGTGCAAAGTTTTCAATGTGGGAAAACAGAGCCACAAAAGGTTACCGGATTGGGGTGATTTCAAGTTAAAGAGGACCAACCTTAAGTACCAATACCATGTCTGTTACATTGAACTTGGGAGAGTAATTTTTTACAGCCCTTCATGCTGTTACAATAGTTTAGTTTTTTTTTTAATTGTATGCAATTTTGGTGAATTCCAGTACTAAAGCTGAGGTCTGATATTTGAAGTATGGTATTTTGTGGGCTGGCAATATGCATTCCATTCCTCAGAGAACTCCAGTGTAAGTCAAGACTGAAATGTTTTGTTGCATTCAACATTTCACTGCACAATGTATGTAACTGCAAATATATAAGTAATAAACTACAGAAATTGAGCCGTATATAGTATAATAAGTGATCATACAAAATAATGGGAGTAGGGCTTGATCCTCCTCCCTTTCTATTTTAAAATACTCACAGCCGCTTATAGACTTACCATCTTTAGTCAAATTGGCAAATACTCCTTTTCGCTTTGGCCTACTATTTTCTAATTCAATCTCTATTTCATCTTGGTAACTTGATATTTCACCTGTGGCAATTAAATAAAAATAAAGCTTAGAAACAACGTTATTTATGTTATTTGGTGTAGACCAGTGTGTGACACTCTGTCTCAGAGCAACACCCCAAAAATTTCAGATTCCCCCATGTCATGTAATTATAATATGTTCTGTACAAGAAATACTGTGTGGCATTATTTTAAGTCTTAAATCTGCAGAATGTGATTATCCTGTTGGATTGTAGGTGCTACCGTACTATGTGAAGTTATAAACTATTGTTGAATATGCTACTAAAACATGTTGCGAGGCAGGATACTCCCACAAACAACCTTTCAGACACAACAGTGGAGTGGCCAGACAGCACTGACCCATTCAAGGATAGATTCCTCTAACAGGGATTATTTACAGTGGTGCTTCATAGAGAGGAGTACCTACACGATGGAATACTGACAAACCAATGAAGATGACCTTCCCAGGTCACAAGCAATCTGAAAAAGACTATAAAAGAAGGGGAGTGAGATCATGACTTGTCTTCACTCCTCCACAGCTCAACACTTGAAGACACGCCTGAAAGACAAAGGACTTTTGAACAGAGGCGGGCGGGACCCATGCTGAGAGGCCAACACTGCCTGTGAATTAAAGAGCTAGCTCCAAGTAGTTGGTACCACCTCGGGGTGAGATATTTCTAGATTCAAATCCTATTAGAAGTTAGTTGGCATACTTGTTTTTTATTTCTTTGGTAACTTCTTCTAAACTCTTAAACCTACAATTTCTAATTGCTTAAAATCTGTTTTCCTGTAGTTAATAGAATTGTTTAATATATTATCTTAACCAGTGTGTTTTTGAGTAAAGTGTTTAGTTAATCTTAGCTCATTACCAGAAACTGATATGTGACTTCCTCATAGAGGGGGAAGCAGACTTATTAATGAGCTTGCACTAGACAAGTCTTTGTCCAGCACAAGTCAATATTATCTCGGGGTGCATTCCTGGGTAGTAAAGAGCTTGGAATCTGGGGCGGGGGGGGGCGGTTACTGGCTGTCCCCTGGATCTATGGTGGGTGCTTGGGTGACTCAGTTGGATGGGCAGCACCACCAGCTGCCATGTTAGACAATAACAGGGTCTGAAGAGATTCTGTGTACCATCAACAGTAGCATATTTGGAGGTCAGCACGAGCCACAAGAGTAAGGAGGTCCAGTGATACCCCAAATTCAAGCTACAACAAGCTACACGTCCATGACAAAGTGAGGTAGGGCACTGAATGGGACTTTTACCTTCAAAATCTTCAAGCTTTTTGGACAGTGCTTTCTCAAGCTGAAAAGAAAAAATGAATAACAGAATTAAATATGAATATGCTATGACTAAATCATTATATATATACACACACACACACACACACACACACACACACACACACACACA
>ML685781.1:8116411-8165260 GCA_007922175.1 Pelusios castaneus
GAGTAAACCTATACCTCAACCTGCTGAAGAGGAACTTTCACACCGAGGCCCCAACTCTCCCCTATATCCAAGCACCACTCAAACACAGTGGAGAGTAGCAGCTGCAGAGAGACAGTTGCAGCTCCGTGATTCTTGGCCATCCCACCCCAGCAGAGGACAGAGAAGCACCAGCATAAAGTCCTTAATGGAGTTAATGCCAGCAGATGGTCAGTAGTGAAGCTCAAAGTAAATATGACTGACCAAATAATCCAGCTCAAGAGAAACAATCAATGTTAACAATCATTTTAGTACTCAAACTAGTATTTCAGATCTCTGATTTAAACAGGGGCCCTCTCCTCCTCACAATCAGCTTGTTTCTCTCATGAAAATACTGTGAAATTCTAACATAATGGTTCAGAACATCACACCTTAAAACCAGATGCTGGAATGTTTTGTACAATCTGTATTTTAGCACTTAATGTAGCATTTTAATAAGCATTGATTCTGCACTTAAGTAATAACCCTGTGTTTGTAACAGTATATTAGTTTCATGCTAAAGACAGTCATAAACTCAACATTAAACAAAAAGATGTGCTAAGAAGCAGCAAACTCCCAGTTCAAGCAACTCAGATTTGTGTAAACCTGAGGTAACTTCATTGTCTACACACATCCAAGGAGATCCTGGTCCTCTCTTTCTTGTACACTGCAAATTCTCTAGATAAATGTATGCTTTATTTGATGGTGGCAAAAAATACTAAAATATTTTATACAGGATAAAATTTGAGTATTGTCAGAGTTACTGTATACCCACAGAGTAAATGGGAGCTGTAAGAACTTTGAAGTAGTGTTCAGATTATAAATTTAATTCAAACATTACAAGTCACAAATAAAATATCTGAAAAACTAAAACCCCCAAGAATGTCCAAACTTTGGACATCAGCTTTCAACCGTCAATCTAAACTGCATTCTAGCATCTCCAGATATAATCAATATTTTTTTAAATCATCTAGAACAGACAATTAATATACTCTCGTATGCACCTATACTAACAAAACTGACCTGGTATTTAGGATTATGAATTGGCTATTTCTCAAAAAACTATGCTCTATGTCATGGCAACATTTGATATTTTGATAGACTTTTAGTAGGACCTCCTCTTAGTCTTAATGAGTGAACACACAGTCCCCTGAGTATGCACAGTATTTCACTGCTAACATTAGTGCAAACCAATAGCAGAATGTGCACACACACACAGCCCAGAGGGCTGCAGGAGCTTGAACCTACTACCATCACATATAGGGGCTACGGCTGGAAGAAAAAACACCCCCAGGTGTTCATGGGAAGACTAAAGGCTAAAAGTGTGACCCACAATGATTACCCACTTTTTGAGAAAAAATTTCAGAGGACATCATAATCAGAATATTACCAATATTAAGGATGTTCACTTTTAATAACAAATAATTTGAAACCAGATTTAGGACAGTTAAGAGTATTTTCATCTAATATAATTGTCCAGCTAGTATTCCTCAAATGAATTAAGCCACATCAAAACCAGTCTTTCAAGTACTGTATGCTATATCATAAAACAAATGCTATGCAATCTGATTAGTATTAACACCAGTATATATTTTTAAGTAACCCAAATTAGACACAGAATATAAGCCATGCTACATTTTCAACCCATGGATGTCTCCAGCAAGAACACTCGTAAGAATTTTTGATCCATTTAACAAGCAACTACTTTTCCAGCTGTGACCTCTGCTAAGTAGGATAGAAGAATGAATACAGCACATAAGAGAGGAGCAAAAAAGATCAAGCTGCACTTCAAGGTCTACAAGCAACAAAATCAGCTTAGCAAGGTCAAATCAGAGGCCAAACTTTGTAAGGAAAATGCCTGGATACTAGTGTGAGGTGGTGAGCAAAGTGAAAAGACACATGTAGAGCAGGTAGGCAGGAAGTAACTAAAGAAAAGAAAGTTAAGAGAGACCCATCGTCAAAATGGACATCTGGCAATCAAGTCAGCGTTATTTTCCAAATGGGTATGATACCTGGGCCTGGAGTACTGAGCCCTGAATCCACAATATAAAAATCAGGCACTCAGCAGTAAATGACTTCGGAAAATAAGTGTTCCGATGAAGAAGAGCAGTACAGCTGTTGCCATGCTATTTGACCACCAAATTCCCTGGATTTGTGCTGAGTGACTTGGCCCTCTCTACCGTTCTTGCAGCGGTTGGTTAAGACTGCAGATATAGTTTGGGCCCTCAACCAGAGTCATTTACGGCTATTATTGGCAGGAAACTGGATAAGTCAGAGTCTCTGGAGGAAATAGTGAAAATGGTATGGAAGAAATCTCACTGCACCCTTTTGATGTGTGGCTATTTCCCAGCATTAAAGAAATAAATATAATTATGTTTGTGGATGCTACCACCCCTGCCACCACCCTCCTCATGAGAATCTGGTGGCAGAAGCAGCAATAGCGAGGTCTAAATTGCTAAGTCATGGCACGGCAACCTATCAAGTCCAAAGGGAAAACCAGAAACAGACCCAGAACGAGCTCTAGATACAAAGTATTGATAGAATTCACCTCCTGTATCTTTAATTTTCTTTGACCAGCTGTAAATGAAGGAGGATCGCACTCCTCTTCCAAGTCAATCTTCATAAATTCATCTATAGTTAGCTGACTTGTTGGCGTATCTTCAAATTCTGTAAGCCTAATATATACACATAAAATCAAAATACACATTTTACTGTAGTGTTTTTAGAACTTTTTTTAAAGTAGTTTTACAGAAGTTGGCAAACTGCTAAATTAAAGAATAAATACATACTCTTGAAAGGCTGTGGCTGAAACAAATAATAAAATAATACCCAGCTCTTGTGCAGCACTTTTCATCCCTAAATCTCACAGCACTTTTCTAAGGTAATAAAATATCATTATCCTTATTCTACAGATAGCAACACTGCGGCAGAGAGGTGAGTAATTTATCCCAAGTCACCCAGCAGATCAGTGGCAGAGCTAGGACTAGAACCCATGTCAGAGCTAGGACTAGAACCCATGTCTAACTGAGTCCCAATCCAGTACTCTAGCCACTGGGCTACACAAAAGTCACTATGATTTTGATGGTCTTGTCTACTTCTAAACAAATATTTATACACACTACAAAACTGCCTTTTGATTAGATACACTATATAAGACCAGTAAGTTTTTGTCAAGGAGAAATTCTGGACTGGAATAGCACAGTCACTGTAGGTTAGTTTTGTGATACACTTGAGAAAACACCTGTAGAAATGTCTGGTTTCTGACTGACTCAAAACAGTGTCATCAATCCCAAACAACAAAAATTCACCAAATTTCCAAACATGTATTTGTTATTGTAGTACAGGAATAAGTTTTAAATTATTCTTACTGTATTAATGTTATTGTTAATTCACACATGGCAGGTCTACAAATAACGTAATTTCAACAGTTTTGAAACAACCGATGTTACTGAACAGAAGAAACTGTAATGGAGTAAAGGGCTTACTTGTGCATTGAATATGTAACATATGCACACTTGTAACTATATATAATAAATAGATATATAATAAGTAGCAATAATATAGACAGCACTTGTTGGGTGGTTGCAGTTTAAAATTTAATATGGTAAATATGCAGAATATCTCTGAAACGATAGAAACTTTCAAAAGAAACTTATGCAAGACCAATCCGTTGCATTTTCATCCATAAATCTCAACATTTTATGAGTCATTAGGCACTACTACATCCATTCAGCAGATGGAGAAAAGACAGAAGTAAAATGTGAAACTGTTGGAGAGATTTCCACTGAACTGATTTTTCAGAGAGAAAATCCCCTTTTCACAAAATTGAAATTTTCCATAGGAAATTTTCAATTTTGCCAAAGCAATTTGATATTCCTTTAGGAAACATTTCCTTTGGGAACTCAAAATGACAGCTTTCCAGCTGACTACTTTCTCTCACTGACAAGTGTTGTCCAGGTGGACAGCCAGCAAGCTGAAAAATATTGTTTCAGTCCTCCTGAAATGGAATTTTTCAGAATTTATTCAAGGAAAATGTCCCATTTTCACTTTTTGTCCTGAACTGGGACGAACATTCTTCCAAAACCTGAAAATGTTTCACAAGATGGTAATTTCATTTTCCAGCCAGCTTTAGCTAAGTAATTTGCCAGTGGACCCAGAGCAATAGTTCTCAATGCCGCTATGCATTATTCTTATTTATATTACAATAGTCCCCGTGTTCTAGGCACTGCACAAAGAATAAGAAACAGTACCGGTGCCCAAGAACTAACAGTCTAACTAGAAAAGAGACAAAGGGGGGAAAGGAAGAATTATTACTCTCATTTGACAGGTGATGGACTGAGGCACAGAAAGATAAAATGCCTTGCCCAAGAGCCCAGGTAGCCAAAGCAGGAAACTGATCCCACAGCTCCCAAGTCTTAGTCCAGTGCCTTAACCACACGACCAGCTATCCTCTCGGAGGTAACTTTGTACATGATCCTCTCTATGACAGCATAGGGTGAGATCATGGGTACAAACGGCAGAAATGAGGTTTCTCTGCAGGGTGAGTGAGCTGACCTACCAAGATACCACATAGGGCTCTGCTATTTGGGAGGGCCTTGGATTAGAGCCATCACTCTTCCAGACTGAGAGAAGTCAGCGGAAGTTAGCTGATAAGGATACCATCCTGTAGGCTTCCTTTGGAACTATGGCCTGGTCTACACTTGCCACAAAATTCAGTGGCTGTTGAGGGGAGATACGCAAGCTACATAAAATAACTTGCTTATCTATCTTTGACTTCCTAGTGCCTGCTTACCATGGCATCTCTACTGCAATCAGTCAAAGGGAAATGCTCCCCCTTCAACTCAGCACTACTCTTCTTGAGGAGGTGGTCTTAATGAGTAGACTTCCAGAACAATTGAGTGGGTCTCCACTGGCTGCTCAAACAATCCAGAAAAATCAAACTGATGGAGGAGAATTTGCTGCGGTCAATATAGACCTGGCCTATACCAGGCATGTCTCACTGGGGGTAGACCCCGAGGCTGACCAAGGGTACACTGGATGGATTATATCTCCCTGTTGGCCTGGGAATCCTCCAGGAGGATCCGGAAAATGACGTGAAAGAAAGTAAAGTCTGGTCCTCTCTCCTCTCCATGCTCACCGCAACCATCACCAGGAAAGTAGGAGTGGGAAGGAGAGGAGGAAAAGGAGGAGGAAGATGACATACTTAAGATAGTAGCACCCAGATGATACAATCAGGACCAGAGGCCCACTGAACAAAGCACTGTGCAAACCCAGAGACACCTGGTTCCTGCCCCGACGAGGTTACTAACTGAGGCCTCGATCTTGCAAGCAATTCCACACGGGTGCACCCTGCACCTTCATAGAACTTGCAGGATCAGATCCTAAGAGAATGTGTAGCGTGAGAGAGAGGGACATATTATATATCACACACGTGTATGTACACAAAGACTTCCTTTTAGCTCTATAAAAATATATACTTTCCCTAACTACCCCTTAACAGCCTGCCCGAAGTACCTAGCCATTATTCATTGTTTAAGTTAAATTACAAGGTACCAGTCATCCACCAAATCGAAGTCAGTGTTTGACATGTCCCATCAAGGCCACAAATTGCTAAACACAACAGTGTATACTGCAAAACACACACGTAACAGCATTAGTGTGGCCACTGAGAAATACTAATTCCACCTTAACTGTAGCATGTTAATTTCAGGGGCCTACAAAATTCAGTAATAATTAAATACACCTTCTGGCTGAAATTCTACATAAAACTATATCACAGTTCATTTTGTATTTTTTATCTAAAGAGAAACTAAATGAGAGTGGCCAGTTTTAAAATATGTGCAAAGGGAAAATAAGTAAATGTATACGTTAAGATATTATTTGGCTTGGCACTAATTCAAAAAAAGCTGTAAAAACTGAAATTTGGCAAACAACTATTTTCTATTTATAGCAAAAGTGGTAGCAGCCACTAGAATTAAGGCTGAAATGCAACTTCCAATATAACCTCCTCCTTTACAAAAACAGTTTCTGACAAACTCTCAAAACAAATTCCTTTTGGGCCAAAATTTTCCAGTTTTGCCTGTGCCAAAAGGCATCACCCTCCCCTCCCCTTGCAGGGGGGTGGGGGGAGGGGAAGTTTGAGTTTCCTGGAAAAACATGTAGCAAAATCTGTTCCGCTGTTTGTATTCAATCTGCTTAGGTACAAAAATATACTTTTGCTGTGTTTTCAAATCAGAAATGTTATGCGAGCAGCTCAGCAACACTAATTCTACCAAGCCTTGCTTTGGTATGTGGATCTTTTGGGGGGTCCAACAAATAACGCAAGTTTGAAGGAAACTGGGACACCTTGCACTTACAAGCACTGAAAGTTTTTCACCCATGCACACCTTTCACAGGGGATTTCTTAGCCCAGCCTATAGCTAGGAAGTATGGAGAAGCCCAGGTGCTGTTGACTTAGCCTTTCGGTTCTTCTGCTCGTTCAAAAGCAGCTTTGGATGCTGTGGTGCAGTGCAGCACTTAACCTGAAACCAAATTTGCAAGAGGTTTTAAAGACCACAAGCACTTTTGGGAATTCAGGGAAGTATAAAATCTGAAATGAGTACGAGTGTACAGAGTAGGAAAAGCCATGAGACTCCTCACCTATTTTCTAGTATGGGGAGGAGAAAGACGCCACCAACGACTGGAGAGAGGCAGAAAAGTTTTTTTAGACACTTTCAGTAACTAATACAAGCACCAAATGATTGACTACTGCACATATATACAAGCCTGAATGCAATTCTGGAGAGTGAACAGTGTGGAAGTACGGCACATTGGAGTAGCAATAGCAGAGCCCTGGAAAGAAGGAAAAAGGATTGTAGATATGGGAGGGAAATTTTTAAAATACCTACACAGAGTATGTGCTTTTAACATTTTCTTGTATGTAGTCTATTTTAATGTTGTCTATTTAAGATGTTTTAGAGTGTATTTTAGTGCATATGTAACCCATATGTCTAAAACGGCTATCTCTTTAAGAGATCTGCTGAGGGTGGGTTACTGTTCTGGCCAGATTAGCTACCCACAACTAGAAATTTCTAGAAGCAGGAAGTGGTAACATTTTTGAGCATGCTCCACAGGGTGTCCATGTGGTGTGGTCAGTCAGATGACAGCAGTCTGTGCAGATAGGAGCTGCTTTGAGAAGAGCCCATGTGCTCAGTTTTCAAGAGACGCTGAGCCAGGCGTGAACAAAATGTTTTCTCCCTCTAAGGGAGTCATCTGCAACAGACTTTGCAGACATGCATATGGGACTGAGGGCTGGTTGCAGAGGAGAAGAGAAAGCCTGCATGGAATGCTACAGAGGATTCCAGCAAAGAAAGAAGAGGACAGCTATTTCTTGCCACTCAAGCCTCTACACTGGAACAGAGACTGTAGCTGAGAGTTGGGTGAACTCCATCTGGACTTTGGGACTCTTGGGTATCTTTCATGCGGGGGTTTCTGTAGGGATTGTTCTTGGTTAACTGTATTTTGTTTTTCTTAGGATAAGGTTTATTTAGTTAGTAGTTAATAAAGTTCATTGTTATGTTTGTTTTTAGTATTTTAATGTGGGAAGGTAACTGAGCAATCTTTGCTGTGAATCCCATACAGACTGGATCCTGGTCTCCAGCTGCTTTCTCCACAGGGATTGGGGGTGTATTTCTGTGAGGCACTGGAGAAGGGCAATTAAAGGAATTTTAGCCCACCCAAAGGTTACACATAACAAAAAGAGGAACTGTTAGATGGGAATCAGAGTTCATTACTTGGTCTACATGTTTGCTTAATGACTATTTGTATGATCTCTTTTTAAAAATCAATATTTAAAATGGCAATTAAAACCATCTTTTCACATCCATATAATATTCATTTCAAGTTGAAATATTCATTCCTAATATTTTGAGCAGCAGACTGATTGACTTGAGAGACAATCTGAGTTAGTCAATTGATTTGATTTTTAATAAAGTCCCAAAATATTTATTTCTGTGCCCCATCATTTACTGTTCAACCTTTCTTCAGAGTTGCTGTCCCATAGTACTGTGGTCAGTAGCATGAGGCGGGTTCAGATGTCATGTTGCCACAGAGATGATATGACAGATTGGGCAGATGTGGGTACAAGATGTTTGATTTATTTAGCAATCGTGTTTTTTTTTATATTTGCATTCTTTTTTTAAAAAAATGCACCCAGAGTACAACCTCAAAGATGCGAACACTCCGGAATGGAGGTTGTTGGTAACACTGAAATGTTCGTAACTCTGAACTAAACAGTAGGGGGTAGTCCCCCACAGTCAGAGTCTCCAGCTGAGGCTGGGAAAGATCTCCACACGGGGCACCTAGCAGGACGGCCTGCTTCGCAAGCAGCTCCTTGCCCTATTCCTGTTTCTTGCCTTTCAGTTAAACTGGGGAGGCCTGTCCCACACCCTTGGCACAAGCCCCAGCCCTCAGCCACCTCTCCCCAGGACTCGCTCTGCTCTGAGTACTGCTCGCCACACTGCAGAAGCAGCACATGGCAGAGGACTGGGTGCCCGCCTCTGCCAGCACCTCTCCCCCTTCCCTGCTTTTTGCACTTCCAGAGGTTCTGAACCCATTAAACCTGGTAATACTGGAAACTGTATTCCGTCGCATCACACTGACTCAGGGACATTCTGCATTTCAGAGAAGCTGGGAACAGGCTTCCCGGCATGGGCAGACAGATGCACTAGCTCTGCTCAAGCCAGCGTGCTCCACAGGACAGCCACAGCAGCCCAAGCAGAAGCTGGGTCTGATCATTCGAGTACAAACCAGCCCGACGCCCTGAGTGCTTGACCCATGCTGCACCACCAGAACCGCACTCATTTTTAGCGTCTGAGCAAGAGCAGAGATAGCGTATGTCTGTCTCCCCGTCCCAGGAATTGCTCTCTTCCCTGTTGTGTAGAGAACTGTAATACTTTGGGTTTGGAGGGAGCAGGCTGGGAGCTGTTTAGTGGCTTCTGATATACGGGAGATCCTCTCTGGCCTTGAACTCTATCGGTATGTCCACACAGCAAAAAAAATAATAATAATAATAATAATCCTGTGGCAGCAAGTCTGAGCCCAGGTCTACAGATCGTGCTAAAAACAGCCATTTAAATATTCCAGCTCAAGCTCTGAAGCTGAGGAGGAGGCTGGATTTCTGACCCCAAACTCCAGCCTGAGCCAGAACATCTACATGGCTATTTTTAAGCACCATAGTGCAAGCCCGAATCTGCAAAGACTCTGACGTGCTGACGGAGGTTGAGGGGTTTTTTTTGCTTTGTAGACCCTGTAAGTGTGAAATGAAAATACTGAAATGCACTAGGCATTTTGTTACTGATTTTGTAGGAAGGAGGTTTAAATTGGATCCACAGAAAATGGTAACTTTTACCCATGAAAACAGAAACAGACACTCAACCTATGAAGCGACTGCATGGCATGAGAAGGGTACCCCATCTGGAATGGAGCCCAGAGGACTGACAAGATTTTTAGAAGTGACTCAATCTATTTATAAACCACTTTGAAATGATTTTCACACATGTTTTGAGGCATTAAAGTATTTCCCAAATCAACTTCTTCATTTAGTAAAGCAGCTGTTGGTCGCGCTCCATGACCAATGATACTGGAGAAGGATCTGGATTAGCACCACTATTAACAGCTCCTTATGTGGTAAAGTCAGGCCAGATGGGTGCAGAAGGAAGGGTGTACTATTTACACATCAGGTAGAAATACACAGTATTTCCATTTTATAGAAGTGACCGAAGTCAACCTTTAACAGCTGTATGCTGCCTAAACAAGGCATTTCCATTGCTATGTCATGTACTGCATATGTTCTGCAAGTAATAACCAGTTCATCATTTTCTTCTTTTAGATGGGCAATTTCACCATCTTTTTGTTCAATTTCTTTGTGTAGCTTTTCGTTTTCTTGAAGCACTTCATACAGTGCCTTCCTCCTCTCTTGAGCCACTTCCTTCCAGTACCGAGATGGAGGATTTTTTTTTTTTTTTTTTAAAACCATGAGATCAATAGCTTGAGTGACTTCTTTTAGATACCAGGGCAGGTATATGAGCCCTAGACTCTTGAAGGCCCTTTCCCTGCAGGCAGTGGAGAGGTTACTGCAGGTCCATTGAGATATCTGAGCCCAATTAAGGGTGACTCCAGGTCTGCTAAAACCTTGCCTCTGCTAGAGGGAAGCAGGGAAGAGAGAGAGAAGCTGCCATGAGGTTGGTGGCAGTGGGAAGAGAGACTTCCCCAGATTAGGAGACAGTGCTTCTCCCCAGCCGGGGTACAGTGAAGGAAAACCCAGGCTCCCGCCTGCAGGAAGGACCGATATAGCTCTGATTCCCCCAGGGCTTTACCACCACTCTCTATGGCTCCTTCACAAGACTGTAAAGGTACTTCCCTAGACTTTGGGTTATATAAACTGACTGGAACAACCCTCTCCCTCCCATGGAATTGAAGAGCTCTCTACAAACCAAAATAAAGGCCTGCCCCAGATACTCCGAGACAGAGATTCTGCAGGAAAAGCCTAAAAAAAGATTTGTCCAAATTGGGACAGACTTGCATCAGGCCCCTACCACCAGAGAAGACAGTTGCTATTTGTCAAGAGCAGGGGGGGTTGCTCTGCCACACTTTTCTTCTGATAATCCTGCCAGTTTTCCAAAAGTCACTTTCCATATAACACCTTCTTGAAATAATTTTAATTGAGCTTGTCATACAAGTGCGCCTACCCTAAATTTTTCTTTTTCAAAGTTCTTGAGAAATCCATCTCTCCAATTACCTTCCACACAATTTTAGAATGGATTTTGCACAAACACACGCTTTGCAATAGAGTTATTGCTTCTTCCTCATTCTCCTTGATCTCAGTACAGCATTGGACATTTGGAACTTCTAATCTTGTGACCACCTCCCTAACTCTACAGGCATCTCTTATCCCCTCACCTCCTGGTATTACTCCTGCATATCAGACTGCTCTCTTGCAAACCTGTGGTGGCATAGGGCATACAGATCAAGATAGAATGCTGCATGCTTGGACTAAAAGTCTATATGAGCTACACACCACTGCATGAAAATAAAGGCAGCTGCAATCAACACTGATTTATACACACTGTATATAGACTACTTCTCCAGAAAGTTTCCAGTGAAGCCTTGAGTTGCAGAAAGGTTCAGAGTCCAAAATGTAAGCACTGGGGCCAATTTATCGAAGTACCTGCAATTATTTCATCCAGATTTATAATAATGGAATCTTTTGTAATGATGTCTTTTTAGAGGGACGATGGGGTTGTGAACAGAAAAATTTTGCTGTATGCTGAGAGGTTCTCTCTAACTTATATTAGAGTTCATACATTGCAAATGCTTTTGAAACAATTCCGTCTAACATTCTACTTCCCTGTAAGTGAATAAGTTTCACTACCATACTAAAGTTCAACACTTTCACAGGTATTTCATTTTTTATGTCCACATGTTAAAAAATAAGATTTATTTATTTAATTAATTCCAGTGAAGAAACACCTAAGATCTTCAAACTGGGATTTGAGCCCTGTCATACCAGACGTTGGACAAAAACATACTACTAAAATAGACGTGCTCCAAAGAGATTACAAATTAGCATTTAGCAATATGCAACAGGTGAATAAATGGATAAACAGAGGGAATACTGACTGAAGGAAAAAGGTGATAATGGAGACACGTGCATTTTATAAAGATATAAATTTAAAGGATAAGCAAATACAAATATTGTAGTATTTAAAGGCCAATTCATATGTATCATCAAAACACATACAGAGAAAATAAAAATGTGAATAATTAGTTAATATTTGTACAGTGCTCTGAACATATGAATTGATCTATAAACCAGTATTATTCCAATTAAATTGGAAATGAAAGAATTATCAGCACATTTATAAATATTTAATACTTTTTGTTTCAACAATTAAAAGGAGCTGTACATTTTAATTGTGTGCCTCAGATCTCAAAGCTGTAGCAGGGCCTTGTGAACTGACTGTTAAGGCTATGCCAAAAGAGAAGGGGGGAAAATGGTTTTAAACCGAACTTACAAACTGAAAGAAATTAAGATCTCTTGTTTTAAATGCAAGTGACATGATCTGTTGTGTCATCATTCTGTATTGTTGCTTTTATCTTGCAAAAGGGGTTTCTCTTCATGATCAGGTGAACAATTCTGCAAGATAAGCAGCTGAATTATTTACCTATTAATAGCACATATCTGTGAGTCTTCTGCTGACAGCTACTGTTCTAATAAAAAGCACATGTAGCATTGGCTGATTGTAGGTCCAAAGACCAACAGGTAGAGCTCAATTCACCCCAGCCCCAGAGAAGAGGGCTAACTGCCCCAGCCTGGACTATCAGAGGCAGCTGTGCTACAGAGGATTACGATTTATCTCCTAGGGAAGAAGGGCAGCTTTAACCTATAGCAGTAGCTCCATGGTGGTAGAAAGCTGCCATGGTATACACTAAATTGACATCTCCCCCAAGTGTCTTGACCACACCATCTCCCTAAATCACACTGCCCACTTTTATGACAGGATAACACCAAGCACAGACAAGAGCACATTGTCCTGATGCAACCCATTCAAGACAGATTTTCTGCCACAGACAGCGAGCGGCATAATCCAGGTGTGAATACACTCTTCAGCAACAGTTTAACAAATTAGAAGAATAAATCACACAGTAGAGACGTGATCAGGAGGATCAGAAATACCAATTATTTTTTAATAACTTTGACTACAATTTGTAGTTTGGTCTAAGAATCTTCAGAGGAAAAGTACTTAGCACTGTGGATAATATTTTAACATTGTCCATTAATACCCACAACTAGTCTCATTCCATCTACGCAAATCACTAACAGTTCTTAATACAAGACAGCAGAGTAACAGTAATAATTAAAATAAATAAAACTGTACTTCATTTTGAGAAGAGGAATTTGTAAGCATGTGAAGCAAGTACTTATTAATTCAGACAACTTCTATTTAATGATATTTCAAGATTCTAATCCTTGAAAGGAATGAAAAATCCTTTGCTACAGAAACACTTGTTCAAAGGGATTTTTTTTATTTGCCTTAGCTAAATACCATATAACGTACTCCTATTTGAAAAACATCAATCAAGTTTTATAGATTCGTGATAAATACAGTTGTAATTATAGCTCCCAGAAAATAATTCAACTGTCACATTTACCTTGTCAAAGTAAATAACGCTGTCACTTTAGCTGATGTGTATGACTTAAGTAAACATTTCAAAGCATGAATTTTACAACAAGATTTCTTCACTTAAACTGGTCAAAATTAAATTTACTTCCAACTGCAATTTACTGTGCTTATTATTACTGTTAATAAAAATTAACACTTTTGACTATTTAAATAGACCATCTTAAAAGTATATTATGAAGTGCAGAAATCACAAACAATAAAATGTGTATTAAAAGCATGTTCGCTGACCAGACAATAAAGCAGCATTACTACTGATATATCCCCATCATCACAGGATTCAAGTATCTCACAAACAATGAATTTATCCCCAGAAGAAACCTGTAAATTAAAGAGGTATCCCAATTTTGCCAATTAGGAATTATATCAACTATTTTTCACAACTGAAAAGTGAACAATATTTGAAACTAATAATTAATATTCAATTTATTACTTGCACTTAGCTGCTGTATTACTGATCACTAGGAGAAAAATTTCATACAAAGGCAAAATTTAACAAAATTCAGGTAATGTTGGAGATGAACAAATTTACCTACTGAAAATGGAAGGAAAGATTATTTACCCTTCACAGTAATTGGGTTCTTTGAGATTTCCCATAGGCAGCCTTAAGTATGGGGCAGGGTAGGCAAGTACCCCAGGCCCTGCACTGGGGGGGACCACGCTGGGACAGGCCCTGCGCCAACTGGCTGGCTGGCTGTTTTAAATCTTCTGGACTCTCCCAGCCGCCAGCACATGTTCCACACGCGGGCCAGCCAGGGCAGGAGCAGCTGAGCCAGGAGCCACAGTACCTGCAGCTACAGCCTGCCAAGCCAGGTGAGATGGGGGCGGGGCAGGCAGAGTGGAGCGGGAGGGAGGGAGTTGGAGAAGCGCATGGGGCGGAGGTGCCCAGTGAGAACCAAGAGGGGGAGGCGGTGGGGGGGTTGGTGATGCGGCCACACCAGCAGCCAACCAGGGGACGGGGTGGGGGCAGCAGGGAGAGGACAGTGGGGGGTTGGCAGTGAGACCTGGGGGGGGGGGGCAGTGGTGAGGCCGAAGGAGAGGCACTGGGGGGGCAGCGGTGAAACCCCAGGGGGGAGGGACCAGTGGTGGGGCCCGAGGGGAGGAGGCAGAGGCTTGGTGAGGCGGGGGCAAAAGTCAAGGATGTGCCCCCCCCATCCTTGACTCTTGCCGAGGGCCCCAGGCACTAAGACTGCCCCTGGATCCCCCAGTCCACATCACAATGTGCACACACCTGTGTGCCTTGATCAGAACTTTTCATCATCAGTGTCCACAGGTCACTGAAGTGAGGATATATGAGGGAAGGGAAGGGATGAACAGGTCCTTTTCACCCATGGAAGTCCAATGAGAGACTCTGAATCCAAGGGAAGGATGGTAGATAGTGGAGCACCCATAGAGACATATCTCGAAGAACTCCAGTTACTGAACAAGCTAAGTAATCTCTCCTTCTTCAAGCAGCGTGTCCCTATGGGTGTACCACATCAAAAAATTCCCAAGCAGTGCCTCCATCACAGAGGAGAGGGTCAAGGAAGTAGATTCAATATTGATTAAAGAATAGCATCACTGAAGGTCACATCAGTCCTGGAAGTGGGCTCTGGTAGAGTGAGCAATTACCCTCAGAGGGGGAAGGGCTCCCGAGGCTTTGTATCAGGATACGATGAGGCTGAAACCCATAGCTATTGTCTGGATACTGGATGTTTTTTCATTCTTTTCAAAATCTAGATGAAGAGTCCATGGAAATCCCAAAAGGACTTAGTCCAGTCAATCTCAAAAGCAAGAGCTCTTTTCACACCCAGTATATGCAGGCTTGTTTCTTCCTTCCATAAGGGAGGCTTGGGATAACAACACTAGTACGAGAAACTCCTGATTATTGTGGAATTCTGAAGAAAGTTTAGGTCGGAAGCAAATATGTGGACATGGTGTCACTTTATTGTGACAGAACACGGTGTATGCTTGATCGGCCATTAAGGCTCCAAAATCCCCTACCCTACCCGCCAAAGTGTTGGGTATGAGGAATGAAGTCTTGAGGGACAAATGAAGAAGGAAACAATTCCCCATATGTTCAAATGGGGATTTCCTCAGTGCATTAGGGACCAGGCTGAGGGTGGAGTTGGCTCCTGACTGGAGAGAAGTTAAACAGGCTCTTGAAAAACTGTCTAGTGATACGACAAGTGAAGACTGCGATCCCCTCAGTGGAGACAGGCAATAGAAAGCCATGATGGCAGCTAGAAAGGTTTCTATACAAGAGAGCTATCTATGAGCCATGCTTTAAGGACCTGGAGCAAGAGAGGCATGATGGGATATGTGAGGCCACCAGATAATTAGAACATCTCCCAATGAATTGTGATTATGCCCCTCTCCTCCAAGCAAAATCATCTGCACTTCACATTGACCTGAGTCACGAAGAGACCAAGCTCTGGGTAACTCCAAGTGATACATCTTTCTGAACACCTCATTATTCAGTTCCCACTCATGTCAGGTACAGAAATATCTGCAGAAGGAATCCACCACTATGTTCTGTATTCCTGGCAGATAAATCACCAAGATCTGTATGCACTATGATATGCACTAATTCCATAGTTTTATGAATTTGGCACATAAGGACAGGGATTTTGCTCCTCCCATTGATTGATGTAATACATTGTTGCCTTATTGTCCAGCATTACCATGACTGAGTACCCTCTGACATAGGGAAGAAAGTGGCATAACACTCTGAGCTCTAATATCGTGATAATACAAGCCAGCACTTGAAGGATCCATTTGCCCTGAGCTGTGAGGTTCTGAAAGTGTGAACCTCACTTTGTCAGGGAAGTGTTTGTGGTATGATCCTCATGGGAAGAGAGTGGAGGAACAGAACTGGAGCACGTACCTCTCGTGGATCCTGTCACCAATCTAGAGACACTGAAAATGGAGTCTTGCATGGGGTGTCACAAAAACACAGGATGCCGTATGAATGTGTAGGCAAGCCGTTGCTGTGGTTTGTGTGTTATATTGTTATAACAAGGTTAGACATTACGACAGATTTGTCTCTGGGTAAAAATGATCCAGCAGTAAAGAACTCCAGAGTGGCTCTGATGAAGTCTTATCTATTGAGCAGGTAGACTTCTGCATGTTAAGTAGAGGCTTAGTGAATCAGATAGGGCTTTTGTGGTTGCTGTCTGAACCTTGAGGAATAAATATCCTTTCAGACACCAATCATCCAGCTAGAGAAAGATTATTCCCATCTGCTGGAGGTGGCCTGAGGCTGCCTGTAAAACCTGGGTGAAGACCGCTGGGGAAGTGGAAAGGCCAAAGAGTAGGACACAGTACTGGTAAGAAGAGGTTACTTACTGTAACTGGTGTTCTTCGAGATGTGTTGCTCCTGGCCATTCCATAGTAGGTGTGTGCGCGCCTCGTGCACGGAACGCCGGAATTTTTTCCCCTAGAGATCCCGTAGGGCCGGCTGTAGCGCCCCCTGGAGTGGCGCCGCTGCGGCACCTCTATATAACCCACAGCCGGCCCTACCCTCCCCAGTTCCTTCTTGCTCTTATTCCGAGCGGGGATGGAGGGCGGGAAGTGGAATGGCCAGGAGCAACACATCTCGAAGAACACCAGTTACAGTAAGTAACCTCTTCTTCTTCTTCGAGTGATTGCTCCTGTCCATTCCATAGTAGGTGAATCACCAGCCTTACCTTGAGGCGGAGGGTCGGAATCACAGCTTAGCTGAGAGCAGGACGGCTCTGCCGACTGCCGCGTCCTCTCTCGCTTGCTGAGCGATCGCGTAGTGTGTCGCGAAGGTGTGGACTGAAGACCAGGTGGCTGCCTTGCAGATGTCCACTAACGGCACACCCCCCAGAAAGGCCGTCGAGGAAGCCTGTGCCCTTGTCGAGTGCGCCTTGATCGGGGGCGGTGTAACCTTCGCCCGGCTGTAGCATTCGCGGATGCACTCGACTATCCATCCGGAGAGCCTCTGCGAGGAGATGGGTTCTCCTTTCATTCTGTCCGCTACTGCCACGAACAGCTGGGTGGACTTGCGGAAAGGTCTTGTCCTGTCAATGTAGAACGCCAGGGCTCTACGCACGTCTAGTGTATGTAGCCTGCGTTCCCTGTCCGAAGCATGTGGTTTGGGGTAAAACACAGGTAGATAAATGTCCTGGCTGGTGTGGAAAAGGGACACCACTTTTGGTCGGAAGGCCGGATGCGGGCGCAGCTGTACCTTGTCCTTATGGAAAACCGTGTATGGTGGATCTGCTGTCAGGGCCCGTAATTCTGATACCCTCCTGGCCGATGTAATGGCCATGAGGAAGGCCACCTTCCAAGACATGCACAGCAGTGAGCATGAAGCTAGAGGCTCGAAGGGTGGGCCTGTCAGCTGAGTCAGGACCAGGTTTAAGTCCCATTGCGCCACCGGTGGACGGGTGGGGGGAAAGAGCTTATCAAGGCCTTTGACAAAACGCTTCACCATCGGGGCCAAGAAGACTGTGCCCCTTTCCGTTCCCGCATGGAAAGCTGAGATGGCTGCCAGGTGGACCTTGACCGAAGCGGTTGCCAGGCCCGATGACTTGAGATGCCACAGGTAGTCGAGGATACATGGGAGTGGGGCTGATCCCGGAGCGATCCCCTTGTCTGACATCCAGGCCGAGAACCGTTTCCACTTTGCCCTATAAGCGGAGCGTGTAGAGGGCCTTCTGCTGTTAAGCAAGACCTCCTGGACCTCCCCCGAGCATAGCCGTTCGTTCGGGGTTAACCACTCAGGTACCACGCCTTGAGGTGGAGTGATTGAAGGTTCGGGTGCAGGAGTCTGCCGTTGTCCTGCGACAAGAGGTCCGGCAACAAAGGTAGATCTATCGGGGCTCTGGTTGAGAGGTTCCACAGGGTTGTGAACCAATGCTGCCTGGGCCATGCCGGGGCCACCAGAATCACTGTGGCCTTGTCGTGCTTGATCTTTAGAAGTACTTGGTTCACTAATGGCATTGGGGGAAAGGCGTAGGAGAGTTCCCCCGTCCACTGGATCGCGAACGCGTCCGCTATGGAACCCGGGCTTCGTCCCCTGAACGAGCAAAAGCGTGCGCATTTCGCGTTGGAGCTTGACGCGAAGAGGTCCAGACGGGGAGTCCCCCACCTTTGGAAGACCTCTCTCAAAACCTCCCACTTCATTGACCACTCGTGGGTTAGAAACTTCCTGCTGAGGTCGTCGGCCAGCGTGTTCTGCGACCCCGGTATGTAGGATGCTACCGGCAGGATTGAGTGGAGGATGCAAAACTCCCAGAGGATGAGCGCTTCCCTGCAAAGGTGGGAGGAGCGGGGACCGCCTTGCTTGTTGATGTAAAACATAGCTGTTGTATTGTCCGTCTGGACGGAGACTACTTTCCCTTTTAAGTGCTCCTTGAATGCCTGGCAGGCCAGACGAACTGCCCTGAGCTCCTTTACGTTTATGTGGAATCGGAGCTCCTCGCCCTCCCAACGGCCCTGGGTCCGTAACTGGCCCAGGTGCGCTCCCCAGCCCAGATCTGAAGCATCTGTCACCAGGGAAATGGAGGGGCTTGGGGCTCGGAAGGGTAACCCTGCACAGACCTGGTCCTCCCGGCACCACCAGTCTAGGTCCCTCAGGGTCTGCGCGGAAGGGGCCACTATCGTGTCCAGGTCGTCCCGGCTCGGGCGGTAGACTTCGAATGGAGAAACTGTCCACTAACTAATAACTAACTGTTCAACTAGGGTACTGCTAGCAAGCTAGCCAATGTTCCAGCGACCGTCAGGGCGGTAAGAAGGAACTGGGGAGGGTAGGGCCGGCTGTGGGTTATATAGAGGTGCCGCAGCGGCGCCACTCCAGGGGGCGCTACAGCCGGCCCTACGGGATCTCTAGGGGAAAAAATTCCGGCGTTCCGTGCACGAGGCGCGCACACACCTACTATGGAATGGACAGGAGCAATCACTCGAAGAAGAAGTGATACTTGCCTAACACAAAAGAGAGATGCTGTGGCAATGTCTGAACTTCTCTCATAAGTGCCTGAAATTGCTCCCTCTGATCCGGAGGCAGGTGATAAATAAAATATAGAATCATAGGACTGGAAGGTACCTCAGGAGATCACCTAGGCCAGCCCCTTCAGTCATGGCAGGACTAAGTGACCATCACTGACAGATATTTGTCTAACTAGCTCTTAAAAATCTCCAGTGATGGAGATTCCACAACCTCCCTAGGCAACTTATTCCAGGGGTTAATCACCCTGACATTTAAGAGGTTTTTCCTAATGTTCAACCTAAACCACCCTGCTGCAGTTTCAGCCCAGTGCTTCTTGTCCTATCCTCAGAGGATAAGAACAATTTTCTGCCCTCCTTTTTGTAACAACCTTTTATGTACTTGAAAACTGTTATCATGTTCCCCATCAGTCTTCTCTTCTCCAAATTACACAAACAAACCAATTTCTTCCATCTTCCCTCACAGGTCATGGTTTCTAGACCTTTAATCATTTTTGTTGGCCTTTTCTGGACTTTCCCCAATTTGTTGACATCTTTCCTGAAATATGGTGCTCAGAATTGGACACAATATGCCATTCGAAGCCTAACCAGCATGAAACAAAGTGGAAGAATTACTTTTTATATCTTGTTTACCACACTCCACAAATACGCCCCAGAATGATTGCTTTTTACTATTTTTTTTGCTATTTACTTCAGACCATTTCTCTAGTTTTCCAACCAGTCATGCATCCACCTTATAATAGCTACATCTAGGTTGTCCCTAGTTTATTTATGAGAAGGTCATGTGAGGCAGTATCAAAAGCCTCACCGAAGACAAGATATACCACACCTCTACTGTTTCCCCTATCCACAAGATTTGCTACCCTGCCTAAGAAAGCTATCAGGCTGATTGGACACAATTTGTTCTTGACAAATCCATGCTGACCATTGGCTATTCTGAGCTGCAGAGAGGTTGAGAAGTAGCAATTACAACCCAGAAGGTCCAAATGTTTTAGCCTTTTACCTGAAGCAGTTGAACACAACTGATGTTGTCTGTTTCATTTGGTAACTGCCTGAACCACCAAAGCATCAGAGAAAAAAATACTGCAAATCTCTGGGTGAGACTAAATACTACTTGTGAGCCCACTTTCACACAGATGGTATAGTGGCTGGGGCTTGTCACACCAAGTAGGCTGTCACCAGTGAAGCAACGTGAGGGGGCGCAGTTTGCAATCTTGCCCTGAGAAGATGCATGAAGGATATTCAACAGGGCACGTTAGGGTTCCTGTACTCCATGAGCAGAATTTGTAAGACCCCTGTTACACATATCATTGTAGGAGAAAGTAGACGGTTAAAATAGAAAAGACAAGTAGAAACAGTCAGGAATGAGGCCTAGGCCTAGCAAAACAAACCAAAGGAGTAGACCTGAGTTGGATAAATACGCAAGTGAGCAGGAGTCAGGCTAAAGAAGTCTGACCTCACAGAAATCGGCAAGAAGTAAGCTGAAATTATAGTATTAAGCATAAAGAGTGGAAAAGTACCTTAAAGGTAGGAGGTGTCCAGTCGGCCTAGCGCCAGAGAGCTAAGAAGAGATGTTTTGCCCGAACCATCCAGTGCAAGTGTATGATTAATGTTGGATAAACCGCAGAATGACACCTTCATGGATAACAAACAAGGAATACTGTGGCACTTTTAAAAACTAACAAATTTATTTATCACATGAGCTGTCATGGGAGAAAATCCCACTTTGTCGGATGCTTGAAGATGGGGAATTTACAGAATAGGAGTAAATAAATGCAGGGAAGTGTAACTCATAGGATCAGATCAGACTGTTACACTTCCCTGCACTGAGAAATGTAGGAGCCTGAGAGACCAGATTTTGTGCAGACGAGGAGTGATGGAGAGTCCTGCCAACAGCTGAGCTGTTCCATTACACTGCAAGCACAAATGCTGTCAGTGCACCTATTGGCATAGGTCGCTTACCACTGTGCTACCCTTCAATAAAGCCTAGTCTGGCACCTTTGTTTCTACAAAGATCCATGGTCGTGTTTGTTTCTTCAATCATGTGTGTTACCTCAGACTACCCGCCGAGCTAATCAGCAGAAGACATCTCTTGCACACTGGGTACTCCTAGGCTTTAAATAACTGAGCTAACTGAGTCCTCTCTAGAGATTGGAGCCAAAGGTAACCCAACACATTAATCAAAAGAACACCTTGGCTAAGAACCATCAGGCTAACAGAGTCTCGCTGCTATAGGTTAGAGCCAGGCTTCAGATCACTGAGCTAACTGAGTCCTCAGTAAGGATCTGAGCCAGGGGTAATCTTGAGGGAACACATATACGCAGCCAAACAGACACCCACGTAGGACGCACACCACCATCATTAACATCGTGGCCGCACGAAACCACATTCATAAGATCCTGGAAGGCCTTGAAATCATCAGAGTAGAATGGAGGGGGAGCCACGGCAGCCTCATCTGGTAAAGAAGAGGACTGTGTGAAGGTGACGTTTCTTCCTCCTTAGCTGGTTAATACTCTTTTGCAAGATGGGGTGTCAGTTGTTCTTCCTGACATTTTCTCTTATGAGATGGGACCCACTGGAACTGGTCAACACAGGAGACCCAAGGGTTCCAGGATGTCCGTTGACATGGGGCATAAGGGAAGGAGAAAGGGCCCCATGGATGTCTTGGTCTCTCAATATATCTCCTTTTAGAAATTTCCTCCTCAGGGTGAATTTTGAGGGAAGGAGGTTGGAAGGTGGAGAAACTCTGCATAGACATCCTTGAAATGAATGAGGTTTCACCCTCTATCTGTCAGAGATGCAAATGGTGTTGATACCAGTCGCTGAGTTGGTTCTGGGTCCCATGGAAGTATCTGAATATGCATTGGTACTGAGGCTTGACAGGTGGCAGGCTGTACTGGAGGATGAGATGGTACCAGAGGACAACCTACTGTCAATGGTGATATGGATGAAAGATAAGTAGATCCTGGGAAATAAGTCACTACTGGCAGATATAGCCTTCCAGTGCTCCTCAGCAATGTTGATTCAGGCTCTTCCATGGGTCAAAGGTCCTCATGAGATAGCAGCACCAACAGGATCAGGGCTGTGGGTACAGTTCCTCAGGCGTCATAGCTAGCAGTGTGGGAAAGTACTGAGGTTCAGTTGGTATGAATCTCGATGCTTGCACGGCACCAGGTCTGGTGCCAAAGACAGCACTACTCTACACAACTTCATGATGTGCAGCTTTTTGGTTGATGCCACAATGTTAGTACTGGAAGCAGCAGGAGAATCAGACCTTTCCGGGACGTGAGGTTACCCAAGATCCAGACCACAGGGTTGACTTTTCTCTTTTCTTGTCCCATTCTGGGAAGTCCTCTTTGAAGGTTTCAGCTGTCCCGTAGGGCCCCTAGAATCTTTGGTTATCAAAGAGCCCAAGTCAGGCAACCACTCCGATGTACAGGGATGACTTGGAACCTCGGGGTCTCAAAGATCACTCCAACGGGAGTTGAATCGATCCCCTCCCTCACTTTTCCTAGGTCTGCTCTTAAATTCTAACAGATCTTACATTTAGAGGCAATGTGGGTATCCTCAAGGCAGTGCCTTTTGCTATGAGAAAAAGACCTGTGGTGGGTCTGACAGGATTTGGAGTCTGGGATCTTTGGCATAACCTGTACTTGAAGATAGGGATCCAGGCCTAAAAAGGCCCAAAGCGGGTAATTAGGAAAAAGGAGGGGGACATGCTCCGCACCAACCACAGATTGTGCTAAACTAACTGCAAATATATTTTAAAAAATGAAATAAAATATTAAGAAATAATAAAATATAAGCAAAAGGAGTAGCAAGTCATGTGCCTAGCAAAAGCAGACATTGCGATGCTCCATCTCAAACCACAGAAAGTTGAGGAGGAACTGAAATGGCAGTGGATCCATCCTTCCCTATATACCTTTGTGTCAGAACACATCAGAATCCAGGACACAGGCACAGAGCCACAGACAATGCTGACGAAAACCTCCGATCAAGAGCTCACTGCCACTTGGACATCCAAACATGGAGTAACCATAAGGTCACTCCTCAAACAAGAATGGAGGAGTATTTCGAAATGTTGTTTCTTTTTATCAAATTCTTGGGAAAAAAGTTAGAACTCTCTAGCAATCACCCAGTTGTACTCATTTTTTAATTGATTCGTTAATGAAAAATGAAGGTAATTATTAGGTCCTCTTTAGTGTATTTCTTTCTTTTAGTATTTTTCTTTCTAATTATTTACACTGAAAAATCCAAAAACATTTTTAAAGACTAGTGTCTTCAAAATTACAAGACAGAAGGATACATGGACAGCTTCCATCTTCAGGTTCAGATTCTAGTGAGAGCCACTCAGAACCTTAAATTAAATTGTCACCTTGTTTTTTATCATGATTAGGCCACTAACCTCTATTTCATCATCACTCTACTACTAAAAATGCTACAGAAAATTTTACTAATCAGTGCTGTGAATTATCACTCGCAAACAACTAGAATTCACTAGGGACTAAATACCAGACTAATGCACTAAACCCACAACATTGACAGCTTTGCTGATCAACCATTTACTCCTCCATCACAGTTAAGAGCACTGCTGACATTTCTGCCACTGAAATAGTGTGATGTTACATATGTCATTTAACTCTTTTTGTCCCACACGTAAAATAGGGATGATGCTTCCTACCCAAAATCTGTAAAGCACTTTGAGGACTTTGAATTGGAAAGCACTATATAAGTACTAAGTATTGTTACTTGAAGTTGACCTGCAAACCACCAACTACTTCCATAGTTCCTGGAATTTCTAAAAAGAAAAATAATCCTTCTTTCTCAAAAGTGCACACACAAAAGAACTTACTACTCTTCAGTGAAAGACTAAAACAATAAAACTCCACTCACCTTTTCCTTAACGTAGACTCACAAACCTTGACAACTCTGATAACTTCTTTCACAGTACGTCGGAAATCATGCATTCTTGCTGCTACTAGAAGAGCTGAGAATGAGCAGAGGAAAGTGAAAAAAGTAAGATCTTTAAGCAAAGCAAAAAAGAGCCAAAAAATTGCATTCTATCTATGTTCTCAACTTCAGTTAAATAACAGTAAATGCTAATATTC
This sequence comes from Pelusios castaneus, assembly GCA_007922175.1. Taxonomy (NCBI): domain Eukaryota; kingdom Metazoa; phylum Chordata; order Testudines; family Pelomedusidae; genus Pelusios; species Pelusios castaneus. Next base: position 8,140,707 of record ML685781.1, read on the forward strand.
AGTGGTATGTTAGAATTCAAGTGATTAAGTTGAATTTTGCAAACTTTGTTTCCCATCCAATAAAATTAAGCCAGCAAACGTCGGTAAAATTCTATGCTTTAGTTGGGTTTGGCAGCCAAAATGAGCTATTTAAATACAACACAAGAATACAGAGTTTGCTCCACACATTAAACAAAATGTTATTTTTTTCAGTACCAATTTGGTCTTCATCAATAAATTGCTCTCCTACAGCCTTTTCTAGAAGCCAAAAAATATAGAATCTATCTAGATAGCTGTCAGTACCAGTAAAAGCTTTCCTATTATCATTATTATTTGTACTGCAGTAGTGCCCAAAGTCTCCCGATTAGGATCCATAGGGTGCCAGGCCAGAGAGTTTACACAGAGATTTGGAACAAGATAAAGAATAAAGTGTCACAAACAGTAAGAAAGAAGCGATGGATACCAAGAAGATTGTGTGGCTGCACAGGTTATCTATTTTTTCTTTTACATACGTACACACTTAAAACTCACAAATAACTGTTTTGATAATCTATGCAATCAAACAAATTTCTTGGTACCCTGACCATCTCAGCTATCCCTGACTCAACCTAACTTAAGTTGTTTAATTTTTTGTAGGTATCAGAGCATAAACGGGTCTCTTGAATAGAAATATGAAGGAAAAAGTAGCATTTTAGTGGATTAGTTCAGGGAGGCCATTTTGTGCATGAGGGACAGCGTAAAAGAAAGGATATATTTGTGAGAGAAGAGGAGAAATTGGAGGCCAAGTTAGAATCACTGGCAAGTTACAGGGAACAAGGGACTATGCAATGGGAAATACAAGTGGTTAAGAAGGGAGGGGCAGGTTACTGAATGGTGAGGAGGACGAGAAGCTTGAATTGGCAGGGCAAGCACAAGCCGAAAGATTTCAAATGCAAAAGAGTGACTTGGGCAGAACAACAGGCAAGGAAGATGAACTTAGCAACTGTATTTTGCAGAGATTTACAGTGAAGAATATGGATACCAGAGAGGAAGGTAGAGTAATCAAGCTGCAAGAACACAAGAGCCTGAACAAAAGTCTCAGCACCATACACAAAAATAAAAGGTTAGATGTTGGGAATGCTTTTGATGAAGAAGCTGCAGGATTTGAACATGGCTCTGCACAGTTAGACCAAAAAATATCCAATAATTTCTCAGATAAGAGACAAAAAGTCACCATCTGATGGCTAAACCCAAAACAGAGCTTTTCTGTATAGCAAATCAGATTGTCACCTTATGTGCTCAACAATTTACACAAGATTTTAGATACCTGCTCCACAGAGCCCCGATGGTCGGCGTCCTGTGTGCATCCAGTCTCTTTTCATCCTCTGTAATAATCTTAGAGCTGTCATTGATACCTTCTGGTTCTTCTCTCCAAATTCTAGCATGTGCGCAAAACGAGGAATATATAAACATGGATCTGCAACACAGTAAGAGCCAGTTATTTCTACCCTTGACCTTTAGCTTTCAAAACATGCACCTTGAATAAATGTACCACAGACTTCCCATGCTTGTTCTACTATAGTGTTTTCTAACTATGGGTCAGGACCCAGTATTGAGTCGCAGACACTCGGGTACTGTGTTGCGGCCCACCCTGCCGCCACCATAAGACGGGAATGCATTGCTCAAAGATTAATTGTAAGGTCATGAGCATAAATGATTTTTGTCAACTGGGTCCTGGGGAAAAAAGTTTGAAAACCCACTGTTCCACTATATATCTCAGTAAGAAAACTCTTACAACAATGCCATTTTTCCCCCCTCCAAGACTGGATCCTTTGACCTGATTACTCTTTAGAAACACCTTTTTAATCTCTGTACCAATCAACACCTAAAAACACTAATCCTTTTATTGTTTTATAGTAAAACATTTTTAAAGAATCACCAAGGTTTATTTCACATTTAGTTTCAGGCCTCAGTCCTGCAATGACTTGTGCATGCATTAACGTTATGAATATGATGGGGGACTACGCACACGTATAAAATTAAGCATTTGCAAATGTATTTGCAGAACTGGGAGATAATTTAGATTCAATTTTTATTCTATTTTTTTTAACGTTCATCAGTATAGCAATATGTACATTACTAATGTCTGTGCCTGTGTACCTAACTATAAATTACCCTTTGAAACACAATGAATCTGGTTTAAAATAAAATGTTACTGACAAAAGTCTACTTCTCTTCAAATTTAACCAGATACATTTCCCTTAATCAAAATTCCACATTCACTGATTCACACTCTGGCAATACAAAAAGCTGTGTTATCAGGCACACCAGAACAGATCTTCAGCTAGTGTCAAATGTCATTGACTTCAATGGAGTTACAATAATTTACACCAAATGAGTATCTACCCTTCTATGTATAATTTCAAATGTTGGTGCCATCAAATATAGACTAATAGAAAAGCAAAAAGCTGTCTGTATGGGTGGTTGCTTTACCTACACCAGTTTCTAATTTATCAAACAGAATCTTTTAAAAGCTATCTTCTCTACATGTTTACTCACTTTTTCCGGGGTATCAATTTCTCATTTCCTGCCAGCCTTTTATCACTTGACCCAAAATCTATGAGGTATGGTAAACTGTTAAGTATTACACTCAACTCAATTTCCTTAGCTGATTCCCCATTTGGGTACTTCAACTGATAAGAGACAGTATTTCTGCTGAAAACATTCATTTAAATAGTCTTACAGATGTGCAATTAATCTAACCAGTTTCATTTTACTACTAACTTCCATAAATGGATATCCTGTGGCCATTTCCAATTACCAGGATGGCATTACACACCAATAGACTTCCAGCCTTTCCATCTAAAAGACTGCATATTTTACTTTAAAGCATAAACTTCCAGACAAATATTTCTCCCAAATAATTTTGAAATTACGAAAAGGAATCAACTACGACACATGATTGTAAAAATAAAACAGGACAGAATTATTAACCCCCCATCAGCAATTAGTAAGGAATTAGAATCATTCCCACTGTTCTGGAATCATCACCCATATCACATCTAACATCATGGATGTCTGTCTAACTTTATAAATAAGCAAACAAGGAGTCCTGTGGCACTTTTAAAGACTAACAAATTTATTTATTGCATGAGCGTTCGTGGGATAAAATCCCACTTCGTCAGAGGCTTTGAAGATGGAGAACTCACAGAATCGGAGCAAAATAAATGCAGAGAAGTGTAAGTCATAAGATCAGGTCAGACTGTTACAGCAAATCAAAGCAGTTGAAACAGTGGAGAACAGCATATCAGAGAGAGGTGAGGTGAAATCACCTGTTGTAAGGTGAGGTGAAATCACCTGTAAGAAAAGAACTCAAAATCCCTATTTAACTCTAAAGCAACATGTCAAATCTGTTTGTGAATTCCAATTCTGCAGTTTCTCTTTGAAGCTTTGATTTGTAATCTATTTTCCTAAGTACAGCTATTAATATATCATCAATGGAGTGAGCAGGGAGACTGAGGTGTTGCTGTTCTCCACTCTTTGAATTTAAATAACTGCTTTGCTTTCCTGTTAACAGTCTGATCTGATCCTATGACTTACACTTCCCTGCATTTATCTTCCTCCTATTCTGTAAATTCTCCATCTTCAAGCATTTGACAAAGTGGGTTTTTCTCCTGTGAAAGCTCATGCGATAAATACATTTCTTAGTCTTTAAAAGTGCCACAAGACTCCTTGTTTGTTTTACTGAACTAGATTGACTTTGGAACTTATATAACTTTATGTAGTTTAAGGTACCTATCACCAAAAAGAAATGGGCTTGTCTGAAAAGACACGAGGGAAATCTACCTTCAAACCCTGCAATTAAAAAAATCTCTAAAAAGGTCTTTTGAAACTATGGTCTTTTTTAAGAGACCCTATATTTAACAAAAAACTGTTTCACTCATAGTTCAACAGTACAAATAACCCTTTAAAGTGAAATCTCATTTCTATAGCTCTCTACATTTTCATTTTCCCTTTTACCTTATTCCCAAACACCAAATGCATTACTGTAATGAGCTGACAATCTCTGAGCTGACTTCAAAATCTTCTCAAATTCACTTGTCAGGTTTATACAAAAGGGCTCAACTTCAATGAGAGTTGAGGCTACTCAGCACCTCAGGGGATCAAGGCCTCAAATAAGGGAGGTTTTTTTTAACTATTATTTTAAACTCTTCAAAGCATTTTTTCCTCTATAAAATGTCCATGTACTGACAAACATTTGCATTGTAGCTTTTCAGGAAATTCTGCAGGCATTCTTGCTCACAGATCATTTGACAGAAACTAATTTGTGCTACACGTCATTCACTTACATCTTTAAAACAGCAAAACAATCCTGAGTCTTAAAAAGTACCAAATGCAAATGACCAAGCAAAAATAAAAACTGAGAAGAAGCTTTCCGCCAAAGGGCAGACTGCACAGGTCTGCAATGCAATACTACAAGTATAAGGATTAAATGTAGGCCAAGGGTGAATGTAAAAGCAACTTCTTAACTGGATGCACACAAGCCAATGCATTTTTTAAAAGTTAAATTAAAAGTAGAATACTGATTTGCTTTTTCTCGTTCCAACTAAATGTTCAGTTACTGCACACTGCTCCAGGTCAGTAGAATCCTGCTCCCATACAGATTTCTACGGACTTCAGGGAAATTTGATGCATATGAAGGAGCCAGTTTGAGCAAACCAGCTTGCAGGATCAGTGCAAAAGCTAGTGGTTATGTTTATTTATAGTAATATCCAGTGTATGCTCAAAAACAGGGGTCTCAAACACGCAGCTCGCGGGTCGCATTTGGCCCGCAGAGTTACTTCCTGTGGCCTGCAACAACACTCAAAATTTGTAAAATAATAATATTTTATAATGTAAAATTTAAAGTGTATTTATTTTCTAATTCTTTGTCTTTCTGATGATACCACCATCTTGACTTTGAAGATATAATATAGTATGCTCTTAACTTTTTCATTTTTGACTATCCTTTTTTATCATTGTATTAAAAGGTTTCAGTGACGCAGCCTGTGGGCCAACATCCTACTCTTCATGTGGCCCTCGGGATGATTTGAGTTTGAGATCCTTGCTCATAAAGGAGTTCATACTCTTCAAAAAGATTCCCCCATCCTTGTACCTTAGTGTGACACCTCCGCTTTCAGCATTCCCCATCTCAGACACATTATAGGGTAGAAAGCAGCACTCATTACAGTAATGCATTTGGGAGTTACAAAGATATAGAAATAAATCACTCTCTTGGAAATTCAATTTAAAATAGCAGTTTTCCAATCAAAACAGATAGATATGTCAGGGTGAAAAAAACAGAGGTCACAAAGTTTGAAAATCATCTCTGCAAATAAGAAAGCAAGAATCATTGCATCACACAAAAGGGGGGATAAATGTATGGTCTGTGAACGGTTAATAACTGTGTGTGCTTCAGGTGGTTAGTAACAGGACATGTTCACAGATGACTGTCCACCCACCCAACCTCCCACCCCTTCAAAAGAAACCCTCACAGAAATGATGGCAAAGCTATAATGCAGCAGGAAACACTAGGAATCAGAGGGATGGCAACAGCAGGCTGCAAGTTAGGCACTGGTAAAGAGAGACTCGTCAGAGGCAGCAGCGTCACCCTAGGGGCAGGAGGATGGGTGAGATGAGGCTGTAGCTGGGAAAGCAACCAACAGGTTGAGGGTTTAGCCAAAGCAACCCGCCCACCAGCTAACTCCTTCCTTGCACTGTCCCGGTGGGCACGCGGCCAGATGCAGCCGGCTGGCACCCTGGCGGGGCCGCGAGATGTGCTACGCAGACCCCGGCGGGAGAAGGCGCCGGCTGGCAGCTCCGGGAGCGAAGGCGGCTGCTGCACAAGGCCTTGGGGCGCCCTCGCTCGGCCGGACCGGGAAGCAGCGGCGGCACAAACAGGCTCCCGAGCCCGACCCTTGCCACAATCGGGGCGGCCTCGCACTCCGTGCAAACTTTCCCGGCGGAGCTGCGCCGCCGTGCACGGTGCGGGGCAGGTGGGGAGCAGGCGGATCGCAGTGCCCGGCTCCCCTTCTGCCACGCGTCAGACTCGCCCCGCTGCGAAACCCACCAGCGCCTGGCGGGCTCCGAGGTGCACGGGGCGGGGGGCGCATTTCTGCTCCCGGCTCGCCTTGGCGCGGCCCCAGCCCAGCTGAGCGCGGCCGGCTCGGGGAAGTTGCAGGCGGGCTGGCCCGCCGGCTCTGGGGCATGTGCCGGGGCGGCGGGGCAGAGGGCGCGGGGAGGAATGACATATTGTCGGGGGGGGGGCCGCCGCTCCCCATTGGCGCAGGCGGGCGTGACGCGCGGGGCCGCGGCTGGCTATTAGAGGCGGGAGGCGGAGGGAGGCGAGACAGACACACGGAGGGGACAGAGGAGTGGACGCGGCGTCCGGCCCCGCTGCTGGCTGCCGCCCCGCAGGCAAGGAGGAGGCGGAGAGGCCCCGGGCTTGGCGCAGGCTCCCTCCCTCCGGCACGTCCGCTGCTCCGGGCCGCCTGCTCGGCTCCGGGAAAGTTTCCTGCCCGCCTCTCGGGGATTGCATTGCAGGGGCTGGACGCCCGAGCGGAGTTGGTTCCGCTCCTGCCTCGGCCGGGGCCGAGCGGCTCAGGAGCTGTCTGCCGTCCGCAGACGTGTCGCCCCGGCGCGGGAGAAGCGGCCTGCCGGCGAGGATCCAGGGCGCTGCAGCGGTTCGGCGCTGGCTGGGTTTTAAGGCGTGACTCCGGCTCCATTCTGGCGTGACTCCGGCTCCACTCGGGGGGGGGGAGCTTCCTTTGCACCCGCCGTGCGGCCTGGAGGCTGGGACCCTCTCCGAGCCGAGGTGAGCACTGGCGCTGGTCCCGCGGGGCTCCCGCCCTGCTCATGCCACTGCCCCCCGGCTGCCTCCATGGCCGGATCATGAAGTGTCTGACTTTCTTTCTTCTGCTTCCAGAGACCTTCCGGAGGCCCAAAAAGAGCGCGCGGCCGGACAGCCGGGGGGCACCATGCTCTGAGCCGCTGCCCCCGAGGAAGAAGATGGCTGCAGAGCTGTACCCGGCCAGCGCCAACACCAACCTCGCCCACAGCAACGCCGCCGCCGCGGCCGCCGCCAGCAAGAAGACCGCCCTGCAGCTCCAGCAGAGCTCCCAGCCGCCGCCGCCGCCGCCGCCCAACCTGAACAACAACAACTTGGAGAGCTCCAACTGGCAGTCCTTCCACCCCACCCTGCGGGAGAGGTGAGAGCCACCGGCCAGTCCCTCTCCCTCGGGGCAAAGGCAGGGAGCATGGCTTCTTTAGCAAGGAACGGCCTGAGCCTGGACGGGGAAAAGAGCCAGAGAACAGCCAGGGGTGGCAGCCACCTGCCCCCCCCGTCAAGTATTGCATCTGCAGATGGGCCACATCCTGCCCTCAACTCTCACTAGCTGCACACCACGGCGAGAGGAGGTGTCTCTCCGCACCGGCTGTAGCGGGGATGGAGGGGCGAGGAGGTGCTGAAACCAGGGCTAGATGGAGACAGCATGAGATTGCACTGGGGCATCAAATGCTAAATCCAGCAAATCTAATTCGGTTTCTCCCTGCCTCTTACTTTCAGGAACGCACTCATGTTCAATAACGAACTCATGGCTGATGTACATTTCATCGTAGGGCCCTTGGGGGCATCCAAGAAAGTTCCTGCCCATAAGGTTTGTGGAGCTGGTTTCTTTCTGCTATGATAGGGGAGTTACCCTTGTTTAATTATGAGATTGTGTCTTATCTCCAAAGTAAAGAAATTACTCTTGTACATCTTAATTATAATGGGACAGTTGAAAGGAGTTCTGTTTGAATGGAAGGTTTTAAGTTTCCTCCAGTGCCTCTTATCAGCTAGTTTATGTAATTATTACAACTAGGCACTAAGGGTATGTTTTGTTTTGTTTTTTTTAACAGTACGTTTTGGCAGTTGGTAGCTCCGTCTTCTATGCTATGTTTTATGGTGATCTTGCAGAGGTCAAATCTGAAATCCATATACCAGATGTGGAACCTGCAGCCTTTCTAATCTTATTAAAGTAAGTGGTCATTACAAATCTATAAATCATGTGGAGAGAATAGCAGTTTAGAAAAATCTTTTAAAAAGCAACTAGGAGTATGCAGGTAACATATCACACTTCATTAAGTCTGATGACAAATGTGCAATGATAAATTGCTACTTGTCAGTTATGACAATTGTAGCTTAATGGCTCACTCCCTACCTTGCTTTTAAAAATACTTGTCTTTTTATTCTGTTTAGGTATATGTATAGTGACGAAATTGACCTGGAAGCTGACACAGTGCTTGCTACTTTGTATGCTGCCAAGAAGTATATTGTCCCAGCTTTAGCAAAGGCTTGCGTCAATTTTCTGGAGACTAGTTTAGAGGCTAAAAACGCTTGTGTTCTGCTGTCTCAGAGCAGACTCTTTGAGGAGCCAGAACTGACCCAGCGCTGCTGGGAAGTAATTGATGCTCAAGCAGAAATGGCATTGAAGTCAGAAGGCTTCTGCGAAATAGATCAACAAACACTGGAGATCATTGTCACCAGGGAAGCACTAAATACTAAGGAGGTGGTAGTTTTTGAGGCTGTTCTTAACTGGGCAGAGGCAGAATGCAAAAGACAAGGCCTACCGATTACACCAAGGAACAAGAGGAATGTTTTAGGGAAAGCTTTGTATTTGGTGCGGATTCCAACTATGACTTTGGAAGAGTTTGCTAATGGAGCTGCTCAATCTGATATCCTTACCCTTGAGGAAACGCATAATATATTCTTATGGTATACAGCTGCAAATAAACCCAAGCTAGACTTTCCACTGGGCAAAAGAAAAGGCCTTGTACCTCAAAGATGCCATCGGTTTCAATCATCAGCATATCGCAGTAACCAGTGGAGGTACAGAGGTCGCTGCGACAGCATCCAGTTTGCTGTAGATAAAAGGATATTCATAGCAGGACTAGGCTTGTATGGGTCAAGCTGTGGCAAAGCTGAATACAGTGTCAAAATTGAACTTAAGCGCCTAGGAGTTGTTCTTGCTCAAAATCTGACCAAGTTTACCTCTGATGGATCCAGTAATACTTTCTCTGTGTGGTTCGAACACCCTGTGCAGGTTGAACAAGATACGTTTTACAATGTAAGTGCCATTCTTGATGGCAACGAACTTAGTTATTTTGGACAAGAGGGAATGACTGAAGTACAATGTGGAAAAGTAACATTCCAATTCCAGTGCTCCTCTGACAGTACCAACGGAACTGGAGTACAAGGAGGACAAATACCTGAACTTATTTTTTATGCATGATGCATTTCACTTTGATTGTATTCCAGTACTGCTATGCACACTAAGGGATTCTTTTTTTTTACTACTACAAAACTCTACAGCAGTGTGGATTGTTACGCTATTTACCTATCTACAACATCAGGCTATCAAAATAAGTGAAGGAATGCTCTTGAATTTAATCTTATTTTATTTATTCATAAGCTATTTGACTTGATTGAAACTGCAACATGCAGAAAAATGTTAAATTCTGCACGAATTGTGCATTTATTTTGTATATAGATAACTAACTTGCAGATTGAAGCTGACTCAAGCAGGATGTTCTAAACTAGAGCAGTTTATGAATCTGTGAAATATAAAACATTTTTACTTGCCCTAAAACTTGTGTACTTGATCACTGGTGATATTATGGTTTTATCCGTGTTAATATATCTGCAGTACAGTTTACAGTGGTGATACTCCTAAGAAAATGATAAATAGAACACAGTCTACTGTGTTGTCTACAAAAAGCCTAACTAATTGCACCAATAGAGAGTGCTTTGCAAACTAATTAAAGCTCTCTACAAATAGGCGGATTAGTTTCTTTTCTCTGCTGTAATATATAAGGAAGCATAGTTTTCCTAAAAACTTCAGTGACAAACCTAAAAGGTTTGAGTCACTGTAAAGCTGATTTTTTAAAAACAAAAAAACCTAAGCTTTTATTTGAAACTTTACAAGCTTTCATTCATATTAAGCTCCCTCCAGCTACTGCATTTGCTCATTTGTTTTTCTTAGAGTTAAGGAAGCTTTAGATTAAAACTGATATCTGCCCCATTTACATGTGAGTTGTCAGAGACTGGTCTAACATCTAAGGTAATGTCCACACATGGTTAAAAACTGATCTGTTAAATTGGTACAAACTGTGTAGACTAGAATATGCAAACCAGTGTATGAAGTAATACCTTTATAGCTCAGTTTTATGGTAGATGTGGTAAAAATTACACTAGTAAGAGCCCAATTTAAAATGCAGCTTAAGTTTGCAAGAATTTTATAAAAATTAATAATCTCAAACATACTGAAGGAACAAAGAACTGAAATGTCAATTAAACTGCCCAGATTCAGCTGTTAGCTTGAAGGAGTCTGATAAAAAAATTCTTAACTAGTACACTTCAAATTCCTGATAAGGAGGGAGGAAGCCACCGAAAAAGGCTGCAGCCCAAGAGCACCCTCTTTGCTGCTTTAATAACTGACAGGTGAAATGATTCCTCAAATGTATTTCATCACTTATTCACACTTATTGAACAAATTCCACAATTACTGAACTGGCTTTTAGAGACTAGCTAATTGGAAATATTTCTGTGTACAATAACCAGTACCCCTTTCCCACCCTTGTGGCAGTGACCGTGGGGAAAATACAAAACAGATACATAATTAGAGATTTCTTTTCCCAGTGTAAAGTACTATTTACATTTGGTTTAAAAGCTTGCTTGTTTTCCTGACAAGCTTTTGTGGGCTGCAGTTCATTATAATATTCAATTCAAACAAACTATCATACAGAACTTCCTGTTCTGTCTTTAGGCTTCCCGAAGTACTGACATGACATGATACACCACTACCTGGAGCTGCCGCTAACAAAAACAAATTTTAATGTTAGATTAAAAATTGTTTTCGTGCAATATACTGTGCTTATTTCAACCGCCTTTTTTTTAAAAAAAGCTTTCAAGCAAACAGATTACCAACATTCTCTCAAAATAAAACTAATTTTCCATAACTCCTCTTGACTTTCAAGTGCTGACAAGATCCACTTCAGGTGCTGAACACACAGTAAATTTAGCAAATACTTAATGTCGTCTTATTTGGTTGAACTGAAATATGACAGATCTGTACAAGTTTATAGAGAAGCATCTCTCTCTCACATCACTCCATCCACTCATTAAGGCTTACACTATTCATATACTCAGAGGTAGTGAATGACATTTAATGGGGGAAAAAAATCATTATTTAGCTTACATGAAGACAACGGCAGTCACACTATTATGTTCTCTACCAGGATGACTTCTACACTTTACAAGTCCTTAATTTTACCCCTGGACTACACTAAATTTCATTTTCAAATGCCCCTATACTAATGTACTGTACAAATTTTTTGGCTTCTAAAAACAATCATGAAACCATGGCAAAGCAGACCCCAATACCATAAGCCAACTCTTAAAAAAGTACCTATCGCTGGAGCATTTATGCAGAGCTCTCTGGCCAACAGAAGGAAAGTTTTCCCCAGCACATAGACATTCACCTATTAAAAATAGAAAACATTATTTGAATCTTAAACAGCAAATACTTTAAAAAAAACTCATTATACAGAGGGAACTCCACCTCTGAAACATTAAGCAATTTGTTTCCGTTTTAAAAAAACAAATATTTTAAAGTGAAAGTAATTATTTGATGCAATCAGATCTATAGATCATAGATGTAGGAGAAATTCTCATTAAAAGCTACATTAAAAGTTAAAGCTGCGAAACAAACCAAACACTAAAAACACCCCATTGCTTTGCAACAAGTGGCCTATTATGCTTTTCAATGGGTCCCATTTTGTCATGGAGTGCCCGGGCACTTCCCAATTTGTCAGTTTATAGCTCAAAACTTCAAAGTTTTACATATTCGTACATCATGGTTACATTAAACCAACTCTTCAGTCGCATTCATCTCCTCACATAACAAAACCTGGATTAATAATTACAAGTTACAAAGCAAACATTGCACTACAATCATGTAAAATGGTATAAATTAAAACTGAAAAATCACAAACAAAACTTCCACCCAGGGAGGGAATAATACTCTCTGCTCCAAGGATTTTTGCCTTTCCTCTTTTTTTTTTTTTTAAACCTATAAAGCCCTAAGTTGTTGGGAGACCTGGTTACCAGAAAGACGGCTTTTCTCTTGCCATGATTCAACTGCCATCGTGAACTCGAGGTGCCTGGGCTGAGGCTCCCTCAACGTAAATGAAGGGGAGCTGCTAGTAGGGCATTTCCTGTGAGGGGTCCTCAATTTTAGAACTGGAAACATGCTGGGTCCAACAGAACTCAAATTTGTTGACTTTCCGGGCACACTGTAAAGCTCATCCCTCCCACCCCCACTTCTCTAAGACCACTGAGGACACACGGCTCAGGAGATATTTACCGGCAAGGCTTTGTTTATATTCATATCATGATTTTTAATTTATGGGACAGGCCCTTAGACTTGTATTTCAAAAGGCTGAAGAAATGAAATAAAATATTGTACTAAGCCATGCTTTTCTGGCCCTAGGGGAGTGCTGGATGTTGAATGGGGGTCTGTTGCCCCACAGCACAAATACAAGTCAAGGTTAAGAGAAACTCTGACCTCTTTAAAAAAAAAAAAAAAAAAAGCTGGTATTTTTAGTTTAAGTAGTCTATATTCCAATGGTTTTAGGCAGCAGAATTGTCCCTCTGCCAAGCTAAGTGAAACAGTTTCAGACACAGCAAAGTATGCAACTGGGCTTTTGAATCACATCAAACAAGTATATGGAAAGTATGATGAGGGTGCAGGCATGCTGCTTAATGAATCTGCTCATTCTGCATCAAAAGCTATTTTTGAAAAAAGTCATTCAATGTAAAGTGAACTTTCTTCCTGAATCTGCAGATATCTGTACCAGTCTAGTAAATCAAAGTGTTTTCAGCTAATCTTCCCTTGTTCAGGATGGGGAATTAGTATGGGATTTTTCAGTACTTAAATTCTACTTTTTTAAAAAAAATGTAAGACCATTACAAGAAACTCCAAACCATTACAAGAATCTCCAAAGCTGTCATTTATCTTCAAAGAGATCATTCGGTCTATCACTCAAATGTAGATGGAATTATTTCTTTTAGTATATTTAGTGGAATATGTTGAATATCTGTCTTACACAGCCTGTACCTGACCACTAGTGAAACTGGCCTAAAGGGTAGATAGATAACTATCATGTTATCTGTAATGCTACAGCAAAAAGATGGTACAACTTAAACCCAGAGAAGAAGTGAGCAAAATTGAAATTTGTTCCCTGAATCAATATTAGGTACAGAAATACATATAGATACCCAGTCTCTAGCATTTCCTGCAGAATTGGACACTGTATGGTTTATTTCCTTTCTGTGAGCCATGAAGCTAGAACAATTCTTACTAAAGCAAAACTATTCCTTTCCAAGTGTGTCCCACGTCCATTGATTTGGGCTCTCTCAATGCACTGCAGTTTGTTTTGACAAACTGCTAATAAGATGTAAAAGACTTTTTCGAAGTTGTAATTCTAGTCTCTCAGTTGCTTGACCTGGATTATAAAACCTCGTCATTTAGAAATCTGATCCACAAGAAGGATTTATTATTCAAGTCAATAAAGTTACTCTGTTAGAACCAACCACATATCGTTTTTCCATCCTAGGCCTCACTGACTCACCCAGGTCTCTCATTTAGTCTTAAAAAAAAAAATACATGCCAACAGATGAAAATATTCATCTTCTGTGTTTTTCCTTCTTTTTGGCTGACGGCTCAAATACCTCAGTCTTGTCCCTATCTGACAACTTATTTCTAGACAATACAATTAACACTTCTCCCAAGCAAACTTTCCCTAAAACATCAATCACAAGATAAATACATACCAGCAGGCATAAAGAATATTTTCCCACTGTGAAGTCCTAACAGTCAAAGTGGGGGGTGTCCCATTAAGTTTTCAGCAGAGCCAAGTGCAGAGTCAAATTGTCATATCACTGATTCTATCTAGCTAGGCCCAGAAATGGAAAAGTTTCCAGACCTAGGACCTACCTGAAATTTAATTTTAGTCTAACCATCTTCTCATTTCACCCATATCACCTACAATATAATGATTGATCTCAAGGTGCAGAAAGCCTCCCCATACAAAACAAAACTCAAGTATAAATTGTACTTCAGGGAATTTCTGTCTAAGATCCTAAGTGCAATCTTTTGCACTGTTTGGTTACCATCGATTCAGAGAGGAAGTCAAAAAGCACTGCATGCTATCCAGTGGATTGTGTTATATTCTGTTTTTTCCCAGAGCGCATACATTTTTAATGCCAGTGTAAAAGTCACAAAGAATAAGCAATAAAAAATGGTTCTAGCTCTCTAGGCAAGCCAGTACAGATACTTCAGCTTGATTTGCTCTGAGAGATTTTTACTTTTCATTTTGGAATGATCAAATATTCACAGGTGGTGGGGCATTTGTCCCTTTATATATATTGGAAATTAAAGATGCCACAAGACTAACCTAGCAATCAATAAGACATGCATTACTGAAACTTGTCATGTAAGGACCTCTGGTGGTGATAATTTAAGAGGACTCTTCCACATTTTTTAAAGAAATCTCTAATAATAGTCCAAGGCAATGTTATTAAAAGAAATAATTTTTAAAATCTAATTTCACATTCACTATTTGCCTTTATTTATAATTTCTATGTTTCACTCAGACTAAACAATTACAAATAATTTACAGGTCTGTTTCATTTTCTGGTTCTCCTGCACTCCTACAATATCTTGTGAGGATCTACCTTACAGGGAAATGTTTAAATCCCTTTCCTCTATTCCCTACTCTAGCTTAATTCCCCAAATTTAGAAGCTATGATAACATCTGAATGTCTAAACCCTTTATTTTACAGAGCATATTAATTATGATGATAGAAGAAAGATTATCAACTATAAAGGATGCATCTTGTTTGGGCATCAATGGCTTTGTTGCACTACTCCCATTTGATCTACAGCTTTATGGCTAAACACTCCAAATCTAACCGATATGGTCCCACTCCCTCTCTCAAAATCCAGGGATCAATCTTATTAAAAAAAAAAAAAAAAAAAAATACTAGTCTCCTAAATTCTACCTACTCAAAGACATCAAAATGAGATGCCATTAACAGCAGCTTGTGCTAATCTTCACAGAATGAGTGTATTTGTGTGCTTTGTCCAGTCATAAAATACCTGTTTAAATCATCATTAGGCTTCAGTCAGAGTCATGATCTCAATCAGATGAGTAGCAGCACCCAATCCCACTCTGCGGCGATATTTGTAGGTATCTGCAAACTTATACAGGCATCACTGCAACAATTCACGCTCCGCTCACATTGACAAGGTTCTCTTTACGAATATAAGGACCTAACTCTATGTTTTTAAAGAGTGAAATCTTGGATACAACAACACACAAAAGGCATCAGTCAGAAATAGTATCTGCTTTCCAGGCCACTGTGAACTCATCCTTTTGACCCTTACTTTCTTAACAAATCCTATCAAGATGTTCTTCCTTACCAATAACCTGTTGAATTACTCCTTTCAGATATGGTATTTCCGTCTACTCAATCCACTGCAGCTAGAACAGTCCTCTGTGGCAGAGATGGCCTCCAAAGATTTTGTTTCACCCTCCTAGTAGATCCTCCTACTTCAAGAAGAACCAATTAATATTTTCTACATTTAGAGTCTATTCTTCACCAAAGACAGGCCTTAATTAGCTCTTGTTCATCAGACCTCAGGTGATGTTTTAAGATGACATCTCCACAAGAGAAAGCAAATCTTCTCAACCTTCAATTTTCTTTTCATTACTTCCTTTTTCATATCACGTCTAAAAGTCCACATTCATAATGGTCCACATGTATACTTCAGCTTTAGTGGACAAGAATGGTGATCTGCTTACCATAGACAAGTGAGTTGAACGGGTCATCAATCTAAAGCATGCGAGAGTTTGAAATATCTCCAGGGAACGGTGTAGGTCATCTGAAATTCACAGTTAGATTCTCTCCCCCCTTTGAAGATCATACCAGCTGACAAGGATGCCTAAGATAAAAGTGTCTAATCTTTGATCCAATGAATTAGATAGATTTACTTCACAATGGTGAATTTCCAGAGATTCACCAAGATTGTAAGACAATCAAGTAAAAGATTGATTATGCTGGCAGTCGTCTGTTGTCTTTTCAGAAGGCCCAAGACCTGGACAATCAGAATTCAAAGCAATTAAGCATCTAGGGATGCTTGCCTAAATAGGAGGCAAGAAAAGCAAGTAAGTATTTAAGGACAATGTCTATTGTTCGGAGAAGATGCACCTAAAGTTATTTGGTTCATCATCATTATTATTCAGAGAGGCCAAATGGCCCTATCCACATTGTCTAAGTTAAACAGACCAACACATACATTGAACAGAAGCAAATTCAGTCAACCTGGATATGTTACAAAACAGGTGAAAAGTATTAATATAGGAAGCCATCAACTAATCCTCTCAAAAGTTTTCAGGACGTAATATTTACTTTTCATTCTTTGGACCACTCCACCCAGAATATTGCATTTAACCCAAGAAAGAAAAAAATCTACAAACAGTGAATGAAAGAAATGGATTCTTGTCTATCAGATAAATCAAAACTCACTTAATGAAGTGCCTTCTTTTGATCTTGTGCTGAAAAACACTTTCGCAGTCTAGGTCCTCAAAGGAATCTACTTCTGGATAGAAATTTCCAGAGGGGTAGCCGTGTTAGTCTGTGTACAGCAAAAACAACGAGAGTCCTGTGGCACCTTATAGACTAACAGATTTTCTTCGGCATAAGCTTTCGTGGGCATCTGATGAAGTGGGTTATAACCCACGGAAGTTTATGCCAAAGAAAATCTGTTAGTCTATAAGGTGCCACAGGACTCTCGTTTTTACTTCTGGATAATTCGGTTTGCTATACTACTCTCCCACCCTACAACAAAACACAATTTTAAGACATATAATGCCACCTAAGCAAGGAGGTAAAAAAATAATCATTCATGGTCTGTATAAGGAATCAGTCAGTTCACTTATACATAAGTAAACAAACCCCTAGAGGATATAATAAGTAGCAATAAAGATCCACATAAGAAGGAAAATAACTTTGAAAGAACAACCTTAAAGAAAGCAGTTGAGGTTTTTTTGGAAGAGGATTGTATCAGTAAACAAAAGAAGCAGAAAACTAAGATTCATTAAGTGAAAATACAAGCAAAAGAAGATCCCCAATCAAAGACCCCTGAATTATCTACTTTACCAGTTAATGAATATGCAACCCTGATGCTAGTTGGTCAAGTAATTCTTTAGAAGAAGAGCTGGTCAGAACATTTAACATTTTTGATGAAACATTTTAGCATCAAGATATGCTGTTCTGTCAAAGCCAAAATATTTTGTGGCCATGTTATATTTTGATGAAGTTGTGGACAGTAAGCCTTTCAGGTGAAGGCTCTGATCAAAGGGAAAGAGGCTGGTCTGACCTAAAAATCTGACCTTTCTCATCTGAAAACAGACATTTAGACGATGTGTGAAAACTATCATGAAATGAAATTACCGTTCTCCATCCAGCTCTGCTTAACAGCTAAAGTGAAGAAAACACAATCCCAGTCCTCCGGCTACTTACAACTGTTAGCACAGGCGGCAGTTGTGGCTCCGTGTTCCTAGTTTGCTGAGGATGTCCTCACTGCCACTGTGGCAGGGATCAATGCTGCAGCAGCAACTGAGCAGGTCTTTTGAGAGCCACTCAGTCAATTGGAGAGTGCTCAATTAATCCATCTGCTCAAAAGGAGTAAGACAGCACAACAGCAGGGTGTCTCCCATCAATACAGACACCTCAGTAAGTCCACATAAATATCTCTGTGGGAGATATGCAAGCCGCATTACGTGCCTTGCGTATCTCCCGTCGATCACTGCCACCAGCGTAGACCAGTCCTCAGCCTCAACAGAAGTTAAGTAGGTCCCCCTTGGCTATAACTTACACTACCAGCATGAGGTCTGTAACAGTCCTTATGCCAGAGGACACTACTAACAGTGCAGTGTCTATGATTTCTAAATGAAGAATGTGAAACCATAATCAATGGTAACCCTAGAAAGGAGACATTGTGTCCTTCTGGGCAAGTAGTAAGAGTCTGGACTTGATGCTCGTTCCATTCCACTACTATTTCAGGAAGAGGTTAAACAGCAGCTACTAAAGTTAGACATTTTTAAATAAGGAGGTTCAGATAACTGGCATCCAAGAGTTTTAGAAAAACTGGTTGAAAAGCCTCGCTGGACCATAAATGTTGATTTTCAGAAAGTCTTGGAACATTGGGGAAGTTGTACCTATATTTTTTAAACGTAAATATGATGATCCGGGTACTTACAGGCCTGTCAGTCTGACACCAATCCCAGGCAAGGTAATGGAGTGGCTGGTATGGAACTCAATTAATAATGAATTAAAGGAAGATAACATTACTAATGCCAATCAAAAATGGATTTATGTAAAATAGTCAAACCAATTTGATATCTTCTTTTAACAAGATTACAAGTTTGGTTGCTAAAGGTGATACTTTGATGTAATATGCTTAGATTTATGTATAGTGCACAACATTTTGATAAAAACCTAGAATGATAGTTAATCTGACACACATTAAAAGATGGATAAATGATAGGTCACAAAATGTAACTGTAACCAGGGGGGAAAGAATCACTAAGGGAGGAGGTTTCTAGTAGGGTCCCACAGTGATTGGTTTTTAGTCTTATGCTATTTAATGTTTTTAATCAATGGGTAGAAGAAAATATAAAATCATCATTCATAAAGTTTGCAGGTGATACAAATTGGGGAAACAGTACATAATCAAGGCGACAGTCCACTTGATACAGAGCAATCTAGATGGTTTGGTAATCTAACACAAGCTAACAGTACGTGTTTGAATATGGCTGTACGTATATATACACATCTAAGAACCAAGCATGTAGGCCATATGTACAGGACGAGAGACATTATTCCAGGCCAGGGAAGCTGTGACTCCGAAAAAGACTGGGAAGGTGGGCACATAATCAGAGCTCCCACTGCAACACAGTGACCAAAAGCAGAAATAGAAAAGTCATTTTGCCTCTGTATGTGACACAGGTCTGCCCATTTTTGACATTCTGTATCCAGTTCTAGGGTCCACAATTCGAAAAAGATGTCGATAAATAGGAGAGTGTTTAGAGAATAGCAACAAGAACAATTAAAGGAGTAAAAAGCATACTTTATAGTGATAGACTCAAAAGACAATCTATTTAGATTAATGCAAAGAAAGTTAACATGGGTGACCTGATTACAGTCTATAAGTATTAAATGAGAACAAGTATTCGATCATGGGCTCTTCATTCTACCAGAGAAAGGTATAACATGATCCACAGCCTGAAAGTTGCAGCTAGACAAATTCATGTTGGAAATAAGGAATAATTTTTTTAACAATGACTAATTAACCATTGGAGCAATTACCAAGAGCCATGGTGGATTCTCTATCTCTGGCAATTTTTAAATCAAGATGTGGATGTTTTTCTAAAATATCTGCTCTAGGAATTATTTTGGGAAGTTCTGTGGCCTGTGTTATATAAGAGGTTACATTAGATAACCACAATGGCCCATTCTGGCCTTGGAATCTATGAACCTATAGTTTCCTGAAGAACAAAAAGTGATCTACAGGCCCAAAACTTACATCCACTTACCCTTTCAAAAGAATCAACCCATAAGAAAGAATAGGAAACAGTTTAGGTAGACATAGCTGAGTCAGAGAAAAGCTCATCCACTCTTCAGAAGGACATTGGTCCAGAGCCAAGGGCCAAATCTCGAGAGTGCCAACAATCCACAGCCCTCTCCTGCAAAACGGAATGTAACCGACTGACATTGCTGGCCTCAGAGCCAAACTACCTTCTGCTTCCCTCCCTCCATGTGCCCCGACCTTAATGTCTTCACGCTTCCCATGTACTTCTGTTTTTCTTTTTGGATCTTATCTTCCAAGAAGGAGGTAGAGAAGAAAAAACATGATGAATTAAGTTTCATTAAGGGGACAGAAGAATGGGGCTGTATTTTATGCTCCCCATTGGAAGAACAAAACATTGAGGTAGAAGTAAATGGGACAGATTCCTTAGCTTTTGGCTGGTTTCATTTCTTTTCTTTTGTCCTAGTAGTCAGAGTCCTAATGGTTATGTTATTTATTTGCTATCGGATGAAGAGATGAACAACAGTGATACTTCACTTAAATGAATGAATGAAGGGGTGGGGAATGATTGTCCATTCTAAAGTAATTTACTCAGTAATTCAAAGTCAATCTACAACATATTTTGCTTGGTCACATTCTTCTGAGAGAATCCAGAAAACCCCACATGCAGGAATTCCACAGGTCCATGGTACCATTAGTAATAATCAGAGAAACCTCAAGAAGAAAACTCTGTAGGAACATCCAAGATGACCTTCACTTAAGATCTGCCCACAGTGGCATGTCATCAAGAATTTGTCCAATGGTTTTAGCAAAGAAATTAATACAGTTCATAAGCTCATGCAGTAACTCATTTTTGAGTCTTTCAAATTGTTTTCTTCTCTGATGCATGAAAATAGCAATTTTGTTTCATCAAGAAAAACTGGGTTACATCCACTTTTCTTACAAGATCAGTACATACAATCTAAAAAAATGGCTAACTATACAGGTTGACGCTTTCTGCCTTGGGAGTGTAATCAAATTATTTTTTCATTCTTTAACGTCATCGGTGTCTCAAAACTTTGGAATTTTAGCAAAGATGTCTTCTGAAAGGAAAAATCACTTCAAGGCCATGGCAAAGTATATGAATTACATGATGTAGCCTGCGTATCTCCCGTTGACGTATTTACATTTTTGTAGCATGGTGTCTTCACTGTGCTGCATCGATGGGAGACGCCCCTCTCATCAATGCAGCCTTTCTGCTTCTGGGAAGGTGAATTAATGTAGTCAACCAGAGAGCATCTCTGATCGACTGAGTGGGGCTACACAGACGTGCTCAATCGCAAAAGTGAACTCATACTCTCTGGGAGGTCAGTGAGAGTTTTGCCACTGACTTCTCTGAGAGGAGAAGTAGATTCTTAGCTTCAGCAAATTCTTCTGTAATAACCCGGGAATTTTTTCATGCACTGGTTGATATTATTTTACTTCAATAAGTAGTATGATCTGAGCCAAAAGAGATGTTAACATTTTTCAAAAATAAGTTTCAGAAATAATCAAAACAGGTCAAGGATCAATAATCAGTATATCCTTCTGTGTGACAGATTTGTTGTGACATTAGAAATCAACACAAGAATGGCCATACTGGGTCAGATTAATGGTCCATCTTGCCCAGTATTCTGTCTTCTTGAGTAGGCAATGGCAGTGCTTCAGAGTGAATGAACGGAACACCTAATCATCCAGTGATCCATCTCCGGTCATTCACTCCCGACTTCTGGCAGTAAGAGGCTAGGAATATCCAGAAGACGTAGCATCATCCTTGACCATAATAACCATAGATTGACCTACCCTCCATGAACATATCAAATTCATTTTTTTTTCCCCACTATAGTTTTGGCCTTCACAAAATCCCCTGGCAATGAGATCCATAGACCGACTGTAGTTTCTTCAAAGATGTACGTCTTTTTGTTTTAAACCTTCTGCCTGTTAATTTCATTGGGTGACTCCTGATTCTTGTGGTATACAGAGGGGTAAACAACAATTGCTTACTCAACTTCTCTACAAAATTCATGGTTTTATAGACCTCTCTCATATTCTCCCTGTTGCTTCTTTTTCGAGCTGAAAGGTCCCAATATATTAATCTCTCCTCATATTGAAGCTGTTCCCTATCCTTAATCATTTTTGTTGTCCTTCTCTGTACCTTTTCCAATTCTGCAAGTAGAATTGCATGCAGTATTTAAGATTTGGGACTCCAACAGATTTATATAGTGGCGTTATGATATTTTCCTAATGGTTCCTAACATTCTATTAGCTTTTTTTGACTGGTGATGCACACTGAACAGATGTTTTTTAGTATATTATTTACAATAATTCCAAACTCTCTTTTTTGAGTGGTAACAGCTAATTTAGATCCGATCATATTGAATGTGTAGTTGGGATTATGATTTCCAATGTGCATTATTTTCCATTACTCATTAACATTGAATTTCATCTGCCAGTTTGTTTCCCAGTCTCTCAGTTCTGTGAGATCCCTTTGTAACTTTTTGCAGGCAGCTTCGGACTTAACTATCTTGAGTAATTTTGTATCTGCCAACTTGGCCACCTCACTGTTTACCCTTTTCCCTATCATTTATGAATATGCTGAACAGCACTGGCCCCAGCACATATCCTTGGGGGACACCGCTGCTTACCTCTCTCCATTCTGAAAACTAACCATTTATTCAGACCCTTTATTTCTTGTCTTTTAACCAGCTACTGATACTTGGGAGAACCTTCCAGGACAGCTCACTTTGCTTAAGAGCCTGTGGCGAGGGATCTGGTCAAAGGCTTTCTGAAAGTCCAAGTACACTATATTCACTGGATCCACCTTGTCCATATGTTTATTGGCCCCCTCAAAGCATTCTAACACATTGATGAAGCATGATTTCTCTTTATAGAAGTGGTTTTGACTCTTCCCCAACAAATCGTTTTCATCTATGAGACTGATAATCTATAGCTTCAACCAATTTGCCTGGTATTGAAGTTAAGTTTGGGGGAGAGGGGCGGGCCAGCATCACATTAGCTATCCTCCAGTCATTTGATACAGAAGATGATAGGTTACATGCATAGGTTAGTAGTTCAGCAATTTCATATTTGAGTTCCTTTTGAACTTAGGTGAATACCATCTGGTTCTAGTGACTTATTCTCATTTAATTTATCACTCTGTTCTGAAATCTCCTCTAGTGACACCTCAACTGAAAGAATTCCTCAGGTTTCTCACCTAAAAAGAATGGCTCAGCTGTGAGAGCCTCCCTCACATCTTCTGCAATGAAGACTGATGCAAATAATTCACGTAGTGTCTCCACAATGGCCTTATCTTCCTTCAGTGTTCCTTTAGCACCTTGATCGTCCAATGATTATATGGCAAGCTTTCTGATTCTGATGTACTTAAATTTTTATTATTAAGTTTTCAAGTCTTTGGCTAGTTGCCTTTCAGGTTCTTTTTTGGCCTGCCTAATTATATTTTTACATTTGGCGTGTCAGAATTTATGCTCTTTTCCTTGGTAGGATTTCACTTGCAATATTTAAAGGATGTCTTTTTGTCTCTAACTGCTTCTTTTACTATGTTGTTTAGCCATGGTGGCACTTTTTCGGTCTGCTTACTATGTTATTCTAGATTTGGAGTACACATTTAAAATGCGCCTCTATTACACTGTTTTTGAAAAAAGTTTCCATGAAGCTTGATGCTGGCATTTCACTTTTGTGACTGCACCTTCTAATTTTGGTTTAACTAGCTTCCTCATATATCCATGGCTCTGATTTCTGAAGTTAAATGCTATGGTAGTTGGCTTTTTTTGTGTTTTTCCTTCCACAAGGATGTTACAATTATTTATACCACAGTCACTGATACCGAGCAGTTCCACTATACTCATTTCTTGGATCACACTTTGTGTGCCATTTAGGACTAAATCAAGAATTTCCTTTTCCCTTGTGGGTTCCAGGACTAGCTGCTTCAAGAAGCAGTCATTTATATATAAACCATCTCTGTGTCTCATCCTGAGATGACATGTACCCAGCCAACAAAATCCCCCATTATTATTGTTTTCTATTTTTATAGTCTCTCTAATCTCCCTGAACATTTCACAATCACCATTACTATCCAAGTGGTAAGTAGTATATTCCTACTACTATAAATCCACTCCGTTGTAGTTATGAGTTCAAGGTAACTGCTACATTTTCCTCCCAAAAATGGCTTTTATCCCCAACCCTGCATGTCTCTTCAGTTTCCCTCATAAATGGCTTTTAGCCCGCAAACGACCCTTTGTCCTGCCTTTTCTCATTAGATTGTATAGAAAAAAATCTAGAAACAAATTTTCTGTACAGCTGTTGGAAAGCCTGCATCTTTTACAGATACAATACCTCTGATTACATTTGTTTCATCATCTCACTCATCTTCCTATTTACTAGTCATCTATATTAGAAATCACTAGTTCTGTAGGTTTGAAATGAAATAATAAAACTTCCATTCCTCCCCCCCACACTCACACAAACCCCCTATTTCACAGAATCATATGGTTGGAAGGGACCTCAGGAGATCATCTAGTCCAACACTCTGCTAAAAGCAGGACCACTCCTACTAAAACATCCCAGCCAGAGTATTGTCCAACCGAACCTTAAATATCTCCAAAGACAGAGATTCCACTACGTCACTAGGTAACCCATTCCAATGCTTCACCACCCTCCTAGTGAGAAAGTTTTTCCTAATATCCAACCTCGACCTCCCCACATGCAACTTGAAACCCTTTGCTCCTTGTTCTGTCCTCAGTTACTATTGAGAACAGCCTAGCTCCCTCCTCTCTGGAGTACCCCTTCAAGAAGTTGAAGGTTGCTATCAAATCCCCCCTCCCCCCCCCC
>ML685781.1:8174207-8187256 GCA_007922175.1 Pelusios castaneus
ATCCCCCAGCTGGGCTCCGCTCTCAGCTGAAGCCGCCGCGCTTAAAGCGCGGCAGCTACAGCTGGGAGCCGGAGCCCCGGGGGCCGGCTCCAATCGGAGCCGGTCCCCCAGCACCGGCCAGGGGTTCGGGTGGAGGCAGGGCCTCCCGCCGAGCTTCTGCCATAACCCGATCCCCACCGGACAGCTCCCCAAAATACTCAATTTCACTGCTCTGCTTGAGCAGTGAAATTGACATATATGTCAATTACACTGCTCAGCAGAGCAGTGAAATTGACATATTTGACAGCTCCGGTGTCCCAGAGTGGCATGGATTGGCACTCTGGGACATTTCTGGAGGCCAATCAATGCGCGGTAAAGGTACACACGAGCACAAACGCGCAACAGATGATCCGCAAAAGCTGTTACCACTCTCGGCGGAGTGGTGGTTGGAATGCGCAGCAAGAAGGCGCTTAGTGCGCAGGAACAACATTTCACGTCTGTACAGTTCGCTTATTAACGAGCGGTAATGATTTTTACTGCGGATTACGGTGCTCGTGTAGGCAAGCCCTCAGAGAAGTGAAGTGACCTGCCTCAGGTAACGGAGCAAGTCAGAGGTACGGCTGGGACTAAATCCATGTTCCTCAGCTTCCAGTTCAGTGCCCTGCCCACTAGACAATATTGCCTTCCAGTATTTTCACATAACAGGAAAATTTCTGGTTATGATTTGTCTGAATTAGAGATCTGATGCTTTACAGTCTGTTTTTACTGAGCATTTAGTTAAAATTCACTGACAACAATTGTCAAAAAAGATACATTCCCCTCTTACACTAAATTATAGGATTACAAAAATGCAAAATCCAAATGATTAAAAATATTAATTTTCCAAAAAAAATTGAAACAGTTAGCAAAAAATTAGACCTGACCCTGAAACCCAATACTGAGGGAAGTTTTCAAATACAGCCTTCATACTTGCAATTTTACATATGAAAAAAAGGAAGGAGCCCCACGGGGATTGTCCTTGAGCATGCAAATCCAGTTTGTCTAACTACTCAACTTGTAAGCATGAATGTCATTTGCACAAAACCCTAACTTGATGTCTGTGTAGGCAAACACACATGAAAAACAGAATCTAATGATTTTTAGTCTCCAATTAAAACCTTAATTTCATATGGTGATATAAGCTGAAATGGTTAACTATTAAAAGGCAAAAAGCACCAATACACAAAATCCTGTCTAGGTTAACCATTTAGCTGAGTAATTCCACTGATCTCAACAGATTTTCTGCAAGCCTTTTTTCCTGAATATTTAATGAACATCGGAAAGATAAGGCAAGAAACACATTTCCTGAACACCCTCCCTAATGATCTGGCATGTCTTCTGCTGTTGATCCTTGTTCACAACACTTCATCCTTTGTTTCAGCAATTAACATGAAGTTAGGAGAGTTATTCAAAATTATACAAGCATTTAATTAGGCCTATTAAAAAGGAAGCAAATTTCCAGTCTACATTATTACACCAACCACCCAAATGTATGTGATGAGAATACACAAAACACCACACTAAAATTCAGACTTTACAAAGTTAACAGTGTAAGCTTTTCTTAATCATCATCTTCACAGTCATCCATCATTTAAGGTAAAATTTTCAAAGAATCTAAGTCCCGCTTGCTTTCAATAAGACTTAAGTACTTTGCAAATGTTGTCCTTCGAGACTAACACTTCAACAGAACAGAATCTAGAAGTCCTTACTCTTAATATCATATTACAAATTATTTATATAGTACTGACAATTCATACTACTGGTTACAAAACAATATAAAATATATTCCCTGTCCCAAAATGCTTGTATTCTAACACAGATGAGAAAGTCAAAACAAAATGCTGCACTGCAGTGAAGGGAAAGGAAAATTTATTGATGAGAAAAACAACAAAGTATTCCCAGAAGGTCAGTTTTATGGAGGGATATAAAAGAGGAATTGGCAGAAACTGTTCTACTCACAGGGAGCAGAGGCATGAAAGGAGTGAAGCCAAGGATGCAGAAGATATAAAAAGCAATACTGTACAAAAACTGGGAGAAGTGTAGAAAGTAGGGGGGGGAGGGAGAGAAGGAAGAGAGTTCCAACTGGTAAGCAGAGGTGAAATTATGCAGTCTTTAAGACAAGGACAAAAAAAAATTAAATAATGGGCAAATGGCAAGAAATCAATGAAGAGATGCAAGAAAAGAGTGAAAAAAAGACATGTGAAATTGCCAGGAGGGGAAAAGCAGTATAACACAGAGTTCTGCATAGGTTATAGGAGAAAGAAGAGAAGGAAATGAAGTAAAGAAAGGTAATTCTTGTCTTCTCCCAGTACACAAAGGTTGTGAGATCGGGAACAGGAAGAATGAGGGCGTGCTCAACAATCATTGAAAAGAAAGACCAGGAGGAAAGATAAGCAGCGCAGTTTTGAAGGGTAATTATTTTGGGATGGCAGCAGAACATCTAACTGGAAGTGTTGCAAAAACTTTGGAAATGGAAGGTGGGGGACAGTGAGGCAGAGAGACAAGTACCATCAGAGATGGCAATTGAAACCATGGGTCCAATGAGACTGTCAAGAGATTATACTGATGTTTTGGAAAAAATTAAAATGGAGAACACTGTAAGGTCCACACCACTTCCTTAGACAATCTTCTACAGTCACTTATCCCATAGAGTCAGTCTTCTCTTCTAAAGAGAGAATGTTTGCAGAAAAATTCCCAGTCTGATCAGGATCACAGAATATAGTAAATATTATGCAAGTATCAGAGAGAGAGAGTACAACAGTTCAAAAAATACTTATTTTGAAGGAATGATCCTGAGTGCCTGTAAATTGATAACATATCTCTTGTTTTAAACGTGTTAAATCATACCTGCCCAGTGGTTCATGAAAACAAGGTGTTAGATGCAGATATGTAAACACACACACACACACACACACCTTTTTAATTCTTTACATTTGGGAACTGTGAAGAGGTACCAAAAGAAAGTCCTTTATCCAGAGGATGGGTAGTAGAAGTGCAAGTTTCTCACAACACTCCACCAGCATATTTCAAATTGACCTCAAAATCCACATCTTGGGGTAAGAGTTTATTCCCCATGTCGAGTCAAATCTGAGAGACCTCTGTTGAGGTCAAAACTGCCAATTAGAGTGGTTGGAATAACATGGCCTGTACTCTACTAAGAGCTAAAATGATCAACACTTTCAATACAGGTAATTTTAGTTACCCCCGTCTTCTGTCATAATCCAAACAGGTGATCTGGATAAATGCTCAATTATATAAATATCAATCCAATGAGTCAGCAGATACCATTCTTTCTTGTGGAACTAAATATAGGATGGGGCTGAAAAGTTGGTTGGCTTGAAAACCATCTATTAGCAACACTCAACAATAACTCATACAATATGCCATTTTTATCCTTGAGCTTTTCAAAGAGGCTCAAAGGATTCAGTCACATCTTTCATTAAAATCCACAGAAGCTGGGTGGCGAAATTCCTGCAACGTTTAAAAAAATTTCAGCCTATGCCAAACAGTTCAGAAGCGCTTACACTAAGTATAACATTTTATTCCACACAAGAACAGTCATATTCTGCACAAATGCATAAAAATTAACTATGACATTACCTCACTAAATATAGTGTCACAGCTTCCCCAGTTTGGTATATTCAAGATGTTCGGTGTCATCAACTATTGGAGTAAAACTTCACGACAGCTATTAAAACCACTTCTGAGGAACTGAGGTAGCAAAGTAATTCAGACATCACAAAAGCAAGATTTAAGAAAAAATTACCAAGAAACCTTTTTGGCCGTACCTGTAATACCTTCTAAAAAAAGTTAGGATGTCTACAAATTCTTTGTAAACATTAATGATCTGGTAAGAAAATTACATTGCTCCTGGTAGCCACATAATAAGAGTTTAATACCGCATGTATCTTGTTATAGAAATGTGTATATGTATGTGTGTATGTGTATGTATAAAATAAAAATATTAACATGTATACCCATGTGTGCACATGTGTAAAATATATACATGTGTATATTTTTCACATACACAGGCATACATGTTAATATTTTATTGTTACTTTATACATAGTTACATTATCTACATTAGAAATATATTATGAGGCATGAGTTTGTTATGCTCATATTACAACGAAAGTCACAAATGGAAGTTAAAGATTATCTCAAATGCGTGCTACCTAAATTTTTATCACACTGAAGCATAATTTATTTTGAATATGCCCTGTGCTATAAAGAAACTGTCTGTAATATTTTAAAGAGGGTTTGTTGTTATTTTTAATGTATTTGGATTTTTTTTTTTAATTCTTTGCCTTTGAAATCACATGCCTTAACTACCATGAGTCCAACTGTACAAGTCTCAAAGAGAAACTAAATAATCCATGGTGTTATAATGTCATGCAACTCAGGACACAATTTTGCCCACTTATCCAAAATATGCAAGGCTGGGTCAAGAGCAAAACAACATATTATGAATTTTATAATGAAAATGGAGGCAATCCACACTGTGTGTTGGATCTCTCATTTAAAGTAAATCAGTCCTAGTTTTCACCTCCTTAATTACCCAAAATGCCTGGCTAAGGCAGCGGCATAACAAACTTTCATTTCTTTATTTCAGCATTGGACCTAATTCAATTTTGCTCCTATTTGTTCTACAATGACTTACTGTCTAAAAGTCTTAGTGTTTGAAAAGATGCAGGAAGAGTCAATTTCAGAAACAACCACACATTTACCCGTGACTCATCTTTAGGAAGTACTCTGAAATGAGCAATGGCATGCCACTCATTGTTTTATTATGGGAGTGTGTATACACCCCACTCAAGATACAGAAGCTTTCATTAAGTGATTTGCTGCAATTTTTCTACACTTGTCACAGACTTTACTATGGTGTTGATGTTATTTGTCAATACTTACTACACTTCCGAAGGGAAGCACAAAGCATTCCAATATAATGCCAGCATGGCATGGGGTGGTGACCAGCACAATAAAGCTAATCGACTTGCAAGTTTTTAAAGCACAACAACTTCCATTACGTCACTGGTGCTCATACTGGAGGCTGCCCCTCCCCCCAAGTGGTTTATCTGGAGGTCCCGACCTGTGAGTCCCACCCCTGTCCAGGTGTGCGGCTGTGAGCCTCCCTGCTTCCTCCCGGCGGAGGAACATGCGGTGGTTGGGGGGGGGCAGTGTGGCAAGTGGTGACACACAGATACTGCTCACCTACTCTCCAGTGTTCCTCCTTGTCCCGCTTGGAAGTTGTGCAGGGAGAGAGGAGGAGCGAGGAGGTGTTTCCCCCCACCTGGACCACGCTTTAAGATGAGCATCATGAGCTGCTGCTCTCTGCCCTCCCCTTACACAGCCCAGGTGAGAAAAGCCACCTAGATGCAGGGATCCCGGACATTGCTCCTTGTTTCCCCACCCCCTAAGGGTGCATGAAGGAGCAGCCTTTGAGTGGGGGGTGAGCAGTAATACCAGCCACTCTATGCATGCAACCGTTTCCCCAGGAGGGGGTTGGTGCAGGGGTTGAGGGCAGGAGCTATGAGTGAAAAGAGAGCGGGGAGCCCACAAGGGCCAGGCGTAAAGGGAGAGTGGGGAGCTCATGGGGAACAGGGATGAAGGGAGGGCACCCCTCGGAGCCAGGCAGTGGATGGGGCACCCACAAGTGTCAAGGTGGATCATACTCAGAGGCCTGCTGTCTGAAACAGGTCACGAATACAAAAAAGTTTGAGAGCCATTGCGTTGAATGGTTTTTAATGAAGATGGAAGATAAAGAATATTTTCTTGAAGTGTCATTTTTAACTTTTATCCTAAGATATCTGTTTTTTAATCCTCTAGAGATGTCAAACACTTATGTCTCTCTTACAGCATGGAAACCAGCTCTTTCATTATCAGTTTTTACGGCATTGTAAACTTCTCTCTGCTGCCAAAATTCTTCATGAGGAAAAATAAAATCAGTAACAATGTACACATCTGCCACTGGAAAATAAAGCTGCCAGTGATATGTGGGAAATATCTAGCTGGGCACCTTTTACACTGTATTACAGCACTTTTATTGTGATCAGGTAGTAACAGCTTAACAGAAAGCTGTAATCTGAAAAGTGACCAATAAAAGAAATGTAGGTTCAAGTTTACAGCATCTCACTGACTCTACATCATCATTCCTCAACTTTCAAATAAATTTTTTTTCTAACTGCCAGTCCTATGAATTCAGTCTAGGATGTGAGACCGCAGGCAGGTCTACACTGCCCGCCGTTTTCAGCATCAGTCAAAGGGAGATATGCAAGTCACCTACAATAACTCGTGGATCTCCCTCCGACTTCCCTATGCCTAGAATGTCCATCATGCCTAGAACATCCACTCAGCACTATGCTACTTCCCGAGGTGGTCTTCAGGAACTGACTTCCCGATTGACTGAGCGGGTTTCTACAGACCCAATGTGACGGTGGCGATTCTGCAGCCATCAATGAAGTCTAGCCCTGTGTGGCTCTTTCCTGCACGTCTATCACCAGTACAGAGGATTCAGACGCAAGTTATGACTGTACATACATTAGCTTTGGGTGGGATTGCAAAGATGTACCCAAGAGACATGACTGGATCAGCTGATTTAACATGATGCAGCTGCACAGGAAAACAAGATGAAAAACAGTATTCTTGTACCACCTACCCTAAACTCCTTTACCAAAAGGCCTGAAATATTTATTATGGAGGAGTAATCACAAAACTGTAGGGCACAGGCAAGGTTGCACCAGGATTTTCGGTTTCAGATAGTGTTTACCCTTAGACTTTTCCTATTACAAACAAAAGTAGTATGTTATAACACAAAGTTACACTGCTTGATCTCCACTGCATTCCTATTAATAAAGGCTCAAAACATTCACCTGACATGTGGTAGACCTATGACTAAGTCCACTACCCAGGATGAAATACCTATCCTCCCACACACTCCAAATCCACAGCCTTCCTCCCTTCTATTTTAAAGAACATGCAGTTGTGAAACATGTAAGTTGCACTATATTGTCGTATGTAATGTATACGTTGCACTATATGTAATGTAACAACGTATATGTTGTGCAATGTATAAGTTATACTCTATTTTCTAATATTTTAAAATGCAACTTACTAAATCTTTCTTGATTATATCCCTTCTCTCTCTTCTTTCATACAATAAACCATGGCTTATATTGATCTGCACTGTATTCTTTGTCTGTTTCCTCTGCGTTCGCTCTTTCATTCACTACTTTTATTCTCTATCTCCTTCTCTAGTTCATCTACCACTCACTAATCTTTCATCTCTTTAAAAAAAAAAAAAAAAGAAAAAGATTTGCTTGAGACATCTAATAGCCAGATGAGTAAACCAGAGGAATAACGAAGTGAAGCACTGAAAATCTAAGTGCCCGTCTACTGCTAGGAAAACAGGGCGGGCATTCCTGTAAGGCTCTTGTTCCTGAAACCCGTTTGAAGGCTCCATACTATGTGGCCTCCCTGCACATTCAATCTCCTCTGGTTCCTGAAAGATGCAGTGGCCATCTCAACTCTCTTTGCTCCTTCCCACACCAGAACCTAATGTCTGCTTTATAGGTGGCCAGTACTGAGGGAAGCAGGTTTCACTAATTAACCCTTATTCTGACTTCTATTTTAGGATCTTCCTCTCCAGTGATTTGCTTCATTGCCAGATTCCAATCACAGCTTTTCAAAGTTGCAACAGAATAAAATTGACCCGATACTCAGTTTAGCTGATGCCCACAGGGTTTCTAGTAGCAACAGTCTAAACTGAGACAGAATGAAGAGCACCACTCTGCTTCATCTTTGAAAGACAACAAACAGCAGCTGAGACAGTGGATCCACCTGTCTTAAGACAGGCCACGTCTACGCTAGAGACTGTACTGGTCGGTCTAGCTATGGTGCCGTAGCAAAGCTAACACCTACACTTGCCAAAGGGTTTTTCCATCCGTGTAGACACAGCACCTTCCATTGACCCAGCTGTGGCACCGCTGCAGATCAGGACAGCATATCTATGTCGCTCAGGGCTGCCGATTTTTCACACTCCTGGATGATGTGTCTATGTCAGCCTAAATTTTAAGTGAAGACCAGGCCTCAGGAAACGAACACTGAACCATATAATAGTTCTTTTTTATCTGGAAAGCTTTCTTAGTCACAGTAAAAGACTAGAAATTTTCATTTAAAAAAAGAAAAAGCAGCTCAGATTCTGCAGAAGTTAACAGTATTCACCTGAGAGAACATCCTTTCACCTCCTATGAATTTCAGTGCAGAATCCTAGTGAAGACACGTCAGTTTGTAGTTCTCACACAAGTTAGCGTATCAGGGTAACATTAAGAGGGTTGGAGTAAATAACCTCCTGAGGACCCTTCCAATCCTAATCTCCTATGAGTCTATGATAAATTCCTTATAGTTTTTAACTCAACCAGCCTACCTGTAAGAAAACAACAAATTGCCTTGTCTTCTCTAGGATTTTACCATATTAGTTAACTCAAGTACAGAACACACGTTTTTCCCTAGTGACGAGGCCAAAACTTCTGCCTATGGGCACAGAGGAAAAAAGGCTGATGAGGAAAAGGAAAATGATATAAAATGGGTGACAGAGAAAATTTCAGGTCAAGTTCAAGCATGCATACACGCACGCATGCACACACACACAAGATTATTCTTTTAGCACAATAAAAGATCTGATTTTTCACTGTTATGGTTAACACAATCATGCCTATTCCAAATTTGCTTTCCAGTATCAATACTAAATATGTACCGATACAAGATGTATGTATCCAAAGTGTGCCACACCTTACTTATCAATTCAAACAAACTCATACCCACTCTGATTTCTCCTCAGTGCCTGTGCATAAGAATAGGACTAAAGTTTTATTTATAAGTGTGACAGGACAAGTTAATTCTCCAGAGAAGAATCAGAATACATCTCAATTAAACTTTATTCTCGTAATATTTTGATGCTTTCAAGCATCAGAGTTTTTCTATGTTTATCTCCCAAACCGGGAATATATTCAAAATATAATTAATTCACTTATAACTGACCTAGAAAGGTGAAATTTCTAAAATTCACATTTTATCTCAAGGATTTTAAAAGGTTTATAAGCTTGAATAATTAGTGCAATACACAAAATTCAAAGCACATACTACCTTTGTTAAACGCAGTGCTTTTTTTAAAAAAAAAAAAAAGGGGGGGGGGGGGGGGGGGTGCTGCTACGCAGCCAGGAACCTGGGGCAGCAGGAGCCGGGGCCACATCGCTGAAGAAAAAAAGGTGCCAGTACTCAGTACCCCTGAGTACCATCACAAAAAAAGCTCCAGTTAAATGTTTCAATATATTATTCCAACAGAAAGTCAAAATAGAAAAGATTAGTGAAACAGTCTGCTGCAAAAGCAGTGTTTCATAGGAAATAAAAATTCTGATAATTTTTTCAACTCATTTCCCAAAGTGTTGAAACTGCCCACAAAATGCAGAGGTCATTCCTTTGCTCTCCAGAAAAGAGGGACACTTCCCATATTTCCCCTCCCATCATCTGCTTATGACAACACTGAATTAAACTTATTTGTCTTCTGAGAAGGACACAGATGTGCAGTGAAGGTAAACAGATAGTGAAAAGACTCCATTTGCAAGAATACCTAGCATGAAATTACAAAAACACTAAAATAATAAATCTGATTTAATAGTGTTGCCAACAGAACTCCTGGATACACTCTGTTATGCAAACAGCTCCTTGTAACAATCCGCGGAGGAAATCAGATTGCTGTCACTAAAGCACTCTTGCAAATCTTCTAATCTTTATACTTCATAAAAATGCATTAATTACAGGACCCCTTCTTCATTTAAACCTCTTTCAAGATTTGCTGAAAGTGTCTGCAACTTTTTAGCCTAAGTCTTAGTGAACTGCTGTAATTAAACACAGTATTTTCCTTTTATTAATTGGAAACAAATAATGTTCTTATTGCATTCCAGTCTGATTTCTTCATTATTAACATGGAATAGTTCTGAATAGCAGGTACATCAATGATACGTAGAACTAAGATTTTCCTGAACAAATTTGAAAGTCGAAATAATATTGCTCCAGTGCCATGGTTTTGTATGAGGAGTATCAAGCTGTGCTCAAAAAATAAAATTCAGATAAGACTTAGGAAAACAATGAAAATGGAAACATTCTTTTAGAACATGTCTAGCTAGAACAGCGCTGCGGATTACAGCAGAACTCTTTTGTGTTCGTGGAGCCACCAATTTCAACAATGGTACAATATTTAAAATGTGCTTATAGGTGTTCCTACAGTGGATTTTACTGCTCCTGTTCTATATTATTTCATGTTAATTATATAAAACATTAAATAGTATGACCGTGTCCTGAGAATTAATTCTTATTCTGTTAAACAGACTAAAGGTATTTGCTCACATCAGTTCTGTACATTGCCTATTATTAAATATTGTGTTTCCCAGGATAACCCTGGGAATCAGAGACCATAGTTCCCACTAACCTAATCATTTACCTTTTTTATTACTTCTAAATAAAAAAAGTATATTGAACTATGTCTTAACCCCCTGTTGAGGATCTATTTAAAACTTACAGATATTAAAAATAAATCTAGAGCCTAATTATCAGATGTGCTGAACACCCATTGAATTCAGTAGGCGTTACAGGAACTCAGCAATCCTGAAAATCAGGCTTTTAATTAACCTATAAGGACATACTGAGTCACATTCTTGGAACATAGGCTCTTCCAGGCTTTATGTTTGTATAGATCTGGCAAAATAAACTCTGACTGGGAACCTGCACACTAAAACAATATAAATAAATAATAATACCTAGTAACACTGTGGTATGAATCCACAGCAGCTACAGAGACTTTAGTGGAGGGACTGTACATTTCCAGCGATGTACAAGACAGCACAATCTACTCCTTTGTGTTCAGTAGTTCCTTTTTTACCAATGCAGGGACTGCAGAGCTATTTTGTTCTCTGCTGGCAGAAAAAAAGACTAATCACTGATGCCTCTTATGTACAGCGAATCCATTGGTAACAAAACCTATGTTTCTCACCAGTAGTCAGGCCAGTAAACACCAATACTCTACTAGGAAAAGAACTGTTCATAGGCCAAAAACCCTACAACTGTATCCTACATCCATAACCTGAAAAACAGTTTTGCAATGAAGTTACAAGAGAGGATTAATTTGACCCTCCCTCCCCAGTATCTTCAACTAGTGGAGAAAAGCAAAAAAACCCACACACTGAAGCCAGATAAATATGTGGTATCTGAGACAGGGAATTCACCACTACTGTTTTCCCTAAACCTGCTGCAGATGTGTACAAATATCACTGCATAAGGGAAAGTTCACAATTTCAGCCACCTGCTAGACGCTACCACACTGCCAAAAAGGACTTGGCCCAATTCTGTATCACTGGAGTCCATGACAATTTTGCCATTAGCACGGGAGCAAGAGCTTGCTCATAATTTAGACTTTATATTACTAAAGGAAGGTTGGGAATAATCAGGAAAGGGATAGATAAGACAGAAAATACACTGCCTCTATAAATACATGTTACACCCACATCTTGAATACATGTGCAGATCTGGTTTTGGAGCAGTTTTGGGGTGTATAAAGGAAAACACTAGTGTTTCCCTCTCTGCTTCACCCGATTTGTTTTCTGTGGTTTGCAAGAGGATTTACGCTGCTGTGAACCCAAGGAAATACTTCTTCCTACCAGCCTTCTGCTCCTGCATCCTGAATTGCTCCTAAGAGCTCCCCTGTTCATTTCTACCTCTTTGCTCCTAAGTTTTCATCAAGAATGCTAGGTATTTTTAAAAAAGCAGTGCACTCAAACCACTAATACATGCCTGGAAACTTAAGTACTCCTTAATGAATCTATTTGGGACATAGATAATCAGCTCTTCCACAAAATGGCATGACATTAGCATACCATGGGCAAGAGATTCAGAATATTAAGGCAGCATTGCAGAGTTACACAGATTGAAATTTTACACTAAATGAAGAATATTCAGTGCTCTCAATCCCAGATTCCTTAATAAAAAGTTAAACTACTTTTGCATATTTACATGGTAACTTTTATAAAAGACAAAAATCCCTCAAGGTATACATTGTGCCGCCCCACCCCAAAGAGATCCATGCATGGAGGGGTCCCCGCCACACGGATCCTCCCAGAAAGAGGGATAGGGAGCTCAGGAGACTCCATGGCACTGTCCACCAACCCCACCTTCCCTGAGGACTCTTCAGAGTTCTCACTACAGGGAGCCAGAATTGGAGCAAGGCCGATGCTGTCCCGTCTAGTCCCATGGAACTGATCAGAAAAAATGAAGAAAAGCCAGAGAGCTAGAACCCTCCTTCTCCTATGGAGCTACATTACCAGGGAGCTCATTGGGCATCTGAGCCCCACCTGAAATATGGAACCTCCATAAGGATAGGGGTAGAGTCAGCTTTACTGCAATCCACCTCAACAGGATGACAGGGACATCTCCACAAGCAAATCCCCATTAAGTTTCCTCATGTGATTAACAGTGCCAGGATCTATTCTATAATGGACTGGGATTGATCTGTAACAAAGGATACATCTTCCTAATGACAAATCATTTAAAAATTGGAAGGAGGTAAAAACAAAACACCCAATCCCACTTTACTTATCACCCACCCTACAAAAGCTATTCATAAAAGAAGGTTGGGAAAATATTAAATAAAATATTGCATTATTTGCAAAAGCATTCATGGACAACAAAATGGATTACAGACCAAATGAAACGTCCCTTGATTAAAACAAATTAATACTCCACCTGGAAAATACCATAAAAGTTCCATTGTTTTTGAATAACCTCTGGGCCAGCTACAGGCCACAGGCTAACCAGTTAGTCAATCGCAAACCAAAAATAACTCTTCCAAAACTCTCTCTTAGGCTATGTACACACGAGCATACTTGTCCCGCAATAAGTTATTGCGGGACAAGTAAAGCGCTATAAATATAGCGCTTTCTCGCATACACACGTGCACTTTCTTTCGCAAAGGAGCATTCACGGTG
>ML685781.1:8192256-8243990 GCA_007922175.1 Pelusios castaneus
GGAGCCCATATGTCAATTTCACTGCTCAGCTAGAGCAGTGAAATTGACATAGTTGACAGCTCCGATGTCCCAGAGTGGCGTTGACTGGCACTCTGGGACATTTCCGGAGGCCAATCATTGTGCGGTAAGCGTACACACGAGCTCAAACGCGCAACAGATGATCCGCAACAGCTGTTACCACTCTCATCCGAGTGGTTGTTGGATTGCGCGACAACAAGGCAGTTAACGCGCAACAGCTCTGTTGCACGTGTGTACCCTGTTGTTGCTATCGCGCGGTAACGTGCTTTAATGCGCGATAAACTGATCGTGTGTACAAGGCCTCAGGAACTTGAGCAACAGCTAAAAAGCTCTTTGTTTCCATTCATCCAGATACACAGGGGTGAAAAAGCTTTTCAAAACATTAAAGAGAAACAAATGAGGTCTGTTACCGTTCCAAGAAGCAAATTAAGGTCTAAATTCAGACACTGACAAATACCCATAACTTCCATTAAAGTCAGTGGGTGTTGGCTGTGCTCAGCTCAGCTCCCCTCCACATTTGGCCCTGTTGATGGGATAACCAGTTTTTCCAGACTTAGTTACTTTGGAACTTTTGAAACTGCTGCTTCCTTTTTGTATTTTTGTGATGTTATCTCCTTATAGCTCACAGCAATAATATAGATACATTTTGGAGGGTTATTACAATGCAAGTTCCGGCATGCAGTTCATTTAAATGCTGCTTGAAGTACTGTTCCCAGGTTTACCTAATAACTAAGAAGCCACTTTTTCTTTACAAATATTAGAATGGAGAAGGAATCATATTTAAAAAAAATTTAATAAAGCCATTATCACTGTCATGAAGGTTGGTATGTCCAGTGAGAAAAGAAACTGAATCGCTGAAAAATGGAACAATGAATCAACGTGCTATGGGATAAAATCTTCCCCATTTTGATAAATTCACCCATGAGCTACAAAGAATAGTTTTAGTTTGGATTATTTCAAGCAGCAGAGATGTGGTTGCTAAAGTGTTACTTAAAAACTGCATGACATTACGTGAACTTAAGTTACCCTAATCATTTAACTAAATAATAAAGAAAATTAAATATGTAGCATAGAAAAAAAAACTTCACTTTTTCTGTTTTTGATTGGAATGTAGTCAGCCATAATCCACATTGTACTATTAGATCTGGCCTGAATTTTCCTAAAAGATCATCACATAACCTGGCTGGTGACATATTTGTACACAGATGACAAGTTTATTATAGAAGAGGTAGGCTAAAAAGTAGGCCATAAAAGACTAATACACTCTCTTCCATCAACTTAAAACTAATATGGGCAAAACTGAACTCTCTTTTTCCTCCTAAATTGACACCACTCCCTCAATCCTGTCCCTGCTGAGAACACCAACATCCGCCCTGCCACCCAGACCCATAACTTGGTCCAGACTTCATCTCACCCGACCATTACAGCCAAGCTTTGTTCAAATCTTTGTTTCCTCCTCTATAACATTTCTAAGACGCCACCTTCTCTGTGATGCAGGTACCCCAACGCATTCTGGGAAAGGCTTAAGAGGAGGTCAATTAATCTGTCTGCAAACACTGGCAGGTGGGTTAGGCCTTGTTAGGAATCAAGTCCAGCTGACGGGAAAGCAGGATTTGTTTCCTTAAAGAGCTCAGTGAAACTGGTTGAGAAAAGCAGACCTTGAGGACAGAAGGAAGAAAAGCTCTCCTTCTCTCGGAAGCAGTCTAAAAGAAGACAGATATGGACAATACAGCAGAGGCTGGCAGACTAATGCCCTTGTGAGCAAGCCTGAGTGGAGGCAGGGGCTTTGAGGAACCGTAGCCTGCCTATACCCCTGAGTAGGAGACGGAGGATGCCATTCCCCGGGCTATGGGGATCGAATGAGGCACAGAAGCATCTCCTTAGGCAGGAGGAGAGGATCAAAGGCATGCTGGTGATGAGGTGGCTACCCACAGAGCCCAGATGGAATGAAGGTTTGGTTTAGTGTACATTTCTGTTGGCCTTTGGTAAAGGACTCCATGGGGCAGGACTCTACGAAATGATCTACTCTCCCATGGCCAGAATAGAACAAAGGACAGTGGGAGAAACTGAGGCAAAAATTGCTGTAACAGGACAGCCAGCCACCAAGAGGGGGCACGTTGGAGTCACAACTAAGCCACAGTCATGCATCATAAACATTGTAACCTGCTCGCACCGAGTCTATCCAGCCTCCCACAATCCTTTCACTGGTCCTCTACTTCTACATACAACATTCAAGCTTCTCGGCCTTACGTTCTGAATCATTAACAGCTTTCTTACTCGCTATATAGCCATGGTATCCTCTCACCTCTTACCCCCTCTGCACCACCTACGATACTAGCTATATCTTCCCACTTGTCCACAGTCTTCGGCCAAGATGGGTGCCTCACATGACATACTTCCAGATGGGTGTCCAATAATTTAGACAGACAGACAGACAGACAGACAGACAGACAGACAGACAGACAGACAGACAGAGAGCCCCTTTACTGTGTCTGAACTTGGGCAGACAAATACTGAGGCACCCAGTCATTCATCATTTTTGAAAGTCTAGCCTTCGGTGCCTTTTTCCATGCTACTCCTTACAGACAGAATGCCCTCCTTGAACTTATCTTTCCAAATCCATCCTGAATAAATCTCTTCTTCCATGATGACTATATGAAATCCGCAATTTGACAATGGACAGACTGTTCATTTAAAACTGTATTCAATCTCTCAAGGTATACACAAAATCTAATAAAGGTATATAAATATTGCACATAGAATCATTACGGTTGGAAGGGACCCCAGAAGGTCATCTAGTCCAGTGCTTCTCAATGACCAGTCCGCACTGAGATATCCCTGACAGGGCGTGTAAAGGCAGCAAGAGGGTCCCTAGCATCAAAAAGGTTGAGAGAAACTGATCTAGTCCAGCCCCTTGCTCAAAGCAGGACCCCAAACCCAACTAAATCATCCCAGCCAGGGCTTTCCTCACTGGACACAATACTCATATGTATTGGTGGTGACCCTCTTCTCTCACATGCTTCACCTTTTGGGTCCTCCTAGTGTGAAGCTTCTGGGGGCATAGGTGCCTCTTCTTATGCATTGGTCCCAGCGACAGATATGCTGCGTCCCTGAGTCAACTGGGACCATAAATATAACAGATCAATAATAACATACATTACCCTTAAATAGATATAATCTCACAGATTGGCAATATATATATTAACGCCTTTCCAAGTTGCATTACAGACTCAATTTTTTATGTTTCAAAACAAAAGGATAGATATGAGGGGGGAAATGGTTAATTTTATGTCCAGTGCCAGATTTTATTCTCAACTGTGAGTTATTAAAAGAAGTTAATGACCTGGCAAAAGGCAGCCATATTATGCCCCAAAACCTAAACTCATTCTTTCAAAGCACAAGTTCCAAAGGGGTAGCCGTGTTAGTCTATTGTAGAGAGACAAAAGGCCTGGGGCACTTTTAAAGACTAACAGATTTATTTATCGCATGAGCTTTCGTGGGAGAAAATCCCACTTCGTCAGACGCTTTGAAGATAGGAAAGTTACAGAGTGGGAGGAAATTAAATGCAGGGGAGTGTATGACATAGCATCAGGTCAGGCTGTAACAGCAAATCAAAATAGGTGTTAGGATTCAAAACACTGGGGAACAGCACATAGAGGAAGGTGAGGTCAATTCACTTGATGTAATGCGAGAAAAATCCATAGTCCCTGTTTAACCCCAAGACAACTGAGTCAAATTTGCATAGAAGTTCAGGTTCTGCAGTTTCTCTTTGAAGCTGTGATTTGTTGTTCATCTGTTTCAACACAGCTATTAACAAGTCATCAAGGGAGTGAGCAGAGAGATTGAAGTGTTCCCCTACAGGTTTTGTAGTGTTGCAATTTCTGATGTCAGATTTGTGTCCATTTATTCTCTGGCGCAGAGACTGTCCTGTCTGTCCAATGTATAAGGCAGAGGGGCATTTCCAGCACATGATGGCATAAATCACATTGGTGGATGAGCAGGTGAACGAGCCCTTGATGGAGTAGGTGGCTTGATTAGGCCCTGTGATGGTGTCATCAGTGTAGATATGAGGGCAAAAGTTGGCAGCGTGGTCTGTTGCAGGGATATGTTTCTGCTTTAGTGTTTCTGTTGTATGATCTGTAGTTGCTGGTAAGTATCCTTTTAAGGTTAGGGGGCTGTCTGAAAGCAAGGAGAGGTCTGTCTCCTAAGGCTTGAGAGAGTGAGGGATCATCTTGTAAAATAGGCTGTAAATCTTTGATGATGTGTTGAAGAGGTCTGGCTTGGGGGTTGTAGGTGACGACCAGTGGCGTTCTGTTGTTGTTTTTCAAGGGCTTCTCCTGCAGTAGTTGACTTCTGGGTACCCGTCTGGCTCTGTCAATTTGTTTCTTCACTTCTGCGGGTGGGTACTGTAGTTTTAAGAATGCCTGATAGAGATCCTGAAGGTGTCTGTCTCTGTCTAAAGAGTCACAGCAAATGCGGTTACATCTTAAGGCTTGACTGTACACAATGGATCATGTGGTGTGTCGAGGATGAAAGGTCGAGGGATGTAGGTAACTAAACCAATCAGTAGGTTTGCGGTATAAGGTGGTCTTTATGTGTCCATCGCTAATTTGCACTGTAGTGTCCAGAAAGTGGATCTCTTGTGTGGAGTGTTCCAGGCTAGGTTTGATTGTGTTGTGGAAATTGTTGAAATCTCTATGGAAATCTTCAAGGGCATCTTTACCATGGGTCCAGATGATGAAGATGTCATCAATATAGCGTAGTGGGATTTTCTCCCACGAAAGCTCATGCGATAAATAA
Organism: Pelusios castaneus; assembly: GCA_007922175.1. Classification (NCBI taxonomy): domain Eukaryota; kingdom Metazoa; phylum Chordata; order Testudines; family Pelomedusidae; genus Pelusios; species Pelusios castaneus. The sequence goes on from ML685781.1 coordinate 8,197,075, forward strand.
ATCTGTTAATCTTTAAAAGTGCCACAGGACTCTGTTGTCTTTCTACAATAGACTAACATGGCTACCCCTTTGGAATTTAACCATAATACAGTTACTGACTGAAAGTTTACGTAAAAAAGATTTTAAAAACTACCACGTGGATAATTGAGCCATATGGCCACGGACACCACCACCTCTCAGGATCCCAATGCCACGATAACCACCAGAGAAGAGAGAGTGATCTGTGATGTTAAAGTAAAAAGATTGAGCTAGTCTTTATGGGCTTATTCACCCCAGTGTTTTAAAACAGACAATCATACATAGAAAGTTACCTTCATTTAATTAGCAGAAAAATGGGGAGATTAATTTAGGTATCTGAAGTGACAATTACTGCGGAACATTTTTGCATATAATTTGACATTACAAATGGAAACCACTTTCAAGACTGGTGTTTTAAACTTAACTAATTATTGTTTTAAAGTGCAGTCATCAAGGCCTTGTTACACAGACAACTACAGTACTGTAAAATGCTTGATTACTACAGCCATACTATTGACAACATTCAGTACCTTTTAGATATTACACTGGCATCCAAAAAAAAGTCAGCTGTACATGTCCTTGCTGTGTCATCATTCGGGGGCTTCACATTGCGACTGGAAAATACCATTTTCCCAAGTGTGAGAAAATGCTGAGATCACTTGCAATATCTTAATAAAATGCTGGCTTTCAAGGGATAGTACTGAGTCAGATTGGGCCCAAAGTTTAGATTTTTTTAATATGACATTTTTAACTTAATGTAAGTCTAATAGAAGGACTCTAATCTTTTATTTCCACTTTTAAACAAAAGATTAGTTTGCGATGTTGGCAACTCAATTACTGCAGTCCTGTCACAATGGACTATTTCTAAACACTCATAATATCTGAAACCAAAAACAGATCGCATAGAACATGAAAATGAAATTGACTGGTCTGTTTTCAAAAAAGAAAAATACAAAGTCAAAATGAACAGCATTAAAAAGCTGCATCAGTGAAATTGTTCATGATGTGTGTCCCTTTGACCCAGTATAGTTCGTTAATTAATACACCTAAGTTCTCTTTAGAGCTTTCTTGATTTTATGCTCCCGTTTTGCTCCTATTTCCTGTAACTGTTAAACAGAGAAATACAAATAAAAATGTCCATATTTATAGGTATCTAAAATTAACAGTAACTTTCACATAAACCGCTGTAGGCCAAAAGTAAAGGATGATCTAAAAGACAGGGCATTGGCCTAGGATTCAGAAAATCTATGTTTATTTCCTACTCCTGTCACTGACATCTAGTCTGACCATAAACAAGATACTTAATCTACCAGTGTCTTGCTTTCTCTGCATTTTTAATACAGAAAATACCTCCTTACCACGGTACTGAAAGGATAAAGACAAAGAAAGGTCAAACCAGATGTTTAGTGTTCTGAAAGTGGACTGTCATTAACATCACAGGAACAGTGATTTTTTTCAAGTTTTCAAACATCTGATGTGTTCTACCTATGGGTCCAAAAAATATAACCACCTTCATTTTGCTCAGAAGCAAAAGGATACGAGGTGTTCCTTCTGTTCTACACACCAAGTAGAGACATGCAGCAATCACATGAGTCATCTTTCTCCCCCGGGTTAAGTGCTTGCTCACCGCCATCTTGAAGAAGTTAAAGGCAGTATCAAGACAATGCTGGTTGAGTTGTAACTGGTTTCCCAAGTGGTGAATTTGACGTCTCCCTAAAAAAAAGAGAGAGAGAGAAACAATTCTGTAATTAATTTATTTTTTAAATGAAGGACCGAACATTAAATGAATTTTGTTTAGCAATTCAAGTTACTTGGCATTTTGTTGCAGAAAAATCTCTCTCAACAAATCACAAAGACTATGAGAAGGTATATAAAACAGTAAAACTTCTTTTGAACAAAATAATTTAGATTCCATGGAGAATAAATATATCCTAAATTTTCAAATGTGTCCATTATTTTTGGGCACCCAATTGAGACAGTTAGCCTGATTTTCAGAGAGAGGCTGAACAGCCAACTGAAGTCAGCCAGAGCTTTCGGTGCTCAGCACCTCTGAAAAAAAATAAGGCAATCAGACAGAAAAATAAGGCAATCAGAAATATTTAGAACTACACTTCATTTGGATGAGAAAACATCCAAAATGTGCTAGGCAATTTTCTAAACACAGGAAAATTTTGTTCCGTAGATCGTGAATCCTGCACTTGCTCATCTTTAGAGATGAATTTCTTTAAAGAAAAAAAAATTTTATTGTGGTACGCTTGATCTTAATTGCAAACCAGTTATACATTTTGTGGCAATTCCCCAGAAACTAGTGAACTGTGTGGTTCCTCCTAACAATACACTAAAACCATAAGGAAAGGACTTTCTGCGCTTATGTCAAAGCTGCTACCATGGTTGTCGCTGTTAAAACAGAACTTCCTTCCTCTGCACACATTCAGAACACTGGCTTCATTTAAAGTTTGGCTGCCAGATTACATTGATTAAGAAAAACAAATGTGCCTTCACCATCAGAAGACAAATATGTTAAATGAGTCATAATAGGAAGTCGTATAGCTGTTAAGACAGATGTGGAAAGCAAGGTACAACTCTTTCTCAAAGTTCTAGCTATAGGGAATCGTGCCAATAAGGGAATATGTGAATGACTTTGTACAAAAGAAAAAGATGGGAGAAGTCGTGACGAAAAGTACTGGGTTCACTAACAAATAACAGGTCAGACAGTAATTAAAACAATGTTAGTTCAATACAACAGACAAATGTTTCCACTATACGTTCTTACAGGAAACGTGTATCCATTAATTTCACAGATATGTTAAACTCGTACAGATATTTGATGAGGCGGGTAAAATGTTTGCCATGTGGCTTCATCCAATTTTCAGTTCAGGCAACAGTGAAAATACAACAACTGTCAGAAAAAGAAGAACATATATCTGTACATTCTTTACTTTGTGAAACCTGATAATCAGGCACTTCCTACATAAGCAGCACTGACAATATGTTGAGGGAGGGGCATAGTATCTGAAAAGCCTTCCGTCAACAAGAAAATTCTGGCATGGTTCCAGTAAGACACTCCCAGAAACCTAGCTAAGATTCTATGTAACTCCTCCCAAGCAGAAAGGTGCACATAAACAGAGAACCACAGAATTATGTGAACTTCCCAGATGCACAAATAGGAGTTGTGTGCACTCATCAAGGACACAGTCCATAGGTGCTCTGGGCACTTATGCCTCACTCCAGGGATTTCATCTCATTTCTTTAGTAGACAAGAAGCAAAACATCATGTACATAATTTTCAAACAGGGAGAGAAAAGTTTTGAGGAAGGAGGAGAGGTTTCATCTCCCAAAGTTATTTCACATACCTATTCAATCTGGGGGCTGATCCAAAGCCTACTGAAGTTAATGGGAGTTTTTCCAAAAACTTCAATGGGCACTGACAGGATCAAGTCCTTAGTAGCCAAATTAACTTCAAATACAGTCTTTTCCCAAAATTAAGCTACTGGCTTACATCTCCTCTGTTCCTCCCCATTGTGCTTTTCTGCATAGCCTGCAGCCTACCATCGAAACATCCTCTATTCCCGCCAGAGACTTTTTGTTCTTCCTTATTCCAGTCTTGCCCCTTTATTAAAGTATCGGCTTTAAACTCCTCTTATTCTATAAGTCAATCATATCAACAACCTTTCATGTGTCTAAGAACTGCATATGACCTCCCCCTGAAGAACACTGATGCATGAAGAGTCTATTACCAGGTCCTCCTTTTTCCCAAGAGCTGAGTGCAATGCCTCTACAGAGCTCCACGCCCAGGGTGATAATGGGACAATTAGGAAATTTAAAAAAAAAAAAGAAAGAAAAAATACTGGGGAAGGACAATCTAATTTTCAAACAATAGTATCCAGAGATACTTTATAATGTTCCTTCAAAAGTAGTATTTTCTCCACTAAACCAGCCTCTGAGCCCAAAATCACCGCTAGTACTCTCTTGATTCTTAACCTTGTTTTTAAACATGCAAAAAGAATTTAGTGTAATCCATCCTGTGTAGAGCCAACAGCATGTTTGATTAATTAACTCACTTTTACAGAAGACCGTTTCACCTAACATCAAAATGTAAAACCTACGTAACAACCACCCCACCTACCAATGAAATGCTACAACAGTACAAGTGCCAGAGTGTTTGGGGTGTGCACAAGACAGTGAGCTGTAAAGACAAACCCCTTGGGAACAGTGTTCGTTGACTGAACACTCTATTCAAGCATGTTTGCAGGTCTAATGGAAGATTTAATTCTACCGTGTTAGCATTTCTTCAGATTGCTTTTGCACATTTCATTGGTAGCCCACCACACAGGAAAGTAAGATGCAAAAAATTTCAAACTCTCCATTCTTCTTACTCTCCATTTCGAAGAGGGGGGTTGATATTTTCTTGGCCCCACAATTTACATGCCAACTTACGCAATAAGGTAGGGCTTGTACACACTACGGCCTTGTCACACAGTAAGGGGTTTTACCGCGCGATAAGGCTGTGAGCGTACACACTACAATCTTGCTTGTTGAGCGGCAACAGCCCTCTTGCCCTGCAACAGGTAAACAACCTAAACAAGCGTGGTTAGGCGTATCACAGAACAGCTGTTCTGTGGCAGAGCCAGTGTGTAGGGTCCTTGCACTTTTGACAGCCTTCAGAAATGTCCCGGAGTGCCAGTCGAGGCCACACTGGGACACCGGCACTGTCACACTTGTCAATTTCACTGCTCCAGCAGAGCAGAGCAGTGAAATTGACAAGTAGTGGAGCTCCTGCCACAGGAGCTCTGCTGCTGTTGAAGCCACCAAGAATCCTGGTGGCTCCCGGGGACTGGCCACCTAGGGTGGCGGCTCCCGAGTGGCTTCCCGGCTTCGGAGCCCTGGCCCTGGGGAAGCCCGGCTGCCGCAGAGCTTCCGCAGGGCTGGGGCTTTGCTGCCGAATAGCCCCCTCCCCCCCAGTGGGGCTCCAGCGGGGCAGGGCAGCCGCAGGGAACCCCCAGGCAGCCCTACAGCCCTGTGGGGAAGGGAGGGTGGGGTGTAGAAGCAGCCCCACTGCCAGCCCAAAGGCTGGCTGAAGCAGTGCATGGTAGGATAGGTGCCCACCATGCACTGCTCCTTGTAACAAAAATTCAAAGGAGTGTGTGAACACTCCTTTTCATTACAAGGAGTGCTGTGTGGATGGGGGAAAGCATTACAGTTATAACGCTTGCTTGTCCCGCAACAACTTTATTGCGGGACAAGTCTGTAGTGAGTACATAGCCTCAGTTCACCCCTGCCCTGTAATGCCACTTCTTTGGACAGTATTTCCCAAAATACTAACTACCAAATCCAACAGCTTTAGTGGTAGAATAGTAAATTAAAATCACATAAAAATGTGCCCGTTCTCTGTATGTTTTTAATAACAGCAATCACATGAGTCAAGTCAATTCTCTCCCTAGCTGTCTGAACAGGTTGTGCCCATTTTAAACTCCGGTTTCAGCTAAGATGGGGCATAACAGTCAGCAAACCTGAAACGGGAGCTAGTGGGTTCAAAAAGAGGGTGAAGCTATTCAGAACAATAGGCAAAGATGCTCCTAACTTCATTTTCTATGTCTTGGAGTAGGAAAATATGGAGATCAAGAAGGCCTGAGGAGGAGTAATCAAACAGAAGACGAGAGGAGGACCTGGAACAAGAATTTTAGGGATTATAATGAAAAGAAAAGACTGCTGAAATGATGCGGAAAAGTGGCAGGACTTGGACACTGTGGATGTATGGGTCAAGAAAGGGAGAGGAGTCATAGACAACTACCAGGATATGATTTGAGTGCTGCAGAGGAAGGTGATTGATGGTGAGGGCATGGAGGGAAGAAAAGGAGGTTTGTTTTTTTTAATATTCATTAACTTATTCAGATGGCGGTGAGGAAAAGTAAAGCGGGGGTGTGGGGGGTAATGGGGGGGGGGGCAGCCTGAGGGAGAGAAAGGAAAGGCTGGAGTGGTGCATTGTGTGTGGACTGTAAAGGGAAAGAGGGAGGAGGTTGGCTGATACAACCAATAAAGAGATGGAAAAGAATATCCGGAGTTCAAATAGTAAAAAGCGGCTTAACACGGACATTTAAGTGGTGCAACCAGAGCAGACACACCCAACGCTGGGCCTCTTCCTGCTCTACTGGTGCTGCTCCCAGCCCATGGTAGGGAAATCCCTGCTACTTCCATGCTTTGATGCTTTGCTGATGCTCTTTAACTTAACTGTGTTAATCAGAATTTGTAAACTAAACTGTAAAAGGTTGATTGATTGCTCTAACTGAAACTAATTTAGGTTATCCACGATTCATTTGAAAGCACATTTTTAAACAGAAGTTCTTTTGTCTGATACTTTTTCACTCAAGAAGATTTTACAGCTCAGATAAAATTAATACATGTTTAATCCTTAACCAGCTGAAAGGCTGTCTTGCTAGAGAGAAGTGTGAACACACATTTATCTTTAATGAAAGGTATTCCTTAGCTCCTGGCATTAAAGGATTGGAAAGAAAAGGAAAAAAAAAAAATCACTCCACGCACTTCAAGACAGAGCTACTGATCATAACAGTGCATTGTTCTTCACTCTTATCAAAGTTTATTTACGCTTGGTTTTAATCTGTTTTATTTGGACAATGTTTTTACAGCAAATCACATTTCTATGCACATTTCAAAATGGCATAATTATTCTTAGTGATTTCTACAATGCCCATCTACATTTATAAGTCAATTGTTACCATTCCCACAACAGACGGCACATTACTGCTGATCTGCACACTTACTCCACTCCCCATCTTCGTGACTTTTAGATCATTCGACGGAGAAATTTGCTTAGGACTTTTGATCTGAATGTTTTTGGAAGGATTGCTTTTATCTGTGATTTTAAAAGACAATATTTTTCAGTCATACCAAAAATGTCAGAACTTGTTCTACAGAACTTACAAACCAAACGGTATCTTAAAAAAATACATCTGACAAATCAGCAAATTGAAGAAACCCATTGACTGCTGCTGAAACTAAACTTGTTTGGTTTTAAACACAAAAAGCTGTGTTTCTATGTTATGTAAACCTTTCCATACAAACTGAGTACAAATTGTTGCAGCGACGTCTGTCTTCTAGCCGTCAGCACCAGACACTCTGCAGGTGGTAAGAACTGTTCTACACCACAGCAGAGTGAAAACTAATAAGAGCCTTGTCAGCTTTCAAGATTTTTCTGTGGGCATCAGTGAAACTGAAAAGAATCTTGTTAATTACGTTCTGCAGCAGCTTGGGAAGATTTCTGCAATGAGGAACTACAAACTGATGCTGGAGAAGGGATAGAGAAACACCACTGCAGCAGTTATAAAGCTGGATATCTATATATATCGATATATATACACACATACACACACACACACACACACACCCTATCTCAGCAGACACAAACTTAGAAGAAAAGGAGTATTAGACACACACACACCCCATCCTGATCACAGCAACCAAGCATCTTCACATTTATTACATGCTTGCTAGATGGAGGCTGATATGGAAGATGAAGCTGCCTCTGAGCAAGGTCCAGGGAAAAACACCTGGTGCATAAAAACGGCCATACAGAATCAAACCAATGGTCTACCTATCCCAATACCTTGTCTCTGAGACTGAGCAGTGCCTCAAAGGGAATGAACAGAACAGGCCAATTTCCAATGATCCATCCCATCATTATGTCCCATATTATGGCAGTCACTGATGGCCCTATCTACCATGAACTTATCTAAATTCCATTTTGAATCCAGTTATACTTTTTACTTTCACTAAATCCTCTGGCTACAAGTTATATTTAATTTTTGTATCTTTCGCTAGCTGCTCTTCCAATTCTTGCTTGGCCTGCCTAATTAGTCTTTTACATTTGTCTTGCCAGAATTTATGCCCCCTTCTAGTTTCCTCAGCTGGGCAATGTCTACACTTACTTAAATTAGTTCGAATTAGTTAGTTCGAACTAGAAAAAATTAGTTCGAACTAAGCAAGTTCATGGCACTTGCTTAGTTCGAATTAGCGATCTCCATTGATTTCAATGGGCCGGTTAGTTCAAACTAAGAAATTAGTTCGACCTAACATGGCCACATCGGTTAATTCGAACTAGTTAGTTCAAATTAAAGCCTTACTTCTAATACCCTATTCGAAGTTATTAGTTCAAATTAAGGAAGCCCTTAATTCAAACTAATTAAAGCTTAGTGTAGCCATGGCTTTAGTTAGTTCAAATTAAGCTTCCTTAATTCGAACTAACTTGCCAGTGTGGACAGAGCCCTGGATTTGAATTCCAATTTCCAAAGGATGCCTTTTTGTCTCTAACTGCCTCCAACACTCTACTGTTTAGCCATGATGGCTTTTTTTTTTTTAATCTTTTTTTTTTTTTAATTTGGGGTATACATTTAGTTTAGCCTCTACTACGGTGTTTTAAGTAGTCTCCATGCAGTTTAACAAACAAGGAGTCCTGGGGCACTTTTAAAGACTAACCAATTTATTTATTGCATGAGCTTTCGTGGGAGAAAATCTTCAGTGTCTGACGAAGTGGGATTTTCTCCCACGAAAGCTCATGCAATAAATAAATTGGTTAGTCTTTAAAAGTGCCACAGAGCTTGTTTGTTTTGCTGACCTAGACTAACACGGCTACCCCTTTGGAACTCTATGCAATTTGTAGCACTTCATCATTATGACTGTTCCTTTTAACTCCCGTTTAATTCACTTCCACTAAAAATGTTTTTGTGTAGTACTTCTTTTCAAAGTGAAATGCTATTGTGGTGGGTTTCTATGGCATTTCCCCCTCCCCATCCTACCCTACAAGTATGTTAAATTTAAATTACATTATTGTTGCTTTGACCAAGCAGTCCAGCTACATTCATCTCTTGAACCCACTTAGGACTAAATCAAGAATTGCTTCACCCTTGTGGGTTCCAGAACTAGCTGTTCCAAGCATTCATTTAGGATGTCTAGAAATTTTATCTCTGCATCGTGCCTTGAGGTAACATATACGAGTCAATATGAGGATAGTTGAAATCTCCCATTATTAGAGACTACAAAACAGAAAACCCAATAATCTACCTGAGCATTTCACAGTCACAATCACCATTCTGGTCAAGTGATTCATAGTATATCCCTACTGCTATACTCATTGTTCAAGCATGGAATTTCAATCCGTAGAAATTCTGGGGTCCAGTAGGACTCATTTAAGATTTTTGCTTTATTTATGCTGTCTTTCACATGTAGTGCCACTCCCCCTCCAGTGTAACCTACTCTGTCATTCCTATATATTCTGTACCCCGGTATCATACTGTGTCTCATGGATTATCCTCATTCCACCAAGTTTCTGTGATGCATAATATATCAATATCCTCATTTAATACTAGGCACTCAAGTTCACCCATCTGAGTATTCACGGACTTCTTGTATATAAGCACTAGTACATGTTGTCAATAGTCAGTTGCTTGCCTTCGTGTGTTACAATTAAATGGAATTCTTTTCCATTTGAGTGTTTCTCGCTAACGCCTACTTGTGTATTACCAACTTCTTCCTATTCTTTTTACTAGGGCATAGAGATCTCTTTTATAAATTCATCCCTAACAAATGTCTGCCAGACCCATGTGCTCCTCTGCACCTGTCAGCCAGCGCCAAACCCTTCAGAGGGAAAGCACAGAACAGGGCAATTACTGAGTGATCCATCCCATCATCCGGCCCCAACTTCTGGCAGTCAGAGGTTTAAGGATGCCCAGGACATACAGTTGTGTTTCTAACCATTTTGACTAATGTCCACTGAAGTACCTCTCCTCCATGAACTCATCTAATTCTTTTTGAATGGTAGTCAACAAATGTGATGCACTTGCAAAAAAGGTTAATATCATTCCGGGGTGTGTCAACAGACATGTCACATGTAAGACAGCTCTACGCTCAGCACAAGTGAGTTCTCAACTGGCACGCTGTGTCCAATTCTGGGTGCCACACTTTAGGAAAGATGTGGACAAATTGGAAGGAGGCAAGAGAAGAGCAATAAAAATGATAAGATTTCTTTGGCATTTGTCCCATTTTCTCTTGATCAGTTGGCAAGAGCACACGTGATAAATTCCCAATTTTAAAAGTCTTGATCTACTGAACATTAGTATCCCGTGGGATTGTATGTGCTACCATAGTATGTGAAGATACAAAATATCCTGTTAAATGTTATTAGAATATGTTGTGAGGTAGGACCTACTTAAACCAACTTTTCAAGTAAAAGAGTGAAATGGCCAGGTGTGCTAACAGCCCATCGAGGAAAGATTCCATTAGTAGGTATAACATGCTTTGTGGAATTCGCGGTTAATGATTTTTTCCTTTTAAGAAGGATTCTCATTGCTTCATGTTTCTTATATTCCCACTCAAAGGGAGCCTCTCTGGGCTGAAAGTCTTAGCTAAAATATGCAACCAGTTGACTTATAGAAATCAATCACCTTTGGCTTTTTTATTTTCCTAAGTTATAGGCCAAACTTTTCAAACCTGAGTGCCTGAAGGTAAGCTTCTAAATACATATTTAGTTTCCTAAACGGAAGTGAGACTGTTTTTCAAAAGTGCTGAGCGACTGCTCTCACACAAGTCAGAGATTTTAGCCACATATGTGGATGAGCAATAACGCCTTTGTTATTCAACAGAGCTACCAAAACACTGAGGGGAAAATCTTTATTACTTATTCAGGGTTTCTCGCCTGTAGTTTAAATCAATAATCAACAATGTAAAAACTGCAGAGTCCATGTTTATAAAAATGAACACCAAAATCAATTTCTGAAGTGCTGCACTTTGATGTTTTTTTAAAAAGCATCTTCTTAAATGGAAAGTCTGAAACAAGAAGAACCATGATTTGTCATCAGAAAGAGCTAAAGGAAAGCCAGCATTTGATGTTTATTTCATATCCTACTGTTGCAAAGTTCAACTGACACTTTCTGGACACTACAGTGCAAATTAGCGATGGACACATAAAGACCTCCCTATACCGCAAACCTACTGATCGGTATAGTTACCTACATCCCTCGAGCTTCCATCCTCGACACACCACACGATCCATTGTGTACAGTCAAGCCCTAAGATATAACCGCATTTGCTCTGACCCTTTAGACAGAGACAGACACCTTCAGGATCTCCACCAGGCATTCTTAAAACTACAGTACAAACCCACAGAAGTGAAGAAACAAATTGACAGAGCCAGACGGGTACCCAGAAGTCAACTACTGCAGGAGAAGCCCATGAAAAATAACAACAGAACGCCACTGGTCATCACCTACAACCCCCAAGCCAGACCTCTTCAATACATCATCAAAAATCTACAGCCTATTTTACAAGATGATCCCTCACTCTCTCAAGCCTTGGGAGACAGACCTCTCCTTGCTTTCAGACAACCCCCTAATCCAGGGGTCTGCAACCCAAAAGATAAGAAGAGCCGTTTTTGAAAATTCCTTCAATAACAAAGTGTTTTGAGAGCCACAATGGGTGTAGCCTCCTGGTGGGAGGTGCAGGGAGGTGAGCCAGGATTTCTGCTGCAGGGTCCCCTTATGCAGGGGGGGGGAAGCCTGGAGCTTGGCATGGGCTAGCCGTGGGGTCCCTGGTGGCTGGGGGAAGCCCAGAGCCAGGCATGGGCCTCCTGCAGGGTACCCCGGAGGTTGGGGGAGCCCAGAGCCGCAAGGGGGTAGCCAAAGAGCCGCATGTGGCTCCAGAGCCACAGGTTGCAGACCCCTGTCCTAATCTTAAAAGGATACTTACCAGCAACTACAGATCACAGAACAGAAACACTAAAGCAGGAACACAGCCCTGCAGCAGACCACGCTGCCAACTTTGCCCTCATATCTACACTGATGACACCATCACAGGGCCTAATCATGCCACCTACTCCATCAAGGGTTCATTCACCTGCTCATCCACCAATGTGATTTATGCCATCATGTGCCGGAAATGCCCCTCTGCCTTATATATTGGACAGACAGGACAGTCTCTGCGCCAAAAAATCAATGGACACAAATCTGACATCAGAAATTGCAACACTGCAAAACCTGTAGGGGAACACTTCAATCTCCCTGCTCACTCCCTTGACGACTTGTTAATAGCTGTGTTGAAACAGATGAATAACAAATCACAGCTTCAAAGAGAGTCTGCAGAACTCGAACTTATATGCAAATTTGACTCTGTTGTCTTGGGGTTAAACAGGGACTATGGATTTTTCTCGCATTACATCAAGTGAATTGACCTCCCCCTCCTCTATGTGCTGTTCCCCAGTGTTTTGAATCCTAACACCTATTTTGATTTGCTGTTACAGCCTGACCTGATGCTATGTCATACACTCCCCTGCATTTAATTTCCTCCCACTCTGTAACTTTCCTATCTTCAAAGCGTCTGACGAAGTGGGATTTTCTCCCACGAAAGCTCATGCGATTAATAAATCTGTTAGTCTTTAAAAGTGCCACAAGACTCTGTTGTCTGACATAAGGAAGTATAACTGATTAATTCGTTTTCATTAAAGATAAATTTTAGACAGCTCTCACTTCTATTTGTGTAAACCTAAAACAATATCTTACACTAAGAGTGGTAGCAACAACCATAGTTAAGCTTTCCTGAGCGTTACCAGTTATACTCATTTTTAGTTACTCACAACTTCCTGCATTTTTTTAAACGTATTCGCCTGAAGTGTTCGAAGCTTAGTTTCTGCCCACTAGCACTCATTCCCTTCATGTGCTCTCAAAAGTGGGCCCAGGTGTTTGAGTACAAGGACAACAAACCTCACCATCTGATAAGGAAGTATTTACAGTTCCCAGGATTTCCCATCCTAATGCAATTCCCAGGGCTTGCCCCAGACTAGCTTGTTTACCCAGATAACTTCTCTGCTATTCCTCTATAATAATGGAGCTATCATTCTAGCTGGCAACTCTTACTATGAAACAGCTTTGGAGAAAGCTAAAATGACCTTGTTTTTTTTCTATGTATGACAAGACTTCCTAAGTAGAGGGAATAGCCATAATCGTACTAAACAGAGTACGAACAGAGGGAAAGAATTCAGGGGTTAGAGACTTCGAATTTCTAACGGAAATAGAAGCCTCTTCCTGTGTAGACAACTGAAATTTCTTACCTCCGAAAGTCTGAAGCCTGTATACCTAAATTAAATGCCATCCCAGCAAACAATTCTAAAGTTGCTTCCAACTTATAAATGCACGCATGATTCTTCAGTGTCCCTTTGATCAAATATCCATGAGGCAGTTACTGTTATAATTGCTACTATTTGGGAGAAGGCTTTTAATTCAACTTCCCAATGAAGAAATCATTGATGTGCAGTGTGGATATAGACCTAGTGCAACTTATGGTATTTACACTTATACATCAGCCCTAGAACAGAGATAATGGCATACAGAACACTTGACCTAACACCAACGATCCGTTCTCAGCAAGCAACTCTACTTCAAGAGCTGACTTAGAGATCAAAGAAAGAACAAATTCCTTTGTTGTTTGTCACAACTCCCAAAGAAATTTACAAGGGAACCAATACCACCACAGCATTTTCTTCCAAGAACAAACATCTGCTTATATGTTAGGAAAAAAAAAAAAAACTTTTCAAATTAAGTGTAATGGCACTCTCTCATGACCTTTGCTACCAGAATATTTTAAAACATTCCTGTGCATTCTCTCTATGAATATGGGATTTGAGTAGAAGAGCTGATACTAATTCTGAAAAACATCAATGAAAATGCAAGCCTCGGTCACAGTAACACACCTTGAGACCCCATTATAAAAAGAGCAAGTCTCTTTCGTGCTCAGCTTAGTCAATTTCTGCTGGTAAATGGTGAAGGTTCTTAGCACAACAGCAGCCAATTGAGACATTCCTATGAATGCTTTAATATACCAAGGTTCATTTCTCATTCGCCTAAAGAACAGCTTTATGGTCTATACTGAAGAAAGGACATCTCTGAACTAGTCTGCAGAAGTCAACTCCTACAGGAGAAGCCCAAGAGAGAAAACAACAGAAGGCCACTAGTCAATACCTACAATCCCCAAGTCAAGCCTCCACAACACATCATCATGGACCTACAGCCTGTTCTACAAGATGATCCCTCACTCTCTCAAGCCTTGGGAGATAGCTCTCTCCTCACTTACAGACAGCCCCCCACCCATAAGAAGATACTCGCCAGCAACTGCAGACCCAACCACAGAATCATTAAAGCAGGCACCTATCCCTGCAATAAACCACATTGCCAACTTTGTCCAAATATCTGCACAAAAGACACCATCACAGGACCCACTCAAGCCAGCTCCTCCATCAAGGGCTCATTCACCTATTCATCCACCAATGTGATTTATGCCATCATGTGCCAGCAATGCCCCTCTGCCTTATACATTGGACAAACAGTACAGTCTCTGCATAAGGGGATAAATGGATACAAATCTGATCTAAGAAATAACAATATTCAAAAACCAACAGGGGAATTCTTCAATCTCCCTGCTCAGTCCATTGATGATTTGTAAATAGCTGTACTCAAACAAATGGATTACAAATCAAAGCTTCAAAGAGAAACTGCAGAATTTGAATTCATATGCAGATTTGACACTGTTACCTTAGAGTTACATAGAGATCTCGGGTTTATTTCTTATTACAAGTCATTTGACCCCACCTCCCTCTATGTGCTGTTTTCCACTGTTTGAATTTAAACAACTGCTTTGATTTGCTGTACCAGTCTGACCTGATCCTATGACTTACACTTCCCTGCATTTATTTTCCTCCCATTCTGTAAGTTCCTCATCTTCAAGCATCTGACAAAGCGGGATTTTCTCCCACTAAAGCTCATGCGATAAATTTGTTAGTCTATACAAAAGTGCCACAGGACTCCTTGTTTGTAGTCTTTAAAGCAGTTCAGAAGTAAACAAAATGAATGCACCACTTCAAAGTGTACAGGAAAAGTGTCTACACAAACAACTGTTTGAGAAATAGAGTTAGACTATTAAACTCCTTTGCTGTTCAAGACGAAAGGTCAGAGAGTATCTAATATCACGCTGGTAATTCTTCCAAGAGAGCATGAAATGGAAAAGTGCTCTCTAAAGATGCAGCCCATCCAAAACAAAGGTTATGACAAAAATCCTGTTAGAACAAGATTATTTCTCCTCATCTTTTTTCCTTTTTAAATTGGGTGGATAAATTAGCAGTCCACACAGCTGGGAGGGGAAGGACGTGTATAGGTCTTTAGGCAATGTTAGTGGTGCGTCTATCTGTTTGCAGCAGTCAATGACGAGGACATTTTTAAAAAGCTTCCTAACCAAGTTAAGTCAAGCCAAAAGACTAGAACAAAAACACACGTTCCTCCACTCCGACGGCAAAGGGTTGAAAATACCAGGACTGTGGCATATAAATACACATGTGAAAGAACACCATTGAATCAACGTGTGAGTTAGTTTCAGCCGCAAATCTTTCTGGTAAGGAGAGAACATACCTATTCTCTTCTGACAAACTGCAGAAAATTAGATTTTATTTCATAGGCTGCCAACAGAGACATGAAAAAGTGTATTCAACTGTAGGGAAAATAGTGTACTTTGGGCATACAGCTCACTGCTATTTAGCAGGATGCATTGTTGAAAGATGTTGCAATGACAGCACAGAAAATCAAAATCTTCACCGCCCACAAAACAAATACAGTCAAAAAATGGGAAATGGGTCAAATCCTCCTGAGCCAAGTCAAAAAAACTGGAATGCTCCAATGCTCCATGGGAAGCAGAATCCCAAGTTTGTAGAATCCCAGCAAATTTGCTCTCAAGTCACTACATTGTCATGGGGCGTGGCTGCCCTGTAGCACCCATCTGCTAGCCAAGCGTAGGGGGCTGGCGTGGCCTGTGTCCATTTCCCATGTCAAAGCTGGCCTCTTCTGTTTCCCAGATGTCAGTGTGTGCTAGAGAGATGTGGCTTAGCCCTCTGGCCAAATGATAAACTTAATGGACCATCTTATGTAGAAAAATCCAGATAAAATGTTCCAATTGAACAAAAAGGTTCTTCTATCCTTTAGGCCCTGTTCCCAGCCCTTTCTGAACTATCTTTGAGAATCTTTCAGGCTCTGGGATAGAGCACTCTCCCTCTGCTGGGGTCTGTTCCTTGCATCCTTCTCCTGCTCCAGTACAGAACATTTTTGGCCTCTAGGAGTGGTTCTGGAGTACAGGTCTCCTGCAGGCACTAGCTCAGGTTCTTCCACAGTAGCCAGCCTATTTGCTGTGGTTCTGATCCCCAGGCAGTTCTTCCATAAGGCCCATCTCACCATTAAATTATCATCTGACCCTACATCATCCCATTCACCAAGACTGGGATGTAGATAACTATGGGACATGGCTGGCTGGCATTCTCTCTGACAGGCAGCCTATGGATGGCAGCAGTTTCATCATCCATATCCACCAGGCATTTTGGCCTATGCATTTTGGAGACGTATAGTCAAAGATCTACGGCCACATTCCTCCCCAAAAATCCCTTTTATGCTATCACAGAAGGGTCCCAAAAGAGTATACCTCTGAAGCATGTAAAATGTGCAGACCCGTTGTGTACACTCTCCAGGTCCCTCCTTCATGCAGCAGAATCATATTAGCCCTGTTTCAGTGGCCTTGAACATGCTGCCCATGGGCAGAGGATGTAACCAGATGAAAGCTTCTTTACACCGTCCTGCTAAAATGCCTCAAGCTCATTTAGAGAAGTGAACTGAGTGAGGAAGTGGGGCACTGATCTAGAATGTGCTACAGACAGACAAAAGGTTTTCCCGCCCAGAGATTTATGATTTACTGTGCCTTTAAAGTCACATGCCACATCTTGAGCCCACATTAAAGAAGTGGTTATGGATGATCATCATGCCAGGCAGCACATTATCATTACACTGAATAAGTGCTTCTTCACTAGCTACATCTGCCCAGCAGCCATTAGGATGTGTGTTAGAGGATATTTTATAACATGGCCACCCTGAATAACAGTTCACTGCATAAAACAAGTGGATATTTTACGCACTTTGTATGCAGTACATGATTTCACATTTGCTGTCTCAGAGTAGTTTAACGTTAATGGTTCTTTTAAGAACAGTTTTATCCAAGTCCATTTATTATTCGCAATTTGCTAACACACGGTGCACATCTAATAATCTAAAGGGAAAATGCCATCAATTTAATGGTAGTTTTGCTAGCTTTTAAAAACTGCTTCATGGTTTAAAGTAGTAATGATTTTATTATTCAGCTTGAGTATATAATCTGAACGATGGAGCTGGAACATTTGATTGACTAGGAACAACTTAGCCACAATGCACTAGAGTGAATTATATGAATAGTGTTAAACATACATTTTTATTTTCATAACAAAATGAAGGTGGAGACACAGAACTTAAGATACTACAGCAACATAAGTTAAAAGTTACTTTTGACACAAATCTTTCCCTTCAAAGGTAAAATTATTTTATTTTAAGAGCTTGTTACAGATTACAAATACAACACAAATTGTAAAATGCACATTACAAACAAAGGAGATTATTTCGAGGGAGTGGGGGCTCATGGATAGTTACTTTCTAGCAGGATACAAAATTATGAAGAGAATTGTTAATGAATTCCTCAAAATGCAATACGTATTGTCCTACTCTAATTTTGTATCATATGGAGACACACATCTTGTAAATATTTTTTTAAGGAACCTGAAACCTCAGGGTTTGCAAGTAAGAAAATTCACAAGCACAGTACTTTAGAAACAGCTTCCCTTGCCTTCCAAGAAAGAAGCTAAGATTTATGTTCCCCCATGCAACTGTTATCTTATCCTAGCCAATTACTGAACTAAGAGACAGTAGTTCTGACAGCTGTGACCCACCCTATTTCAATTAACTATTTCCCTGCTGGACAAAGAACAGAAATTATGTCAGAATTTAAAGACAGAAGGGAGCACCAGATCATAGTCTGAGTTCCTCTATATACACCACAGGCCACCAGATTTATTATGAAGCAAATCTCATTTGGGGATCTCAAGAGAGCCGATGGTTGTGATTATGCAGAGTTTAGGTCAGAGAATACCAGTGGAAGGGTTTTTTATTATTTCATTCCTCCTCTTTGCACAACAGAAGGGTCAAATTATCTCCAGCAGATGTAAACCCTTTTGACTTAACAGATCAAGGAATCCTAGTTTTCCACATTAAAAAGTTATGGGACCAGTCAGCATGCAGAATGACCTTAAGATATTTCTGAATCAAGTATACCTGCAAAAATCTCATAGAAGTTAGAGTAGCTGTGCCAAGTGAGTAGCCTTTTGATTCCTAGAATATTCAAACCAACCAACATTGAATCCAGCAAAAAAAAAAAATGTTTTACAATAAGTTTCACAATGATAAAAGACAGTGGGCTGGGAAAGACTAGTCAGGGAAAATACTTCTGTTAAAACTATCTAGAGAAGATGTTGGTGTACTCAACGGGTACTTTTTTAATACTCATGTTCACAATGTATTTATTCCATTCCTTCTTTACTCCTCCGGCTCCTCTTACCTTAGAATGTTCTTCCGTCTGTTTCAGGGACAGTTTCCTCAATGTTCATTGTTATGGCATCCCCTCTTTTCTGGCTTTCCTAGCAGACTGGAGCTCCATTCTACAGAGCTACAGTTTGAAATAATGTATTCATGTGTTCATAATGTATTATGTGCTCTCCAAAATCTTTTAAAAAATGACAGAAGTGATTCTTCAAAAGGATCTGAAAGAAAGGACAGTGGCCCTGCCGATCAGTTCTGGGGAGGACTTCCATGCACAACTGGCAGCATACAAGAAATTGTAAATATATTTGTGCAAGAAACTGACAAATGAGTGCTTAAGTCTGGTAACACTGGTTTAGTAAGGACAGTAGAGTGACAAGAAACAAGAAGGGAGAGTGTTGTGATGAGCCTTGAGGTTAAGAAAGGGAGCCTAAACTTGTTAGGGTAAACAGGGCTAGCCAAGGAGTTCCATTTTGGGCATGTAATGAGATACCCAAGTAGAGACATCAAAGAAAGTGACTGTGAGGAAGGATTGGATGGAAGGAGAAAGATCTGGAGTGGAACAGTAACTCATTGGAGAAAAATAAATTGGGGAAACGGTAAAAAGATAAGATCAGCGCAACAGCAGATGTAGAGAAAGAATAGAGCCAAGCCCTGTGAGACCCCTGAAGAACGTCTGATCTGACAAAGATCAAATCAAATGAGAGCCCCATCAAATGAGATGCTAAAGGCCTGACCATAGAGATAGGAGGAGACGAAACAAGAAAGCTCAAAGTCAATGACAGAAGGAGAGAAAGGGAAGGAGATGGCATATCTTCTGCTATCATTGCTTATTTGGTTAGGTTTTGTTTTGTTTGTTAAATAAAAGACATGTCCTTTATTTCTATTCTTTTACTCCATTTCTTCATCCACAGCAGCCTATCAGTCACACTGGTAAAGTGCAAAATCTCTAGCTTAAGATAAACCAGGTATACTCAGACATCAGTAATGCCAAAACAATACGTTTTTAAGTTCCAAAGAAGAGAGAAAATGCATTCGGAGAACTTCTTCTAAAGTTTATGGTTAGCCATGAATACAAAAAATCCATTAGCTATGTTAATATTTGTAATAGGAGTAAGCAGAACTATTACTGGTTTAAAGAAAGGAGTAAAAATATATTTAAATAGCTCAGAAATTACATTAAACTGTACATTGCTACGATCCCCACATTTAAGATTTACCCCAAATCAGGTATCTATTGCTAGAGTGAATTAAAAATATCTAAAGCCACAGTTATGCTATTGACCACCCCTCCCCTCCCCCTCCACCATTTCCTCTCCTTTCTGACCACTTAAGACTGTATGAAAGCATCAGTGCTCACAGTCATAGTTGGAAGTAATTTGTTCTTGAATCTGACATGGATATAGCAGGAGCAGATTGCCTTCAAGGGAACAAGAATAAACCAGCTATTTAAAGAGATTACATAATCTACTGTAGTGTTGCAAAATGAAATTTAAAGAGACAAGAATCCTAAATTTCATTGCAAGTATCTATAAAAGCTATCCATCACAAGAGGGATTTCAAGAAATTCAGCAGAGTAGTCAGTGTCTTCATATAAAAAGAAAATCTTATCAATAGGTCCCCTCTCACGGTAGACCATAATTGATCCACTTTAATTAAATGGACTGCAATTATATTAATACTTTATTTCTAGCTTTGGTTCCTTTTTGGCAGATAAGGGTACAATTTGAGTAGTTCTGTTTCTTCTAAGGTAAAATCCATTAATCGAATGCAGAAGTGCAATTCCCTGCTTCACAGATGTGCAGATTTGGAAAATAAATGCCAGATCTGAATAAAAACCATGTTGAGGATCCTGAGTACCAATAAGAAAGGATATACATACTACTTATTAACCTTGTTTGACTGAATATTAAGTGCATTGTTAGAATATAGATATTTAGGCCTGCCTGTAAAGACGAATGATCCTGTAATTTTTAAGTATGCTCTCATTACTTGGCTAGTTACAGGGGTATCAAAACAAAGAATCAATCACAGGGTGCTTGTCTATGGGCCTTCTCTCACTGGGAGAGTTTGAGGCCTTTGGCTAAGCAAACCAAGGGCAGCGGGCAGCCATCAAATAGGAAGCGTGTGGTCACATCCACACATTCCAAACCAATTACATTAACACAAGGTAACACCAAGCTGTCTCCAGATAAAGGAGAGACCCTAGAATGCTTGAAAACAACTTGGTTTAGTAGCATTCACTTGTTAACAGGCGTGGTTATAGAATCCACCCTTTGTATTGTTTGGGTCTTATGATGCCCTCTATTCTGATAACTTGTCTGGTTCTTTGAGGGTTTGTCTGTCTGTCTCAATTAATTGTGATCAGTTAAGACGGTGGTTAACTGAACAATTAGGTTATAATATGAATTAGGTTATAATATGTTAGGACTGATTAAAGAATCATCTTGTAATATTATTAAAGAAATGATTGGTTAAAATACAAAAATTGAGGTAAACCAGGAAGGGGGATGGGGGGAATTATTGGTGTAAAGGACTAGGGGGTCCTCACAGATGCTTGCGTGGAAAAGATCCCAATAAATCCGTCATATCTCCTGTTACTGGACTCTGGTCGTCTTAGTTGAGTCAGCGAAGTAAGAACTGAAAGGACAGGGGAGGCTCCTAACACATCAACATAGTTCTGTATATTATAAACAACGCTCTGGTATGTTGATATTGACAAAGGCAATGAATATCATAGCTGTCACTGGGTTAGTATGTTATCAAATTTAAACAGGACTCAAGTTTTAAAGCTAAAGCTGCTTCCTGAGTAAATTACCACAAGCGTCTTTCGGTTCATCAGAAAAAGCCAGATGATATGAACCACCACAAACTACTGTACAAACAGCAAGAAAACAAGCAGCTACAGACCAATGGTGTAGGAAGTTAATTTTACTTACTGTACATACAATAAGTACTAAAACTAAACCTCTCAGGGCTGAGACTCTCATATAGCTTCCAAACAAAAGTGCAAACAAACCAATATAGTATTTCTTTGCCTTTTCTGCTAAACACCGTGTATTTGATATATTGCTCCTGAAAAGCCATCAGTCACTGCATTCAGGTATTTCAATGAAAAACTGCTTTTTACCCAGTTCAGAATAGTCAATAAGCACAAGACTTAAACAAGTTCCAAAGGGGGAACCGTGTTAGTCTAGTTCAGCAAAACAAACAAGGAGTCTGTTGGCACTTTTAAAGACTAACACATTTATTTATCACAAGAGCTTTCATGGGAGAAAATCCCACTTCGCCAGACACTTGAAGATGGGCAACTTGCAGAATGGGACCAAAATAAATATAAGGGAGTGTAAGTCACAGGATCAGGCCCAGACTGTTAAAGCAAATCAAAGCAGGTGTTTGGATTCAAACAGTGGAGAACAGGAATTAGCAGGGAGGTGGGGGGGAGAAAAGCAAAATTACCTGTTGTAATGGGAAAAAAACTCATAGTCTATATTCCCAAGGACAAGAACAATGTGTTTTTTTAAAAATCAAGTATCATATTTTCTATGCAATCAACCAGACTTTTCTTTAACAAATGCAAGGCAATGTAAATTAAGCCACTGTACTATAAGTGTAGATGCAATGGTATTAATCTCTTACAAAAATCATGATCAAGGGCACATGCTGACAGGATGAGATTGTATACCTTTGCTGACATTGCTCCAATTGTCAAATTCCTTTTTTGGAATAAAGGAGGATATACATGATGAAGTGGAGGTAAGACGACCATGGGTAACCTGAGTTAGAATATAGCCTCCAGAGCAACATATTTACTGTTATAAAACTATTTGGAAGGAAGAAGTTTAAGTTTAAGTAACTATAGTCTCTTGATACAAGCCTGGAACTCTATAGTAGCACAAAACAGGGAGGATCATAGTGAGTTAATTACCAAACCACTCAACTGCAGGAGTGAAGATGCTCAGAATTATTCTCAAGCAAACCCTTCATTCAGTTCAGGTGCTACACTGCCAGACTTCAGAGAGCAATCTCCATTCCTACTCAGCACAGAACACAGCCTCAGAGGGTAACTGTAAATTCACATATTGGTGCAATGGGATATTAATCAAGTTAATAATGGCTACATTATGTATAGTATATCCATATGGATAGAGTCTGTGTAGCTTTATAAAAATGTTGTGTTTTAGGTCATTTGTGGTAATTTTTTTTTTTTAATACTCTGAGCCCAGTTTTCAAATGCAGCCTTTAATTCTTTCAGCAGTTTTTATGAACCATTGCAATTTGCTAGGACGCAAACTGTGGGGGCCAGGTTAAAACCTCTTCAAAAAGCTAATCCTTTGACTGAAAAAAGAAGACACCTTCCAGGTTCTAAGGACTCCAGAAAGGAAGAGGCCAGTATATTCACAGAGTAATGCGAGTTAAAGTTACAAATATTGTGAAGTAGATAGTCACTGTATACAAAAGATACTTAAATACTTGTGCAAAATTAATGTTTAGATAATGGTCATTCCTTCACCTAATTAAACTTCGCTAACTGAAAAATTGTCTTATTGGTAGAATTTCCAGTTTCATGAAGTGACCTAACTTTGGGCCAGATTCTGATACTGTTTCACACACTGAGTAGTACTTTACTCCATTGGTAGGCCCGTTGGCAGTGTGTATAGCACTTTTTCAGCATGAATAAGCGTAACACTATCCCTTATTAATCCATGTCAACTACTCTACAATTACTTGTTTGTGCAGCTCAATGTTCTCTTTCCTGTATGTATGCAGGCACAATTTTGGCAGCTAAGACTTCCTTTTCTAGAGTTCTGTGTGTAAAAGCCTCTACTCAGGGGGTGTGGGTGGGGAATCATTTATTTAAAAACACTAAGAAATTAGGATGATCGGTACAATATTAATAGAAGTCCACCTACACCTCCTGGTTAATCACGTCATATTTTGAGAGTCTTTAATGTGAAAAAAATCAATCAGTTCTCACCTTAAGAATATATAAGGCAACACTGTTGATTAGACAACAAATGGCAATGTAAACAAGGAGTCTGGTGGCACTTCTAACGACTAACAAATGTATTCATCGCATGAGCTTTTGTGGGAGAAAAATCCCACTTCGTCAGATGCTTGAAGATGGGAACTGACAAAGTGGGATTTTCTCCCATGAAAGCTCATGCAATAAATATATTTGTTCGTCTTTAAAAGTGCCACCAGACTCCTTGTTTGTTTTTCTGGACTAAACACACACAGCTACCCCTTTTGAAAATGGCAATGTGTCCATAAACAAGAGTAACCTGAAATTGGAATATTATTCCATTGCTGAATAAAAGCTTCTTCATTGACTAAAATATTCAAAGAGTAATTTTTAATTATACAAACTACAGTAAAAGGCATACCATGCAAACATTGTTTTGGGGCTTATGTACCTTTTCCCTTATACTTTATTTATACCCTCTTTGGAAGCTTGAAATTAATTTCTTCCCCCCTCACTCCCAATTACTGCCCAATTACAGTTTGTTATTGTAGGTATGTTTGAAATTATTTTACCACTGAGTGAAAATAAAAGTTTCGGAGCACTTAAGCTTGGAAATAAATGTGCATAAAGAACCTCAAGGAATTTGCAAATTCGTAAGAAGATAAAAAGGTACAGTACAGCTATTTGCTAATGCTGTAGACCTGCCAACTTTGAAAAAGGCCTTTTAAAGTACAGTCAAGTGCCATATTATTTGTCCAACAGGTATATGATCTCATAAGGAAGATTTATAATAACCCAACAAAAGCATAAGCAGTATGAGAGAATTACACACTTGTCTACAGCAGACAGATATGCAAGGGTTTGAGGTCACATTCAAAACTAAAAATTAATCATCCTCCATCACAATTAGACTGAGCTAAAAATCATATATCAACAAGACTAAAGTTTAAAAGTACCATTCTGGAGAGTCTGTGCTCGTGATTCTTTTCCCAAATTGACGTGAAATCCTCCTCCTAATGATGGTGTTTTACCTGGACCTATGGCAGAGGGAGGGGAGAAAAAACACACAAAAAACAAACAATTATCAGATACAATTAATAAAAGTATTAAAATGGATTTTACAATGCATTCCTTTCATTCAATACTTTTACAGTGTATGATAAGGCAAATTATGGTCTGGTAAGGGAGGTGACCTACAGGCTTGAGGATTGAAAGACCAAGTGCAATTTATTCTTTCCCCAGAATTGCTCGCCTGGGCTGCCTCAAGATTACCTAGAGCAACAATGTGTTACTCCTTAATCCAGAAAGAACAGTAGCCTAAAACTATAAAATCTTTCTCACAGTAAACCACACAACATTTGCTCATTGATATTTTTTGTTTGAGATATGTTAAAAAAATTAATTTTAATAGCTAAACATTTACATTACAGAACAGAAGATGTGGTCAGTGTGTAAAAAAAGCTTTGAGTTGAGGCTAGTATAGACAACTTGTATATTAAAACTGCTGCTATTTAAAGTCAAGCACACATACTGTAGTTTGGGTTACAGAACTGCACATCTCAAATATAAAGTTGATGCAGCAATTCAGATGTTTTTAAAAAAGAGATGGGTTAGAAAGTAACAAAAACCTCAGCAGTGTCTTAACTCACTCTTCCCTTGATAAAATAGCAGAAACTAAAGCAGGGTTTGAAAAAATTGGCTCCCACTAGGCATCAGCAGTTTTTAGTTTTGATCACCACAGGGTAGTGCAGTGCAGCATTTCCAGAGTGGAGCTTGGAGCCAGGCTACCAATCCTGGTCACCGTGGTGACCTGGCTCCCTGGTTTTGTCAAGACCCGAACTAAGGGGACCATTTCGCCAACCCTTACTGACATTAAGAGGTTTCAGAGTGAGCAGGCTGCCTGAAATCAATTCACGGGAGGGGAGTAAGAGTTGCAGTACTGGCCCATGACTATAACAATGACCACTAATATCCTTTCACTAAAGAGGAATTTTTTCCCCAAAAATAACCATGAGGTTGCCTAAAGCAAAAAGTTAGAAAATATCAGCTTTAGCAGCAAATCAGACCAAAATGCTCAAGTCCTGTAGTACTGACTCCGTATACTGTTAAGTTAATTATTTGAAGAATATTTTGGATACCAGCAGTCTTCTCATTAGGGTGAGAAAAGGAGAAGCTATTCTGTTCCTATCACCTTCCCATTCCTCCAAAGTTGAAGGAACTACATCCTTCCATCTGAGTACAGCTGTACAAGACCCCCCTCTAGAGACAAACATCACACAGGACTGAGCATCTAGTTAGTCAGACATGCAAAGAAAGGAATATCACTCGGAAGTAATTCAAGGCATTCTCTCCCACGCAAGGGCTGAGTATGAAACCTCCAGAACGGTGTTAAGTTCAGGAAGTGAAGAATTGAACTTGAATCCCAGACTGTTTTTGCCACTTGCACTGGTAATAGACTTGCTGGGCTAGTGCCCTCTCTTAAATGCTTAAATCAAATTAGTTGGAAAGATGCACAAAAGAGAAGACTAAAGTTAGAAAACACACTCCTATGAAAGCTTTCTGGACAACACTCTTAAGCTTGATTTTCCATACCAGGGTATACATACCAGGAATCTGGTCAGGTTTTTAATGCTCTCCACGCACCATGGTGGCAGATCAATTTCAGCTGCCCCTTTTTAAGGAGCTCTTTTCAACCAAATACTTGAAAGGTTTTAGATGTGAAGGCTCCACAGCTTAAACATTAGTTTATAATCCCCATTAAGAAACGAAAACACTCACTGTGGACCAATGTATCTCTCTTCAACCCCACCATTCCCTCCTCCCTTACTGCTACTTCTCTTTTCCATTCCCATATATATACAAAATGGCCATATCCTCAAATGCTCTTTAACAAACTGATTAGCTACACAGGACAGGACTTTCCAAAGCAGAGTATTCTAGAGATGCACACAAGGTTCCATTTAATATTCAGAGATCTAGCTATCAACATACATTTCAAGATTGGCTCGGACTGGTCAGTATATTACCATCATTCTTCTCTTTTAAAGCACAGCCAAAAACTAAGGCCCTGATCCTACAAACTCTTACACAGATGCTTAAATTAAGCCGTTGAATAGTCCTGTTGAGTTCAACTGAAGAAGCTAGGTGAGTAAAACTAAGAACTTACATAAGTGTTTGAGTTACAGCTAGAGCCAAGAAGAGTTATTATTTGTATTAGGATAACCTCAATGAAGATGTGCTAGGACTGCACATTCATAAATTAAGAAACAATCCTGCCCTCAACAACTTAAAGTCTATGGATATGTCCACACTACAGGCTTCACGGCAACTGAGGCAGTGGGATAAAATGAGATGGTCATGTTGACCTGCTCAAATCAACGGGAGATGAGTTAGCCAGTTGACACCATTAGTCCACCTCCCTGAAAGGAATAAGGCTGCACTGATGGGGTGTCAACCATCAACACAACGCTTTGAAGACACCACAGTATGTCTATGTAAGTAGCTTGCGTATCTCCTGTCGAACGCCTCCAGCAGAGTAGACCAGCCATAAACAGACCGGACAAAAGATCAGGGGAAAAGGAATTATCATCGCTTTGATATTGACACCATCTACCAGGAAATGGTCCACTTTCATATAAGCCAAAAAGAGCACAGCAGGTAGATAAGGACTTCCACTTATCACCAACATCGGCTAAGTTCATATTTATAATTTAGGAGTGAAATATTATCTCCCTGTATGGTACCATATGTGGAGGATTTCACTTAATAGATCTAACAGCATAGAAACAATTATGCTTCTACAATGCTTTTTCTACCTTCTCATTCTCGTTGCTAAAAAAGATTTCATGAGAAAGAGTGTTGCTAAAAAATGTGTACCACTGGCCAAAAAAAAACCCCAACAACTAGAACCTGTTAAATCAACTCCACAACCAACAGAACACCAACTTCAGGGAGAAACCACACCACCATAATCCACCCCATGGCCATTACATGACACAATCAAAACTACCCCAAACAAGAACTGAAGTATTGGTACTTTCCAAGGATCTGAACTTTTGCCCCATCCCAGAGCCAGATCCCATACTAACATGTAGAGAACTAGATTAAGTCTTACTCCTTCCTCCTCCCCTCAACTAACATAACTTCAATGACAGACCTAAAACAAAAGAATCATCTGACTGGACATGGCCCAGTGGACAAAAACACATGATTACATTGATTGTTGGGAGCAGTGGGGAGATCGACTCTGAATTCCTCAAACAAACTACATCCACCACAATCTTTCTATCACTGAGAAATAACTTACAGTCCCCGAAATCCAACCACCAGGTAGTGATAAAACCAGCAGGCAAAGGGGGTACTGTTGTAATCCTTAATAGTGATGACTTCTGTCAAAGAGACCAACAGTCAACTTGCTGATGCCAACAACTATAAAGAACTCAAAGATGACTCTACAACTCATTCTTCTTGATGCCATCAGTTAACCGTCCTTCCCCACTAAGCAGAAGACCTACACATTCCCTCCATCTCTCTCTTTCTCCCAATGTATTTTAAAAGGCAACAAAAAGAGTTTCTTTACATCCCTTGCTAAGACTAACTCATTTATTGTGTCTTAGCCTTTCTGATTTTGTCCCTACATATGTGCTAGTCTTCTGTACTCCTCAATAGTTTGTCAATATTTCCATTTGTTGCAGGATTGTGTGTTGATTTTCAGGTCATTATGGAGCTCTAGATACAGCTGTATTAGTCTCTTACCATTTTTCCCTCTCCCTCCTCCTTCACATTGCAATAAATTGGCTGTTGTGTGTTTAATATTGTCTCCTTGAGAAACTATCAGATCTCTTGAGTGTCTTTCTCCCATAGATTTTCTTCCCATGAGACCTTACCACCCAATTCTCTGAATTTGTTAAACTCTGCTCTTTTTAAGTCAATTTTCCTTATTCTGTTGCTCTTATGCCTTCCTTTCCTTAGAATCATAAAATCTATGAATCTGGGTTCCTTGGGTCACTTTCGGCACAACTATCTTCCACTTTCAAAGGGGTATCGGTGTTAACCTAGTCCGGGGGGGAAAAAAAGAAAACCACCAAGGAGTATGGTAGCACTTTTAAAGACTAACACATTTATTTATCTCATGAGCTTTAAAGGGAGACAAATCCCACTTCATGGGAAAGCTCACAAAAGCTCATGTGATAAATAAATGTGTTAGTCTTTAGAAGTGCCACCACACTCCTTATTGGTTTTGCTTCCACCTTCCGATTCACAACCAATTCCTCCCTGCTGGTCAGAATCAAGTCTAAAATGACAGTCTCCCTGGTTCTTCCACTTTCTGAAACAAAAATCTGCCTCAAGAACTTACTGGAAATTTTGTGCTTTGCTAAATTACTTTTCCATCATGTCTGGATAATTACCCCAATTACTATCAATTACGCAGAAAAGTCAGCTTTCTCCTCCTTAAAAGCTTCCCCATCTTGTCTGATGCATCAAGATAGGCACATTGTACATAAAGGTCACTTCTTTTGCACGTGGTGACATGCCCAATTCCCCCTGAGCTGAAATGGGAACAACACCCATATCTGAATGAAGAATTTGGCTCTGAAAACAGGTAGAAAAAGAGTCACTTATGTGGTCATACCATCTAACTGTAAAGTCTTATTTTACAATCAACAAAGCTGCATAAAGTCTCACTAACCATCTTCATAGACTGAATACAAAATTAATAATGCAATGATACAGCTGGATAGTTAAAAACTCCACAAAAAATCAGTAAATTCACTATATTGCAATGCAAACACTATATGTTTATGGTACATTTAAATACGAAACATAATATTAAGCTCTTCTTTTTAAGAACAGGAATACCAATCACTACACAAGACCAAATCGATCTTCTATTTTAATTCTAATTGACATTTTTTGATCTTTTTCAATGTTTAACTATGCAGCTTTATGAGCTAACACATCTTTCTCTTTGTTTTGCAATCAGCGTTTGTATGTTCCTTGATCTATGGAGTACAGATGCAGCCCTACAGAACTGAGAGAGAAGGCTGCAGCCTTGGCAAGTCGTCTAAGTCATCTTGTGAGTACATCCGTAACTCTGTGTAGCACGACTCTTCTGAAATGAGCACCTCAAATCTCTACAAAATTGCTTACTAAATATCCCCAGTGCTACTCAAACACTCATCTTTATTAAATCAAAACCTTCCTCTCTTCCCAGACCTAGGGTGCGTCTGTTGCATTTAGCTACAAATGCTGGGTAGAGCAAGGTGTGGAGATGCACCAACCCAGGAACATTTGGGAACTACGGCACAGGCAAAAACCTTTCCAGGGGCCACTCCCAGCACACAGTTGGATGCACATTTTGCACAAGCTGTTAGGATGGTCCAAAATACCCCCAGGCACCTGCCCCTACTCCACAGATAGTCCTGCTTCCACTTCTTCACCCTTTCAGCATCACTCCCCCCAAGGAGTAGCAGGAGCAAAGCAAGTCCCTGCATTTTGGGTCTAGGGTTAGTAGCCTGGCACAGCAATCCATGCAGGAGGAAACTGGAGGTGAAAGCAGCAGTGTTTCTTGCCTCTCTCCACCCCCATGTGGCCCCCAAAGGACACTCAGTCTCCAATTTCAGCAAAAACATTTATTTTTCAAGATTAATGAGTTGGTGAAAAGAGGGGGTTATAATGAATGCTCTCTTTCAACTTTAACTACAGAAAAGCTGGAGTTAACACATGGCCAGCACCATAAATTTATGGAGGAAAATACTCTTTGGTATAAACTACGGGGAGAAAGTTGTATTTTTACATCTTTCTTTGCAGATGCAGAATAAAACTTGTAAAGAATAGAGAAGGTACCAACTCAACTGTGTCACAATCCACAGCTTTTACTAACTAGACTGGGAGATTTGATATAAAAAAATTAATGAGTTTTCCATTTAAGTTAGCCCATGAAACCCCAAAGCAGCATACATCAATGTTGCATTGCAATTCATGTCTGCAGCAGCAGAGGATTTAATAGTTTTGACTGCACAGAAATCTTTCATCAAAGTCTATAAATGAAAGACTTCTGTTCTTATATTCTCCCCACAGTCAATTCTGCAGACAAGTGGACAGATCTTCACACACTATGCTCAGCTAAAATGCTTAAGATGAATAAACTCCACACAGACACATTTTCCAGTCTAGACCATTTTAGCCCCTGTCTGCGTCTCCAAACCATCAGCTCCCTTTCAAAACCACCCCACCACAGGGATACACAGCCCTCTCTCCAGTCTGAAAATCATACAAAAATCAATGTGAAGGATTCGGCATTTTCATAGCTGCCAACAATATACCATGCAGCATAACAAGCAAGCATTTGTTGCTGTCATAGATAGGGGAAGACGTGCTCTGCCAAGAATCACCGACTAAATCTGATGCAAGACTGCCACCTTCAGGAATCCAGGAGATAAGCGTAATGAAAACATTAGTATTACTCAAACATTTAAACTTCAGTTTTTTACTTATGTCCCAGACAGATACCTCCATAACATAAAAATAAACAGAGTCTTCACGTTCCCTGACTATCATCGTCATTAGATTTATGGGTGAATTTGGTACTCAGGAAAGTGAAAAACAGACAGACTTGGCTAAAGTCAAGCAAAATAAGTCAAGGGTTGTTCAAGCTGCCCAATAAAGGTCTGACAATCCAGTTCAGACCTGACCCACATCTCCCTCTGTTTCGGAACCTTATCTATGGCCTCTCAAATGGCTCATAGTTAACATTAGATGATGCAAGTCTGTGTGTGAGCCTTCTGGAGACCTGACTCAGAAAGAAGAGCAATTTTGCTGGCATTATCCTTGTCCTGCTCTCCAGTTTTGCACATCGAGTAAAAATAAAACAGAAAATTCTAGTCGCGTCTATTCAAGTGTCCAAGACTTCATTAGGAGCAGTGCTGGATATGAGGATTAAGGCCCAGTGAGAGATCCTTGCGGGAAAACTTGTGAACAATTCATGGTTCAAATCAATAACATTGATTCTTGACCTCTATAAATATAACACAACACAAACTTTTAGCAACATTTGTGAGCTAATTTGCCATGAAAAAAATGAAATTTATATCAATACAAAACTCATTCTGCCAATTAACACAACTGTCTCAATGGTGAGTAATGTGTTACTGCATTTTGTCTACTTATGACGGTGGATAAAAATCCTGATTTTTTAAAAGATGAGTTTTATTTTTATTTTTTTTTATCATTTAAAGCAGATTTATTGATTTGCATATGGCTAGTTCTTTAGTTTCGTCTCAGTTTCTAGTTTTAAATTGCTAAAATGGATGTTTTGCATGTATTTCTTTAATTAGTTTTCTAGTTGTTAGAATTTCAGATTTTGCACACAGACTCCCTCTATTCACAGAATCATAGAATATTAGGGCTGGAAGGACCTCATGAGGTCATCTAGTCCAATCCCCTGCTAAAAGCAGGACTACCCTCACTAAATCATCCCAGCCAGGGTTTTGTCTAACCGGGCCTTAAAAGTTTCCCAAGATGGAGATTCCATCACTTCCCTGAGTAAACCATTCCAGTGCTTCACCACTCTCCTAGTGAGGAAGTTTTTCCTAATATCCAACCTCGACCTCCCCAGCTGCAACTTGAAACCACTGTTCCTTGTTCTGTCCTCTGTCACCACTGAGAATAGCCTAGCTCCCTCCTTTCTGGAACACCTCTTCAAGTAGTTGAAGGTTGCTATCAAATCCCCCCTTCAATCGTCTCTTCTGCAGACTAAATAAGCCTCGTTCCTTCAGTCTCTCTTCGTAAATCATGTGCCCCAGCTCCCTAATCATTTTCGTTGCCCTCCGCTGCACTCTTCCTAATTTGTCCACATCCTTTCTATAGTGGGGAGCCGAAAACTGGACACAATATTCCAGATGTGGCTTCAACAGTGCCAAATAGAGGAGAATAATCACATCCTTCAATCTGCTTGCAACGCTCCTACTGATGCACCCCAATATGCTGTTGGCCTTTTTGTCAACAAGGGCATACTGCTGATGTTGACTCATATCCAGCTTCCCATCCAGCATAACCCCCAGGTCCTTTCTACAGAGCTGTGACTTAGCCAATCGGTCCCCAGCCTGTAGCAGTACATGGCATTTTTCCATCCTAAGTGCAAAACTTTGCACTTGTCCTTGTTGAACCTCATGAGATTTCTTTTGGCCCAATGCTCCAATTTGTCTAGGTCTCCCTGAATCCCCTCCAGTGTATCTACCATTCCCGCCAGCTTGGTGTCAACCGTGAACTTACTGAGCATGCAATCTATCCCATCATCCAGATCATTAATGAAGATGTTGAACAAAACCAGCCCCCGGACCGACCCCTGACGCACTCCATTTGTTACTGGTTGCCAAATAGACATTGAGCCATTGATCCCTACCTGCTGAGCCCTATAATCTAGCCAGCTTTCTATACACCTTACGGTCCATTCATCCAACCCATACTTCCTTAACTTGCTGACAAAAATGCTGTGGGAAACTGTATCAAAAGTTTTGCTAAAGTCAAGGTATATCACATCAACGGCTATTCCTGCATCCACAAAGCTAGTCATCTTATCACAGAAGGAAATCAGGTTGGTCATGCAAGATTTGCCCTTCGTGAATCCATGCTGACTGTTCCTGATCATTCTATTTTCCTCCAAGTGTTTCAGGTTGGATTCTTTGTGGACCTCCTCCATGATTTTTCCAGGGATTGAGGTGAGGCTGATTGGTCTGTAGTTCCCCAGATCCTCCTTTTTCCCTTTCTTAAAGATAGTTATTGTTTGCCTTTTTCCAGTCATCTGGAAACTCCCCCAATCCCCACGAGCTTTCAAAGATAATGGCCAATAGTTCTGCAATCACATCGGCCAACTCCCTCAGCACCATCGGATGCAGTTCATCCAGCCCCATAGACTTGTGCACATCCAACTTCTTTAAGTAGTTCCTAACCTAACCTTCCATCATCGAGGACCACTCTTCTTCTCTCCATTCTGCGTTACCCAGTGTAGTAGCCTAGGAGCTGACCCTCCCTGTGAAAACTGAGGTAAAAAAAGCATTGAGTACTTCAGCCTTTCCGCATCACCCGCCACTAGGTTTATTAAGACATTTCACCCTTAAAATGCTTTTGTACCCCAAAATGAAAGACAAGTCAAGGGTATAATCAATACACTTAGTGTGTAAACATCACAAATTCAAACACCATAATATTTATTAACAAACTACATTTGCAACCAGCCCCATCGTGCAATACATTGAACTTCCACAAGTCAAGAAAGCTGAAATGCTTTGACCAGGCTGTATTTTCTCAATTAGGTTTTGCAGGTGAGTCTATGGGACTCGTTCTCAAAAGTCACTTATGTATATAAACCTGAGTTTAAGATCCTAGTTTCAGGATCCAAGTTTTGAAAATTGTTCATACAAGAAGTTCACAATTTCGTTAATCTTTTAGAAGTATACATAACTTCACATTATTTAACACTGAATCAGTTTTGTTTTGACATGACAAAGATTTATGACACTGAATTTTTAATAAAAAAAAATACATTTAGTCCCTGATTCTGCAGGCACTTATCTATATGTTGTTATCCTACAGAAGTCAATGGAGCTATTCGGTTTCCAAGGCCAGAAAGGACCACTGAGCCTCCGACCACCCCAGCAACACACAGACACTAGAAATAATTCCTGTCTGAATAAGAGCGCATCTTTTGGAAAAAACATCCAGTCCTGATTTAACAACTGCCAGTGATGGAGGATCCACCATGACCCTTGGTAAATCATTCCAATGGTTAAAATACTCTCATACTGGAAATAAGGAAAACATTTTTAACCAGGAATTTGTCTAGCTTCAACTTCCAGCCATTAGATCTTCTTATATCTTTCTCCGCTAGCCTGAAGAGCCCTTTATCAAATATTTGATCCTCACAGACTGATCAAGACACCACTTAACCTTTTTGTTAGCTAATTAGCTAAACAGATTCAAGAAGATTTATTAGGCTCTTCTCTGACCCCTCTCCATATTATCAACACCCTCCTTGAACTGTGGGCACCAGAACCAGCCACAGGTTTCTGCAATGGTGGCGTCAGTGCAAAATACAAAGATAAGAGAACTTCTCTTTTCCTACTCAAGGTTCCCCTGTTAATGCATCCAACGATCACGAGGCTCTTTGACCACACAGGTGCCCAGGAAGCTCATGTTCAGTTGATTATCTATCACAACCCCCAAACCTTTTTCAGAGTCATTCTTCGCAGGCTAGCATTCCCATCCTATAAGTATGGCCTACATTATTTATTTGTGTATGTGCATTTATATTTGGTCAAATTAAAACAGATTTTGTTTGCTTATGCCTGGCATAACAAACAATCCAGATAGCTCTGTTGCAGTGACTTATCTTCATTATGTACCGTGCCACCAATTTTTGGCCACCTGCAAACTTTATCCGTGACGATTTTATGTTTTCTTCCATGTTATTAATAAAATGTTAAATAGTGTAGGACCAATAATCAATCATCACAGGACCTAATGAGAAACACCTTGTTAATTTTTATTCAGTGTTTTTAATCAAAATGTTGTGTGATAGTAAATGAAACATTTTACAGAAGGTGCAATGGACTTCAGAATATATTTATCTTTATATTAAATTTATATTCTAATCATTCATATGAATAAAGTTACACACTTGGCAGATAAGAGCCTTAATGTTCTAATATTTTCCCCTAATGCAGTTTTGTAAAAGTCAAATAAGATGCGCTGCCATTAGTGGCATTTTTTTTAAAAGGTATTTATAATTTAGTTCATTATACTACTTTTAATCTAAAATTGCAATAGCACCCTTTTCAAGTTAGTTTTTACAAATTTAAATGATTGCTAATCATGATTTAAATTGCTCTCCCCTGCATGAAGCATACATCAACATAATGTTATATTATATATATATGTATTTCTAGAAGTTACATGGTCTGAGCTGGCCTATGTGTTTCTATAATCCTGTTCATCTGTGCAGAGTATCCCATAATGTTTGGCAAAACTGTAGTCAGCCTTGTCATTAGAAAATAGGAAACTTGTCAGAGGCAAAATACATTAATGTTCTATGATAGCTAAGGCAGGGTTCGACAAAACCCAGGCGGCAGGTCACAATGGTGATGGGGTTTGTAGCCTGGCTCCTAGCTACACTGTGGAAATGCAGCAAAGGATCACCCTCTGGCAACCAAAAATAAAACTGTTGGTGCCTAGCTGGCAGCCAATTTTGTCAAGTCGTAAGCTAAGGAGATAGCTTCCTAGACCAGGGGTGTCAAACTCACTTGCTATGGTGGAACAGATTTAACTTAAATGTACTTCAAGTGGGCCATACGTACCATAAATCGAAATACTACAGCACTCTCACAGCATCATGGAGTGCTGTATATGAGAAACTGAGCTACGCAATACTTTTTCTCTCTCTCTCTCTCTCTCTCTCTCTCTCTCTGTTAGGAAATGTGTGGTCCTGTAGAGCATAGTCACGGGCCGGATGGAAGAGTTCACGAGCCAGATATTTGACACCCTGGTCCTAGACTATTTCCTAGAATGCCACAACCCAAAACAAAGAAAAGGGAGGTTCTGAACAAGTTACGGAAGTGGTACAAACTAGCAGGCTGGATTACAGTGAAATATAAAGAGCGTTATAGCTTGTAAAACTATCCTATAAATACTTTGGGTTCTCCAAAATGTGGAAGTCAATGTGTCACCTCTATGACAGAGTGTCATCATTTCATTGTGAACAATTATGGACATTGATACAGATGGAATCCAACTCCTCTAAAGCATCCACTGTCATCATCACCCAAGGATGATTTCCCAGCCTGAGAGGTGTGGCACCCCTAACTTGAATTTGGAGTTTGTTCTAGGTGGGCTGCCTGCTGTGGCTGAAGATCCCTGCCTCCCCTCAGCATCATGGCTCCTTTGAAAAGGTGCTAAGGTCCCCACCTTTCACACACTCACTTTTAATAGAAAAACTTACACTGCAGGAATGCAACAGATAGGGAGTTTAGCTGTCATAGGAGGCTACTTTCACCAATAATTGGGGCACTTTATAGAAGTTGGGATCTCATCCCCAATCCTATCCACAACAGTCTTTAATAGCCCCAAACACAGAAGATGGGGGGGGGGGGCAGGGAGAATGTTGTTCAGGGGAAATGTCCAGAAAGAAAACCAACCTTTGCCTCTTCAACGGGGGGAGAAGGGGCTGAAGTCTCTTGAAACTGAATAGAGAAGCCTCCTTAGGCAAAGACCTTTCATCTAGAACAGGGGTCAGCAAGCTGTGACACACATGCCGAAGATGCTGCGTGCATGCATTTTGAGTGGCACATGGGCACCCTGGTGGAGACTCACCATTCCCGGCTCCAAGCACTGTGCGCCCAGCCCCCAGTAATGTAGCCCCACCCCTCCCCTCTCCCACAGGGGCCCAGCCTACAGTGAAGGGAGCCACCAGGAACCCTGCCACAGCCTCTTCCCCCCTCCCCAGTACTGCTGCCGCAGACACCCCCCACTGCCGCTAAAACCACTCCTCCGGCCAGCACTGGGAGAGGGGCAGGGGGGATTTGGCACGCGCTGTGCTAAACGCTGCCAACCCCGACCGAGAGAGACAAGGGAAACCAGCCCTTTGTGCTTCTACGGAGGGTCCCGACAGAGAGAAAGTCGGCATGGCTGGAAAGACGACAGACTGATCGGAAATCTACCTTGAACAAAGGCTGTAGCTTGTTAAGTCAAGTCTTAGCCACTAGAAACATATTTTGCTTTGTGTTTACTTACAACTCTTTCTATCTTCATTTCTTATACTTGAACTCACTTCATCTTATGGATATTTTGTTAATACATTTGTAATATTTTTACTATAAACCAAGCTCAGTGCCTCATTCGAAGGGCAGGATGTATCTACCCCAATTAAATTAATAAGCTGTAATGTGCTTTTGTCTCACTATGGGCAACAAACCTTATTATTCTCTAAGGCAAGTGCGGTCAAACTATAGCCTGTGAGCCGGATTCTGCCCACAAGAGCCTGTGCTCCGGCCTGCACTGCCTCTCCGTCCCCACTCCTTCCTACCCAGCTCCTCCAGCCAGCCAGGTGCCCTGCAAGAAGTGAGACGCAGGAGGCTCTGAAAGGCCAGGAAGAGGTGTGGGCTAACGGCTAGCCTGGATTCCCTGGAATGGGCTGCCTAGAAGTGGGGAAGGGGCTGCACTGCGGCTGAAAGCTGCCCCCAGCCCTGAAGGAGTGGGGGGAGTGCAAGGCTGGGGGGCTGTGATCCCCTCCACCAGTCCCCTAATAGAGCTGACATAGGGGACCACAGCCAGGGCTTGCAGGTTCCCCGACTTACCTGGCTGGACAATGCACAACACAGCGTTACACTGTAAGAAAGTGACGGAGGGCGGGGAGGGAGCCAGGGGGATTCCTGGGGTTTGGGAGGTGCAGGCTAAGGACTGGATGGAACTGCTGGGGTGGGGCTGTTACCCCCAAGTCTCCTGCTGCAGAGGCTGAAAAACCTGCCTCCAGCCCTGAAGTCAGCACCACCCCCTACCCCCACCATCCCGCTACAGCTTGTGGCATGGCGTGCAGTACGAATGGCCGCTGCTGCCCTGCAGGGAAGAGAGGTAACAGAGAAGCACCTCCGTAACTCCAATTCCTCTTCTTACTCTGTTATGCCGGAAGCCCTCCTTCCCCACATGGGGGGGCCTGCAAGGCATGAGGGGCATCGGGGGGGAGGAACAAATGTGGGGTTGGCCCTTGGGTGCTGGAAACTCTCACTATACAATTGCTTTCCGACCCCCAGCCAGCTCTCAGACTGACTCCCCCCCCAGGGCCAGCTCTGCACCCCCCTCCCCTCCCTCTGCCCACCCCAGCCCCTAGGCCAGCTTTCCACTGCCTCTGTGGCCCAACTGTGCCCACCCCTGCTCTAAGGTGTCCAGGTGAGGGTTGGACACTTCCAGGCACACAGTTTTGGGGAAATTCAGGACTAAGAGTAAATTGCTGGTTGTAATCATGGCGGAAGCCAGAGTGGGGCTGTAGAGAGGCTGCTGAGGTCAGAGCTGCTTAAGCGGGGTGGGTGAGCACTCAGGCACTCTGGGTGCCATCTGTATGCTTGTAGGCTGTCTGTGACTGCCTCAGGCTGGGAGGTAAAGCAGCAAAGCTGCAGGATTGCCAGGCAAGTGGTGACACAACCCCTTACTTGTTGAGATTGCACCCAGAATACAGCAACACCTCCCAAAGCCTCCTGGCTTCTATGAAACAAGGATTCTCTGCTACTGTACAAATCTCTGTGCTTTCTGGCAGCTGTTCCAAAGGGGTAGCCAGGTTAGTCTAGTTCAGTAAAACAAACAAGGAGTCCGGTGGCACTTATAAAGACAAACAAATTTATTTATCACATGAGCTTTCGTGGGAGAAAATCCCACTTCGTCAGACAGTTGAAGATGGGTGCGTGTATCTACCCTACTCCAGCATTTTTTAACCCTTCTCCAGTGATCCTCTCCAGCACCTTTCTCTGCTGCTGCTCATACAGACTTCCCAAACAGCTGCAGAATAAAACTGTCTTGGTTCTTGCTCATTTCACAGAGAAGTGATAATCACTTAGTTTTCACTCTGCTGCAGCTTGCGAAAACTCTGCAGATAGAACACAACCTTGCATTGATTTAACCATGATTTCCCCTTGGAAGATTACTTCTGTAACCATTAGGGCTAGAAATGTACTATTCTTTAAAATGAAAACATAGATTATGCAGAAGGTTAAAAGCCACTTGCTCAGTAAATTTCCTACTCACCCAAAGTAAGTGACATTTTCAAGCCCTGATAAAGCTTTTAAAGAGCTTGGGAAAGAATTTTCTCTTTGGGGGATCAGAGAATGAGAATATAAAGTAATAAAAATGAGCATCTTTCTATAAATCCTTGAATAAAATCTTCAGTAGCTGTGCAAAGTCAGACAAAGTTAAAAGTTTCTGTAAAGGTCAAAGTATCAAATTCTAGTTTAAGTTTTCATTACAGATCCAACTGCAAACTTCCTGATAATCTTTTCTAAACACCAAAGCAGAGCACTTAACCTTTCCTTCTCCGATGAAACTGGATTACAGCTTATCCAGGGAACTTTCTAAAGTGAGTGGTAAATTTCCAGCCTCCTCTCACCTGGTTCACTCCCTGATTGTACTCTGTACAGATGGTGGTCATGCTGCAGCTAAGCGCTCTCTGAATACAGTACCCAGTATTTCAAAGGAGCTTTAAATGATGGGTGAGTGAATTTGGGCAAGAGTGACACTAAGATCTCCTTGCTCTTGTTTGCAAATACAGAGAATTTTTAAATGTTCTTTAAGATAATACACAAACTTAGTATTGGATTAACAACAGAGTCCTGTGGCACTTTTAAAGACTAACAGATTTATTTATCGCATTAGTTGGTATTTAAAAGTGCCACAGGACTCTCTTGTTTTTCTACAATAGACTAACACGGCTCCCCCTTTGGAATTAGTACTGCATTGTTTCACTGTCCTCTCATGCCTTTGGGGGGGGGGGGGGGGTGTTAAACCAGAAATATGCTAGTCCTTCTTAGCTGAAATTCTTTTCATTTCCTTTGATTAGTCACCCGACTAAAGCATCACATCACAACTTCTTTGTTAGCTAAGGCCATGTACACACTGCAGACTTGTATCGCAATAAAATTATTGCAGGAGAAGCAAGCGTTAACTATAACACTTCCCCCGCCCAGACAGCACTCCTTGTAATAAAAAGGCAGCAGGGCTGTTTCCATCCTCCCTTCCCCCACAGGGCTGTACGGCAGCCGGGGGTGGGGGGGGGTGTTTCCCCTGGGGTGCCCTGCCCGCTGCAGCCCCACTTGGGGATGGGGGGGCTGTTCCCCAGGAGTGGGGCTCAAGCCACAGGCGGCAGCGGAGCCCAGGCCCTGGGGAAGCTCTGCGGCAGCCGGGCTTTCCCAAGGCCGGGGCTCTGAAGCCGCCGACGGCTTGAGCCCCACTCCCGCGGGGCTGCGCTCTCGGCGGCTGGAGCCTCACTGCCCTAGGAAACCCCCAGAGCAGCGGGGCTCCAGCTGCCAAGAGCCCTGGCCCCGGGGCAAGCAGCTCCCGAGCGGGAGCCACCTGCCCGGGCTTCAGCCCCGCTGCCTGCTGCCCAGGCTTAGGGTCTCCCACTCAGGAACCACCAGCCCGGGTGGCCAGTCCCCAGGAGCCACCAGGGTTCCTGGTGGCTCCTGCAGCAATGGAGCTCCTGTGACAGAGCAGAGCTAGAGCAGTGAAATTGACAAGTAGGACAGCTCCGGTGCCCCAGAGTGGCCTCGAATGGCACTCTGGGACATTTCCGGGGGCTGTCAATTGCGAAAAGAGCGTACACACTGACTCTACCGTGGAACAGCCGTTCCGTGATAAGCCTAGCCAGACTACTTTATGTGGTTTACCTGTTGCGCAGCACGAGGGCTGTTGCCGCACAACAAGCAAGATTGTAGTGTGTACGCTCTCAGCTTTATCACGCGGTAAAGCTCCTTACCTCACGATAGGGCTGCAGTGTGTACAAGCCCTAAAATGTTCACACAATGGAATAAAATGTCACCCAAATATAAAATCCTCCACATTTAGTCAGGGTTGCTACATGTTTGTTCACAGAAGAAATGAATTTTATTACTGTCTGTGTGTCATGACATCCAAAATAAATTCAGAACTTCAGTTGTCCAGATAACTACTAAATTTTGAGATGGGAGGCAACTTTTGCAGTCATCTTAATGCCTGCTTATAATCTATTAACTGTAAACACAGAAAAAGATCAAGGTTTAGATATAGGTATGTGACCAATTTGGATAAGATCTTACGAAGCACATTGAGAATGGAGATGGTTACAGAAAGAGAATTAACAAAAGGCAGCGACCACTGAGTCTTGCTCTCTGCAATATGGAGGGCAGGCAGTAAGTTGCAGAAGGGTCCGTCTCCTGGCAATACACTAGTCAGAGGTCGGCAACCCAAAAGTAAAGAGCCATTTTTTAAAAATTCCTTCAATAACCAAGTATTTTGAGAGCTGTAA
Source organism: Pelusios castaneus (assembly GCA_007922175.1). Lineage (NCBI taxonomy): Eukaryota > Metazoa > Chordata > Testudines > Pelomedusidae > Pelusios > Pelusios castaneus. The sequence goes on from ML685781.1 coordinate 8,238,584, forward strand.
TGAGTGTAGCTTCCTGGTACGGGTTGGGATGAGCTGGGTCAGGGTACCTGCCACAGGGTCCCCTGGCAGAGGGGGAGCCCAGAATCAGAAGCAGGCCCCCCAGTGGTGGTGGGGAGCCTGGTGTGAGCTGCCCACAGGGTCCCCCAGTGTTGGGGGGCCCCAGAGATGCAAGGGGGCAGCCAAAGAGCCACATGCGGCTCCGGAGCCGCAGGCTGCAGACCCCTGCACTAGATACACTAGATCCTGGCAGGCACTTCCTGATTGGTGGAGGGGAGAAGCTAGCTACCACTTGACACAGCAGTATCCAGAGCTCATTGGCTATTCAGTATGTACCACACCTGCAGCTACGCTTGGTCCTGCTTCCTGTACCCGCCAAGCCTGCTCTGGCGCTCACTTCAGTTCCCGCCCTTCTCCATTCTGAACGCCCCTGATTCCTCCTCATGTCTTTGGCTCACCCATGAGCTCTGGCATTCAGCTTCTGATTCATGGCTTTGACCCTCGGCTCTCCTCTCAGCTATGCTCCTGGGAGTCCTCTGCTCCTGATTCTTGATGCTGCTCTAACCTCAACTTAGCCACCTCCATGGCTTCAACCATTAGGCATGACAGCCCGTGTCCCAGTTGTGATAAACAGTCTAAATTATCAGAGTTCAGCTATCTTTCCCCCTTTGTTTCTTACTTATTTTTTTCTGTCAAACCCAAGGCTCATACTTATAAAAGCAAATAGTTGAGCCCAGCAACTACACAAGACTATGGGATTCCCTTCCTGACGCAGTAGGACGACCACAGACTTCACTGCCTGCAAAGAAAATGCAAGTCTCACTTCTCTAGCTTAACAACAGAGTCCTGTGGCACTTTTAAAGACTAACAGATTTATTTATCGCATGAGCTCCCACGAAAGCTCATGCGATAAATAAATCTGTTAGTCTTTAAAAGTGCCACAGGACTCTGTTGTTTTTCTACAATAGACTAACACAGCTACCCCTTTGGAATTTCTCTAGCTTAGACTTTCCTCAAGAGCAGCAGCAGAAAAGATAGATGTAGACAGAAAAGTGTGATCAAATGCACACTGAAAACAAATTTCCAACCATTTCCTAATAGACGCTGTTTTTCATTATTTCTTTTTTGGAAGGTGCCCATATATGATTAATGGAAGCCTGATAAGAACCTACATAACTAGAGAGGGATAACAGACAGACTACATTCACTATAGATAATATTATGGGGAATTTCAAAAGTCATGCGCCACTTGAATGCAATGACAAGAAGCTACAGAGATCACGGTCTATCTTTGGTTAGTTGATGAAAGCCTAAAATACCTGTCAATGCACCTAGACAAAGTTAATCTTTAATTAGATTCAGTTAGGTAAAGAAGGTACCCAGGTAGTTTTTATGCAGGGCAAGAGGGTCTTTGTGGACCCAACTCCATCACATGGTAACCACTCAGAATTGTGCATCTTTCTAGAAGATGGGTTCAAGGCTGTCAAGAGAACATAAACTACCCACTCAGAGACCCCATGTCCAGAGGCAAGCTGTCCAGAACAGAACTCCCTAGTTCTAGGTGTGATATGAGACTCTCAGCCAGGTGAGATTAACCTTGGCTATTTTAACAGAAGAGAACCACAGCTATGACCTATTAGGACCAGCTAATCCAGTGGTTCCCAATAGAGCCCTGCAAATCCACAAATATCCGCATTATATCCGCAGATACTATGCAGACATCCACAGACCATTTCTTTCAGATGCAGATTGGATACGGATCCACGTAGTTTTATCTGTGCAGGGCTAGAGTCCTGCAAATACACGGATATCCGTGGATATCTGCATTATATCCACATCCGTGGATACAACACAGATATCCGCAGACCATTTCTTGCAGGTGCAGATTGGATACAGATCCACATATTTGTATCCACGCAGGGCTCTAATCCCCATTATGCGGCCCACATAGGCTTTCAAAGTGGCCTGCCACTCCTCTCCCACTGGCTGCAGAAGTGAGCAGCTGCCTACGGCAGAGCATGTTGCTGTCGGACTAAAAGACAGGAGCAGTCTCCTTGCTGCAGCCAGAGGACAGAAGATCATTGCTCCCTACCCTCTGGCTGTAGCAGAGAGCACAGCAAAGCGCTCCACCTAGGTCCCTAGGTGCTGAGGTCCCTTCTGGAGCCAGAGGGAGATTTTCTGTCCCCCTGGTTGCAGAAGGGAGCCACTACCTACGGACCCAGGTACAATGCATGGAGCTACAGGACACATGTGGTTTCCCTGCAGCAGCCCGGGGAACAGGAGAGCCTCTTCTCAGATCTCCTTCTGTCTGGCTGGCAGAGACTGGTTAGTAAAAATTGTATCTGGGGCCCTTGAGCCAAAAAGGTTGGGAACCACTGGTCTAATCTGTCTTTCTCCAGAGCCTTGCCAGGATTTTTTTCCCCCCCAAAAAAAGACTGGGAGAAAGCTAATTAGAAAAGGCATCCTTAGCAGTCTTTTCTCCATACCATAAACAGAAGACCAGTAGCTGCTTGTCAGGTGAGTGGTGAAAATGTCTCTAGCATCTTTCACTGTAGGAAGAATTGATCTGTGACTCCCTGATCCAGAGACCACCCGCAAGACTTTATTATAGCTCATTTTAGTCTGCAATTACATTCTCCTCTTTTAGCAAGTCCATGCCAGCTAAGATTATTATTTGTATTGCTCTTGGGAGAAAGCTCATGATCATACCCAAGAGGAACTATGAGCTGGTTCCTCCCTGCTCTTTATATTACCAATGGCCTGTTTGAACTACCTGTGGGGAAGATTTGGTAGACCACAGTAAAACATGTTGAGATACAGACTGGTAAAACCTCATTCAATTGAATTTCTGAACTGCAGCTCAGAGTGTTAGGGCACAGCACCAGAAATCTAGCCAGTCTTTCCTCTAGTCACAACAGCCTCTGCCATGAAGCTCTTGCAGGGGGTTAGCCAGTGACCCCCTCGATGGAAGATGATTTTTTTTTTCTTGATCACCTTCAAGACAGGTGCAGTTACATGAGGGATCTATCACGTCTCCGTAAGCTCTCCCAAAACAGGGTGCAAGAACACAGCAACTTTAACACATAGAAGGTTTTGATCTGGACACCTTTCACTTGTGACTCTGCTGGATTCTTGGATCGGTTTTAATTCAAGATTGGTTGAAGTCCTGAACTCGAACTTATATGCAAATTTGATTCAGTTGCCTTGGAGTTATACAGGGACTAAGGATTTTTCTCATTACAACAGGTAATTTGACCTCACCTTCCTCTATGTGCTGTTCCCCAGTGTTTGAATCCTAACACCTATTTTGATTTGCTGTTACAGCCTGACCTGATCCTATGTCATACACTCCCCTGCATTTAATTTCCTCCCATTCTGTAAGTTTCCCATCTTCAAAGCGTCTGACAAAGTGGGATTTTCTCTCACGAAAGCTCATGTGATAAATAAATCTGTTAGTCTTTAAAAGTGCCACAGGACTCTGTTGTTTTTCTACAATAGACTAACACGGCTACCCCTTTGGAACTATAAAAAGTTGGGGAAAGTAGGATCCATCTCTGCAGAGGTGTTGGTGCTTCTGGTAGAAAAATACTTGGGCACCAGAAAATTCCTCCAACTCACTCCAGTACAAATAATAGTGTTTGCCAGCCTCATGCTCAGCATATCCACACTCAAATGGTGGGAAATGTGTAAGCCAGTGGTTCCCAACCTTTTTGGCTCGAGGGCCACAAATATCATTTTTATAACCCTGAAAGGCCACCAGTCCATCAACTCATTAAAAATGTGTTGATGTAGACACCATTAAGGACTACAAATCACTACATGTTTAAAGTAAACCTTTCGATGTTACTGTGCTCATTTTTAGTCACTGTTTTAAACCTACAAACTGCTCACAGTATGGCACAGACTCACAGACAAAGCATACATGAGTGACTGTCACTACACACTGAAGTACGTGGCCTGGCAGCTAAGTCATGATGATTGGCCTGCTAAGTTCAGGCCAAACCAGAAGCCACAGATTTTGAGAGTCCTGTCCCCTGCCTCAAGCATGGTGGATCCTGGTACTCTGCCAGCAGCCCCCCATCTCTCCACTTCCCGCACAGACAGAAGAAGTTCAGCAAGAAGGCAGCTATTCCCCTGGCTGCAGAAGGAAACTGTATGTGTCCTGTGCGCTCCAACTGGATGCCTAGACAGTGGCTCCCTTCTGCAGCCAGAGGAAGGGAAAATGAGTGCTCTCCTCCTTCTGGCTCCAGCAGGTACCCAGTGCCTAGGGACTAGGCAGAGCACTTTGCCATGCTACCTGCGACAGACAGGGGAGGGGACTGCTGATCTCCCATATGCCTGGCTACAGCAAGGAACCTGCACTGGTCTTGTAGCCTCACAGTAACACACTCCCCCTGGGTCCTTAGGCAGCAGCTTCTTTCTGCTGCCAGCAGAAGGGAGCGGTGGGCTACTTTGGAAGATCCCATGGGCCACAAGTTGGGAACCACTTGTCTAAGCAGTGGTGGGGCACAGGCTGTCCTACGTGCTCTGGGAAACATTGACACTAGATGCATCCGAACGCTCAGCGCCAGAGATGTCAGTGTATCCACCGTGGTATCTCTAGTCTCGCTACCACGCTCAATCACCGACCATGAGAGTGCAGCGACGTCATAACATCTCACACCAGCTGACACAGGGCAAAAGAAGTGCCCCAAAGTGGTGCTTCAGCAGCCTCAGAGAGCCACGTGATCAATCCAGATCATTCATCGTATTTCAACATCCAGAATCGTAGGTCTCTTTTCCATTTTAAGCATATAGCTGTAGAAATGGAAAGATCCATACTCCCATCCTTCATATGTAGCTTCATGAAATAAAGAGCTTCAAAACCTGCACCTTGGGGTACTGCTAGCTCATTCTGTGCTTCCCACTTCCCCTCGTTTCTTTTAGATTGATACAAAAAGAAAGCTCCAAAACATCCAAAGCTCAAAACACCATAAGAAGCTACAAGAAAACTAGTAGCCTTCCCCTCAACAAAACTGAACTACCTTTACAACAAAGAACTTCCTAACCCGATGCAAACCTAAGTACCACCAGTTCCAGCTTCCTGAAGAACCAGGGCTCTCTGACTTCAACCTTCAAGTCCCTGAATGCATCATGGAGCTGATGTGTAGCAGAGCCCTCAGCTTTTCTGATCACGACGAAAGATGCTTCACTGGTGAGGCACCAAACTGGGATTACCAAAAGGAGTCAGGTCTGTACTGACATATGACAAACTAGCACCAAGTGAGGGAGATCAACATTCTTAGTGACTCAGGCTATGTCTACACGAGAAAACTTGTCCCGCAATAAGTTATTGCGGGACAAGTAAAGCACAATAAGTATTGCGCTTTCTCATGTACACACGTGCTCTTTCTTTCGCAAAGGAGCATTC